>CP110837.1:16149110-17361305 GCA_028411795.1 Euphorbia peplus | reverse complement strand
CTGACAGTGTTAAAAAAAATAGTTTGGGAAACAAAGAATAGCATGACCATTTCCATTGCATCATCATCATCTTCCTCAGCCCAATTCACCTCTTTAATAACATCCTTCAACATATTGTTTTTAATTGCCTTTGATCCCGGGAAAAACTTATCCTTCAACCCATGAGTCTGCTCTAATTCAGCAATCTTCAGCTTCCATTCTGCATAATCTCCAAACCTCGGCCCACTACGTAACCCGAATACCCATTCCCCAAATTTCACATCAGACCTTCCAATATTAAACCAAATCTCTACCTTACTTTTATCATTTCTGCTGACTTCTCTTGTAAGGACACTATGGACTATGCTTCCAGAAAAGTTAGACACTCCATGCCCAAAAACTGTCCAAAACATGTCTTCTTAAACTTTTTCTTTTGTCTGTTGGTCAATTTTTTTTTAATCGTAACCCCGACGTCTGTTGAACAACGCATTGTTACATGTGCTTTCGAACCAATACATGATTCATACAAGAAGTCTGATGTCACATTCCTTCTTTTATCATTCTACAAAAGATAAACAGAAAGTATGCACGACAGAACGACAACACGCCAGCACGACAGAACGAATAACGACATCACCTATGTGTCTGCTCTTTATTAAAATACTCAAGACATATTGAAAAGAAAAAGAATGACAGCACAACAACAGCACGACAAAAATACAAGTTGCCTGCTATTTTTTGTATTTTACCCAATATTGAAGCACAAATTAAAACACGAAGCACGACAACACGACAATGAGAAATATGCACTATGTACGTGCTCTTTTACTAAATACGCAAGCAAATATTGATCAACAATGAACATCAAAACGACAAAACAACAACATATATATGATATTGCTCTCTTGCCCAAAACAAAATCAAAAAATTCCCCCAAGACCAGAGAACAACAATGTAAATTTAATCTCTATTAGACAAAAATGTCAATTTAAAAACAATGGAAGCACTAAAAGTTGCATGCATTAAAGATCTACTAAAAAATGTCAATTTAAAAACAATGGAAGAACTAACAGTTGAATGTACCTTATTCTTTGACCTTTCTTCTAGAATTTCCTCTGGTACCACTTCTTCCCTTTGTATTTTCTTCTGACTTCCACTTTCAACCATTTTACTGTCGCAATGGAAGAACTAACAGTTTCCGCCTCTTTCCGTCACGTCAAACCCTCTCGCCGACTTTGCCTCTCTCTTTCCGTCTTCGCCTCTCTGTCACCGCCGCTTGAAAGTAGATGATGAAATGGAAACGGTTGTCGGGTTAGAAGGAGAAGTGAAATAAGAGGGAAACCAAAATGCTAGAATGGATTCATTAATTTTAAAAGGTTGGGGTATTTTTGTCCAAAAAAATTGAAAGTGGTTAGTTTGGTAAGTGAAACATGAAGTGGGTTATTTATGTAATGGCCTAACAGCAAGTGGGTCAGTTTGGTAAAAAAACCCTTCTTAAACATGAGTTGTGAACAAAAAAAATGTGTATAACATAGTACTTCTAAACAGACAAGCCAAACAAAATTAATACACCCTAGTACAACACTATGATTTTTAAATCCTTTCAATGTTGGATATCCTCTTAAGGAGTCTTCTATTTCCCTTGCTTATCATTCTACCCATTTTATTATTCCTTCTCACAGCCCCGAAACTCTTGTAATACTTGTAATTTACTAAATTCACAAGCATAATCAGTTATCCTATGTATTTATTTGTAGCTATAGTCAAGGTAAATCAATTGTTGATTGGCCCTCAATTAATCCATAGCGTGCTTGGAAGCATCCCAAAGAGCTTTAGGCTCTGACTCTACTGGCTCAAAAACCACGGTATGATACAATGCATCTTAGCTTCTCTCTTATACATAAAACTTAGAGTCACAACGAACATTTGGTTTTCATCCTATTTTGTAACGGAACCAAATTTTGGAAACTGAAGTTCATCAAGGGTCATGTTCAAGTATTTGTCCAGAGGAACCCTAACTTTAGGCATGGCTGGCTTTTCGATGTATTTTGGGATGTAATATAATAGAAATCAGTAAAGACAGTAATTTGAATTGAGTAAACACATCAATCAATCTAAAATCAATTTTACCTTTCAGATAACGAATGATTATTTGACGTCCTTCTGATATTAGAAAATATTGCGTCAATTAACAAAAGTGCATTATCGAAAGGAAAATAGTTAAAAATTGGAAACTATGAAGAATTGTAAAAAAAATTATAGATAGATAAAAAATTTGTTTACCAGGAATGGAAACTTCGGGATGAAGAGAGGGGGAAGGTCTTCTAGTTTAAATATGGAGGGTTTCAGTTTATCTCGGTTAGCGAGATTTAAAATATATTCAATAACAATCTGAGTGAAAAGACAAGAATTTGAGTGGGCATCTTGCCGGAGTTCAATAGATCCGGGATCAAATCATATGAAAGATGCATTTTTAACAATATCCCTAAATAGGTCACGTGGCTTTTTAAGTTGTCACGTGCAGCGTTTTATTCTTCAAACTTTTTTTGTTAAATTGAAAATTAAATAACATAATAAGACGTCTGATGCTAAACACCGAAGCGACGATGTTACACTAAATAGGTCACGTGGCTTTTTAAGTTGTCACGTACAGCGCTTTATTCTTCAAACTTTTTTTATTAAATTGAAAATTAAATAATATAATATGACGTCTGCTTCTAAGCACGAAGCGACGCTGTTACACTAAGCAGATCACATGGTTTTTCAAGTTGTCACGTGATGCGCTTTATTTTTCAAAAAAATTTTTATCTAGAAATATAAATAGTACAAGAGGACGTCTCCGACTCATTTTATTTAAATATATTATGCTTAGATACTCAGAGTTTAACTTGCTTCCATGTCTGGCCATCTGACTGGTCTCAACGGTCAATTGTCCATAATCTACAAAAGTAACAATATAGATGTTGCAAAGTTTTTTAGTATTGACAAATTCCGCTAACACAAAATTTAAATCCGTCGGTCAGTATAATCGAAAATCAATATGGACTGGTCGGTTTTTTTAATCTCGCCGGTCAGTTTAAGAGAAAGTTAATAAGAAATAAAGGTCAAATTTTTGTTTAGAAGAGAGATGAAAGAGAATGTTATTGCATTTAATGAGGAGAGAGAGAGGATAGATAACCTTTTGCTTGGTAACCTGCTGACGTCATATATGGATCGAATCCATGGTAGAAGCTCCGTTACATGCCTTGTACAAAATTAGGATCAATATTCATTCTGCAAAATGAATATTGGGATGAGAATAATGACTGATGGTGCTCAAACAAACCTAATAAGAAAACCAACAAAAGTTTGAAAATTAAAAAAAGAATTAAAATCATCAATCTAGTTTCTACTGCTACATGAGTGATAGAAGTAGACTACTAACAAAAATAAAAGAAAAATGTATATGAGATATCAATCTCATCCCATTAATTAGTCAATCCATAAAGAAAGTTTCAAATTTCTTAAACATGAATGCTTTTGGAGATAATTAAGAACAACAAAGATGATGATATTATCCAACTTAAAAACTAAATAATTGAAATTGCAGCTAAGAATCTGCATAACAAACATAATTCTTAATTCAAAGCAAATTATCTTCTATAACACGGAAATCGTACCTTTTAATCAAACAACTGATACCTTAAAACACCACAAAAGATCTCCAAACCCCAACATTCATCTAGGTGTTTATAAAATTTCAATTGAATTTAGCTATAAAAAAGCACCAAATCAGGCTTGATTTAGATTCATATATCCCAAAACTACAAACCTCTACACCCAAATTGATCCAAGAGAACCAAAATAACAATTGATGATAATGAAACATAGCATAACATTCATTCAAATGAGTAATCTCGAAATGAAAATAGGAAAACTCACCGCAAAATTATTTGATTCAAATAGAATGACGATCAAATGCTTGGATAAAGAAATAGTTCAATTGAATGTTCGAATCTTGTACCTGAAAAAAAAAATGGAACATATAGCAAAAATAATCAAAGTACTTGATGAATTTTCACCCTAGAGCAAAGCTACCCTCTTATAAAAAAAAAAATTGTGTTGATCGACCAATTTTTATATTTTTTAAGAAATAGGGTTTTCAGGTTTGTATATGAAGAGAGTAATTTAGGATTCAATTGGAATCAAAGCAGCTGTTACGATAAGTAGGGAGGAGAAACGTAAGAGGATCTTCATGAATTTGGATAAATCCTTTAATATTTTATTCTCATAAGGACATTTATTTTTATTCTTTTTGCTTTACTTCCATCTCATTTACAGAAACCTAAGGACAGTAAATAACCCATAAAGTCTATGGCCCCGTTTGGTAAACAGTTTTTTGAGAGATAATTAGAGGTTTTGACCAATTAAAACTTTCATTAAGTGTTTGGTAAAGAGAGGTTTAAGATAGCTTTTTGAGATGAAAAAGCTAATTTAGAAAAAGCTACTTTTAGGAGCTTTTTGATGTAGCTTTTTGTAGTATTTATTTGATTGACATTTTTAACCCTAATGATTAAAAATAAAAATAATATTTATAAATAATGAATGTCCTTATTTGTCATTTTGCACAAACAGCTATTTACAATCAGCTAATTTTTACCAAACAGATTTTACAAACAGCTCATCAAATCAGCTACTCGAATCGGCTAATCAAATCAGCTAACAGCTAATGCAATCAGCTAACAGCTAACATCTAACAGCTAATTGTCAAACGGGGCCTATACCTATATAAAAAAGAGAAACAAAGAGAAAGACTCAAAAACTGATTTTTATTCAGTTGTCAGCTTAGTATAATAGAAGGAAAAAAATCTGATGTCCCGAACTTTTTATTCCATTTTTCTGTTCCCTTATATATTTTTGACATGTGTAAAAGAAAATATAATGTTTTTTATTATACCCTAAATAGTCCCCGAATCAACTCGTTGTAAAATCTTTTTTACACATGTCAACAATTTATAGAGGAACAGGAATAGAAAGTCCGGAACAGCAGATTATTTTCCGTATAATAACTAAGTCTTGAAAAACAAATTCGTCATATCTTCTTATAATTTATTATTAAAAAAATTATTTAATGTCAAACGTTTAAATATATATCATTCAGCCAGCAGTTTAGCAAATTTAATTTTAACTTAAAAAATATATTTATAGCAAACGTTATCTCCTCTAACTCTTTAACTAATTTAATTTTAAAGTGGTGTCAAAAAAAATTTAATTTTAAAGTTTTCAATTTTCTTAAGTTACATACCTCTATGGCTTCTCCTTCTATTTCGTGGCTCTACCTTTTCTTCAATAAATCCTTATGTCTATTTCTCCCTCTGCTTATGTGACTCTTTTCTTCTTTATTTGGTGCTTTTCTGAAATCTGAGTTTCAATAAAATTTGTTTGAAGGGTTTAACTGTATTTTACAAATTCGCTATTTGTTTCTTCTTCTTTTTTTGCGATTTGTAGATATGCGTTCATATTATATGTTATGTTGAATGTTCTAATGATGTTTAGGTTTCATTTTGTGGCTTCTCCACCTTTGCTATACTGTCAGTTTTGAGTTTATGTCTGCCTTACACATTTGCTATTAACTTCATCACAATACAAACAACACGAGTAATCAAATGGGAAAGAAAAAGTGAAGACATCAAGCCGATGATCCGGTACAAACTGTTTGTAATTTCTCTGTGTTTTAAAATTCTTTCTATTGGGTCAATCAATTAGTATGTAGAATTAATTTTTTAGGCAAATGTAACCCCAAATTCTAAGGATATATAACAGGTTACGATTGATAATCAATACTTTGCGTTAATTTTTAACAGTCTACAAGATGCAACATGGTTGAAATGAATACGAGAATTAGTTGCTCATATTCCAAGCTTGAATCCATTGTGCCATATTGTTATCAAGGAAGAACATAATATAAAAGCGTTTAAAGTCAAGTCAACGTAATTTTGTACTACCCTATGGTGGCGCTGACAAATTAAAGAAACCGTGAAATTAATCTTAATCTTAATAAATGTGATGTATATTGTATAATCAAAATGTAATAGTTTTTGAAATATTGGAGGAGCTTAACACAAAATTAAGTACACTTTTTATGAAAAGAAGCTTTTATAAAATTAAAGAATGAGATAGATTTTGATCAAACTTCAGTGTATCAAATTAGAAAATGATTGCAAATGACTTCCACTTTTAATACGTTTAGTGGGGATGCTATCGAATTAGGTTATGAATTGGCTGCAATTGAAAGCTTAAGATATTAGTATATGGATACTATAGTATCAATTTTTGATTTGTTGATTGCAATTGAGACCATATATATTTGTAAAAAAATTAAATAAGTTAAGTCTTTTGAAGCCATTATTGTCAAAACAAAATTCAATTAACAACTTGGAGATCCATCATTAGGATGGATCCAAATCTTATTCCTACAAAATGAAATTGAAACTCAAATGTATTATCAACTCCGACTCAATTTAAATTAATTACGATTTTCTTCTACTTTTTAATCAAATATTTTCAGCAAATTGCATTTTGTATAAGGGACCTTTAAATTCTCCTTCTCTATATAGTTTAGTTTTATTAATCAATTACCGATGCACAGATCTTTTTGTTTTTTTTTTCAAGGTGAAAATGGAGTTTTGGATAGAGTTGTTTTCAAATGGGTGTGAAGCAAAAGACCCAGAATTAGGATGATGCAGAAGAACATATGAGAAAAAAATAGAAATGCTCAAAAGAAATATACCCAAGTTCTAAATATTGTGAAAGACACATGTATAAATAGAAAATTGATTCGTCATTTTGCTTGAGATTTAAAGGGAACATTTTGTCTCATTCAAAAATCTCTTGAGATTTTTTTTATTTATTTTTTTACTATTTTCTTAGTTTCATACTTTATAAAGGTTTTTTGTAATGTAGATTTATATATATATATATATATATATATATATATATATATATATATATATATATTCGGTTTAAGAAATTACATTTATTTTGTTTCAAATTTTCAATGCAATAACAGCTATCTATAAGCATATAGTTAGAAAATCATATATTTAAATCTCGCGTATCGCGCGGATATTCGACTAGTTGAAGATTGTTTATGTTCCTAATTTCTCTTTGGGTGCCACCTCAGCAAAAACCCTCTAAAAACACTTCTTTGAAATTTCTTTCTCCTTCTAGAATTATAGTAGTAAGTATAGATCAGTGTATCTATCATTTTTACTTTTATACCTATAGAAAGATAAATTGGGCAGCAGCCCTATGTTAGGTAAAGTTGTACATTTGCTCATATAATTACATGTGACTCTTGGTTCGAAAAATAATTTAATTATTTTATGAAATAGAATATGAGAAAATAGAAAATACATATTTTTAAGAATATTTATTAATGTGTTTGGTAGATGGAAAATGATATTTTATTCGAGAACATATGTCGTTATTAAAAAGTGAAAATTTAAAAAATTTGTGTAAAATATTAATATGCTCTTGATATTTCAATAAATATGTTTTTTTTCTCCATATACTCTTAAATTTTTTATTTTATTTTCTTAAAACTAACAAATGATGTCTTGTATATA
This sequence comes from Euphorbia peplus, assembly GCA_028411795.1. Taxonomy (NCBI): domain Eukaryota; kingdom Viridiplantae; phylum Streptophyta; class Magnoliopsida; order Malpighiales; family Euphorbiaceae; genus Euphorbia; species Euphorbia peplus. Next base: position 17,353,719 of record CP110837.1, on the reverse strand, counting down.
TGGTAATTGTATATCTTAATAGATATGTTTTTTTTCTTCATATACTCCTAAATTTTTTATTTTATTTTCTAAAAACTAACAAATGATGTCTTGTATATATGGTAATTGTATTACTCTTGCATAATCAAAAGGGGGCAATATAGTGAACAAACATTTAAAATATGAAAGAAATGACAAAACGACATACATTTATGAATTTTTTAACTTGCTTAAACGACTTACATTCGAGAACAGAGTGAATAGTGAATAATAGCTAATTTTAAATATTTCATAGAATGACTATTTTATTAAAAAGAAAAAATCATAGCTAAAATAAGAATAGACAATTTTTTCTATTTTTTCATTCAGCAAACCAAACAATCCCATATAATTAACTAGTAACCCATGTTTTAGCCATGATTAAGCACATTGTAATTTTATATGTCTTGTTAGTGACTAGACCAGCGAGTCCAAACACATAAGAAACTCTCTTTATTAGGTCCAATCTGCCTGGTCCATCTATTTCTTGGCACAATTTATAGTTTACAAAACAATAGAGATACCACCTATTAATATTTGGGGTTCTAAGATATACTGTTTTTCTCATAGATTTGTAATTTACATTTTTTGTCGAAAAAACAATAATTGAAGTTCGTAATTTTTAGTAAAATAAAAATTTGTTTAATTTGACACGGTTAAAGTCACTAGTAACGATTTTAGAAAATACAAAAAATTGAAAACTAAAATTATTTAATATTTTATTTGGTGAACAATCATATGTTTTATTTTTAAAAATAATCATTATCTCTTTCTAAACATTTCTTTCTCTCTCTTTACTAGATATCATTCAAATGATCTTAAAATGTTGTTTCTATGCTTTTCTTGAAATCTAGAACAATAATTTTGATAATATCATTCAAAGAAATGCTCATTTTGCTAAAAGTGAAAAGTATTCGATTCTTTTTTTGACAAAAAGTAAACTACGAATCTATATTGTTGGGCGATTTCCGCAAGTGTACGGAGTCACTCATGTAGTAATAAAATATCGATCCCACAGGGAAACGCTAATTACTCATTTACTTTCATCGTCTACTTTATTCGTTTTCTCGAGGTTTATAGAAAAGCGATAATTTGGATTGTTGGTAATTAAACTAATCTAATTCCTAAACTAACATTTATTCCTATACTAACATCTTAACCAACATTCATCATCCAAGCAAAGACAACGATTCATTTAAGCACAATGAACATTATAACAATTTACTCATACAATTCAACCAATTCTAGAACACAATTAAACACGACCTTTCGATACTTATGTTTAATTGTCCTTAAGTGAATTAACCTAACAAGATTACTGGACCTATCCTAGATAATCTTAATTAGATTAATGAATATCACGTAAGTTAGATTGACTACGACTTACTAACTGGACCTATCCTAGATTAATAAAGCGTAAGTGATGAACATTCTATTGATTTTACTTGATAGAAACAAAGTAAATTTACCAAGCAATAAGATTTGAACATTCAAACACATGAACATATATGAATATAACTTTTATTATAAGTATTTCAATTATCAAACATTCATAGAAATTACAACGGAAATTCAGAGAAATGTAAGAGCTGTAATCGATAAAGGGAAAGAGGGTTGTCAATCCTTTTTACTCTTGATCGCGAGGTTTGTCAATCATCAGGGCGTTCTTGCTCGTCTTCTCCTCAATGAATTGATGAAAGAAGTCTATCTCTCGATCAGAACTACAATGCCATGGAATCTGGAATGAATGGTAAGGTGTATGGTGTTTACGAATTCCCCGAAGGGAATTCGGTGGAACAAATGGGAAAACTATGAATGTGATTTCTTGTAGACTACGATTTGTGATTCTTGTGATGGATGATTGATTATTCTTTCGCTGGAGAATGGTGTATTTATAGCCAAAAACTCAAGGATTACATTGGTTGATGAAAGGATAAAGCTATTGGGTGATACGGGGTGTCGTTTGGGCGACATAATACAACTTTCGGATGAAGGGGCAAGTTGGTCGAGATGTGGCTCGATCGAGCAAGGAATGTGCTTGATCGAGTGGGGAGATTCAAGGCAAACAGAATGCCTTGCTCGATCGAGCAGGAAGATTGGCTCGATCGAGCAAGCCATTCTGTTTGTCAAGAATAGGCTGCTCGATCGAGCAAGAAGAGTGGCTCGATCGAGTCCAACTGCAAACCCTGTTTTGACCACTTTCTGCTTTGAATTTGGAAAAACTTAAAACATGAAAGTTGTTTGTCTATGTCTTAGCTTTCCAACGCAACTTGAAACGCCCAAAAATACGTTCGTATGAGGGAGTTATGGCCCAAATACTACAAGGTGTCGAAACTGCCTCGTTTGCTTGAGTAAAGCCTGTTTTTAGCACCAAATCGATTGATTTCATAAAACTTGATCCCTACACATGGAAACACAAATACAAAGGTAAAGTTTCCCCTAACCTATGTAAATCTAAGCTAAATGAATCAATTTCTCATAAATACATCGATTAAATGCCTCGAAATATAAGTACATTTTGGACTTATCATATATCTTAAATAAAATGTCGAATTGAATAACTATGCAACTTACTCAAGTATGGTTATACACTTCTTAGTCTCACTTATCAAGTAGTCGGTGATATCACTTACTATTACATGAGTGGTAATCCCATCGTTTCATTATCTATATCAATTTGTTTGTTGATTCACCTGGTCATGTCCATAGTTGGCGTCATGTTGTGAACATGTTAGGCGTATATCAAAGTAAATCAAATTTCACACTACGAGAATTTTTTAGAAGACAGTGGAGACCGACTGAAGAAAGACCTATGACACAATCGTCATGTGGCTTCTTATGTGGACCGATCCAGTACCCTGCTACTATCATTTTAACAATATGCACCTATATTCATAATTGACTTATCAAGTATCATGACTAGTAGGTGATATTACCATATAGTCATCGAATATACAAGTATGTAGTTGTATACGTTCCCACAATTAGAACATGCCTGAGATAAGATTGATGATTTATCAATCAACAAATGCTATATATATGTTCTATTCATGTTAGAACAAGATATAGAGAATACAATAACGACTTTATAAATTGCGACACAAATGATGTATATAAAAATTTGAAATCTCAATTTATGATACAATAATGCAAGAATCAATGCTTAAGAACTAAGGCACATCAACACAAGGTAAAACTTAAATCAACAAAAGTTAAATAGTTGTTACAAAGAATTTCAGAATCTCTATTGACAATAGAGTAACCTTTTTTTTTCCTTTTAAAAAACATCTGAAAACTCATTAACCACTCACTATTGGTTATGTCTACTTTTGATAACTTGCATAAAAATCCTCTTCCTCGAGCCGTCGGAAACCTACAAACAGAGCGTGTTAGGTGATCGTCGGTAAACTCTACGACGCTCAAGTCAGTAAACGAAAGACTTTAGAATGCAAGAATACTAGATTGTGAATGTGCGTTTAGGTTCACCTCTTGATGCATATTTATAAGGATTATGTAGTTCGTATCCTAGTAGGATTCGAATTCCCTCTTTAGTCGGCTAGAAGATGCAGTTCTATAAGGTAGGAAATCAATTACCTTGATCAAGAAGGTATTTTAGATGAAATAAGATTCCTAAATTGCCTAAGTGACCGACTTAATAACTAATTCATATACAAGATGCGTCCTCAAGCGGGTCATACACTTCAAGCAAGTTCCTCCATTGAGGCGGATTCAACACAACACGGATAACAACGAGATTTCTCATGGGCATACTAAAGGACTTAACTGTCATGGGTTGCTCTGGGCCTGATGTACAATTGTTGATGTTATCAGAAGCCCCCATAAGGTGAGAACAAGCTCTTTAGGGTTGACGTTTCATATATCGCATGCGTCGTTATAGACATTAAATATTCTATACGCATGGGAACATTTGCGTTACTCGAGAAAACATGACGGTTCGTATAATATAAATATGCCGCTCCACTTCTCTTCATTTCACGCTTTCAGGATTACCTTAAGAACTTTCCTCCGACGACCTTTCCTCTCTACTTGATCTACTTTCGTCTTTTCGACCACCGTTCTCATGTAAATTCCCCTTTCACGATAACTTTTCTGATTACATTATCCTTCAATCCCCTCTGCCTAAATTGATTGAGAAACCCTAGAACCCTTCCCCTAAATGGTCAATTCTTCATCGAGCTTTTTCACCGACTCAAAGGACCGTATGTTCCCGTGAGATTTCAGCGAGCATTGACCAGATGTTGGATGAGGCGATGAATGACCCAAACAAGTTGGAGCAACCATTCGCTCCCCTAAAGGCCTCTGCCTTGAGCCTGCAAACTGGCGATGATGAGGAGGAGGCAATCAATTGCATGCCTCCAGTGTGGACCATGGAGAGAACTCGAAAAGTGGGCTAGTGGGTTACACATGAAACAATTGAATAGTTGCAAGATTGTTATAGATGAATGCAACCGCTAACCTGTAGGGCGCCGTCAGAGTGACGTACTAGAGAGACCCCCAAGGGGGCATTTCACCATTTTTGTGGGTAGAATGATAATAATCTATTAGCTTTATGGCAAATGTATGCTTATAGACTCTGGTTAATCATATTATTTTATTACTATTTAGATTTTAAGAAAAGTAGAATATAAAAGTTGTCTTTCACTTTGGCAATTTTGCCTAGATTGCCTAGAGTTTCTAAAATGATGAAGGATTGTGACACCCTTTAACCATTACGGATGTTCCACTTTTGTGCTTTATGGAGAAATAAAATAAAGCTTAGTAGGACTAATACAAATTTCACGTTTTAAACTTGTCCTAAAATATCAATTGCCCCACTAAATTTTCAAAGTTGCTATGATATTGTTCAAAAATTATAAATTTCTCCATATTTTTATCCAATTGCTCTAAATACCTCTAAATTCAAAACTGAAAGAAGGTTAGTGGATGATTTGCAAGTAATTTAATTAAAAAGGTAAGACATGGTTTTGGGCCGATTCTAGAACGAGTAGGCCGAAAGAGGCCCACATTAAAAATGCTTCTCTATGAATGTGTATGATTCATATATAGTAAGTTTCCATTAAAAATAAGTAGAAATGTAGAAACACCAGTTTCCACCAAATAAATTTCAAATTACCGTGACAGATTCTCTGCAGACGAGTTGGTTTTCAATAATTCTACCGTACATGCCATGTATCGCTACGTAACATAAAAAAATTTCATTTTGCTCCCTTTAAAATATTCTATAAACTCCTTTTATTTTATCTTTTTTAATAATCTTCTTTCATACTTTTTTTTTTCTTTATTATCTCCAACTACCATCAATATCACAATCACCGTTAACACTTTCTTCTTCTTCATCTAATTTCCCCTCTTTCATCATACTTTTGCTCAAAATCTACAATGAAAATAAAAGTAAAAAAAAATGGAACTTATAATCACTAAAACCCATTTAATAAGCACCAAAAAATTTAAATCAACATTGAAATTATCCAAACTGTTAAAAATTCATTATTTAAATTCAAACTGAATGGGTTTTGGATCCTCTCCCGTTGATAAAAAAAATATGAGAGGTGTTGTTAAGAAAATCAGAGCCATAAAAAAAATATGAAAGAAGACTATTGAAAAAGATAAAACAAAACAAGTGTATAGAATATTTTAAAATGAGTAAAATGAAATTTTCTATGGTACATGGCGATACATGGCATGTACCGTAGAATTATTGGTTTTATTTGTAGTAAAAAGGAGACTTTGAAATTATTTATTTTTTCTTTTTGCAAAATTGAGGAAATGTAATTATGATGATGCAGACATAGGCATTTTTATCCGACATTTTTTAGACATTTGACCAGCTAGCTTAAAATAAAAATATCCTCCTTCTTATAATTAGAATTGGTCATTTCAGTAAGTGAATTGTTATTCATAACCAGTTTTCCGAATCTGCACCCATTTTTGATAATTTTGCCATTCTCACTTTCAACTCCTCGCAAACAAAAAAAATCGAGAAAACCTCTCAAATCCTGTTTTCTCTCAATTAACAAACACAAAAAATAAGCAGAGACATTACAGAAACACCTAAAACACACTTAAAGATTATACGTAATTGTTAAAACATCATGAAAACAACTATAAAACTCCCTAAATAAAAAAATTGAAAAAATTAGTGTGGAATCATGAAAACACCTAAAAGTTACACGTAATTGATAGTTTAAATTTAGGTGTTATTGTAATTAACAAAATCATAATCAAACAAAAAAATACCTCTCCAAAAAATTTTCCAACCCTTTTTTTTTTCTAAACGTCCTAGGAGGCGGAGACTGGTTCTACCTTAGATGAAATGGTCATTATGGCCCTTTTGACCATTGGTGAAACGGCCTCCTTTGATGTTGAGGCAAAAAAAAAAAAGAGAATAAGAAATTTTTGGTTTAAAACTAGAAGAAATGAAAGGGTAAAAAAATCAAAAATGGGCAAAGGTTCGGAAAAGCTACTAAATTAGGTTGTGAATAGTATTCTCTCTTTATTAATTCTACAAATAATGCATTTCGCGATCTCTTATTTGCTAAAAAAGCAAATTGAATTTCGTGTGTTCAATCCACGCCCACCACACCAAATGATGATATATTGAAGTGAGTTTCTAAATCCAAGAAAAAGCTTGGGCCCAAGGATCTAAAGAAAGAGAAAGTAGAGAGAGAAAGAAAGTGTGCAAAAGAAGATTGTTGGCCTTTAAGACAATGGGGCAATTTATATTAGATCTCTGTCACATCATCTAGTACATCTGCCGAGACGACGTCCGAGGCAGTCGGATGCGTAGGCATTCTTCAGGGTGGTGGAACTTCTCGATCCCCATGGGGCATCTTTCTCGAGCAACTGTGTTCGAGGTAGTCGAGTACAGGTGGCACGATTGGATGAGGGGACTTGATGGTGCTCGTGGAATCTTAAATATCTTGGGAGTGGGCTTTATTGGCCACACTGTGGTTGTTGGGCTTAAAATCTAATATCGTCACACAAACTATAAGTATTTATCTGTCAAAAAGTGAAATTACATTGTGTGTATTTGAAAGAGTTAATTTCAAATAAGTGCTCTGTGGTTTTGCGATTTTGCAAATAAAGGATTGTAGTATGCCTTTGAGCAAAAAAAAGAATGTGGTTTGCATTGTTTGCAGAATTAAGGAATTGGTCGATTTTGTTGACATAACCGAGGACATTTTTTGCCATAATGTTTTTTTCCTTTTGACGAGTCAAGTTAGAGTTAAACTCAAAGGTTAGAAAAATATTTTGGGCATTTACATCAACAAAATCGACAAATTTATTAATTCTGCAAACAATACAAACCACAGTCTTTTAATTGTTCAAAGTCAAACCACAATCCTTTATTTGTAAAACAACGAAACCACATCGTACTTATTTGAAATAAACCGTATTTGAAATTAACGCTAAATAATAATAACAAAATAATTTTAAAAAATAATAAAATAATAATAGCTTCTTTTTCTTTTAAATACTTTTTTTTTGTAAATAATATAGATTTTGCAAGAAGAAACACTTTACTTTAGCAAATAATAGAGTGAGTGTATATGTATGAGTCTCCCTCCAATTCTTCTTCCTTCCGCTTCTCCGCGTACTCCAAAAATAACTTCTCTCAACCTTTTGTTGTCTCTCATCCCACTAAACGACTTGTCGTTTTCAACCCCCAACACCACCTTTCTTCTTCCTCCTTCATCCTCCATTACTGTCCCTCTTCTTGGTTGGTGACGCCATTCAATTCAATTCACTTCCTAATCTCAAATCCCTAATCCCCTTTTCAAAAATCCCTCTCCTGATCTGATCCCAATGAACTAAATCCCAAAACACACCAAGAAAATGGCCAGACACAAGGATGATTCCGACAACAAGCACATTGGTCTTCTCAAGCTTGTCCAAATATTATCTTTCCTTGTTGTTTTCGTCGCGGGTGTCATCATTGGTTTGTCTACCAGCACTCAGATTAACCAGTACTTTACTTCTCAAGCACGCTTATTTTTCACTGCTGCCACCAACATCAATGGACCCAATTGCACCATTCTTAGACCTTGCAAAAGGGTTGATTGTTTGAGTATCAGATCGTTTCTTCATCCGAGTAATCTGACTCATCGAATGACCGATCAAGAGCTCTTTTGGAGGGCTTCTTTGATGCCTTTGAAGGAAGATTATCCCTTTGATAGAGTTCCTAAGTTGGCTTTCATGTTCTTGACTCGAGGGCCTCTCCCTATGTTGCCGCTTTGGGAGAGGTTCTTTAAGGGTCATCGCAAGTATTTTTCAGTGTATGTTCATACTCCAAGGAGTTTTGTGCTTAATGTTTCGAGGGAGTCCGTGTTTTATAGGAGGCAGATTCCAAGTAAGGTATGAACCTCTGCTTGGTGTTTTGTTTCGAGTATTTATCGTTCTAGCTGATCATTCTGAGTAATCCGAGTTTTCGCTGTATTTAGGGTTCATAACAGCTTCATAAGGTTATTTTTCCTAGAGCTTTATTCATATGATTCTTGTGGGAGTCCGTGAATTGGTGGCGGATAGAACTCAAACAAGTGAAGTTTGGCTTTATGTTGTTGTCTTTCGAGGTTTTAACTTATCTGATTTGGATATCTAATGTTGAATCTTTTGGGGGGGTTTGTTTTTAATCTGTTGCAAAAAGGAATAGTTTTTATAATTGAAGGAACATCCTTGGTTGATTTGAATTGTCTATTTGACTAAATTAGTTATGGAAATGTCTATTATATCATGATGGTGTTTGTTTGATTATAACTACGTTAGGTAAATGATGTAAAGACGTGAAAAACTGGCATTTGATTAGATACTTGATTTGTATAATGTGTTTTTATCTCAGCCGTTATTGAGGAGTCTTAGGTAATTTACCTTTTTTTAATTGATTTAGGTCATCGCGGTGTTTGTGTGTTTTACGCTATGCGGTATATATAAATGTGCAAGTGTAGTTAGCTGTTTGTTTGTATAAATGTTTTCACTTTTCATTAATGCTTCTAGGAAATAAGTTTAGGAAGTTCAGTTATTAAGTTCAACTGATTTGCCATTTTGATAATTTGTTTTTGAAGTTAGAGTATCTCATGACAATCTTTGTCATTATTCTATTTTGGTACTTTTGTTAAGATGGTTAAATGAGTATATCTCCTGAAATAACTGCTCTTTGTTCTTTTCCTGAGATTATCTGACAAGTGTAATCTTTTGAGCAGTATATTGATGAAGCCTTAATTTTAATTGTTCGGAATACCTTTCGAGATGAATGATATATAAGTCTCTTACTTGTAAACTAATTGACGTACTTCGAGTTAAGTGGTATGGAGTAGTACATTACCTTGTATTCTGCCCTATAACTGTGTGCACATGACCATTATATAGGTGCAACTTAATCAAACGTCATATGAGATCAGGGAGGAATTGATTATCAATCTTCTGAAAACAGAACATATTTCCTGGAGTTATCTTTAGCCGTTAGGTGACCACTTTCATATGAATCAACTTCAGACCTTGGAATGTGTAAACTATTGATTAGGAATAACACCATTATAGAGGTCAAATTATGAACTGAAAACACTTCTTTTTTATGGCATGTCATGATTGTTATAGCTATCGTCCAGAAATTGATGAACTTGTTCCGTCTTACTTTTATATCATGTGCTTGAGCATTGTCACAAGCCCTGCCCTCACTTTCTCCATGACGAATTGCATTCTGTATTTGCTTATAAATGTTATTCCTCTATCTTCTTCAGGATGTTGAATGGGGATCAGTATCTCTGGTTGATGCTGAGAAGCGCCTTTTATCTAATGCCTTACTGGACTTCTCAAATGAGCGGTTTATTCTTCTCTCCGAGAGCTGTATCCCTGTCTACAATTTCCCAACTATATACCGATATCTCATTCAATCTAAATATAGTTTTGTCGAGTCATATGATGATCCTACGCGCTATGGACGCGGCCGCTACAACCGCAAAATGCTACCTGATATCAAGCTCTATCAGTGGAGGAAAGGATCTCAGTGGTTTGAGGTTCAACGAGCTCTGGCTGCTTATATGGTAGCAGACACCAATTACTATACCATCTTCAAGAAATACTGTCGGCCTGCTTGCTATCCTGACGAACATTACTTTCCAACTTACCTGAACATGTTTCACGGGGAACTTAATGCAAATCGCTCTGTGACTTGGGTAGATTGGTCCCAGGGAGGTCCTCATCCAGCAACATACATGGGAATTAACGTGACAGAAAGTTTAATACAAACTATTCGGAATAATGAGACACAATGTATATATAATTCAGAAATGACTTCCACTTGTCACCTCTTTGCTCGGAAGTTTGATCCGAGCTCCCTAGGGGCCTTGCTCGACCTCACGTCAACGGTAATGGAGTTTTGATCTTCTTACTTTTCATTCTTGGCATAGGTATTAAATAACGTTTCTATATTGGTTTTAGACTGGAGCTGCAAGAGCTCCATGAGGTTTTGTTTGGAAAAAATGTACAGGTAGTTGTTGAATAGGTTATTGGATTGTCAAACAAAATTTTGAGAGTATTACAAAAGCAAAAGCTTTTCAAAGAAAAGCTGAATTCCAAATGGAATTTATATTGGGAAGTGTTAATTTGGCTACTTAGTATGAGAAAGTTTGCAGATGTATGAGTTCCTATTGTTTGCATGAGAATACTGTTCTGAATTTCTGATGTTTAGGGGTTCTGAAAATCAATACTGGAAAATCAGGATAGAGCTTTTATTACTATAGGATAAGCTACTGATTTGCCTTTATTGGAAGTTCATATTTACTCTTCAAAGTTCAAAATGGCTATATTTTATCCTTGCCATTTCTGAAAAAATCAAATTCTACCTCGATCTGCAGAAAATTTCAACGAGCTAGTTTGACTCGCTGTCTCCAAATAAGATTAGAGATATAAAACAGTTTTGTACATTTTGGTGGGATGATTATGTTAAAAGCATTTTACATATCTTAGAATTTGATATTATATACTTGCTTAACGTTAATCGTGGAAGTGGGGATAGAAATTAATCCGACAAGAAAAATCGCCTTAAAGATCAATGAAACAAGCAAGATCGTAATGATAATGTGCAATAAATTTATACATTATAATGTGCATGTAATATGAATATGAAGATTAAAATATGATATATCGGAGATTAATATAAACAAAGAATTAGAGATATTTACAAGTGCAGATAAAAATCATATTTATACTTCTTGAGTATACATATGTGTAAATCTTAATAGATATACAATCAATATGGTGGACATCCACATTGACTAATTAGCTAAATGGTATTTAGCTAAGAAAAATTTAATAATATTGTATAAATATAGTAAAATGTTATTTAATTTTAAAGGTAGAAAAACATCAAAACGTATAACAATAAAAGAGGGAGCGGATTTACATTAACGTTGAAGTCACTTGAGAGCTTACAAGAAGCCGTACACGACAAATGTAAGCCAAACATGTGAAACAAGCAAAGCAACAAATCAACACATTACGGGCTCTCTTATCCCAAGTTGCTCGTTCGTAATTCTGCAAAAGTATGTACGTTCACTCGTTTAAGGGCATAGTAAATGTTTTACTAAGCAAACAATAATTCGGATTAGAAAATTGCTTCTCAAAAATCTCCTATGATATAGTTAACAGGAATGTTGTATTATGTTGTTGTGCTGCAGACTCATCATTGAGGTACCAAGGACATCAGCATTAAGAAAAGTTGATACACTAAAAGCTCAAATTTATTCATCAATAGCAATGGAACAATTATAAAGCAGAAGTTATACTTTGAATACAAGCAGAGTTAAAATTTAATCTTTTCTCAGACACATCACATCAATGGTTAACAGATAGCAATAACTATAACAGCACAATCAAGAACCTTACCAGGGACATCACAACTTAAGATCATACTTAAACTTCAAAGCAACTACCTATACATCCTAAGAAGCTAAAGCAAAAGGACTAAAAATACATCGTCTTCGTATTTTTAACAATAGAATCATACATCACAGGAAAATAAAATTTTACAAATGAGAAACAGTAATAACAACTCTTATGCATGCCTTCATTATAAGAAACAAACAGAAATTACAACTTATAATTTCCCAATGCTAAACAGGAAGAATCAGTATATCAAATACAACTTAGCACGATGACACGTCCGCAAATTATCAATCACACAGATGGAAGAAAGTCCAGAAATATCTCTAAATTCAGAGGACTGCACATATACCTCTAATTCACCCACAAACAATACAACAATTTCAGAGCATTATTTGAATTTACTACTGTAACCGCTGTTCAATTCAAAACCATTTAATCCATCGTTTCATTGACTTGTTATAACTCTATGTCACAACATAACCAACTAGTCCAAAGTTTTCTATCAAAATCCAAGCAATCGCTAGAAAATGGTCTAAATAGTGCATAAAAATATTCCCTTCAAAACTATACTTGGTGGCTAAATAGGTTATTCATGGCAATTGTATAAACAAGTGTAAACATCCCCAAATGTGCAAGTACAACTAAGTGTAACTTGAGTCGTAATGCGAAACATGAAGACAATAACAATACACAAATAATTAATCTATAAGTATAGAATATTCAATGTACAATAATTCTTTATTGCTATCCTAAATACTACTCTTTTTCATGCATTCAGTGAAGTGAGCATAGGAAAAAACTGCATAAATAATGATAGGAGCACTTTCTATTCCAACCCCAAAAATTAATCGGAACTCATAAGAGCAGGACGTTTAATCAAATTACTCTACATGTTAGAATCAAGCTGCTGCCCGCTTGTGGTTGTCTTGCCACACAAGCGATTCTGATGAATGATGTCCTGCCACTTCTGGGGATTCATTCCGTTGCTGTCCTACCTCTGAGCTAAACTGTGGCATAAATGATGGAATAGAAGTTAGATATCAGCATTAATCTAGTAGATTTAATTATTAAAACCCAAGACATACTGACAATGCTCATAAGATATATATTCGCTAAACAACCCAATACATTCTATCACCATTCAGCTCTACTTTTTATTGATCTAAGAATATACGGTTCTAAACTGCTTCAGAATTGTATACTCCGAACTTCAACGAGTTAGGTATCCAAAACCAGAAATTAATCATCAGATATAATGGTTACAAGTAACAGATAGTTGGGTAACACAATATTTTATAGTGCATATCAAACCACACAATCACATAAATTGAATCGAAACAAGTAGTACCTTTCCTAACATTTGTTGTGATTCATTTTGCTGAAAACTGTCCATCTGTGTAGTCTCTGAGAACTGTTGTTGTTCCAATTTTGAGAACTGTGAAGGCTGCTTCCCTCCAAAATGGGAATACTGAGGAGAAGGCTGCTGTCCTGCCATTTGTGAGTACTGTGGAGGCTGCTGTCCTGCCGTTTGTGAGTAACGTGGAGGCTGCTGTCCTGCCGTTTGTGAGTAACGTGGAGGCTGCTGTCCTGACATCTGCGAGTACTGTGCAGGCTGTTGCGCTGCCATTCGAGAGTACTGGGAAGGTTGTTGTCCTTCCATTTGCGAGTACTGAGATGGCTGTTGCCCTCCCATTTGCGAGTAATGTGCCGGCTGCTGTCCTCCACTTTCAGGATACTGTGAGGGCTGCTGTCCTCCCATTTGTGAGTAATTTGATGGCTGCTGTCCTCTTTCAGAATACTGTGAGGGCTGCTGTCCTCCCATTTGTGAGTAATTCGATGACTGATGTTCTCCTCCTTCAGAATACTGCGACGGCTGATATCCTCCCATATGTGAGTAATTTGATGGCTGCTGTCCTCCTCTTTCAGAATACTGTGAGGGCTGCCGTCCTCCCATCTGTGAGTAATTCGATGACTGATGCCCTCCTCCTTCAGAATACTGTGAGGGCTGCTGTCCTCCCATTTGTGAGTAATCCGATGACTGATGTCCTCCTCTTTCAGAATACTGTGAGGGCAGCTGTCCTCCCATTTGTGAGTAATTCGATGGCTGCTCAACTCTTTCAGAATACTGCGAGGGCTGGTATCCTCCCATTTGTGAGTACCTCGAGGGCCGCCATCCGGATGAATGTTGTTCCCCCACTTGTGTGTTCTGTGATTGTTGCCTTCCTCCCAAATGAGAATTCCATGAAGACTGTTGTCCTGTTTGAGATGACCATGATGATTGTTGCCCTGGAATTTGCTGAGGCCCTGATGTCTGCTGTCCTACAGTATGATGAGGCCCTGATGGATGTTGTCCTACTGTATTCTGGTATCCTACTGTCTGTTGCCCACTCATCAGAGGTGCTCCTGGCATTTTCTGGTTATCAAATGTTTGCTGCCTTGGAATCTGAGGTTGATCCGATGGAGCTTGTCCAGGCAACATAGATGAGCTTAATGGCTGCTCTCTTGCCATTTGAGGAGATACCGGTGGCCTTCGAGGAGGCCCTGAAGAGTTCCTCCACCTACTTTCATCCAACACTCTTTCAATTTCCTCACTCTGCCCATTCTTAGTAAAAGCCTCCCTTACAAATTCCTTTAATGCAGGAGGGAGACCAACTCCAAATCTCATCATTTCTTCCAGGGTGCCCACACTAGTGTCAAATGCACCGGCATCACAAAGCCCCCTGACTATAACATCATATACAGAGGGGTCTGGTTTTGGATCTTTCTCTCCCATTTTTGTCAAAATTTGGGCACACTCCACTGCCTTGCCATTTTTAATCAACTCACTGAAAACCTTAGTAGCATAACTTGCTACCACCCATAACTTTTCGTCAACCATCTTATTTAATAATCGTAAAGCATCATCAATACTCCCCACCTTCAAATAAGCATCAATTAGTGTCCTGTAACTTGTAACATCTGGGGATAAGGACTTAGACATCAGTTCTGTGAAGAACTGCTCTGCCTCAGGTAGCATCTCATGCTCACAGAACCTTATAATGATGTTATTAAACCCAGCAACATCCATTTGAAAAGGCTTTGCCCCGGTCTTCGTCCCTGCTCTTTTAAATGTATGAACTGCCTCTTCAAATTTCTTTTCCTTAAAACACTGATTCACCATGATGTTAAAAGTTTCAGAGGTTATACCTTGCTTTGACGGTGGGGTATGGTTATCTAACAGTAACTCAAACAAAGCCTCGGCTGCCTCTTTCTTTCCATGCCTAACCAAAACCTCCAAAAGGGCATTTCCAGTTACAGGTGGGAGATTCAATTTCCTATCCATATAAGATTTATAATTATCCATAGCTTCTTTATCCTTCCCTTGCTTAAACCACCAATCCATAAAAGTAGCATTCACCGTTCCATCATACCACGAACACCTCTCAGTCAACTCAGTGAAAAACTCATTCGCCTTATCCAAATTACCCAACTCCAAAAACCCTTTAATCACAATATTATACACCAAAGAATCCGCCCCAAGCCCCCTATTCAACATTTCTCTCAACAAATCCACCGCTTCATCAATCCTCCCTACATCAATCAACCCTTTAGTCAAATGCCTATACGTCACAGAACTAGGACTAAACGGAGCATTCGCAATCACATGCCTATAAACCTCAACTGCAGTATCAACCCTCCCGTCATCACAATGTGCATTGATCAAATAATTATACGAAACAATATTCGGAACAATATTATGCTGTTCAAAAAAATACTTAAACAACGAAACAGAATCATTATACCGCTTAGCTCGATACATAGCAGCAATAATAGCATTGCAAGTAAACACAGTAGCGCGGACTCTCGTGTTCACAGAATTCCGAGCAAGTATCGCGGCATTGTCCAAATCGAAAGCCCGGATCAGGGATTGCACTCTATTATGAAGATTAAGACGGGCGCCAACCAAAACATTGGTCCCATCGGGTTGACGTGGCGCGTTAGGGTCACGAGGCGGGGGGTTGGGACTACGTTGGAGGGCGTTGAGAGGAGGTTCAATACGGAGGCGGCGTTTGCGGCGGCGGCGTTCAGCGGCGGCTTCTTCGGCGGAGGAGAAGGCGTAGCTCCGGGAAGTGGGAAGAAGAGGAGATGATAATGTACGTGGAATTGGGTTGGTTTGGAGTGGGGATAGGTTGAGATAGTGGAGGGCTCGGAGTAGGGGTTGGCCGGAGATGGTGGTGGTGACGGCGGAGGGGCGGCGGAGGAGGCGGTAGACTGACATTTTTGCGGTGGATGTGGAGGTTTTGGGGCAGGGAGAATAGAGGGAGTGCCTTAAACCCTAGAGTGAGGGTTGAGATGAAAATGTTAATGGCTCAAAATGGCAAATTACCTTTTGATTTTCCAAATAAAAAAAAATATTGTAACCAAATAAAGGACAAACCTTATATTTTGCAGAAATGTCGGTACTTTTAAAACTCGGTATTTAGTCCTTGACTTTTGTCTTCACGTACGATTGAGTTTCCGTCGTGGTATTAAAATATAAATTTCGTTAGTCAGGCAAGTTTCAGTAAAACCAACATATTAACGCATATTAGAGCAACTCTGGTGATTTGGAAAATGACCAACTAGCAAATTGTAAAAATATGTCAATGGTCAATTCACTACTAGAAAAGATAAAAAACAACCAACCCAAATGAATTGGTGTCTCATTTGGGTGGATATTTTTGTAGCCCTTTACACTTACTTTAATTATTATAATATTTGTTTTAAAAAGAACTAATATAATAAAAGGGTTTGTATAAGATTGATGAATATAAATTAATATAATAAAATTTTGTGTGATATGTGGATCCATTAAATTAGTGAACGACTAGAGTGAAATTTTCTTTTGTTGATCTAGAATAGTGTTATTTGATGATGTGGATGAATAAAAAGGACTCAATTTCATAATATTGGGACAGCCGGCCCTAGAGAGAGGAACTCCAACCTCTCTCTAAAATTTTTTTTCCTCCTCCTTTGATTCACCTTCATACCTTTCTTTCTTTTCATCTCCTCCCTTCCTCCACAACCTAGCTGCTCGGCGGAGGAGGAAGAAGGCAACCCCTTCTTCCTCCCTCCATCTGTGTTTATATCTTCTTTTTGTCTATTTTGTTAGTTTTGTGGGTCTAGAAACGTTTTACATCTTCAAAGGTTCCTTCTCACCAGATCTGCAACTACTATTCATATTTTCTCCGGTTTAGCTATCCTCGACCTCGCACGAGCGGAAAAGATTGATTTTATCCGTAGATTCAAGGATCTACGGGGGTGCACCATCAAAAAGGACTTAGATCCGAAATTATCGAGTTGCCAAGGCGATGAAGATTTGATTACTGTTGTTTATCTACAGATTAGGATTTCTGCAGTATGTATTATGGTTCTATTGCTTATGTTTTATGTGTCTGTTATTTGGCCTTGTTATGGCCCTCGTTGCCCTTTGTGGTCTTTATCGTGCCCTTGATGGTCACTGTACGGGCTTTTGTCTGTCCTTCTTTTATCATCTTACTATATTGCTTGTAATGTTTTTTCTATATTAATGCAAGTTACCTTCCTCTCAAAAAAAAAAATTGGTTGAAATTTTTTAAACCACTAGAGATGCTCTTAGAACATCTCTAAGAATAGTTCTCTAAAAGGACCAACTAGCAAAATAAAAGAAATAAAAAGTACATATCGACCACTAAAGAAGTCATTTTGATCATTTTTGTTCATCCACCAAATTTGGAGGGTATTATTTATACTTATGTGGCAATAGATGATTGGTGTGTGTGTTTCACTTTTAAATGAAAAGAGAGTGATGATACTTTGTCATGAAGCCCACAATAAAAACTCTCAAAATATCGAAGCAAAGAAATTCATAGTATAATATGTACGTCTCATTAAAATAGAAAGAACACTCAAACCATTAGAGACAATTTTATGGAGTGTTTAAATTTGATAGATATCAATATAATAATATTTTTTGGAGAGTCTAAAACCTCCCAACACTATAGATGCTCTCAGAGCATATCTCTAGTGGTTTGGAAAATGACCAACTAGCAAATTGTAAAAATATGCTAAATGGCCTATCCACCACTAGAGAAGATAAAAAACAACCAACCCAAATGAATTGGTGTCTCATTTGGGTGGGTGATTTTGTGGTGTTTTTGTGGGCCCTTTACACTTACTTTAATTATTATAATATTTGTTTAAAAAAAATTAATATAATAAAAGGTTTTAAGATTGATGAATATAAATTAATATAATAAAACTTTGTGTGATATGTGGGTCCACTAAATTAGTGAACCACTGGAGTGAATTTTTGTTTGGTAAAAATGATATGAAAAGAGTGGTTTTGAATAGTAAGTTTGGGTGATGTGGAAGGATAAATTGGTTAAGAAACCAATCCACCACTAGGGATGCTCTTAGTACCTAACATATTCTGACCCACTCATATTCCGTATTCAAGAGTTTTTATTTTCTCATTTGCAGCTTTTTTCTCTTTTATTATGCTCACTATATCATTCTTTAGATACATCTTGAATGCAAATAAATTTTCCTTTATATTCATTATCTCCATTGTGCTTCTTGTCCTTGGACACCCATCTCCGAAATGCTTTGATTTGCACTTTCACTTGTCACACTCGATCTTGTGGTATTATAATATTAGTGGATAAGGGTATGTTAGGTATCAACATGCGTTAATATGTTGATTTTGACCGAAACCTGCATTTACTACCGGAATTTGTATTTTAATATCACAGCATGGACTAAAGTGTTAATGAAGACAAAAGCCAGGGACTAAGTAGTGAGTTTTTAAAAATACATGATCAAACAATGAGTTTCTGCAATATAGCGACTATTAAATTATTTGCCCTCAAATAAATAATAAAAAGTCTTAAATCATATTCACTCTCTAAACTTGTCCATTTTGATCACTTTGTTCTCCAAACTTGAGGGGCGATTTATTTGCCCCTTCAACTTTTTGAAAGTGTGTCTGTCGGCTTCTGTTTTGAGTCAGTTGTTGACCTAGAGTTCAGCACGCATCAGAATATTGTATTTATATACGACACGTGATATTTGATTGAAAACTATAGGACTGTGTCAACGGAGACTAAAATGCACTCAATATTAGAAAATAGTTAAAAGGATCACTTGTAATAATCAACTTCACATATTTTTATTCTTATGCAAAAACAATATTTTGGTGTGGCCTAACATTGGGTAAAAATTGCTTCCGATAATACTCAAAATAATGGGCTAATAGACAGACTTTTAAATAGCTAAAGATCAAAAATAAGTTGTCTCTTAAATTTGGGGACAAAGTGGCCAAAATAACAGACTTAAGAGTTTGAGGTCTTCTTCTTTTGAACTTATCATCACTTATTTTCAACAACATTCAGTTGAGTTCAGCAACATTGAATTCAATTCAGTTTTAATTTATATTATTTTGCTATTAGTCTCATAGATAAATTATTAATCAATATTTTATTATTTATATTATTTGTATATGGTCTATTAATATATTTTATAATTATAACTATTTGGTCCAATTTATTAAGAAAATTTGCTAAATATAAATAAATATTATTATCAATTTACGTATACAATGTTCTACCAACTTAATAATTCTAATACGGTTTGTTTTTTTAATCATTTTCTTCCATATGATACATGATCTCATCATCATAATTATCATCATTTGCTTCCTGTAAATTCCAAATTTATTGTGCTATAACATTTCGCACTACAAACATGACGATTATATTAAACATATTTGAATCTACCATTTCATTAACATCCAGACCATATTATATAATTGGTATTTCAAGCGTGTATAAATCGTGAAAGTAAAACAATAATGAACACTTGATATTGTTAGCATTCTTGTACCTTTGTGACATTTGAAGCATATTGTAGAACAATTTCCACATTTTTTTAACTATATCCAAACATCATTCCAATTTTTATTCTCAATGATGAATGCAAATTGTTGTAATGTGTTTCCATTCCGCTAGGTTTTTCACGCCTAAACTCTGGCATATGACATCTAATTTCATGTTCTCTAATTGGAGGCAAATATCCAAAAGTATTCGGAGCGGCTATTTCATGCTGTGATTTTATTATTATTATTATTATTATTATTGTTATCTTAATATTAATTTTTATTATAATTATTATTTACAATGCAACATTGTTATTATTATTTTAACTTGTAAAATTTTGTTTTAGTATTTATAAATGTTTTAAAAACCGGACCGGATGTTGAATCGGTGTAACAAAAGGTTCAAGGTTTAATAGGTTCAACCGGATGACATATATAATATATTAAAAATTTAAAATACATATATATATATATATATATATATATAATAAATCCTATTTCAATTAAATATATCAAATAATACATCGTTAGATATAACACAATTTTTTTTTAATTTGGATTTTTGTGAAAAATCGAAGTTAACCGGTTTACTGGTCGAACCGAACGGTTTGCTGGTTTGATCCAATTTTTGGTGAATGAATTGTTTAGTATAGAACCAAACCGGACACCTAACCGGTCGAACCGGCCGGTCCGATCCGGTTTTAATAACACTGGTATTTATGTTTAAAATTTAGTTCAGTTCAGCAAAATTAAGTTTAGTTTAGTTCAGTATCATTCAGTTCAGTTCAACACCATTCAATTTAGTTCAGAACAGTTTTGTTTTTTTTTTCACTTACAAAAAAACAGAACTCGAGTATGATTTAACCATAGACTCAAGTTTCAGAATATACATTCATTTTAGATTATTTCATTTATCATTTGTTTCATTTCATATGGGATATGAATTTTGTAATTTATCTTTAACAAGTTATTTTTCATTTATGCCATGGTGTACAATGAATGATTTTTTATTATTATCATTATTATTTTCTAAAAGAGACTCCCGAGAGGAGAAATTTTACTGTATGTCAGGCATACAGATGACGTGGTATGCCAAGCTTATAATTCTTTAACACGTGTCATCTCAGCCAATACAAATTAACATGTGTAATTAATTGGCAATTAACTTTTTAGTTAATAATTTATATAAAATTTTAGACTCTAAAAAAAAACCCTAGACCCTAAATCATCGACCCTAAATACTAACATATGTGACGTGTCATCGAATTATAAGGGTGGCATACGGGATGACGTTGTATACCTAGCATATGCTAAAAAAATTTCCCCGAGAGTTCACGCCTCAAAAGCTTGAAGGCGTATGAGAAATGACATATCAACTAGTACATTGTTTTGGACTCGATACTTGGGCCAGGCTCGAGTGAGGTCCACTACAACAACTATGAGATATATCGGATATTGAGATTAAATATCCGACTTGAAAGTTGTGATGCGGTGGGTTGAAGCTATGTTCGTTTTAATTGAAATTTAGATAAGTAAATCGAATTGAACAGAATGCTACTTAAATGAAGTGCAATTACAAAAATAAATACATTATCGAACATCAATTATTGATAAGACACAAAAACTGTAATTGTATGTAAAAATGATTGCTAATGCTCAGGAGGCTGAGGCTGAGGATAGTGATGCAAAATTATTTATTTGGAATTTTATTTGATGAATATGAAAGATTTTTAATTCACAACAGATCAATAATTTACAACTTTTCCAAAATCAAAACTCTACTTACATTCTACATAATCACTCTTCTACTAAAAAGAAACAACTAAAAGAATCATTAAATTACAAGAAAATATCCTCACAAGTTATTCAACACCGATTTGGCACAACAATCACCAGTAGCAATGGTGAAAACAGCTCGGAACCCGAAGTCATATCTGAAGCTCCCCAAAGATTTGTATGATTAGACCTCTATCGGCTTTTGAATTGGTCTTCTTTTCTGCTGCAAAAACGTATGGGTATGGTGTGTACAAGTATATGTATACTGCAGTCGAGCGTCTTTTGTTTGAATTAATGATTATCTTAAATATATATTTCAAGTATGAGTTTGATTTGATGACTGCTGAAGAAATGGATCTGTCCAACATTTATCCTCCTTTTTGGCAACTTTCCATCTCTCATCGAATATTTGCATTTCATACGACGACTGTCTTCTAACCTGCAAACCCATATTTCATCGCTCGGTTACAAAATTGTGTATAGACCATTCATACTGACTCAAACTTCCAAAATAACAAGATTCTATAATTGGTATATCGCTGATAATCTCACAATACCTCGATTCTGTTATCCACTGTATGAGATTCTGATGGCTTCTGCATATTGAAGAGAAAAAAAATTTATTTTTTTACAGGTAAAGAGAAACATGAAGACATAAAATATTGATGAAAGTTAGTTACGGAACACCAAACGTTCGAATTAGAAAAAAGTCGAACAAACAAGTAGAAGAGGTCGAATAATTGTAGTATCAAAATGAATACAAGGACGTACTTCAGTCCCATTGAAGACACCAAGAGTTAACAAACCCAGATGAACTATGTACTCGGAATCTACCACGCCAACATTTTTCGTCCGATCACCCTATCAAAGTACAAATTACATCAAATTTGCAGTCAAGATCTATAAATGGAAACTTTCAATAGGATTTGGACAGTCACCTTTGCACAATAACCAAGCTGAAAGTCCAAACCCCATGCATGGATCAAGTCATTCTGCAGAAGAAAAAAAAACATTAGAGAAATTATTATCAAAGAGGCCGACAAGAGGCAGTTCTGCTATTAATTCAAATTCAAGACTAAAATAGCAACTAAAGCCAAAAAACATTCCCACCTTAGCTCAAGGTGAACCAATTAATCGGGGGCAAGGTTGTTCAATTAATCACTCGAGATATCATAATGTGGTCAAGTTTATATTAAGAACTCTATTTATGAGTTGTCAACTGGCATATATGAAATGTGAAAAATTTCACGACACAAATTATACCTGAATCATGTACCACACACATTGCCATGCTGCTCGTGAGAAGACAGGTGCCATTAGTTCCACCCAACTGCATTAGCGGTGTAAGATTAATTTTTCTATTTGCAGTTCAATAATTTTATATAACCTTCACTCCGACAAGTAATGTAGAACTAGTTGTCTCTTACCCGACACAAGGAGGAGAAGTGCTGTTTTGATAACACCTTCCACTGCCTTTAAATTTATACATCCTTCTGTTAAGACGTCGTTTAAGTCAGATTTGATTAATATCTAAAATCCAAATTTGCCCATATATTTATGCTGACCTGTGTACCCGAGACTTTGGTTGGCGTGCAGTAATTGGATGATACACTGCTGACTTTGTAAGATCAAGGGCTGGCTGTGATATTTCAAGCCCCTCATCCTTAGCAATAGATAAATATCTGGAAAATAACAAATTATATGTTTATTGTGTCGATAAAATAGAAGAAACGTTCACATGGAAAACAGACTATACCGGCTGGGATCAAAATTTGCAACTCCAAGGTCTTCATCCCAAAGAAATATGTAATCATATTCCGCAACAATGTCCGGATGAAGGAATCTTTTTGCAAACCACCTATAAAATTCAAGATAATATTAACTATTAGACCACAAAGAGAGAATCCATTTCTCTTAAATACTGAAACTCGCAAATGTCGGGGTCGGTATAGCATGCAATTACTTTAGTAACCTTACCATTTAGTTTGATTCATGGCAGATACATGGATGGCATGAGCACTCCATGGCAAATCATTCCATTGATCCAAGATACCATCATAGTGAAAAAGCATCACAACAAAGTCACTTAAAGGGAACTGCAAAATGAGAATAAATATTACACCAAAATATGCTTGACAGATTTTCTAAAACCAAATAATTTAGCAAAGGGTAGATCAACACCTTCTTAACGATTTCATCCACAATTTCTTTTTGCTTAATTCCAACCGCAAGGGCTATTAAGCTCATGCTATGCTGTGGCTTATTCTGGAGGAATAAAGTAACAAATTTCATAAGAATAGTGCACAAAATGTTACAAGTTTCATACAAGACTGAAACATAAAATAACTCTACATATTACGCTTGGATGTCCTATTTAGATGAATTCAAAGATGTCAAAGTACTAGCAGGACATCAAGATATAATACACTTAGAACTCACATCTCCCGTGGAATCACTCCATAATGGCCGCATTGTAAGGTCTGATGTTCTCCTAACAATCCCTTCAGGCAGTGCCTCACTTCCAGAAGGAACACAATTACCCTAAGAAAAATCAAAATATAATTCAGAAAGAAATCTAAGCAAAAAAATTCACCACTTCGCGATGAACTTTTCCTTTTGAAATTGAAATGTTGAGAAACAAACCTCGCAGTTTCTGGATTCTGTGCTCTGCATTGTCTGAATTACCTGCCATCTCGTCAATCTCTGCACATATGATTTCCAGCATAAGGAGATGAACAGAATAGCTTGTTGGTCTACTGTTAGGATGTGTATTGTTTTGTTTTGTTTTGTTTTATTACATACCCAGATTTTACAATTAGGAACCAATCAAGTTTGTTTTCATTTGGGAATCAACAACCTGTGAAAAAACTTTGATTGGAACTGGCTCATAATTTCTTAGTTATACTACTTCCTTGTTCCTACATAACCAAAACCTTTATATAATTTTGTTTCATTTCACCCTACATGTTGGTTGACCTTAAATAACAAGATCTCGAAGTACATAAAAATATCACTAGATGTTGGAAGTATTCAAATAGACGGGTGCGCCATAAATGAATGCAATAATGTTTTTGGATTGCCCACAGATCCAAACCAACTTAGCAAATAACATTTTGAGCAAAACCAGAAGAGCTGAAAGGTCTTACTTGTTTATATTCCTGCCCAACAAATGAGCCACTGATGAAGTACGCACCACAAATCAAAGAAACCGCAACAAAGAGCGTGCAAAGGTACGATCTTCTGTTTGAATCAGTGGCTGGTGCAGAAGCCTACAAAACGGGTAACAGAAGAGAGGTGCATGAGAAACTATAACTGTATATAATTCCAAGAGATCGAAATTGTTAAGTTGAAACCAATTCAATCGGTAGATAGATATCTAATAGATAGGAAAACTTAGAAAATATGAAGTTTCCTCGTATATGCAGATAATATCAAATGACAACTCGTAATCAACCAAGGAAAAAACGTTCAGCAAAGTCGTTGACCTAATGAAGATCCATATGAACAAATACACCACTTGAAAGGTCAAATAAAATTATAATTGCAATTAGTTGCCATTGCATTTTCAATTATGCTCTACCTCCTTTTTTCTGCAATGAATTCACCAGATTGAAATTAATGTTTCCAAACATAGAGGCAGTCAAATTTGAAACTTTTCCAGCCAAAAACACTCTAGGTATTTTTTTTTTAGTGTGTGCATTTGGCGATTAGACCGATTACTCAGTCAAACTCTGGCTTAAACCACCTTAGCCCCCTAACCACTCAATCCATTAGAAGATACTGTCCGAATTAAACTCGAAAACTTGAGCCTGAACGACTCGTGAACCTTAACCACTAAGCCAATAGACTCCCAAAATCCAAGGAGTGCCCTAATTAATACTTCACCCCAAAAAAATTAAAAATCTCCCTAAGAAGAAGAGGAAGGAGATAATTTGAAAAGCAGACATCTGATTGGCTACTTATCTTGCTCTGTGAATGAGACAAAACACTCAAATTTTGGAATCTAGATAACACAAAACAAACAGCAAAAAACCATAAACGGCTCTATACTTTCAAATTCTTACATTTAAGTATCTTATCTCAGCAGTTAATTAAAAAAGGAAAGAAATAACCTTTCAATTTTAAAAAATTAAACTTTCTGAAAACCAATTCTCCAGAAATTATTAATCAATAGAATTACAAGAACAGAGCAGCTAATCAAGTTCATCAATTCCAAAAAAGAAAAAAAAAAAACTTTACCAAACATGTACTGTATGAAAAAAAGAAAGGAAATTGATGATATAGAAAGAGAAACTTACTAAATTAAGAGACTTCATACTGCAATATTCAGGGAGGCACCAAGTAGAAGATGCATCAACACCAACTAACTCAACCTTCTTTTCTTTTTTTTTTGGTTTTTGAAAAAAGAAAAGACCCCAAGAGAAAATTAGAAAGGGAAAGAAAAAGGGAAGGAAGACTTTTTGAAAACCTTTTACCAACTTAATAAACAGAAGAATTTATGCTTAGATTAAGCAAAGCAAAAGTAAAGAATCCCAACTTGGAAGAAGAAAAAATAAAGGCAAACTTATAAACAATTTATAAATAAAAAATGTCAGAACTCTTTTTTCTTTTTTTTTTAAGGAAAAATGTCAGAAGAACTCTTTATTTAAGAGAGATGAAACTTCCATGAGGAAGTTAAAAACGGTGCCGTTACAATGGAACCCAAAGGTTTATTTATGATGCTCATCCCCACCGGAAGTAACACTTTCGGAATGAAATTAAATTATTGCTTCTTTATAATAATAATAATAATAATTAAAAAAAGAACAGAACACTTGTTTGTTTTAATGATTTATTTACAGTTTGGAGCAGATAGATAGATATACTTCGAAAGCCTAACTTGGGAAGTTGGCGGGGAATCTCTGTCTACTTTCAATCGTGAGACTATGCTATTGGTTAATACTCGCGCATTCTTAGTTACACGTCGATACTTAGTGGTCCCTTTACAGATAGATTGACTTTCCATCTCTTTTTTGTTGACTGTTCTTCCAGGTCCCGATGTAGAATTATAAATTTTTCTGCTTGTCTATTTACTTCTGATGTATGACAATTTAATTCACCAGTTCAATAAATATTTTGATTATATTAGCCTACAAAATTAAATACTTGGTAAACTCAATGGATTCTATAAATTTAATTCATTGTAACCGAAAAAAAAATAATTAAATTAATTTTGTAGTACATTTTAATTAGTTTGGAAATGATACAAATTTAAAGTTGTCTTGGGGATCAAATTATGGATTATCATCTTAATCTGTAGTTTCATTTGTTCGAAAATTAATGAACGAATAAAATAAGAAAAAAGAGATGAAAATGAAAAAAAGAATGATAAAAGGGAAAATAAGTTGAGATGGAGGATTAGTGGAGCTTGACTTAGTCTTTACACTAGTGGGTTAATTCATTTTTTCCATGTAACTAGTCTTGTAACGACTAATTTTTATTAATTGTTTCGACGGGGCAAACCATGGAAGCACGTGGAGAAATTTAAATATTCGGAAACTAAACATCCTACCTTTCTGCGGTATGCACGAAATTCTCAAGGGCGAAGCAAATGTCGAGCAACAATTTTTTGAAGTATGTAAAAAAAGCACATATTGTTGGAATTTTTCAAGACATGCAGACATGCCTATTTTTGTGCATCCATAATCACACTCATCCCTCATTTTTTGGAGCATGGCATGAAAGAAAGAAGTGAGAGAAGTGGTGGATGAATTTGAGTGTTCGTTAAGTATTTTTTGTCTATAAATACCCCATCCTCCCCTACACATTTTAACACACACAAATCAACACAAAACAATTTCACTTTTTTCCACTCTAGCTCTCTAGGATTCGGCCACCATTGTTCATTATTTCGGTTCCCATTTTGTCTTCCTAACATCCAATTTCGATTTCTAATCCTTTTTCCTAAGCCGTTTACAATACTGATCATTAATTCTATACTCGATTGCTCATTTTTCACTCTAGATTAACTAAATTCAAGCGTTCCTTGCACTTTTATTCAAATCATTCAAAACAACCCCGTTTTCACCCATTTTCATCTCTAAAAGCCGAGTTTCATACATCCATGACCCACATTACGTTACCCTTTGATCAATCCTATCCACTTGATCCCGACATCAAATTCGACAAATCCCGACACTTGAACTAATTCTAGTAAACCGATTTCTTGAATTCTCAAACCACTCTCATCCATCTACTCGACACGTTATACAACTACTCGTTACCACAATATTCCACCCGACACGACGATTCAAAGCATTGAATCTTGTCTTTCGATTGAATTGAACAATTTTCTTATTGATTTTCAGTTCCATCAATATTATTGTTATTATTAACATTTATCATTGACATTGTTAATTTTTTGTTGTAATAGCTTCATAAATTGAATTCTTGTGATACTTTCATAAATTTCAAACATCAAATTCTCCAAAGTTCAACAAACATTTTTGGTCCAGTTTTCCTAGTTAAAGTTGTGATGACCCTGATTAGGAACGCAATGGAAACGTTTTCACAATCCTTGTTTTTTCCGTCTAACCATTCGTTATTAGTCAACCATTCATACGCCATAGGCAAACATTCTTAAAACCGTTCCGTAAAGACGTAGGCTGATAATCCAAATTTATAAAACGCCCGCATTTCTCCATACGAGTCAAGGTTGTAAAGGAAATATATTTGTTTTCTCGCTAACACAATATTTCAGCTCATTCAGAATGCCATGTAATTTATAAATAAAAAAAATTAGATACCACATAATTTATAAAGAAACATTAGTCATATATAACTGGTTAGTGATACAATAAATATAATAAATATTTTGTTTAAAATAACTAATCTGTCCATATTTTTTAGTTTGGGTAAAATTGATAATTTTTTAAAATATTTAAAACGATTTGTCTTATGTTGTGAGTAAATAAACAATCCTAGAGGTAAAATTGAATTATTATATCTTTTTAGGTCTAATAGATTAGACAATAAAATTGCCTAACTAATATGATTGGCATTTTTAAATTTAGACTTATTTAAGTTTGCTTAAAATGATGCACACATACTATGTTGTGTGAGTTGAACCGCATGACTTAACTAAAGATTATTCCTACCACTTCGAGTAAATCCACATAAATTACCAGACATTAACACATTTTAAGTTATGAATTAGATTATTTGATTAAAGCATAAAGACTAAATTTAAAATGCTACAGTTTGTTGTTTTCTATTAGGTTTTGAGAATTTCTTTTTGGTAACAAAAAGTTTAGTTAAGAGTAAATCTATCCACTCGCAATGTTAGGGCAAACTATTGATCTCGATGAGAATTTAAAGTGAAATTTACAAATTGTTTATGAAATAAGAGCTAAATTTTGATGAAACGAAGACTCAAACCTCAAATCTCAAACTTCAAACCTGTCAAATAGAAGATGAAGTATTTTATCATTTGGACTAATTCTTATTGACTTTGGAAAATTTCTAAATTCTTAATTATCTTATAGAAGTAAGAGGATGATGATATATTGACTTCAATCGATCCAACTCTTCCCAAGCACTGGGAACACAAAATTCAGTATCAGTTCATCCAATGCAAGGAGAACCATCAGATGTCACAATGGAAGAAGCATCATGCCCAGAAGTTCGTAACGGTACTCAACCTTGGTACAAAAACCTGTATGGAAATATTGATTCAGATGATGAAGAAGACTGGCGCAACTTCAATCTTTCCCCATCTCACTGGATCTAGTGATTCCCTTTCCGAGTCAGCAAATTTTACTGTTTTCAATAAATGTAGCATATACGCTACTTAAGGTTTGATGATGTAATGATTATGTAAGATATATGTCATGATTGATGATGTAATAATGATGTAATAAATATGTCATGTAGTAGGTAAAGGGTATAAGAGTCTTTTATTTAATAAGTGTGATAGGTGTGAGGGCAAAATAGTCTTTATGGTGAAGACATTTGCCTATATAAAGGAGCCTTGGTTTCATTTGTAAGGTATCCAGAAATTGTATTGAAATCTTCCATTGTATAATATAAGTATGGTTTGCTAAAATTCTCTCTTTCTTCTTTTAGTATTTCCCAAGTTTAATCTATTCATATCATGTCTTCTTGGTAATGATCCTAGTCTTTGGTCTCTATGCAACAAAAGAACTATGTCACCAGGCCGTTTTAAGATGGATCATAAGGCCTCTGTTTCGGTTTGAGTTGCTAGAGCTCCCATCGTTTGGTATCAGATTATGAATAAGTACGTAATTGTTAATAGCTTGTGTGTTTATGAAAAAGAAGATGTGGAAATTTTATCCTTGGAGATATATAATGCAGGAAGAGAAGTACCAAATACACAAACATAACATGAAAGAGGAAAATGGTAACATGAATATTTAATGAATTTTATCCTTGGAGATAATGCAGGATGAGAAGTACCAAATACACAAACATAACATGAAAGAGGAAAGTGGTAATACGAATATTTAATGTAGATTAGATTTTAAGAGAAAACAAAAACATATACGTACTAGGGGTGAATATGGGTCTAATAATGTTGGAGATTTAAAAATCTGATAAACCGTATGTGTTTTGGTTAGTTCAAACTGTTTTAGAAGATATTTAAATACATACGACTTATCTACTTATGATTATTGGCTAACAATTTTTCTTAAGTATATGTATAAGTTTCTCAGTATGTGCTGAATGTATTCAAGATTGCTTCTCAAACTCAACTCAGAAGATAAAACTTAGTCAACCAGAAGTCTACTCTCAGAAGCTGCAAGCTACGTTCTGAAGACTCATCTCAGAAGTTGATCAAGCTGCATCTCATAAGTTCATGACCCAGAAGCAAGCTTTCCAAGTTCTAAAAGAATCACTCAGAGGAGACAGAAGGAACATTGAGTGATAACGGTTTCAGATGACAGGTCATATATGTCTTGAAGCATTTAATGCACATGTCAACTGCATTTAATGTTAAGCGCCAAAACTCAAAAAGCTTATTTAAGCGCGCTTGGACTGTACACTATCAAACAAATCATGTTTGTTCCTTGTCTACTCTTGGTTCAACTTAATGAAGAATTATTCCAGTTATCCTTATTCTCAATTCAAATCTGGTATATGTTTTGGATTAAAAGACAAAGATAACGGGTTGAAGACCGACAATGAAATGGCTACAACTCTCTTTCAAGATTCAAATTGAAGCAACGATCATCTTCAAGTCCTATATATATATAGTAGCCCAGTTCAACTTTGAGTTAACACACGCGAGTTTTGAGCTATATTAACGCACTGCATTTATTGAGAAAATGCAGAGCATTCCATTCTTTCTCTTTTCTTATTTCAAATTGTAAAAGTGAGAGAGTGAAAAAAAATACAAGTTCATAACAGAAATTGTAAACTGATATCGTTTGTGATAATCAGTTAGTTGAGAGAAAACCACTTGAGGTTTGAGTTAGGTGAGAATTCCAGAAAACATAGTATAAGTTTTCTGGTGGAAATCATTTAACTCTTATTAGGGTGGTCAACACTTAGTGAGAAATTAGCTAAGTCACTGTTGATGTAAATGAGCTTCTGTACTTTCCATAAAAGTACTGATTAGTGGATTTGAAATCTCTGCTGAGTGATCTCACAAGGGACATGACGTAGTCACAGGACTTATGTGGTGAACCTGGATAAATATGTTGTCTCAAGAACCTTAGAACTCTATCTCTCTATTTTGTTTACTTGTTATGTTTACTTCTATACCGTGCAACATAGTTTGAGTGTTGAAACATATTGTCTCTTAACCTCTGTCTTTGTTTGTAGAAAAATTGATTAGTATCTTAGCATTCATACTGATTTATTAGTATTAGGGAAACATGAGATGTGTTGCTATAATTAGATTATTTTGTCATAGGCTATATAATTGATTATGTATTTAATTCTGTATATTTGGTATTAATTACCAAGATTTGACGCTCCAATTTTCCCTTGTCGTTTATGTTCTGTTTAATTTTGATTCTCTGTTTATATCTTGTATGAATTCAATGACAAGTTTATTAAGAGATTAATATTCTTCATATGATTATGTTCTTGAGTTTTATTAGTTTGCATGTTTAGAATGAAATTTACACCAAATTAATTACTAAGTATATTTCACTAGTAGAAATCATTAACTTACAATCTAAATGATCTTAAATAGGTTTAGTTGTTTAGATGGTGATCTAATTTTGCTTATGTGATAAAGTTGATAAAAAGAGATTAATTAGGATAGTTCCATTAGGTCTTTATAATTGATTTTCATATAAGGTTAACTTATTTGCATGAATCGAAAGATCGAAATAAGTTAGTAAGATTAGATTGGTTATATAAAGATTGACTTGTTATAGTTATTTATGTGCTTAAATGAATTAATGTCTTTGCTATGATTAGTTTGTAAATCTTTAACTTTGTGAGTTTGTGAATTTAAGTATAAGTAAGTGTGACATGGTACAGTAAGTTGTATTATTAATCAACCAAATTAATAAGATTATCGTTTTTCTATAAACCTCGAGAAAACGAATAAAGTAAACAATGAACGTAAATGAGTAATTAGCGTTTTCCTGTGGGTTCGATCTTTTATGACTATATGAGTGACTCCGTATACTTGCGTTAATTGCCTGTAAAAGATATATATTCATGTAATTCCCTATAATCCAGCGGGAACCAAAAATAATAAGACTCCTAACTACAAAAATACTCCTCGAGATATATATCAGATCATGACCTATTAATGCTTCTAAAATAGTTGAGTTGGGGTAAAAAAAATTCCTCATGTACGTGTAGTGATGATTTTTTATTGGGTATCACTATTTACAACCCACTTCTGCCGAATAACAAACCATTTTGACAAATTTGCCCTTTTCATTATGAACAAGTCATAAAAAATAAAAGTTAAAATCTCTCAAATAAAAAAAACCTATTTTTGAAACTCGAACATTAGAAATCCGGAATTTGAGATGTCAAATGAGCCAACAAATTGGAATGAGATAATGACGATCAATCATTAGATGATGAGGCACTCGAACAATAAAAACACGTTCAAAAAATTTAAAAATTGTTTTTTTTTCGGGAAATGGCCTTGATGACCGTTTCTTCCTAAAAAGACATTCGAGCTCTTTTTTTGGAATTTTTTTTACAAAATTAACTATTTTCGAGTGTGTTTTTCGAAAAAGTATATACCTTATTCGTAATATTGTCCATAATTGGAAACAAAAAGTGCGATTTTGAAATTAGAAAATTAAATTTTGAAAAAGAGAGTGTTGAGAGGTTTTAAAATTTTAAAATGAAACAGAGTTATAGCAAAAGTATTTTAGAAAAAAAAAGTGAGATGTAAATAGCAATCCAATTTTTTATTTAGAATTTTTCTTACCTATCTATATTTTTGCACTTATTGATTGGTAAATCTCCCATCATAAAACCTAGAAAGCATCAAACATGCGGACTTCCTAATGTAACTAATCCATACATGATTATATTAATTAGTGTATTTCTTTTACAAATGCAAATCCTTGGCGAGGTTAGGAAAGTTAATGTGGGCAAGGAATAAGAAAGTGGTGCCAATCGTGCTCACTCACCCACCCTTTTAATTTATCTTTGAGGGAAATATTCTTATGTATTACTGCTGCAATATTCTATTATTAATTTTGTAAGAATATTTTAGGATACTGTTTTAAAAATGGGATACATTAACCACCACTAAAATGAGAATGAATTCTTTATTTAATTATATTATTAAGTTGATGCCTTAACACATAAAGGGGTTGGTGCCTCTCTAAAAAATTAATTTTTGTTAATTAAAGTTGGGGCCACTTGATATGATTGAGACTTTTTGAAGCATAACAACATGTCATAGCTACGAGAATTAATGTAGATAAATTGATTAATGTATACATATATACTTAAGAAGTGGGAGACCTGTAAGCATCGTGCATGGTCCAATATATTAAATTATCAACAGTTTTCTGAGTAATTATAATATTTAGGGCCTGTTTGTTTTAACTGCGGGTTGCTGTTGCTGTTTGCTGGTTGCTGTTACGGTTTGTTGTTTGCTGTTTCTAATTCCTGGTTGCTGTTTGCTGTTTGATTATTAGTGTTTGGTAAAATTATGATTAACTATTACTGTTACGATGTAAAATGACATATATGGACATGTTTATAAAATCAATTTTAAAAATAATATTAAAATAATGAAATTTTGAAGGGCATATAAGAGATAACACATCTAAACCGTAAAAGATGTTTGAAAAGTAGGAATTCTCTACTTTTTCTAAAAGTACTTTTTGGATATCAAAAAGTAAAAAATGGATACTAACCAAACACTTGAAACTCTCCTTTTTAGTATGGAAAAGCAAAAAGTAGTTTGAAAAGTAGTAAACAAACACCCTCTTAGTATACTTGTCAGCTCCTTAGAGAAGAGATCATCTGAGTGCTCGTTTAGAATCTCACTTCTTTTGAGACTTTAAAATTTGTAAAAATTATAGATATATCCAGTTATATAGTTACGAATTTTAAGTAATAATACTTATATTTTTTATTATTGTTAAATTTAAGTGTAGAAAAGTATAAAATTATATTAAATAGAATAAATTTGTTTAGGATTTCAAAATCCTGGAAACGCCGTGTTACCCAATTTCAAAGAAAGCATGAAGTTTTAGGGTCAAATTTCGAGATCGACAAAATTAAATTTCTTAGAAATTAATATATAATGTTACCAAAAAAAGAAATTAATATATAATATTCAGGTCATCAACTTGTTGTAATCTAATTGGTATATTTACCAATAAATGAGTGGATGATTTAGAGTTGAACATGATCCTTACCCTTTATCAAAAGTTAAATAATTGTAAAGTTTCTAAAGTTTTACAAAATAAACTGTTTAATCCTCTTATTTGCAAAAATACACACTTAAGTCTCTATCTTTTGAGATAATGAACTCTTTTCTCCATTTATCGATTTTTTTAAGATTTGTAAATGTTGTATTTCGGCATGAACGAGCAGACAAGACTTATCTACATTGTATTTTCTTTTCATTGTACTAGATAATTTA
This sequence comes from Euphorbia peplus, assembly GCA_028411795.1. Classification (NCBI taxonomy): domain Eukaryota; kingdom Viridiplantae; phylum Streptophyta; class Magnoliopsida; order Malpighiales; family Euphorbiaceae; genus Euphorbia; species Euphorbia peplus. Next base: position 17,319,067 of record CP110837.1, on the reverse strand, counting down.
TTTAGGTTCCTTTTTCTTTTCCCTTTTCATTATATTCTCCATTCGTTTTTCCTTTTTTTCTGCAATTTGATTTCAACGTGACGTTAAATCTCTGCAATATATATGTTTTTAAAAAAATATATACAAATCAAGTTTAATATTTAGGATCAAAGACGGAAATTCTATTTTTTTTCTTGATTATATCGGATGCTTAATGTAGTTTTATGCCAAAAGTTCAACATATACTATAAGCACTATATTGAATTAATAGAAGTTAATAATGAATTATTGCTAGTTTGTGAGATACAAATACAATATACTGAGTCAGGTTCAAGTGAGACACCCCCTTACCGTGTGACATCCTCTTTATTGTGAGACAACAGAATGTAATTAACCAAAAGTAATTAAATACTCTGTCTTGTGTTGCTTTTCTCTTCATCTTCTTTCATTTCCCTAGCCTTCTTCTCCAGCCATTCACCTACCTCGCCGGCCGTTCACCTCATTTGCCTGCCATCTCCTTGTCCGACCGTCTCTCCCTCGCTTTTGTCCTATCAGAATCAACATCTATTCTCCATCTCCCTTCCGATCTGTTTTCGCCATAGCTTTTGGTCTTTTCTTTTTGCAATACTTTGTCTTGTATGTGATTCAATGGATCCATTTTGGTTGATGGAATTATGTGGTTTGATTTAACATCTATGAGGTTCAGTGAATGGATCTTTAATTTATTGACACATAGTTTCTATATCGCCATACCTTGGATGCTTGCAAAGTGTTTGATAAAATGACTAAATAGTTACTCAATTTTTTTTGAAACTCATTCATCTATGAGTTGGTTTTATTTTGACATATGAATGTCGAGTGAGAGCATTTGGTTATAGCATCGTTTTTCAATTCAATTTGCCAATTGTTGTATTAGTTATTATGATTTGAGTTGAATATGTGTTGATAAAATATAGTACATGAATTTTGTGGTTGGTGGTTTCCCCAGGAAAGAAGGCATGGAGATAAAAGATGTGATGTCAAAGCATGTGTCAAATATTTTGCTATATTTTGTAAGTAATTGGTACAGTACAAATATTACAGAGCTCCATTCAATCCAAAGTATATGGAACAACAAAGAAGTTCATATGGAACAACAAAACGTTCATATGGAACAATTTCATAATCCATTTGGAACAACCAATTAATTAAGTTGGAACAACACAATATTATTCTGTTGAAACAATATAGCATATGGAACAACATAACGTTTATATGGAACAATTTCATAATACATTTGGAACAACTAATTAATTCAGTTGGAACAACACAATATTATTCTGTTGAAACAATATAGCATACAGAACAACAAAATATTAATTTGGAACAACAGAGTATTCTGTTGAAACAATATAGCATATGGAACAATATAATATTTCATTTGTAACAACCGAATATTTCATTTGGAACAACAGAATATTAATTTGAAACAACAGAGTAATTTGTTGAAACAATATAACATATGGAACAACAGAATATTTATTTGGAACAACCATAAAAAAGTAAAAAAATAATAATTAAAAATCGTTTATAAATAACAATAATGGATCTCAAAATGACCGCCTAATTAATACGAGTTCAGTGGTATAATTTTTTTCGAAAAATGAGTTCGGGAAAAGCGGGAAAATGTATTTTAAAGAAAAGAATTACAACTTTTTCTCTCTCCAGTGATGTCATCACCCTCCTCTTCATTCCCTCTATTTCCTATGCTTGACTATTTTCATTTATTTACAATTTTGACTCATTCCCCTATTTAATTAAAAAAATGCCTCCAACTCCTTCTCTTGTTACACTTTAAAGGACTTGTCTCACAATAAACTCATTGTTACACCCGAGCCCTTCTCTACAATATACTTCTTAGACATTTCTAATTTTTATTATTATACAAACACTGAAAAATTTTAAAAATATTTTTTTATTATTTTAAATATTTTTTTATTATTAGTTGTTTCAAATATATATTTTATGTATTAAACAGACCAATTTCCTTATTTATCATTTTATATAAACTGCTATTAAAACTCAGTTAAACTTTACCAAACATATTTGTTAAACCGCTAGTTAAATCAGCTAAGTAAAAAAAGCAATAAGCTCTCAACTAATATAATCACCTAACCGTTAACAACTAATTCTCAAACATGGACATTAAATTTTGCAAAAGACTGAGAGGCTTTGAGTTCGAATTATATAATTACAAAAAGTGAATACCTAAAAAGTGAAAAATATAAGAGAACATTTAATAATTAATATACAATCTCATTTTCTTTTTTAAAAACTTTTGGAAAAAATACAACTAAAACCTTTGTGGTTTCAATGTTTGCAAATAGAGGAATGTGGTTTCATTTTTTGCAAAAAGAAACATGTGGTTTACAAAAATGACAATTAAAGAAATTTTATTTAATATTTGATGACATATCATATTGATTTTGATGATGTGTCATGTTGACTTTGATGACGATGACACAATAAAATATTATTTTTTTGATGATTTGTCTGTTGACTTGATGACGTGGAGGGTTAACTTGATGATGTAGCAATTGTTGTTAGTCAATTTACTTTATTTGTCAAATATGTAAATCACATCCCTCATTTTGCAAAAAAGAAACCACATTTTTCAATTTGCAAAATATCGAAACCGCAGTCATTTGATTTTTACTTTCCCAAAACTTTTTGCGTAAATGTAAATTGCCACGATGTGCTAACGGCGTCGTTTGAAGGCGGTATGGAATTGTAAGTTCCTCGGATTATGGTGTTCATGATTGCAGAGTTGAGTTGAGTTGAGTTGGATTGAGCTTGAGATCTCCGACACCAGCTGAAACCGGTGCGTTTTAAGACATACCCATTTCAATTCACTTTGCAAGAACTACATTCTGTTCTTTCTTTGTTTGAATCTTTTGTCATCTTCCATAAATTTCTATACTTTGATATATTTATTTATATGGGTTCTGTTAAAAATCTACTCTTTCTACTTCTTTCTCAATTTCTCTTTATAGTAAGATTTTCCCTTGATGGTTTCTTTTTGTTCTTGTACTTTATGCTAATCTGTCGTTGTAATTATATGTAATGAAGTGTTGTTGTCTTAATTAGGTTTTCAGGATTGTAATATGGTTTTAGGGTTTTGTGGATTATCATTGAATTGAATATTTGTGAGTCGAAACACGAGCAAGATAACATATTTCCTAGTCTTATATGGTGTAGGGAGTGATAGTTTTCGAATTGCTTGCTGGGAAATAATGCATCCTCCTTTGACATTGCATAGGCACCCTATGTGTGCTCAAGTAAGTTTTCCTTTCGCTCCTTCCTCATTATGTTCATTTTCTCTCTACTATTTCATTATCGGGTAATCTTAGTTTCTCTCTGTTCGGTATTTATTCTGTGATGGACTGTTTAATCTTGCTGTATCTGCGCAGTTTGATTCAGTGGTGTGCTGGTGGGAGGAAGGGGGAACATAGGTTTGCTAGTTTTCTTGGGGAAGTAAATGCCTTTTTCACACTTGTTATATAAGAAAAATACCAAAACAATAATCAATTTCGGGTTTCGCTGCTTAGTTTTCCGTTCTGTTCCGATCGAAGAACAGATATTGTATACTGCATTTTGGCTGCAGCTGCCAAATCATGGATTGAATACCTTATAAGAAAAACGTTTAAACTTGGCTTAATACACCAGGGGCCCCTTTTACTTGCCTCTCAACTTTAGAGATGCCTCATTAACAACCCCTTAAAATTTCTTGCTTAATATGATCTATTGGCCTCCTGAACTTGCTTAAAGTAGCCTATTGCCCCTAAACGTGCTTAGAGTGAATGCAATTCAACTTGTTCAACTCTCAACTTTGCTCTATGATTTTGGACTTATTCATTACAAGTTTTTACTTAGACTATTCCATCTGAGATATAGAATAAAACCCGAATTAGCATTTATGCACATATTTGCTAGCATAGGATTGAATTTGCATTTGAGCCTTAAGCCTTCCAAAGTTACGTCCATTTAGTCTATAACTCTGAATAGGTAGTCGTTAGGATTATGTTTTGGCTCAAAGCTTAGATTTTCAAAATCAACTGATGAGAGTATTTTGCAGATTATTGAAGAGTTCCAAAAGTGTCATTTAGATCATCCTATTGGAAAATTCTTTGGAGAATGTACAGACCTTAAAATAAAACTCGATCGATGCTTTCGAGAGGAAGTAAGTATTTCATGTGTTTTATCATGTGTCTAGTTAAATTTATATTTGAACCCTTGAGTGAAGTTTTTAAGTTTTCTTTCAGAAAGCCGTGAAACGGAAGGCAAATTTCGAACAAAGCAAGAAACTTAAAGAGAGGCTTCAGGAATTAAGGAAAGAAGCTTCAGAGAGAAGCACCGAAGAGAAGAATTTTGTGTGATTTGAACTATGAAGTTGGATGCTTAAGATGTTATACAAATTGAATTTGTGGCTGAGAAAACAGAGGATCAGGCAAAGCTTTTTTTGCCCCCTTTATGCCATATAGCATGTTTTTCATTCATTTCAAGTTCTGGAAATAATTTGATTTATATGTAAAAAGTTTTTTTGTGAGATAATTATTCCTCAATTATCTGTCTGCATAATTGCAAGGATTAATATGTCATTATTGTTTCGGGTTATGACTTAAGCACAATCATACTACTAGGTTAACAGTTCTGTAGGTGGCACAATTTACTACTTTGTCCGTTGTTCTTCACATTTGGTACATTTCGCGCTTGTACAATTTACTATTTTGTCCCTTCACATTTCAAACATTTGATAATATTGAAAACATGGTAGCATTAATTTGCAAGCTGAAATCTTTACCTTTAAGAAAAATTATTCTTAACCTCAATGGTATTGTCAATTGCCTTAAGAGCACTGCAGCCCAGAGAAACAAATCTCAAAATTAGATAAAGCTAAAGTCTATAGAAGATTGACTATCTGGGTTGGTCTAGCATTGCTTTCTGAGGCCCTAAAAGCAACTTTCTTAACTTTAGCACCTAAAACAATGTTTGATATATGCAAAGCTGCTTTTCTCAAAAGAGGCAAGTGTTGGGAATTTTTTTAAAGTAGTGCTTGGTAATTGTAATGTTGTTGTTCTTTGAGTTAGGGAAACTGTAAACTCTGCGTAAGCCTTCCCCAGACTCCGGTGGAAGGAGGGTCATCTGCTCGAACTGCTGCTTTCATTCTTGCCTCTGCCGTTGAATGAACAAAGACTTCCTTTATCCTTACGAAAATTTCACTCACTTGCCTTTCGCTCCGCTCTAATACTCTATCCGAGATTTATCAGTATTTATCAAATCTGTTCCGCTTTCATTGGAGCAACCCAACTATTATCCCCACCCACCAACCTTTTAATGGAGTTAACAACCACGATTTGTTATTTTTTGAGAAACAACTTTCTTTAACTTATAAGTTAAGCACAACTTTTGGTAACAACAATGTTAAACTGGAGCTCCTCTGTTAGGGTGTAATTTGTAGACCCCAATAGATGAGATTGCAAAGTTTAGAGAATACAAAATGAAGAGTGTGCCTATGTTCTTAACTAAATATGGTACACAAACATGCATACCGAACTACAGCATCATCATGAAGAGATGATTTACTAACCTCTTCCTCATCTATATTTGCTCTTTCTTTGACAAAACTGTTTATCCACATTGGCTTTACACCTAACTTCCATATCTAATTAACAAAACTGTCTGGTCAAACACTTATGAGTTTTCCTATACTAGGTGTTGGTTACTCTTCTTCACCATAACATAAATCTCAGAACAGACAAAAAGAAAGTTCCAAGACAAACTTGTCTACTTCCCACGAGAGAACTGGCGAATTGCATCTGTCAGGAATATTGCTTCTTTGGGGCTTTGGTTGGCCTTCCAAACCTTGAATGTCATTTCATTGGGATAAGCATCAGACCATGCTTCAAGCAAGGTCATTGAGTAAGGTCCCTCTTTGATACACTTCGGACTCATACAGTACCATATGCAAGAATTGGGATCATCTATTGTTTTCTTGCTCTCTCCAATGATATAAACTTGTTCACCATCATCATCATTATCATCACTTACCTCAATCATCTCAGATATTGGTTCGCTTCCATTGGATTTCAGCTTTTTTAGAAGAGCAGAGTTGGATCGAGAAGCCTTCAGTCCCGATACAAGTTCACGATGAGATGCTTCTGGACAGTTCTCTTTTTCTTGTATTAGGACAGGTTCGTTAATCACCGCTTGATCAATGCCACCATCATTACTTTCATGAGAAGAAACAGTATGATATTTCTGCTCATGTTCTAGAAAGAAAAAAAGAATATGCATTAGTTATATTTCAACTGATAAACTTACGATCACACGACAATCAAACACATTACTAGGAAGTACATAGAAGAAGTAGAGAGCATAATAGAAACCTGCACTTTGCTACATCATTTATGCAGGAAAAAATGCAATCACCTTTTGAGTCTTTTGGGGAAGGCTTTGACAACTCTCCGGAATCTGATTCCGGCAAGAGATCCTTCCTGGAGTATTGCTTTTCAGCAGGTTCAACTTCTGTTTCATCTGTAATTATTTCTGGAAACTCGTGCAGATCCTTCCTGGAGTATTGCTTGTCAGTAGGTTCAACTTCTGTTTCATCTGTAATTATTTCTGGAAACTCGTGCAGATCATTCCTGGAGTATTGCTTCTCAGTAGGTTCAACTTCTGTTTCATCTGTAATTATTTCTGGAAACTCGTGCAACAACCGAGATTGCTCTGATGGTCTCTCAAGTAACTGCTTTCTTTCCACGTACTCATGAAGTGTATATGAAAATGGAGGTTAAGGGTCTCCTTCGAATTTTTTATGGGATAAATGAAAGCAATTTTTTCTTCTGATGATTGATAGTGACCAATTTGCTACATAGGCAAATGAGACATGCAAGTATGATAACGACCCGAAAACAACACGGTAAAGATCAATTTAACAATCACATTGATGAGAATACCTAACGGTGAATATGAAACAAAATTAAACGGTTAATCAGAAAACAGTATCACATTTTCTAAAAAAATTTCAGGGTACTATGAATTCTTCCAAGAATTAGTCTCAGTACGTTTCAAAAATATTGCTCCCTCCATCTCAAGTTGATATACTACCTTTCCATTCTAAACCGTCCCAAATTGTAGACAAATAATTAAGGGATTGACAATGGAACCTAGAAAAGCTAGTCTCAAATCAAGTATTCAGAAATAGGCATGCATGCATTATAAAAGTTGACAATGGAAATCTCAGCACAAGTTCTCTATTTGAAACTAGAGAGTTAAAAGGATATTGTCTTCTCCATCCCTTCTCATTTGCCTGATCAATAAGCTTTTGCAATCGATACAGCTCCTTCGGAATCCACTTGCACAAGATAGTAGAGTAGAGATGGAAACAAAATCAAAAGTTTTGCAGAGAAAAAAAGAAAAGAAAAAAAAGAAGCAAATATGAGTTTATTTAGAAGTAAGAAAGCAAGCACTGTCCAGGTTTAGTTCATATTTAGAGGATAAAGCAGATATATACCTGTTTTGTAACAACCTCATGGAGACTTCGGGCCTTTTCCTCAAACTCCGCCTGTCAGTCAAAGCATTTTAAACTCAGTAGATTTATTATGCTCAATCATATACAAGTTTACTAGTTTCCACTTTCACATAGAAGACTTTAATATCTGGCATACAGTAGGACGCTAAGATCACATCTACTTGTAGAAACATGATGGTAAAAAAGCTAAGATAGAATTGGTCAATGTAGTTCAGGAAAATTTACTAGCCGTCATGTGTACACTTGAAATTTAACCAAATTTCTGAACTTCAAAAGAACTTACAACAGAGAGCCTTTCGAACCGACCATCTTTTTGCCTTTGTCGCAAATCTTCACATTCTTCCTGAAAAATAAGACTAAAAAAGTTATCATTCTATCCCTACAATGCTTTTATACTTATTGACCTTTCAATATTACCTCAGAGAAGTTATCATCTGATAGCAGGCGAATAGAAATGTCTTTCGGTGGCATACATGACACTTGTAGGAGAACATCTTTACTGACCTCATCATTTCTTGAAGTTCTCTTTATGCCTGCATATATCAAGATTTATTAATCATCTTCTCAGAATAATTACAGTAACTTATAAACCACTAGAATCAATTACTTATACTTCAAACAAACAAATGATTCTAATCAAAATATTCATAGCTATCATCAAGAGAAGTACCTGTAACTTTCACAAGCATATGAGAATTTTTCTGTAAATAGTCGTATGGATCAGATTTGATTCTCACAAAACTTCCTATTACTTTATCATCAAAAGTATCAGGTTTCTCTGAAAGCTCTTCTATTAAACTCCTATTCAAATAAAGGCGCCTGATGTTTTCAGTGACCACAGATGCGAAATGCACATCCAGATTAATGGTTTCATTTTTGTGAGGTTTCATATTTGAGTTTGAACTTCGCTTCTTTTTAAAGGATATTGAGGCACTCTCATTCTCATTTTCTGAATCATGTTCGTGCGCATTCTCTGATTGTTCTTGCTCATTCTCGGATAGCTCAACATTCTCAGCAAAATGGGGTGTGAGAAGGTTATGTATGCTATTCTTCTTAACAAATTTCTTGCCTAAAAGAGATTTCAACATCGCATTGCATAGAATTTTCTTCTTGTTCACCGTATCAAAAAGCTTTTTTTCATTGCAGTATTCTATGACGATGGCCGAAACATCATGTTGCGATAGTTTGCCGGCTTTGTCTTTACCAACAGAGTGAAGGAAATCTAATAGGAGATTTGATGCCCATCCATTGAACTCCATTTTCTTAGAGTTTCCCTTTCTTCTCCTTGCACTTATATTCCTCTCATTTTTCTTACATTTGCTCAACTGTCGATGTCTTTTAGAACCACCATAACTAGATTTAAGTTGATCTTCATCTTCAACTTGACTCGACTCTTCATCTTCAACTTGACTCGACTCTTCATCAGCAGACGAATCACACAAGTCTTCAGAAATTGTACCAATATTGGGTCGTTCAATTGCATCACGGACATGGATTGAAGCTAAGCCTTTCTTTTCCTTAACCATTTCCCAGTATTCCTTGAATAAGGATTCATATGTATCTAGATCATTGAAGTCTATCTCCTCCTTCAGATTCATAAGCACATAGTCAATGACGAAACGATAAACAAGAAGAGAAAACAAGTTTTGATATAATAATCAATATACCTGAGGTGAGACTGGATTCTTTACTCCTTCTATAAACCCAGCAAGAGTTAAGCAATGAGTGCACAGTCCGCCTTTCCGACCAATTACAGAAAATACAGATGTGGAGATGCAACTTCCACATACAGATTTTGGACAAGAAAAGCAACTAAACTTAGGGGTACCCTTGCATAAGAAGCAAAAATGCCACCCTGAAAATTTTAAATTTTGATTAGGAGTTGGGTAACAGAAAATGATAAGTAAGCAACATAAGAAATTAGCTACGTACGGCATGTCCAGAGATCTTCAGACTCCAAGAAAGAGTCATTTTTGCCTACACAAGTTGGATGGTATGCTTTAAGGCAATCCCTGTATTCAAATGACAACAATAAAAAGATAAGAACACTTTATCTGAAAGAGATTAGACTAGATTCTTACTTGCTTCACATTTTCATCTCTACTTTTCTCTTGATTCCAACATTCCTTAGCTAGCCTTTGATTGTTTCATTTGTTTAGTTATTCTTTAGTACAGCATAAGAGCTTCTGACAACTCTGTTTATGTAGATCCCTCTCTTGCCTCAATGACTCTGATGTGTTTTGTTGGCAAGGAATGGAATGTGCCATTTATTGAGTGATTTTACTATGTCATGACATGGTACACTGAGCCAACGTAGTATGTCAATCAATAAAAACTTAACATGTATAGCTGATTTTTTACTAACTATAGTGATTTCATCCTAATCCAGAGCTGGGAAATCCTTTACAGTCCAGATTTTTAAACATTAAAGTGCAAATATGGAAACTGACATGTAGTCGCAAATCCTCAAAGAGCCGCCATCTTTGCATTCGAAACAGCAACCTTCACAAATCTCTTCCTTGTTTATCTTGTTCTTCTTCCTCCCCATTTAAACAACTGTAATCTCTGATGCTAACCTTCCTGTTAAAATGGTAAAGCTCATTCATTTATAGATGTCAACAACATAATAAGCATTCAGATAAGTATTGAAATGAAACCCATTTACCATCTCAAAAAAAGAAATGAAACCCATTTAAGAAAAACACATAAAGGCAAAGACTTTAGATTAAAAATACAAACTTTAAAACGTAAAACCCACAAGACAATGAAGCTGAGTGGTTCTGTAGTGAATATATTAAGAAATGGTCAGTGGATATGAATAAAAGAACCAACTTTGGGAAGCAACATTGTCTGGTTTCTTTAGAGAAGAAAAGGAAAATGAGAAGAAGAAATAGGAGGGAGAGACAACTTGGTAAGAAAGTTGAAAGATGGAGGTAGACAGATTTGAGAATGAAATAAAAAGTTTACTGGTCTCTTTACTACATTTGGATGTCCATAAAATAAAAATGAGGTGTCGTTTTCTCCATGATCATGATCATGATCATCATGATATGACAATATCTTTTACCATATGGATAAATTCAGGTTACAATCAAATACCCTTTAGACAATGGAGTATCATTCCTTAAATTGTTGAATGGTCATAGTAATGGTGATGCTATAGTGAACAAGTCTCCTTCTACTAATAATTTCTCACTTGACTTTCTTTAATTCGTCTTCTACTACTCCTTCAAATTGAAATAAATAATCTCAATTTCTTCTTTCTTTACTTCCCTTTATAAAGTTTAGTTATCAAAAACTTAATTTATTTTATAAGGGTGAATTGATATTTGGATGTTTAACCATTAAGGATGATTTGTGGGTTGAGTTGATACTCAAATATTGATTTTAAGAAATGCCATTTTATTGTTTAAGGGGTATTTGATTGTAGCCTGAATTTCTCCAGATGGTAAAAGGATATTGTCACATCATGATGATCATGATCCTTTCATTGGCTAGCTATTTGGTTTTAGTCATGTTTGCAAACAATCATGTTTTTGTCAACTTGAAGAAATAGGAAGAAAAAAATTTCTTAAAAATTGAAAGGGGATGCAATTATTTTCATTTATGTTGAATGGAAATATTTCTTTGATCATCATTCTGCTCAATGTTAACTTGGAGCATTCGTGTGTTGGGAAGAGCAAAGTTTAGGTATAACTCAACGACTTTGGAGTTCGTAATGTTTGACAAAATAAATCAAACAACATTTGCTTCAAGGACTTCCAAGTTTTGTTAAAATTTGGCTAATTTGTTAAATATTATTAACATTCAACAAGATTGACACCTAAGATCTTGATTTAGGGGACACTAATTCTAGATATGGATGAAATTAATCCTACCTTCAAATTATGTGGTTTACGTCATTTGCAAACGAAGTCTTAAGCTGCTAACAATATTAATAAAAATGAGTTATGAATATTTTTACCTTCTATTTGATGAAATATATCGTTGTTTTGTTTTTCTAATTATAATTAACAACCTCTCCTTACAAATTAAATATTTTAAAAATTCATTTGCAGTCACATCACAGATACAAAACTGCTTTTAAACGGATAAAATTGCGAATTTTGAATATATATAAAATTGATTTAAGAGATCTTCACTAACCAGACTTTATATTAAGAAATGAAAAGATAAAAAAACATCTCTTCTAACCCTTTTACGTTGACTGCAACGTCATTTTTTTTAATATTATAAAGATTTTGTTTGTAAATTGTACAAACTATATCATTCTATTTACAAATAAAGCAAACTAAAAGGCCCTATTTTATGCTTTACTCTTATATCATCCTTCAAATCAAATACTAACAAGAATGGTATAAGAGGATGAAATAATTTTAAGGGTTTTTTACAAGACTAGCCCACTTTCGATATGTCCATTACATTTGTAACCACTTTTATGTTTCACATACTAAACTAACCACTCTCAATTTTTCTTCACAAAAATATCCATCCTTTGTTTTTACTTTCCTTTTTAAGATATAACCGTTGCTTTCTTCTTTCCTTCTATCTCCTCCCTCGTTTTGCTTTCTTCTTTCCCTGTTAGCGGCTATCGCTCGATTCCTTCGATTTCCAATCATTTGTTTGCTCTTTTTCCATTTTCTGAATTCCAGGGCGAGAAAACGGCAACTAACGTTGACAGCAAGTGAAACCGTTCCATGCCTGCGCCATTAACTTCTCCAACGTTTTTCTTTCTTCTTTCCCGTTAGCAGCTATCTCTATTCAATTCATTTCTTCGCTCCTTTCCATTTTCTGGAATCCTCAGCAAGTAGCGGGGACCTCACTAAGCAACAACTTCGATTCCGACGTTTTCCATTCATCTTTCAACCTCGGTTTCATATGCATGCATTGTATTATGTATTTTGTTTGTAAAATTTGATTGCATGTTATTTTATTTATGAAATTAGGTATGTAGGTTGTTTGCTGATCAAGTGATATTTGTAGGTTTAAGTCGTTTCGTTGTTTGTTGTCCTTATGTCGTGCTGTTATATCTATAGTTTAATGAGAAAATGCAGTTTGAATTATGGGTAGTTGAAGAGTGTTGTTTTGTCGTGCTGTTAAATGTATGATGTCAGGAAAAAAGCAGACTGTCGTGCTGTCGTGCTGTTTTTTTTCACGTACATAGTGCATGTTTCTTACTGTCGTGTTGTCGTGCTGCACGACATCACGACAGTGAGAAATATGCACTATGTACGTGAAAAAACAACAGCACGACACTCTTGCCGTTTTCTTGCTGTGGATTCCAGAAAATGGAAAAGAGCGAATAAATGAATGGAAAACGACGAAATCGAGAGATAGCTGCCAATGGGAAGAACGGGAAAGAAGAAAGCAAAAAGGATGAAGGGAAGAATCGAGAGATAGCTGCCAATGGGAAGAACGAGAAAGAAGAAAGCAAAAACGATGGAGGGAAGAATCGAGAGATAGCTACCAATGGGAAGAACGAGAAAGAAGAAAGCAAAAACGATGGAGGGAAGAATCGAGAGATAGCTGCCAATGGGAAGAACGAGAAAGAAGAAAGCAAAAACGATGGAGGGTCGCCGCTACTTGCTGTCAACGCCGAAAATCTTGCTGTAGATTCCAGAAAATGGATAAGAGCGAAGAAATTGAAAACGACGGAAATCTTGCTATGGATTCGAGAGCGAAGAAATTGAAACCGACGGAAATCTTGCAGTGGATTCGAGAGATAACTGCTAACGCAAATGGGAAGAAGAAAGCATAAACGAGGGAGGGAGAGATCGCGTTATATATGGAACGGTTTCTTTAATTTTCAAAGGTGGGGGTATTTTTGTGAAGAAAAATTGAGAGTGGTTATTTTAGTATGTGAAACATAAAAGTGGTTACTAATGTAATGAGCCTATTAAAAGTGGACTACTCTTATAAAAAACCCTAATTTTAATGAGATGAAAAAGTTTCATATTTTCTATATAGGATTTAAGTAGAGTCAAATATGTATTGGCGGAGTTTGGAATGTAATTGGAAGGAAGGGGCGATGTATTTTTTTTTTCTCTTGCTATAATGATATTTCATTTTTTACTTATAAGAAGATACTAATAATCATTCATTTTTACAATATTAAATTTGTAAGCACAGGTTTATTAATTATAATGTGAATAATGAAAGAAAAATTCTAAGAAAGAAAGGGAAAGTAAATTGAGTCATGTCATGGGCTGGAGAAAAAGTAGAAAAATGAGTTGAGAGAAATAGAAAAATTAAAGATAGAAATAGAGATGCTCCATGTAATAGTTTGGTTGATATAAAGACGGCTTAATACCTATCCAGCCCCCTAAACTTGTCAATTTTTTTCACTTTGCCACCTCAACTTAGACAACAACCACTTAGCCGCCTGAACTTGTAATTTTGTTCCACTTGGCCTCCTCAACTTGTCAAATATGACCCATTTTGCCTCTTTGTGCTGACGTGGCATAATATAAGTGGTTATAAAAAAATCATGCCACATCAGCATAAAAGGGGCAAATATGTCACAATTGACAAGTTCAGGAGGCCAAGTGGAAAGAAATTACAAAGTCAGGTGGCTAAGTGGAAAAAGTTACAAGTTCAGGTGGCTAAGTGGAAAAAAAACTTACAAGTTTAGGTGGCCAATAGGTTGCCCGTAAAATTGAAGAGGCTAAGTGAAAAAAATGGACAAGTTTAGGAGGCCATAAATGTATTAAGCCTATAAAGAATGGCAAAACTAAGGATTTGTAGGCCAAAAAGGAAAAGAAAATGGATGAGAGCTTCATCTAAGTTGTGGAACACTTGGTTAATCCGCGATAATTCCACCAAGATTGCTTTAGAGAGAGGCACCTTCCATTAACGCTTTTGCAACATTTGATAATTGGTTTCTTTAACGAAGTTGTTGTAGTTTTCACAGTGAGTCAAATCAAAGATTTTTTAATTAATTTAAACACGAGATTCTGAATAGCAATGCTATTATACATAAAACAAAAATATATATTTGTATTGATCTTATTTTTTTTAGGGTGTTGTTATACACCGACCCCCACTTTTGTTATACACCGACCCCGGCCCACCTTAAATCTACTTTTTCAAAAATACTTTACCTTTATACCCTTATTCCTTTAACTTTTACTTTTGTTATTTAATTTTTAAATATTTAATACATAATAGAAATTCATTTGCAATTAATATAATTTTATTATTTTATTTTAGTATTGTAAAAATTAGTCCGTTTTTTAAAAATCATAAAAAGATCTAATTTTTGGAAAATCTTAAAATTAGTCGATTTAGTAAAAACGGTCCGGTTTTTATAAAAAAAATATCTAAATAAATTCGTTGAATTAACTACGAATATTAAATATTAAAAATTAGTCCGTTTTTTGAAAATCATAATAAAGTTCAATTTATTGAAAGTCTCAAAATTAGTCCGTTTTTTACTAAAACTAAAACAAGTCTATTTTTTAAAAGTTCAAAAATAATCCGTTTTATTTAAAATCTCAAAATTAGTCCGGTTTCTCAAAAAGTTAAGATTAGTCCGTCAAAATAATTATAAATATTAATAATTTTTTAAAATATAAAAAATCATTTTAATTTATTTAAGAGAATTTAAAAAATAAAAAAAAATATTAAAATTTTGATTCCGACGGTCACGGTGACCGTCGGAACCATGGACACGACGGTCACGGTGACCATCAGAACCATGGTACCGACGGTCACCGTGACCGTCGGCTTTTATTTTCAAATTTTTAATTTTTTTTAAAAAAAAACTTAAACTTTAAATAATAAATTTAAAAAATATCTAATCAATTTAATAAAATTATAAAAAATAAAGTAAATTAAAAAATAAAATAAAACTCTTAATTCAACTACCAAGTTTATATATAATAAATATAATATTTAAAATGGAATCCGAGAGTTCATTGTCGAAAAACGTTAAAATGGTAAGTTTTCTGGTTATATTGAGTAATTTCAATTCATTACGTTTGTAGTTAAACGCTAATATGTATTAACGAATTTATAATACGATTTAAATATAGGCTTATTCTAAGGTTAGTAGACGGTTGAATATGACAGGTGTTTAATATGTTTTCGAAATTATACTGACTTTGCTAATGGTTCAAACCTCATGGTACTTGTTTGCAAATTTTCAAACCACATAAATTATGTTTGAAAATTGTCGAAAGCACGAGGTTTATTTTTGTACTTTTCCCTAAAATTAAACATTAATTAATCTATTTCAAATAAGGAATTGAAAATAAAATCAAAAATTTCAAATAATATTTAACGCGTTTTTAACCCGACTATTACACGACAAAATGTTTCGATTAAATAGTTCGCTCCCGAGCCAAACGGACTAAAACCTCGATTACATAGTTTTAGGCTTTTTTTTAAATAATATTTTAGTAGTTAGAAAAAGAAAAAAAAAAAATAAAATTAAATGGTATGGACGGTCGTGGTGACCGTCCATACCATGGAGGCGACGGTCACCATGACCGTTGCCTCCATGGTAATGACGGTCACCATGACCGTCATTACCTTTTTTTTTTTCTTTTTTTTTAATTTTTCTATTTCTCTTTTAAAACATAAATATGGAATAGTTACACTTTATACTCTAATCTTAAATTGCATACCCTAACCTTAAATACTACTTTAAACTCTAAATTCATTTATTTTTCAATTTTTTTATTGAACTTTATACCCTAACCCTAAATACTACCTAAAACCCTAACTTCATTTATTTTGCAAGTTTTTTTATTAAAATTCATACCCTAACCTTAAATACTATCTTAAACCCTAAATCCATTTATTTTGCAAATTTTTTTTACTAAAATTCATACCCTAACTATAAATACTATTTTACATCTATTTAGAATTAACTTCAAATAAGTATTTTGTGGTTTCGCAGTTTTGCAAATAAATGACTGTAATTTGCCTTTTGAGTAAATAAAGGAACCATGATTTGCAGTGTTTGCAAAATTAAAGAAACTGTCGATTTTGTTCACGTAAACGAGAACATTTTTGGCCCGAAATATTTTTTTGACTTTTGAGTTTAATTCTAACTTGACTCGTCAAAGGTCAGGAAAACATTTCAGACCAAAAATATTATGTTTTTAATTATCGTGTAGTTGGTCCTGTGATCTATAATTTTTAATTATTATTAAATATAATTATCTACCTTTTTGTCTCATTTAAGTATTGTTTAAAAGAGAGATTAATTTTGAGATTATTTAAGAACACATACTAATTTTAATATTTTGAAAAAACGTGCTAATTTTTAAGACTTAACAATTCGTAACAATAAAAAGTCTCGTTACATAGTTCGCTCTCAAGTCAAACGGACTATAACCTCTTTTACATAATTTTATTTTTTACCTTCAATAATATTTTAGGGCATGTCGCCTCAAAGATGTGGCATGGGCAAATTCGAGGATTGCTAAGGATGGAAAATCGAGTATCAATAAATAAAAAATTGAATTTGATGTACGAAAATGTCGGGCCCGAGGTTAGTGGTGTAATTTAATGCATTAATACTAGTTATATGATTATTAACTCGTTATAATTAATATTATGGTTATTATTATTATTTGTAGAGCAAACCGAACAATGATTTTGAGCATATTTTATTTCGTAGTATAGTTGATTAAATATTAATATCTATAGTTACATTATTATTAGGTTACTTAAGTATACATTTTTGGCGGGTTTAGGTGCAGTCAAGGATCAACGATACCGGCCTATTTCATTTGCCTACTATTATGTTCGATTTTCTCGACATTCCCTTGATATGTGCATTTGTTGAGCGGTGGCAACCGGATACGAACTCATTTCATATGCCGTTTGGGGAGACGACCATCATGTTACATGATGTGTGGGAGATTTTGTGCATTCCCGTGGACGGACAACCTATTGTCGCTTCGGGTAGCAAAAATGATCTTTACAGTTTATATCAAGATTTATTTGGATGCGACCGAGAAACGATGAAGGAAATGCATTGGAAGACCAATGGCATTAGGTTTAAGTCTTTGGAGGGGCGTTTTTACGAGACTAGTGATGCCGATACTAAGGCGTATGTGTGGATTCTTATGATGTTAGGATCCACGTTGTTTGTGGACAAGAGTGGGTGCACCGTTCGTGCCTCATTCATTCAAGAATTGATTGGTGGTTTTTCTGGAGTTGGGAATTTTTCATGGGCGTTGGCAACTTTAGCAACCCTATATTACCAGTTGGGATGGGCCAGTAGAGGCGATTGTAAACGGCTTGCGGGGTGTTTGGTCCTTCTCCAAACATGGATTTATGAGCATTTTCCAGTTTTTAGGACACAAGGTGAGCCGACGCCGACTGATTTTGCGCCTCGGGCATCTTTATGGCACCCTGGCCAACCCGGTCTAACAAACAAGCGCCTAACGGCGTTTCGGGAACGTATTGATCGGCTACAAGCACACAAGGTAAAACCCTCTATATTCTAAGTTATTTTTATTTGTTATTAATTTGTACATATATTTTAATGGTTGTGTAAACCCTATATTGTCATTCGGTATTTAGATCTCTTGGATGCCGTATGGAACCGGTCCAATTGAGGAGTCGTTACGACCTACATATAGCGGTTGGGTTCAATGTCGTGACATTATCGAGCCATATTTGGCCGGTAGATGTACTCGTCAGATTGGCTATATCCAGAAGATTCCGGGCCGCATTCCTAGACCAGTTCATGTTGTTAGGGCATGGAATGCTATTGGCTATATTGTGCGATTTGAGCCGGCAGCTGCATTATATGCTTGGGAGTCGTACCCCGAAGCGTCGGGCCTACTTCTGAAAATGGCGGATAAGGTGTGCGATATAAGTTATGCTTCTGCACCCGACTACATGGACTGGTACACACAGGTATCGAGACCCCGACTTCTACCAATTGAAACTCCCAATAACTTTGTGAATTGTCCTCCGCCTCGTTCTTCGGAGTCGGACTATGTAAGTCATTTCTTACTTGTTGAATATTGAAGCAAGTAACTTAAACTTATAATATGCGCTTATCTATTTTTATTATTTTAATGCAGTGGGTCGATCAAGTTGTGGATATGTGGCGTGATACGTTGCATTTGGTTGAGCCTGACAAATCTCAACATATGCTCGACAAATTCAATGATTTTCAAACCATGTGGCGTGGAAAGAGGCCAAGCGAATAAAAATGTTCGAATTTCAATACATGAGTTATTATTGTAAAACCGACTATTATGTTAATCTTATTTACTTTTTAATCTTATTCACTTTATTATTAAGAATAATACTTAACGTGTTGGTTCGGACCCAATTATAATAGTTACCGTGTTGTTTCGGACCCGAATTGAGTTGTTGTATTGTATATTTACAGGGAATGTCTAAGATAATTCGATGCAGTTCTATGACTCAAGGATCATCGCACTAAGACAATTCGATGCAGTTCTATGACTCAAAAATCGACTGTCTCTTTTGGGAAATAGAACTGCATCGAATTGCCTTAGTTCGATGACTCCCTGGACTTGGAAAAAAAACTCAATTTTTCAGGATCATCGAACTAAGACAATTCGATGCAGTTCTATGACTCAAAAATCGACTGTCCCTTTTGGAAAATAGAACTGCATCGAATTGCCTTAGTTCGATGACTCCTTGGACTTAGGAAAAACAACTCAATTTTTCAGGATCATCGAACTAAGATAATTCGATGCAGTTCTATGACTCAAAAATCGACTGTCCCTTTTGGGAAATAGAACTGCATCGAATTGCCTTAGTTCGATGACTCCCTGGACTTAGGAAAAAAAACTCAATTTTTCAGGATCATCGAACTAAGACAATTCGATGCAGTTCTATGACTCAAAAATCGACTGTCCCAAACATTGTATAGAACTGCATCGAATTGTCTTAGTTCGATGCGTCCTTGTACTTGGAATATAGTGAATAAATAAATTTTTAAAATAATTGTTTATATAAAAAAAAAAATTTTTTTTTTTGAAAAAGGTGACCGACGGTCACCATGACCGTCGGTACCATGGTACCCACGGTCAACGTGACCGTCGGTCACCTTTTTCAAATTTTTTTTTTTTTTTTTTAAATAATTGGACTTAGGAAAAAAAACTCAATTTTTCAGGATCATCGAACTAAGACAATTCGATGCAGTTCTATGACTCAAAAATCGACTGTCCCAAACATTGTATAGAACTGCATCGAATTGTCTTAGTTCGATGCGTCCCTGTACTTGGAATATAGTGAAGAAATAAATTTTTCAAAATTTTTTTTTTTTTTTAAATAATATTTGAAATACAAAACACAATAATTGAAATTATTCTTGATTCGACTATGGATTAATATATAATTATGATTATATATTTTAATTTAATTAAGTTAAAATAATTATTTTGTATAAAAAAAATTAAAAAAATGGACCGACGGTCACGGCGACCGTGGGAACCATGGTACCGACGGTCGCCGTGACCGTCGGGACTTTTTTTTTTATTTTTATTTTTTTTATTATTATGAATATATAATAATAAATATATTTTATGGATTCAAATAATTAAAATTATATTATTTATAATTATATTAATTATTATATATATATATATATAAATATATATAAAACATAATAACATATAAAACATATAATAATATACAAATATATAACTTTAATGTTAAGGGGTAATAATGTCTTTTATTTTATAAATGGTGGGCCGGGGTCGGTGTTTAACAAAAGTAGGGGTCGGTGTATAACGATTCACTTTTTTTATAGGAAAAAGTTTAAAAAAAATGCTCGTGGTTTCCAACTTTTGCAAATGAAGGTTTGTGGTTTCAGTGTTTGCAAATAAAAGTACAATCACTAACACCGTTTATTTTTGCTGACGTGGCACTTTGACCACACTTTGACCAAAGGGTAATTTCGTCATTAAAAAATAAAAAAGGTAAAAGTAAAAGAAAATGTTTGTGGTTTGATTTTTTTTGCAAACAACAGCCCGTAGTTTGATATTTTATTAAATAAAAAAAAGGTAAATAGCATAACCAAGCTAAACTATAGGTACATTTGTTGTTTTGTTTTTTACAAGAATATTTGTTGGTAATTTTTAATTTATAAATTAGTCTAAAACCGTATTTGGTAATTAAATCAAACCTCGTACCTCTTTTTTAATAAAATATCAAACCACGGGCTGGTATTTGCAAAAAAACAAACCACAAACATTTTCTTTTACTTTTTTTTTGTTAATGACAAAATTACCCTTTGGTCAAATTGTGGTCAAAGTGCCACGTCAGCAAAAAATAAACGGTGTTAGTAACCGTACCTTTATTTGCTAACGGAATGAAACCTCGTACCTTTATTTGCAAACATTGAAACCACAAACCTTCATTTGCAAAAGTTGGAAACCACGAGCATTTTTTTTAAACTTTTCATTTTTTATAATAAGGTAATATTGTATTAGAAAAACACATATTTGTTGTTTTTAACGTTGAAATTATACAATTTTATTCCAAATGTTGCTAATGAGTGAAATTGATATTTTTTTTATTTTTTTTTTTCACAAACGAAATTGATATTTGTTAAGAGAACACATATTTGCTTTTAATGTTGAAATTAACGTTGCTAACATATATCAATTTCTTATTTCCACCTTTTTAATTTCGTGATTTTTACCGATCTGGACCATCTGAGAGGCCCGTTAACATATTTGTTGTGTTTTCTACACTTTCTACTTATCTAGCCTCTTGTCACAATAAAGGTCATAAATACCCTTGTCTTTTTTTATTACATATCATTATTGACTCTCACTTCCATGGCCGACACCTGACCACACATTAACAAAGAATCGAGACTACAATCCTACCCAATAGCTGAAGCATTGTTATTCACAATACAACATAAGATCCGAAACTTCATTCATGTAAGTATTATGTTTCCGTTTTACCCACATTTCAATATTTTCATTTTCAAAAGCATAACGAGCTGCATAAGTTGTTAAATTTAAGATCTATGTGTGAAATCATGTGGAAATCCCTTAAGAGTTCATATATAATGCTTTCACCACTTAAGCGAAAATTCTTGTTAAAAGCTAACGTAATGCAATTCTGAAGAAGACGCAGTAGGCGATTCTCATAAGCGTTTATTCCAAACGCTGCCAACGAGTGAAATTGATATTTGTTAAGAGAGCATCCATACATAGTGTTTTGATCTAAAACTTCAATTCTTTCATCTTTCAGCAGTAATATAATGTTCCATATCCAAAATATGGAAGAAGCACATATTTGCTTTTAATGTTGATATTAACATATATTAATTTCACTCATAAATAATAGAAAATCAAGACAATAATTTAAAAGTTGTTTTATTACTACATTAGGTCCTCCTAATAAAGGGTAAATTACATCAACGGGTCCCAAACTATATCTACTTTTCCAAAGTGGTACCCAAACAAAATTTTGTCCCAAAGTAGTACTCGAACTATCCGTAACCTCTCAACTAAGTGTCTATTACCTTCTATAACCGGTCAATGCTCAGTCAATGCAAAATTGACCAAAATTTTGTTGACCCCTTTGACTAATATTCTAAAATGACAAAAACGATCCCTCCCTCCTCCCAACTACTTTCTCTCTCCTCATTCTCTCACCATTTTCCACCTCTTCTCCTCATTCTTCTTCTTCTTCTTCTTCTATTTTTTTTTCTTACATCCTCTTTCTTTTTCTTTCTTCCTCTCCTCCTCCTCCTTTTATCTTTCTTCTTCTCTCCTCCTCTTTCTTCTTTCCTCCTCCTTTTTCTTCTTTTTTTCTTTTTGTTTCTCCTCCTTCTTCTCCAAAGATTTCAGGATATAACCCTCGGAATCTGGAATTTTTCAAATTCCGGCCGGCCGGTTCTAACCATTTCTGGACGGTGACGGATCTGGAAAAATCCAAATTCTAGCCAGTTCGCTCGAAATTTGGAATTTCCAGATTCCGGCCCGTTTTGGAACCGGCCGGAATCTGGATAGATGGTGAAAACGGGTGAAGAATGATGAGTAGAGAAGAAAAAGGAAGAAGACGAAAAAGAAGAAAAACGAGGAGAAACAAAAAAAAGGAGGAGAAGAAAAAGAAGGGGGGGAAGGAGAGAAGAAGAAAGAAAAACATGAAAAGAAGGAGAAGAAGAAGAAGAAGAAGAAGAAGAAGAAGAAGAAGAAGAAGAAGAAGAAAAAGAAGATTAATGGTGGAAGAGAGGTGAGAGAGAATGAGCAGAGAGAAGGAAGTATGGAAAAGGAAGAACATGAGGTCAATTTGGTCATTTTGCATAGGACAATTAATGGGTCTCTAAAATTTTGGTCAAACTTACGTCGACCGGCATTGACTGGTTATAGGAGGTCATTTGGACTTAGATGGGAGGTTAGTGATATTTTGGGTACTACTTTAGGACAAAATTTTGTTTAGGTACCAATTTGAGAAAATATGTATAGTTTGGATACCGCTTGTGTAATTTATCCAAGGTATAGACTAATTGAAACAATTTATATATTTTGATAAATATATATAGTTTAGGTACCACTATTTATTTATTTTTTATTTTTATTTTTATTTTTTTTGATAGAAATAATTTATATATTTTGATAGCTTATTTATAATTATTTTATTAATGTGTCACTTTTTTATTATTATTATTATTATTATTATTATTATTATTATTATTTATTACTATTGTTATTATTTTTATTATTAATGTGTACTAATCTAGTAGATCGAATCTTATCATTTTTTTAATTACTCAGAAGTTAATTTTATTTTATTTTTTTTAAAGAAAAAGAGTATTATTAAGAAGAATCAATCAAAAGCGAGGGACAAAAAAAAATCGGGAGATACAGAAAACCACTCACCCCGACAATTGTCTAAATGAATACTCCTAGCAAGACAATGAGCTACGCCATTAGCATAACGCTTAATTGACGAAATAGAGCTATTAACTAACTCGTTTAATAAGCCAATCTCGATTCATAAGAAAAGAAAAAGAAGAGAAAAGATTTCTATAATCTACAATCATTGACTATGGCGTTAAAAGGTGAAACAACCTCTAACGAGCGGGCTATTGATTGAACAACCACCAGAGAATCAGACTTAGTAAGCATTGACTCCCATCCACGATCCTTTATCCAACTAAGGGCTTCCCGAATTGATAGAGCTTCAAGCAAAGTAGGATCAGAATAGCCCGGAAGAACGCCATTTTTTGCTGCAACAAAGCCACCGAGGTTGTTCCGCACAACACAGCCAAAGCCACCCGACAGGGGGTCAACAAACACTGTTGCGTCCATGTTGGGCGATTTCCGCAAGTGTACGGAGTCACTCATGTAGTAATAAAATATCGATCCCACAGGGAAACGCTAATTACTCATTTACTTTCATCGTTTACTTTATTCGTTTTCTCGAGGTTTATAGAAAAGCGATAATTTGGATTGTTGTTGATTAAACTAATCTAATTCCTAAACTAACATTTATTCCTACACTAACATCTTAACCAACATTCTTCATCCAAGCAAAGACAACGATTCATTTAAGCACAATGAACATTATAACAATTTACTCATACAATTCAACCAATTCTAGAACACAATTAAACACGATCTTTCGATACTTATGTTTAATTGTCCTTAAGTGAATTAACTTAACAAGACTACTGGACTTATCCTAGACAATCTTAATTAGATTAATGAATATCACGTAAGTTAGATTGATTACGACTTACTAACTGGACATATCCTAGATTAATAAAGCGTAAGTGATGAACATTCTATTGATTTTACTTGATAGAAACAAAGTAAATTTACCAAGCAATAAGATTTGAACATTCAAACACATGAACATATATGAATATAACTTTTATTATAAGTATTCCAATTGTCAAACATTCATAGAAATTACAACGGAAATTCAGAGAAATGTAAGAACTGTAATCGATAAAGGGAAAGAGGGTTGTCAATCCTTTTTACTCTTGATCGCGAGGTTTGTCAATCCTCAGGGCGTTCTTGCTCGTCTTCTCCTCGATGAATTGATGAAAGAAGTCTATCTCTCGATTAGCACTACAATGCCATGGAATCTAGAATGAATGGTAAGGTGTATGGTGTTTACGAATTCCCCGAAGGGAATTCGGTGGAACAAATGGGAATAACCACGAATGTGATCTCTATGATTCGTGATTCTTTTATCGATGATTTCTTTCGCTGGAGAATGGTGTATTTATAGCCAAAAACTCAAGGATTACATTGCTTGATGAAAGGATAAAGCTATTGGGTGATACGGGGTGTCGTTTGGACGATAAAACACAAAATTTGATGAAGGGAAAGGTTGGTTGAGAAGTGGCTCGATCGAGCAAGGCTTTGGCTCGATCGAGCAAGCCATTCTGAAGTTACAGAATGGGCTGCTCGATCGAGCAGCTTAAGTGGCCCGATCGAGCAGAACTTTGAACCCTGTTTTGACCACTTTCTGCTTCGAATTTGGAAAAACGTAAAACATGAAAGTTGTTTGTCTATGTCTTAGCTTTCCAACGCAACTTGAAACGCCCAAAAATACTTTTGTATGGGGGAGTTATGGCCGAAATACTGCAAGGTGTCGAAACTGCCTCGTTTGCTTGAGTAAAGCCCGTTTTTAGCACCAAATCGATTGATTTCACAAAACTTGATCCCTACACATGGAAACACAAATACAAAGGTAAAGTTTCCCCTAACCTATGTAAATCTAAGCTAAATGGATCAATTTCTCATAAATACATCGATTAAATGCCTCGAAATATAAGTACATTTTGGACTTATCAGTCCACATGAATTTTCAGCAGCCCCTCCGCTGGCCTAGACCACTTCATCACCGGCTGGACAGTTGAAACAACCACTGAGCACTCCCCCAACTAAGCTTCCTTCTACGCCAACAGCAGAGCCAAAGCATTATGAACCACAACCGAAGCCAAGCTAGTCTTTTTTTGCCACACTACCATGTTCCGATTTGTCCAAAATACCCTAGTAGATTACCGCTGCCATTTCCAACAGGTCCCTCGGCTTGACGAGCAGCGAAGCCCAAAACTCCTTGAAGCTTGAAAACACAGCTCCCACATCCCCCATCGGTGAAGCATGCCAAATAGCCCGGGCCGCACTACAACGAAAAAAGATATGAGGAACATCTTCATCCTCCACATGACAAAGATCACGGGTCGGAATAAGCTCCACTCTTTGAGCTAAAAGCGCACATTTTGACGGAAGACAATGAGTTAAAATACGCCACAATAGATTCCGAATCTTCGGAGGGACTTTAAGATTCCAAATTGAAACCCAAATAGGTTGATGGAGGTTCCCAAAATTAGACAACCGCCGATATCCACTCTTGACGGAATAAACCCCATTTCTTTCATCCATCCAAAACCAGTTATCCCCAATCGAACGCCAGCTTAAAGGAATTCTCAAAATTAAACCGACATCTCGAGGGACAAAAATCCTAGATAGGAACTCCAAATTCCAGCTCTGCGTACCCTCCTCAAAGAGCTCCTACACCCGAGAACACACCAAGCCATCCATCTTCTCGCTCTCAATATAAGGGAAAGCTTGATCCGGGAGCCAAGGATCCTCCCAAATATTAGAACTTTCACCATCTCCAATCCTCCTCCGTAAGCCCTCCCTCAACAAACCTTGAGTGCTCAAAATACTACGCCAAATAAAGCTCGGGCCGTCACCAATTTGCGTATCCAGAAAATTACCACCTGGGAAATAACAAGCACGGAACACCCGAGCTACCAACGAGTTAGGATTTGAAATGAGCCGCTAACCTTGCTTAGCCAATAAAGCAAGATTAAAGAGATGCAACTTGCGGAAATCCAACCCTCCGAACTTTTTAGGCACACACAACTTGTCCCAAGCTTTCCAGTGTAGACTAGCCTTTCCACTTTCATCAGAACCCCACCAAAAGGAGTTCATAATTTTCTCTAAATCATCACAAAGACCAATCAGAAACTCAAAAGGACTCATCGCATGGGTAGGAAGAGTTTGAATAACATATTTGATCATAACCTCCTTTAGCGGCGAATCCAAAAATTCATATAAGGGGGCACATTTTTAAGCAAAAAAATAATTTTGCCATACACTTCTGGTTTTGCATAAAAAATACTAAAATTAACGATACACGATTCTAGTTCCAATTAAAATAGCAAAATCAATCAATATTGAAAAAATATTAATGACGTGTGAAAGAAAAAGTAAAGAATGTGATAATACTAATGAAATAAATAAAAGAGTTAAAATGGGAGAACGAAATAAAAATTAATGAAGGAATGAAGATTTGAACACATGACCTCTCAATTAAGATGTGAGATCCCAACATTGTAACACCATTTTGCTAGCTTCTTGTAATGGGTTTTATACAGTAATGTTCAAGTGGTCCTTGAATGTCCAAATTGAATTTGGACATTGACCATTAGATCTAACAATTTCGATTATATTCACATTAAAAACTAAACCCTAGACACTAAAAACTAAATCCTAGACCCTAAATCATCGACCCTAGACACTAAAAACTAAACCCTAGACCCTAAATCATCGACCCTAGATGATGTGATACTCCGAACTAATAATTAGATGACACGTCACATGTTAGTATCTAGGGTTGATGATTTAGGGTCTAGGGTTTAGTTTTTAGTGTCTATGGTTGATGATTTAGGGTCTAGGGTTTAGTTTTTAGTGTCTAGGGTTTAGTTTTTAATGTGCATATGAACGAAATTATTAAATTTAGGGTCAATGTTCAAATTCAATTTGGACATTCAAGGACCACTTGAACATTACTAGGGTTTTATATACATCATACATTTTAATGTTTTTCATACCAATTTTATTCTTTTTTTTGGTTTTTCTCGGGGCGAGCGGAGCACGTGCCTCCTCTCCTCCTCCCCATGATGGGAGAGAAAGCGAGCTTTCCAACTACGAAGCTTTGTACGAACCATGTCCTCCACAAAACCAAAAATTACTGAGAAGTTAGTTAGAAGGCGTAAAACATGGCATATTGATGTGAATCTTATGAGTTTTTGTATTAGTGAGAAGTTAGTTAGAAGGTGTAAAACATGGGATGTTGATGTGAGATGTGAAGTAATGAGAATTGAGGGGATGACTAGAAGCTTTAGGTTTCAAAATGGGTTCTTCCCAAATCTACAGACGCCTTCTTCTTTCATCATCGTCACCTCACCTCCATACTCATCATTCAGATCAACCAAGTTGTTTCTTCCTTTCATCACCTTCTCCGTTCGAGGCCCCCTCCATCTGTTATCCATTTCAACAAACTGCTTTCTTCATTGGTTAAGATGAATCAATTTCAGACCCTCATCTCCCTCTCCAACCGTATGGATTTGGTCAGAATCAAACCTCATCTCTACAATTGCAACATCTTAATTAACTGCTTCTGCCGTTTACAACGCCTTGATTTTGGGTTTTCTCTTCTTTCCAAAACTTACAAGCTTGGTTTTCATCCCGACACGGTAACCTTCACTACTTTAATCAATGGCTTGTGTAGGGTTGGTAAAATTGGTGATGCTGTAGATTTTTTTGATAAGATAGAAGCTATGGGCCATCAAACTGATTTGTTTACTTATAATACTATTCTCAATGCTCTCTGTAAAATTGGAAAATTGCAACTGGCTATGGGCTTCCTCAAACGAATGTCTGACAAAGGTTGTGAGCCTGATGTTGTCACATATAATTCTCTTATTGATGGTCTTTGCAAGGATAATCAAGTTGTTCAAGCATTTGATCTCTTTAAACAGATTAAGAGACAAGGAATTTTTCCTGATGTTATCTCTTACAATTCACTAATTCATGGTCTGTGCTTTTCGACCAAGTGGAACGAAGCTTCGGCGTTGTTTGAGGAAATGATGGATAGAAATGTAACACCAGATGCGACTACTTTCAATGTATTACTTGATGAACTTTGCAAGGAAGGAATGCTAATAAAGGCTGAATCAACTTTGAGCAAAATGATTCAAATGGGTGTTAAGCCTAATGTCATTACGTATAGTTCACTAATAGATGGATATGGTCTTCATGGACAAATACATCTCGGTAGGAAAGTGCTTGATGTTATGATGAGAAAGGGCTGCAATCCCGATGTTCTTACTTACAACATTTTGATCAATTGGTATGGTAAGAAGAAATGTATTTACATGGCAAAGCAACTCTTTGATGAAATGTCTTCTAAAGGTTTAATTCCTGATCAATATACTTATAGTTCTCTTATATTCGGCTTATGTCATGCAAGAAGACCTTGGGAAGCACTCGAGTTATTTAAAGATATGTGTGCAAGTGGCTACCTTCCTGATGTAGTAACATTCTCGGCTTTGCTACATGGTTTTTGTGATAATGGGCATCTTGATTTAGCTTTCAACTTATTTGGTGAAATGGAATTGCTTAAATTGAAGCCTAATATGACCACGTACAATATCCTAATTGAAGGAATGTGCAAAGCTGGGAGGTTTGAAGATGTGAAGAAATTGTTGTCTAAACTTTCGGATGCTAGATTGCAGCCTACAATTCTCACACGTACTATGATAATTGATGGACTTAGCAAGAGAGGATTTGTAGATACAGCATACAAGATCTTCAAAAATATGGAAAACAGTGATTGCTTGCCAAATGATTGCACGTATAATGTGATGATTCATGGGTTTCTTTGGCGTAAGAATTTGGTGAAGGCAGCCAAGCTTATTTGTGACATGCGACACAAGGGTTTCTCAGCTGATAACACCACGTTTCTATTGGTAGCTGAGAATAAAGCCATTGTGAAATTACTATAAACTCTCTCCAAGCATATCAAGGTAAGAAGATGAGTTGAAATTGGCATTTATTTCAGTGCTTATAAATAATGTTGTGCATTTGGTGAGGTTCTGTTTATGATGCTTATTTCTTGTGCATACAATTACATGGTTTCAGGTCCTGTTTCGGTAAGCATTTGTGAGGATGTGGCTGTAAACACAGTGGCAGGCAGGAAGCTTCTACCTTTTGCTATAAAATCACCATTGCTTCACTTGAAATTGGTGAGTCTCAATGCATGAAAATTTAAGCTACCATCTTTTTAAGAATATTCAATTGATTAATCCGCTGTTTTTGTTGTTTTTGGCAATGTGTCTTACCTTCATGTAAAAATTCATTAAAAAGATTTAATGGTCTTTTGAAGCTCTTCGTGTTGTATTGGGCAATGTTTGAACTTGTACTGTGAATTCCTCTAAGCTCGTTGTGTTTATGTACTTAAGTTTGAAACTTTAAAGGTGGTAATCAACCAATCTTACTCCCAAGGTCTTTTAAGTTTGGGGATAAACTTTTTGCCTTGTTTTCTCTTTTGGTGGAAGCTCCGTCTAGCATAAGATCTATGAGTAGGCGGAGAATTGCTTTTGAAGCTGATTTTGTCTCGAGTAGAATGATACATATCTGTCTTGTTTTTCAGACTTCATGCAAATGAATCGTTTTGATTGGTTATTTGATGTAAAGCTTTCAATCTGTGTTTTCAGAACTTGTAGATTTGGTTAAAGACGATGAAAACTCTGTTTTGTATGTAGACATGAGAAACAAAGTTATTATTGATGGCATTCTAAAATGCCAAGTAGGTAAAATGAAGTCCATAATTGAGATCTCCAAATAGTTTGTATAAAGGTAGTCTTCTCTAGTTTTTCAGTTTTCTGTTAGAGTTAGTTATGTGAATCACCAGAAGTAATCTGGTTTTGTTTGAGCATGATAACTGAAAAGACTACAAGAACGGAATGGAAACTTTAGTGCTTTTGCTACTGATTATTCTGTCATGAATGTAAGATGTAATGTCCAACCTCAAAATGTTGAATGTTGATTGTGTTCCATGCAAATCACCATTTTCTGTGATTTTATTTTTTCCAAATGTGAACCGGTGTGCTGAATTAGGTTCGGCTGTTTCATGTTTATGTGTTTGAGGCATCGATAAACATGATGTGAATGAATATGGTCTTTTTTTTCTTCTTCTGAGGTGTTTTGGTATAAGAGGAGAGTGTAGTTGATCTTGTCTACCTGAAAAAAGATCAGGTCACTAAGTTAAGCATTTCTCGCATTGTTATTCTTTGAACTCAGACTAAGGTTATAAAGTCTGTCTTGGCTTGTTTTTAATTTGTAACTTTGTGGTTTGCGAATATCTACCTAATTTCCAATCTTATCTCTGCGAGATAATAGTTTTCAACTCGTTCATGGGATTGCCTAAGGTTCCTAATCCGACATTGGTGCAACTCTCTTACGTTTAGTTATGTTATATTGTGTTATAGAATGCTAAAACCATTTAATTGTACACACCGTTCATTTATTTTTGTTCTCTCTCTGTACCTAAGGCTGTCAAATGGATTCTTTGCTCAGAGAATGAAACTAGAAAATAGATTTGTCTTCCCTCGGAGAGAAATTGTGATGGAATTCCGGGTCGACATTACTTCTTTTAAGGACATACCTCTCTCTCTGTGTGATTTGTGTATGAATGGGCTGTTTAAAATGTATGAGTTGCTAATATACGATGTATCTTAATATCCACGGTGTTCTTGTAGGCAAAACAGGACCATGGAATGATCATTGAGATCAGATTATTCCTTTTTCTTTATGTCTGGCCAAGTGAAAGTATAATTACTCGTGAATGTAATCTTCTAAAAATAATCGTCCTGCAATAGCCACTTCTCCTGATTGATGATTTATTAGGGATTTTATGCTAGATTCCGAGTGCATCTCACCATTAATCCATGAAGCCTCTAAAACTACAAAATCGAAACAGAATTGTATCTCTCAGTTTGGAATCCTTCCAGACTGCCACACTACACAATTGTAAACCAAGTCCATCAATCCATTGTCTTCGTTGTTTAAACCAGAACAGTGCGCTGTTCGTTATCTTCCTCCTTCGCTGCTGGTGACTTTCTATGCTAAATATTATGTTGAGAAACAAAAAGCCACTGTTTGATTCTTAATTTCATTTGTTTTTGTCAATGTTACAGTGAACTTGAGGAAATGATAGTCCATTCTTTATTGCTGTATTTCCTTTAGTTCTCTACTGTCAAACTAGTTCCCAATGTAGCCTCGTGCTATTACAATCAAATGAATATACTTCTCGTAAGATTATGGCTCAATTTTAGAAGCAATGAGTTATAGCCTATGAAAAGGTCTTATAGGTTTGGTTATAGGCATGCTTTCCTAGAGCAGAATTCGCTTGAAAATAGAATGATCAGAACGTAGGCAGATCCTGCAACTCATTCGATAATCTTATGTGGTTACTCAACAGCCTTGTGTAATGGAGTTTGAGAATGCAAAGTATCAAATTTCCAATAATGCACCACTTCTACTTTCAAAATGTTCCATTAGAAGCACTAGAAAGGAACAAGACAGCTGCAGAAACAATGCTGTGTAGGGAGAATACATAATGTATTTGTAATCAATAGATTGGTATAACAGTAAGGAAATCACATCCTTTGACTATGTTCTAATTATTGAAGTCTGCGAGACTTATTGTTGCACTCAATCACTCGGTCGTATATTACAAGCGTAAAAGCTCCAAAACTTACTGCGTAAACACAGAAACAACAAGTAATTTTTTTCTAAACAGGCCTAAAATGCAATCCATTCCATGATAGGATTTCCTAATGAGGAAGTATTTAATTCCTATTATACGATATGATAATTATAATTAGGAAATCAAACTAAATTAGATTTGGATGATGCTTAATTGGTGGAGAGATGTTATATGTATCAAACTGCCAAGTGACATGCTCAAAACATTGGTCTCTACATGACATTCCAACTCCCGAAGACTACTTGGGAAAATCTTTCCATGAAATCGGGCAAATACAATACAAAAAATGAATCAATAAAATTCATAAGCAATGCATTATTTCACCAAATACAAAATTATCCAATCTATAAGCAAACATCTAAAATGTCATCTAGTTGAAAAAAAATTCAATGCAAAAAAAGTACAGTGATTGGCATGGGGATGAAGGGAGATCATTGTCTAGTTGGGATAGAGGCCCCTGCACCGGTCCTATCATGTGCCCGCTCTGTGGAGAAAATAAATGGGGACTCTCCATCCCCATTGAGGACAAATAATATCATGTTTGTAACCCTAATTGTGAGGACCTCCGGCGCATTCAATCATCATGTTTGAATTTTTCAGAACATTCCTCATTTTCCATCTTTTTGAAGCAATTTCATGATCAACGTCTGGAAGAAGTGTTCTTGCTCTATCCGCATGTTAGAAGCTACACTGTTCTGCCTTAGCCAAACTAGAGATTACACTAATGAAACATAGGATGTTCGTTCTACTTGATCGTGATTAACGAATGCCTGACACTGATTAGAATCTCTTGGTACAAAGGGAGATATTCTTTACCATTCACTTCAGTAATTCTGTTATGCAGCCATCAGTGGATAAATTCAAAGAGAAGCACACTAGCAGGTCCCCACAACCAAATTTAAAATTTTATCAGCACTTCAACTTTTTAATTTTATCTGTACTAATTTTATACCAAGGTTGAAGTTGCCTAATTAAATTGCAAGCATGGATGCTATAGTTGAACTTTCCACAAGACTACCAAGAATCCAATACTACACAGTGATATCTCAGTATACAGATTTGTTTAACATAATGCATTCACTTTAATATAGGCACCAACTGTAGGTATTGAAGGACTTGGAAACATGAAATTCTGCAATTAGCCTTTGTTGTTTCTTGTGAAAGGTTTTTTTAGAGGTTTAAACTTTTATCTTTTATGACTTGTTCATAATAAAAATGACAAATTTGTCAAAATGAGTTATAGTTCGGAAAAAATGGATTGTAAATAGTGATACCCTTTAAAGAATGATATAAAAGGATGAGATAATTTTAATGAAATGAAAAAGTTCATATTTTCTATATAGGATTTAAGTAGAGTCAAAATATGTATTGGCGGAGTTTGGAAAGTAATCGGAAAGAAAGGGCGATGTATTATTTTTTTTCTTGCTACAATGATATTTCATTTTCTACTTATAAGAAAATACGAATAATCATTCATTTTTAAAAATTAAATTTGTAATAAGAGATTTGTTAATTATAATTAGAATAACAAAAAGGGAAAGTAAATGAGTCATGGGCTAGAGAAAAAGTAGAAAAATGAGTTGAGATAATAGAAAAATAGAAATAGGGGTGAATAATTTAAAGGTCCCCTACGTCTTATATAACACACTATTTAATCCCATTATTTTGAAAAACACAATATAAAGTCCATGATTTTTGTCATAATTAACAATTTGATCCTTCTGTCTATATTGTTTAGAGTCGTAACATATATATTTTAGTATGAATATGCAGACAGAACATAACAAAATCACATAATCATTTTGTATGACAGAATATATGTAAAGTTAGAATATGTTGCTTTAGAAATCAAAAAAATAGACAAAAAAGGATCAAAAAGTTATTTATGACAAAAGACAAGGATATAAGTGTTCTTAAAAATAATGGAACCAAACAATATTTTATGTAAAAAGTCGGGTACCTTTAAATCATTCAGAGATGTTATTTTGGGGGGCTTTGAGATGCTCCAGGTGATAGTTTAATAATGGTAGTGTTTGGTTGGTCCTAAAACAAAGTAAACAACAATTATCAAGGTCATTTAGTATGCTCTTGCACTCGATTGAAGAGTAAAAAGAAAAATCGGAAGCTTTTTTTTTTCCTTAGTCAGACCAGTACTCATTGGGATAGTTTGATAACATTTGTGATAATTTTACAACTAACAACTAGATGCTTGGATAGCTATAAAATGAAAATCTTTACAGACCAAATGACCAATTGACCAAAGCATACTAAGATTTGATAGAGGTGAGAGGCTGCGAATGTAGGTCTGTCTTAAATGTAGTAAACTTGCCGCATGTTGAATTCTTACCAAGGACCGTACAGAAAACTATCTTTCCATTTTCCAAAAAAGTAGAAAATAGCAAGAAGCTATGTTTGTGCATATATCAGACATCTTCATTTAAATAATCATAGTAAGGTATACAATTCACCAAATATGTGAAAATTACAACAACCGCCTTACCTTTATTCCCGTCCACATATGAAGAATTCTAACTGTTTTCCAACCCAAAACCCTTTACTTTTTTGTATACTTGATGATCCTGCAGTACCCAAAGGGAGCTAGAGAAGAAAAATGTAAGCAGAGGTTGGGAAATAATGGGCAAGACAGAAAAGAAAACTTGAGGACGGGTTTAAACTAAAAAAAAAAAAGTATAGAAGGCAAAAATTATACTGTTCTTCTTCAACTGCTATAAGAATAAGAATCACACTAACAAAACTCTCATTGCAAAATTCGTCCCAGCTAAGCTTTGCTTTCTACAAATATATATATTTTGAGTGTTGTTGGCTCCAAAGACCAAGTTTGAAAATGGAATTGGTTTGGGATTCTACTTGTAAGCAGCCACTTGTGCCATTGCCAGGAACCAACTTGTTATGCAGACATTTTCAGTTGGATTTGTCGATGGATGTGCACCAGAAACTCAACATAGGATAGACCGCCGGTTGGAACTTTGTCTTCAATCAAGTATGAGAAGAATCCTGGGGACAAAAAACGAAAAGCCTTATCACAAGGTATACACAAAGCACACGCTTTTCTAAGAGGCTCCAGGGGTATAATAACTAAGCTTTTTGCTTATTATTATTATTATTATTATTATCATTATTATTATTATTCACACACTTAAAAGAGTAGTTGAAAACATACCCATATCTCCTTTCTTGCACAGCTTCAAGCTGCAAGAAGACATTAGGAGGAATAACTCAGCATATTACAAAATAATCTGCCATAATGAAATAAAACTGAAACATCACTTATACCGGAGGTAAGAACATCTGCGACGCCGTATCTCATTTACAACATCATTCAACTTCTTTGATAATGGATTCTCATATAGCTGCAGGACAAACTGAGAAGTACAAAAACAAACAAAGAGAAAGATAAGTTAGTTGCAGAAAATGGCCATATATCTGATGAGCAGGATGCAAATCCTTTCCTACTAAAAAGGTCAAAGATAGATCACCTGTGCTGGGATTTCATCAACGGATGAAATGCCAAACAGTTGTTGCAACATACTTGAACTGACTGAGTTCCCAATGTATATCAATCCATCCTGACCATTCTCAAGGAGATAAATTCCATCATCACTCACATGTTCACTAGAAAGTGGAAGCGCTTGTGGAATGAGAGTATCATTTCCTTCCTGTCAATCAACACAAAACACCATTGGATTGGATACAAGAAGACCAATTCTAATATAAAATCACTTCAAAAAGATGAGTCCATTCATGCCTGCGTATCAAGGTCATGTACAGGGATCATCCTTGGGTGCACCAGCGGTATTGCTAAAGGAACGGAAACTGAGGAAACATAAGTAATCCAATAAGACCGTTCATCTATTTTTCCATCAATTCGCAATCCAATACTTTTAATCAACGCTGAAAGGAAAAAGAATTTTAATAAGAACAGGTTAAAGCAGTAAACATCAACATGAGAAAATACAAATCAGCTTTAAATTAAATTTGAATCCTGCAAAGCTCAAACTTTCCCCTACTCCAAACATAATATAACTTACAAGATCAGTATAAAATAGAACAAAGGCATTTACCAAGGGTGTACAGAGGCAGAAGTTTAAGCGCCTCTGGAAGAATAAGTTGTCCTGATGATGATACTGTAGCACAAAATTTACGATATGCGAGCAGAATGTTTATACAGAAGTTTGTAACTTGTTCTCGGACGAGCAATGGTGGAGTTGAAGGAATATCATTCGCAGCTACGGAGAAAAAAAAAATTACATATGTCACTCATCTTACAGATAAAATTAAAATTAAGTTGTTGACACTCTGAGCTGACATATTATATGTGAATGAGGTTAATCACTGATGGAACATGGAGCACAAAACTGCTGCTAAACATAACCAAATTGGCAGTATAACATAGCGCATACCTTGCTTCAAGAAGCATACGAATTGGGTATCCAAGTCAGCCATGCGGAACAAATTACTTAAATTTGTGGTGCATGGCAATGATAAAGTTGTAACGCGGATTCTTCTTTGACCATACACTGTAGTGTAAAGGAGAGCACACTGCAAAAAGTATAAGGGCAATCAGTTACTTGTAAGAATAAAATAAAATAACACCATAACGAATTTAAAATGGCTAAACACACCATCAAGCCCCTGAACTTGATTGGTTTTAAGGATTGAGCCCTTGAGCATTTATTTTTCCATTTTTGAGCTTAAATTTCACACCCATTGAGCCCCCTCACTAACATTTGTGTCAGTTAAATCGTTAGTGAAAAGCTCCATGTATGCCAAAAATTGAAGATCAAGGGCTTAACCAATAAAAATTATAAAGATTAAGAAGTTTGATATGATTTGTGCATATAATAATATACAAAATGGCCAAGAATTGAATATAAAATGCTTGTATATGACATTAGTTAATATAATCAATTTTAGTTATATATTATATTCAAGTACGAATGCAAATAGTATTGCTGAAAATAAATAAATAAAACAATCATTTTCATCAAATCTTTTATTTTTTCTCCTTCAATATCTTTAATTGTTTAACATATACTTAAAATAAGTACAAAAATTTGAAAACTATCTATTTACAATCTTTAAAAAGTAACACAATATAATTAATTAAAAACACATATTAAGCTCTTGAACTTCTAATGATTATGCCTTTGATCTTTGATTTGTGTATTGTATTAAGCCCTTCACTAACAGTTTAATTAACAGAACCGTTAGTGAGGGGCTCAATATTTCTGAAAATTAAAGTTTAAGGGCTTGATGTAGAAAAATATATGATCAAGGGTTAAGTCCTTAAAATGATGAAAGTTCATGGGCTTAATTATGGGTTTAGCCATTAACAAACAAGACATGAATTAAAAACTAGCCATTAACAAACAAGACATGAATTAAATACTACAGCAGACTGCTAATTGCATAATCAACCTGAAAGGCACACTCTGAGCCATCTGGTAATTTGTCATCATGTTTCAGGGTCACCATTATAGTTTTGTCACAATCAATCTGCCAAGGAAAAAAAATGATCAGATGGAAAGAATTGCGAAATGATTAACAAAAGTAGCACAATGGCCCATCAGCAGCAATAAAAGAGGGAAAGAGGGATTAAAAGTAAGATTACAAATTATCATCACCATCAAATAATAAATATTTCTATCACCATAGCAGACGATTCCAGATTTCATTTGATGAAAGAGTTAAGACACCGAAACAGTGACGGTTATTACAGAATTTTACAATGTGCACGAGGCAGCTATTGATATAAGCCTCAAGTACTACCAGAACCATAGTTATAAAAGGCACAAGGTGCACTACAATGCCAAGCGGTCTTGGAGCCTAGGCACATGCCTGAGCAACACAAGACACGTTAAAAAATATAATATATAAAATCGCAAATTACAACAATTAACATTTCTTAAATACAACAAATTGTCAAATACTAAATCACATCCATTATCCATAATCTTAATCCTAAATTCTACAATGAAATGAAGTCCAAATTAACTATCAACTCTTCCATAATCATAATTCATCATAATAAATTCTAAATCTATAGACTAAATTCAACCAAATCCAAAGTTCACTAACTAATAAATTGAAGTGTTAAACTCAAGACTAAAGTCTCCAAAGTCATACTCATCACTAGTCAAAGTCATCACAACTATCATCTCCAACATCAAATTCATCTTCAAGGTTGTCACGATATGGAGTAGGAATTATAGGGGATTTAATTAGAGAGTATTTAGATGGTTTTTTACCTTGTTTTTTCTATTGAATTGTAGTTATTTCCTTTAGAAGTTTTGTTACAACAGTCCTACTATTTACAGTTGTTACTATGGTACTAGTTGCCATGTCAGCAATAGTTTGTGATACTTAGAGTTACCCTCCTTAAGGTTAGGTTCAATCAGAAATTTATCAATGAATCTTATCTCCCTATTTCCTTCTGCCTCTCAACTCTCGCCTCTCTTCTTCTTCTTTTCCTAATCTACTCTCTTCTTAGATCTATTTCTTCCCTAATTTCTACTGTCAGATTCATAGTTGTGACAAAGGTTCTCAATCTCATCCTGTTCATCTTTGAGATACTCATCTACGAAATCCGATTCTTCTTCATTATCATCTATGTGGACTGTAGGAGATCATTTCTCAAACACTAGAAGATGTTGTTTTAGCCTTCTCTGGCCTAGGCTTAGCACTTGCAATAGAGGCAATATTCATGATTTTTTTTCCTACACTAGTAGGATAAGCACTTTCTTCAACCGTAGACGATAATAGATACGGAAAGATTTAAATTGAAACAGCTTTTTTAACTTGGAACCATATAAAAACTGTTTGTTGCAGCTAGGGTGCGCCTCTTGGCTTCTTAGGCGATATGCTGCATACTAGGGCCTTTTGGGCTTAAGGCGCACCTTTGTTAAGTATGACCAGCAAAAAAAAACAAGTTGCACAACAGCTAGTAACAATACAAAACAATGCATGTAAATGAAAGAATTACAAACCCCAGGTAGATCAACATCTGTTGGTATGCGCTTACAAAAGTTCCCATGGTACTGTTGAACTTGAATACCCTACAAAGAAACAAAGCCTAATCAACTAACAAGTATTGTGCAGGTAGATGAAACCATTACTGCAATACTTTTGAGGATGCAATTACAAAATATATAATACCCCATAACTATTACCTGGCTGCATCTCACACGCATTACTGCCTCAAAACCTTGAGGCCTTGTGACATTCCATCTAAGATCATTGTAGAGCTTTGCAGGATCAGAAACAGAAGAGAAGGGAAAATAATAGTAAACCTGTACAAGACCGTAAAAAGTTGACAGTGATAAATAAAATGAGCCAAGCGCCCAAAGAATAAACTAAGAATTCAAACAGTATTCTGTAGTCTGGAAAAAGGATTTTGTACTATTTCATTATGATTCATAACAGGAATGCAAGGAGAAAACTCAAGTATGTGAGACAGATAGAAAACATAATTTGATGAGTATATATATTATTGTAATAATAAGACAGTGAATAGAAATGTGTCATCGTCAGAATCAGAATATAGACACATGTTTTCTATCTGTGGACTATGAATATATCTATATACATGTTTTCTATCCAGATAGAAAACTCAAGCAGGACATGCAACACAGAAAATTTTCATTGTATTCTTTTATGGTATAGATATATGCATAGTAGTCCTCTGAGCAAAGAAATAAAACAAATCAGAAATTTATATATATATATATATATATATAGGTCTCAAAATGAAGAAAAAAAATCTCAGTTACGAACTTCGCTACTCTCGTTAAGAAATATGAACTAAGTACCGAAACAATGCCATGAAACCAAGGGTCTACCTTTGTTTGCTAGGAAGACCGAATCCAAAATTCTAAATATTACGGACAACAAATTTCGGACATCCACAGAAAATTCAGAATCAATACATTGATTGAAAAGAAATGATAGACCTTGTAAGTAATAAAAGGGGGGTACATAGATAGATTGATATAAATCATAGTTATTAAAGGCTCATGGCGCACCATAAGGGGGTCCTGGAGCCATGGCGCGCTAGAGCGACAAATGGCGCACCGACACAAATAATTAGAAAAATTATGAATCCTTACATAAAATTGAAATAAATAATAAGCCGTGACAAAATTCTAAAATCTGATGGTTTTCACTTCTCTTTAAATTCTAATTTAAATAGGACTCTTCATATTCCTATTTAATATTAGGTTTTCTTTTTATTTTGGACTCTTAGATTAGGTCAAATCTGATGGTCTGTATTTATTCCTGCAATAAATACCTTAAAAGCCCTTCATCTACCTTTCAAAAGAAAAAGAAAAAAAAACCCTTCATCTTTCAGTTTGTTCACTAAGGCGCGCCATGATAACTAGCAGATGGCACAAAATGGCGCTCTTGGCGTGCGCCATGGCGACCCTGACCTCCATAGCCAGAAAATGGCACCGTGGAATGAGCCTGGTGCGCCATGCGAGGCGCGCCATTAACAACTATGATATAAATGCATATAAACAATAATGATATATCAGCATATTAGACAAACAATTTGCTATGTGGGAAAAACCAGTGAATAGAAAGGACTACATATCTAAAGATAGATGAATAATGCAGCACATATATACTGGTTTGCATTCGACCTCCTAAAGGCCACACAGGTAAATGCTGATGTAATACCTGTCCTCCAGTAGTTTTGGGGATAACAGAGATAGATGAGATGTCCACATAACCATGGGTAGTGATGAATACGTCGACACAGACCTGGAATGTCCATTGTTAAAAAGTAGTAAGTAAGGCTCATACAAATCAAGCAAAATATACAAACCCATACACATTTCTACCGATATTTCGATTATTACAATTTAAAACAGGGAAAAATAGAAGTCACCTGATATTCAGCAAATTCTATTGCCAACTCCTTCAATGTTTTGTCTGCTGGCTGAAGTAATTTATGAGCTTCCTAGAAAGAAAGAAAAAACATTTTACAGAAAACCATAAAATGAAAACAACAAATGAGCAAATACTGATTGAATAAATATACTATCGAAGAAAACAACAATTGAAACTAAACGAAAACATAAATAGAGGAAACATGGACTTAAGTATGGAGAAGACAGTGCCAAAGATTTATATGCTATCTTAAATTAATATACTGATATTTATTAAAACTATACTTATGTGAACAATCTAGTTTTAGTCCTTTTGTTTATCAATATATTTCAAAATGGAGTGAGATAGGGTCAATTCAAAGATTCCAAAACTGGCATCACAAATTCTAAGAAGAAATGCCAAGTTGTCAGGAAGCTGCAACTACAAAAAAGGAGATGGGAAATTATCATGCATCAGCTAAGTATGACCGGAGACGCACACAAAGATCCAAGCATCATTCTCTATTTAACAATTGTAAGTTTCCCTACGATGAAAGATATAACTTATCCAAATTGACCCAAACGTCTTACTATTTTTCAACTTTATTCATTTTCAAACCATATGAAGGAAAAAGATTAAATACCAGAAGCACATAGTCTAAACAATTCCATAATCAGATCGAATAGGTTTCAAGTGCAGTGTGGCATGTGTTTGGCAAAATGGATGGTCTCACTCTTCCATATATGCACAAACAGACAATGTACATTGGCTGATCTAGTAAATACACGCTGGTCTCAATTTAAGATATCAATAGTATAACAGTAATCTCAGATAGCAGAGAATATATATTGTCCACACCTTCTCCCCAGCAGAAATATTACTCCTTCCTTCAGCCTCCCTAGCAGAAAGAGCTCCAATCCCAATTGATGGCAGCACTGAGGAAATTAAGGAACAGATTATAATGGAAACCAAAAAAGCCTGTTAGATGAATTCCATTTGAAGAATTATGATGAAATGAACATAAATGAGACAAAAGCTCCAAGCAAAAAAGTAAGTATGGTGAGAAAAGCTAACATATCATGTTACAAACAAAAACATCAATACCTAGAAAAACATATCACACCGGACAGTTGCACAGGCTGAATACTTTAAATTTTAAGATCTAGAACTGGCAACGGAATCCAAAGATCAGGGTCCTATGAAGCACCGATACGGGTGCGGGATTTGGCATTTTTTAAAAATATGAGACACGGGTGCGTAGGGATAGAACATTTTTTATATATATATAAATTAATTATAAATACTATAACAATATAATTCCAATTTATTTTCCTTTACTTTCAAAAAAAGACAAATGAATTGAGGAGTGTGAATCTGGAAAGTTAAATTAAGGAAAAGGCCTAAAATGGAAAGCTAAAGGAAAATGGGGACAATATGTAAATATTGTGAATAATTTTGGTTAACACTTCTTCAATGAAAGCAATATAATTCCAATTCACAATATTTAAAATATAATTCCAATTTATTTTCAATGAAAGCAAATTAATAGTGGAGTGTGAATCTGGAAGATTAAATTAAGGAAAAGGACTAAAATGCAAAACTAAAGGAAATTGGGGACAATTTGTAAATATTGTAAATTGTTTTTGTTACCACTTGGTGAAACCGAGAGTTTTACCGGAAAAATATTAAAAAGGACAACACTTCTTCATATCATTAACCTAATCTTCAGCCTCTCCCATTTCTCCCACCGTCAACACCAGACCAGCTACTGCTCTCTCTCTCTCCCCACAGTTCTCTTTCTTCTCCACCTACCCTCTCTCTCTCTCTCAGTCCCTTATTCTTTCCTATTTATAAAATGACCCCGCCAATTTATCTTTGTAAACAACCCTGCCATGTCCGAGTTCCAGAAAATACCAAAAAAAAAAAAAAAAAGGAATCGGACACTTCCCAGCCATACCCGAGGAGAATCCCGGTGAATCTGGCGAATTCAACACGGGTTCACTGACTGCCGGGAAGTGTCCATCCATGCTCCATAGTTACCAGCGCAAGTTAATTCCAGTTTGTTGTCTTTAACCCTAGGATCTAGTCCTACATTAAAACTCACATATAGAACCTTTTAAATGCACATTTGTCATCCTGTCCTCCATGACATGACTCTCAACACACTATAGGGGCTGCTAGGAAAACTACATTGGCTAGTGGGAACACCAGCAAAGCATATGGCTTTGCCCAAAAACAATTTTTATTTTTTTTTCAAAATAACGTATATCACAATATCTTTCTCACTTAACCCTATGATTAGAAGACCACAAACCACAGAGATCAAGGACAGAAGTCGAGAAAATAGAATTTCCTCACAATTTGCCCCACCAAATGAAATTTACACGGTAAACAAGAATAGCAGAACTTATTTACATAGGATTCTGTGCACATTAACACATTAGGAAGCCTCTATCATTTAGGACATGTTAAATACACTAAGGACAAAAAATGAATCCGAGTTACTACTTTTACCTGATTGGAATACCATAAGCTTCCCTCCAGTACTCTTCATTGCCAAAAAGGCTGCCTGAACAGGGGAGAGAATTAGTTCTAAATAAATGATCAGCCCACATGCATCTAGGAACTCCAGTATTATGTGTTTACAAAGCATACAATACTGGAGTTCCTCTGGTATACACCTAAACATGGCACAGCAGTGAAAAAAGCATATCTTTCTATTTCCCAAGGAAACAACAGCATAAATAGCCTCAAGCACCATATAGAGGAACTACTTTAAACAGACTAGTTTGCTCTAGCAATGGATGCTTAACAGTAGCTGCTACTTGAAATATGACAACATGAACTGTTTGCTACAGCATTTTCCCTCAACCATTAATAAATTGGTCATTTCACTGA
This sequence comes from Euphorbia peplus, assembly GCA_028411795.1. Taxonomy (NCBI): domain Eukaryota; kingdom Viridiplantae; phylum Streptophyta; class Magnoliopsida; order Malpighiales; family Euphorbiaceae; genus Euphorbia; species Euphorbia peplus. The sequence continues at coordinate 17,275,188 of CP110837.1, read as the reverse complement.
TCACCAAATATATATAAGAATCTCGCATTCTCTTATATTAAAAAACATAAATAGAATAATAAACTAAAACAGAATCTTAATTTAGACAATAACAGGAAACCTATTCATACAGACAACAATTCATATTATCATTACTTCCTTTACAATATATGCATTGCCCCATACATTATGTAAATATATGCAAAAACATTAATGACATGAAATCCTTGTGACCAAACAATAGGATAATACAAAATCCGTTTCAGACTGCTCCAGGAACCACACACCTAAACTAACCTCTTCAGTGAAAAGCCATGAAAATCATTTAAATAATTGTCTCTTAAGACAGGTGCCAAGTCATGCATTGAATCTTTAATCTATTGAAGCTGAATTGAATTTATCCAAATGCAAAGCAATTCCTTGAAACCTTTTCTTGTTTTTCAATGACATCAAATTCTTCCTATTTCACAATAACATTTAATAGCAATTTTAGCCTATCTAGCAAACCAAAATAAATATAGATACAGCAGTCTTACTTAGTCACATCACTAGACAAATTATATTTGTAAAAGTAATAAAGCACCAAATATTTTTCTTTATTTATCACTTCGTATAACATCTGCAAAATTAACTAGAGTATTTTAATAATTCGATATACTTTCATTATTTTAGTTGAAATACGAAAAGTAACTATATATTTTAAATAATAGTTTGTAAACTTCTAATGCCATAACTACTAATACTTATTTTTCCTGTTAACTTAATATACCATACATTACATAAAATAGCACTTGCACATCAAATTTTGTTATATCATATATTATATTTTCAGATAAATTACTTATTTAGGTAATTCTGTAAGTTCGGCACATATATTAAAGCTATTTTTAAACAAAGAAGGTAAACGTGTTACTGGATGTATATGGAAAAAAGAGAGAGGACATGAGATTTTATTTTTTTTGTTTTGGGTTGTTTTGGGGGGAGTGGGGGTCAGGCCTTCCAAAATAACTTGTATAGTTACTAAATTTTCAAATTACTAAAACCAATTTGAAAATTCTATAGGAAAAAGGAGGCTAGCATACCATTATTGGTGCAGTAAGAAAGTCACCTTGTGACTGCATCCATGCATGGTTTGTATTGTAGAAGATGGCTTACAGTTTAATTTGGTTAAGCATATACACACATGTTTCAATGATTTCCAAAACAAATTCAAGATTCACCATACCAATGCAGTAATACCCGGATCTTCATATAATGTAGATAGACTAGTAGTCATCACAGAACAGCATACCTTGATTGCAGCCCCAAAAGCAGATTCAGCTGTCTTACTGTTACCAAACATGCTTGGAATGCTTTCCAGTAACAGCTCCAAATGTTGCCGGCACTAAGAAACCACATAATAAACATAATAATTATATAAAATTCTGAACACTGCAGATAACATGACCTATGACTTATAAAGATATATTGAAATACTGGCTTAACAAAATCAAAAGATCTATTGCAACAGCGAAGAAACATAAGTTAGAAAACTAACTTCAGACACCGGAACAATAACATCAGTTTGCAGAGGTGTATAGACATCTTGCACGTCAGGAACAATAAGCATCAATGGCTGCAAGCATGTATCAAAACTCAAATTAGTTGCAATGCTTTTAATATTAATCCACCAGACATGTACACGTTCAAGGCAACAAAACTTGCTCGGATTTTGAAATGATGGACAATGAACCATAGAGAACAAAATGAACAAAGCTCCTAGCTTCAATCTGCACAACCGGAACACTGAATATCCCCACATAAGTACCAGTAGTCCACTCTACCTCAGCCTCAAACCAGATTGGACAAGCATTCTCTAAGAAAATCCAACCTCCCCAAGAAATCGGAAACTTAAATTGAACATGTAGGATTAATGGTAACAAAATTATGAAAATAAACCTGAAGCTTCATACTGTACTAGTGCAAATTAAGTATTGTATTTCATTTGTCAGACAGGGTGCATCCTATATGGTGCTTCAGGTATTGCTCATTTGGGACAAGGGCATACATGTCAAAGTATAGGCTAGCAAATACAGTAAGAATAGTAACTCTGATTACTTTATGCAATAACTCTAGCATACACATGGATGCAATTAAGAGAAAAATAATAGTCTATGACGAAGTGGCATTCGGTTCTATCAAATCAAAGTACCTGCTGTAATGCGCGTTTCAAATTGTAAAAATGGATGGTAGAATCAAAAGTTGCAATTCCCACCATGGTTCTAGGTCCTTCCTGCAACAAGGAAGTTATAGACAATCAATATGTACAGAAGTTCTTTACTTCCTATTCACCGTGGACAATGAGTTGCAAACAACATTAAATTTTCAGATTTCTTCAATTAGAGAAACATGGAAAAAAAAAGTGTATGGATGATAGGAGGGCGAAGATAAGAGAGCTGGAAGATGATTTTGAGTGTATAGATAAAAAGCAATGCGTGAACATGATAATTCTGCCAGTGAGTCTATTATGATTCCAAGAAAGGCTGAGTTCAGGATATAGACATAAAACTCACAGGAAGATCAGCAATAACTTGATTGATTGAACCGCATGCTGCAGCAGTTGCACCTGTTTTTATGGCATGCATGGACACATCAATAAGGAAGAAGTAGACAGCTGGCATGGGTTCACGCACCTGGACCAAGATAGATACAGCAACAAGTTACATATAGAAACAAAACATACAAGCAGAAACATGAGAAATATGTAGCATAACTAGGATTCTCTAGATGAATCCAGTAGAGCAAGACAAAGAAACAAAGTTCATATGAAAAATGAAATTTGTACAAACATACAGCAAATATTAACGAGGTAACAAACCGTATATTCTTTTGTAGCGACAAATTCAACAGTTCCTCTGCATAGCTCAGGCCTTTCATCAGCATCCCTGCGTCTACCATCTGGTCCAAGGTTGCAATGGTAATCTCGTGGAGTCTCGTCCGTAAATCCTACAGAGATATAGGTCAAAAGAAATGTGAGGCGTTCTCCAGCCAAAAGCTCAATTACATATGTTCTAAGAAACAATGCCAACAAAAAATATAACATTCAAGATAATTACTGCAAGTCCACCCTAATCACAGATGCAAGTCAAACATTAGAAAGATAAGCAGAAGAAAGTTCATAGATGTGATGCATAAAATATTTACTAGTAGTCTGAGGCAATCAGGCAAAGCCGAAGAACAGTGATGACTATACTATGTTCAATCACAGTAGAATACAGCATTTAATGCTCACAAAAAACCACAAAATTCAATTTAGTAATAACCAAAAGTACTGTACACTGACCACACAAGTTACAGATGAAACGCCTTCCTTGATCAATAAACTTCATGAATGGATTGATATAGCCTTTGCACCGAGAACAGCGAACTGGACCACTTTCTCCAAAATCCACAAGCTATAACAACAAAATAAATATTATATTACACATAACCAGATGTCTTTATTGAATAAGCAACCCAAACGTGCAACAACTTTCTTCAGTAAAGGTCAAAAAAAATCTATGGATGACAATAAAGGATGACAAGGCGATTCAAACATTTCTTCATTCATAGAATGAAAAAAGAGGGAAAAAGACGAAATTAAAGAATATCCAACAGAGCACCTGGACAGGCTCTTCAGACGGATGAGGAAGGGCCAATGGTTGGACCAGCAAGGACAGCTGCATGCCAGATGTATTCACCAGATCAACCGTGCACGGAATCTGAGAAGTTAAAAGAGAAACTAATCAATAGCTGCCCCTCCTAACAACGGGGAAATTAAAAAATTTACAATAAAAAAACTGTCATCTTGGCATTTTAAGGTCTTTCTTCAACCTGGTTGATTGTGCACCTCATGTAGCGTGGACTGCAGTTTCCAGTGTCATTAACGATGTAATCACTTGTAGCAGGCTTTGCAACAACAGACAAATTATAAGTAAAAAAACAATACTTATCAATAAAAATAATGTACTTAAAAAAATACATAAGAATGGGGAGTGGAATTTGAGGAAGATCAGGTACCGGAGGTGGATTAGCTTGATTTTGACTACGAGTATCATGAAGGACAACAGAAGAACTAGGAATGGGGCGCGGAATTTGATTAGGATCAATCTTTGATGGTGCAGCCATAGGGCCTCCAGGTTGCCCAACAAGAGGAGATATGGCAGTCATTTGATTTGGTAGTGGTGGTGGTGGAGGCATTGCATACAGTCCAGGAGGTTGTGTACCTGACATAATTGGTGGTGGAGCCACCTAAATAATCCTCAAAATTTAGAATCCAGAATCTTCAATATATGAGAGAATAAATGAATTCAGCTTGTCATGCAATATTATCACAAACGCAATACAAGATTAACAAATTCTTGTAATAACTGAAGCAACCTCAATTGAAACTGTACTCATGCAAAGAGTATCATGGTCCTCGAAAACAAAGAGTACTTACTGACACAGACTCAACTAAAATTACATTCTAGCTTAAACAACTTCAACCTATCATTTACTAAAGCTGGAAACTTCAAGCAGATTGAAAACTGTAAAGAGGTGAAATAGCCAAAAAAAAAAACATATACAGATACAGATACTTTAAAACTTACTTGCTGACTTTGAATCTGTTGTCCAAAAGGAAGAGCCACTGGTGGTGACATCCCTTGAGGCGGTGGAGAAAATTGTGACATCCCTTGAGGTGGTGGTACAGAAAATGGTGGTCCCTGAGATGAAAATGGAGGCCGTTGTTGACCACTACTAATCCCCATATTTGCAAGCAAGGGACGTGTGCCTGGCGGCCTAGAAGGCCCCATGGTGGGTGGACCCATAAGTGGTGGTTGTGGTGCAGCAGCAGATGGAGGGAATTGCGGGCCGCCGCCTTGGAAAGGTGGTGCAGGTGGCCCATTAGCGAGCATACCACCACCAAGTGAAGGAGCAACAGGAGGAGCTGGTCGTGCATATTGTGGTTGAGTTTGTGGCGTATAGGCAGGAGGAGTAGGAGAGGGCAATGAAGCAGGAGGGGGTCGGGAGCCAAAAGGCGAGGGGTGGCTAAAAGGGGGTCCGGAGGGTCTAGCATTGGGCAATGTAGGTGGTGGAGAGCCGGAAGAAGGTCTTGGGACAGTAGCAGGAGGAGGTGGGCCGGGGCGTGAGGAAGGAAATGGAGATGATTGCCTGGGAGCTGAATTAGGTGGAAACGTGGGGCGATTATCCGATAAAGAATTGGGATTATTAGGCTGCTGCTGATAATTAGGATTATTATTATAGTTGTTCGGTGGAGGTGGTTGTTGCCTAGGTGCCCCTGGAGGCACAGGACCTTGCATTCTCATTCTCAACGAATCCAAGTAATCTCAGAAGCACAATATCCAATCTTTATTCAAAACGACTCCTCGACAACTCCAAATCTAAAAACGAGAAATTACAAACAATCAAAACTCGAACCAAAAATGAAATATCCACAAAATGCATACAATTCAGCAGAGATCGATTAGAGAGAAGGAATCAACAAACAAAGAGTGATGTGATCGGATCTGATTAGGGTTTTGGAGAGAGAGTGAATGAGATTAGGGTTTTCGCAAACAGATCAAAAATTATGCATCAATGTAGAGATTCATGAGCTCTAATTGATTAGGAGAAGTAATGAAATGAATTATGAAAGAATAAGAGAAAACATACCAAGATGAAAAGTTAGATACAGAGATATGGATGTGAATCTTGGAGGATCAAGACGACGATTTCAGAGAAGAAGATGCGTACGTCACTATCCGAGTGAAGAAGAAGAAGAAGAACATCGTCGTGTATTACCAAACATGGATCACAGATTGTATACTCGCCTCTCTACTGGGCTTCTAATGGGCCTCAATAATTATTATTATCCTCTATTAATTCATATGTTAAATATTTTAATTATTTTTTTCTCAAAAAAAATAAAATAAAATTTAATTAATATTCAATTTATTAGCAAGAAAAAAATTAGATATATACCATATTTAAAAAAATAAAATAAAAAAATATATACCATATTGGATTATGCTAAAGTCTGGGTTCAGATTTTTGATTTACCATTAGGGACTTTCTCTGAAGGAGTTGGGAAGCTCATTGGAGACTTTATTGTCAAGTTTTTGGAGTACGATAGCAGTAATAAGTCCAATTCTAGACGTTCAAATATGCGGGTTCGGGTGTTGCTTAATGTGCGAAAGGCTTTGAAGAGATATAAGAAGATAAAAAAAACCAAACTTTTATGGTCGTTCTTAAATTTCAAATATGAAAGAATGGGTATTTTCTGGTATGTTTGTGGTCATATTGGACACACTGAGCGTTTTTGTGATGATGTTTTCTCGCTTGCGCCAGATGAAGTTCTTGATGAGTGGGGTGATTGGTTGAAGGCTCCGGTGAGAAGGGAGGCTGAGCAGATAAGTTCTCGGTGGTTGTGTGAACCTGCCTCCGGTGGCGGAAAAGATAGGAGCGGGAATTCGAATTTTGATTTTCCTCGATCTCAAGAGATAAATGCGAATGAGATTTTCAATCGGTTGAATATCCCTAAATAGATGGGTGTGGTTAATTATTATGAAGATGGAAAGACTTTGAATTTTACCTATACTAATAAGGGTAAAAATGTGGTCATTACTAATTTCAAATTTGGGTTGAGTAAAGCTGGGTAGGATATGGATTTGGAGCAGGAGGATGTGGGCATAGAGCTGAATGATGATAGAAAAAGGTGTAGAGAGGGCTTTGGTGATAGTTTGGGCCAAAACTCTAATGTTAACCAAACTAAAACGTCCGAGCCTTCCTTTTCTATTGGCAACAAATATGTGGATGGCTCTTTAGTTATGAATACGGCGAGGCCTGGGGATCAGGCCCGCCGAGCCCAATGAGTTGTATAAGTTGGAACTGTCGGGGGCTGGAAAATACCCGAGCAGTTCGATCTCTGGGGGATCTGATGTTGTCTTATTCTCCAGACATTGTTTTTCTCATGGAGACGCTTGTTGACAAAGTTAAAATGGATAGTTTAAAGAGTAAGTTCAATTTTGATGGTGCTTTTAGGGTAGCTTATAGAGGTAGAAGTGGGGGTTTGGCTTTGCTTTGGAAGAACTCTTGCACTGTTTCAATTTCTGGGTATTCTGATCATCACATTGAGGCCACTGTTCATCATGCTATTTGTGGTGATTGGCGACTAGTAGGTTTCTACGGTTTTGCAGACAGAGGGAAGCATGACGAATCCTGGAACCTGTTACAACATATTGTCAGTTCTTCAATTTTTCCAAAACTCATAATTGGAGATTTCGATTGTATTTTGAATCAGTTGGAGAAGAGAGGGGGTGCTGAGTTCTTCAAGAGCTTCAGATGTCGGGTGTAAATTTCACTTGGGAGAGAAGTAGAGGAACTGAGTTCTGGATTCAGGAAAAGCTTGATAGAGCTTTTGCTTCAGCAGACTGGTTTGATAGATTTGATTCGTCCAAATTGTCTACTCTTGCCTCTGGTTACTCAGATCATACTCCTTTATGTCTACATTTTGAAAAGATTCAGAAGAAAAAATCTCATCACCATTTTCGGTTTGAGATGGCTTGGTTATTGGAGACGGGCTTTACAGATCTTGTTCGAACCGGTTGGGAGTCGGATAGAGACAAAAATTTAGGCTATAATCAAATATTATTAAACACTATTAAACAAACACTGTTAAAGAAAGGATCATAATCATCACATTTTACCATCTGGATAAATTTAGGCTATAATCAAATAATGTTAAACAATAGAATATCATTTCTAAGTTGTTAATGTCGTAGTTATCATGAGGCGAAAAGCACCATTTGGCCATTGACTTATCCTAAATTTGTGCATTTGGCCACTGACCTTTATTTGGTCACATGTAGCCACCCACATTTGTAAATTTGGTGAAATCTCACCCTTACTACATTGATTGACATTCCTACATTTGTATTTATTTAGCAAATTTTTAGTTTTAGTTGCAATTTTTTATTTGAAATAGAAGAACTTTAATGTACCATTTTAATCTCATTTTAATTTTGATCCAAGAAGAGTGAAATGTCACTAAATTGATGGGAAAAATTCACCTACGGTGTATCAACTTATGGGTAGTTCACAATATGGTGTATGAACTTCATATTTGCACACTAAAGTATATAAACTTAAGGTGACCTCATACTAAAGTGTATAACCGGTACAAATGACCGGTCAATCGATAGTCAACGCGTCACGTCATTTTTTTTATTTTTGAATTTTTAATATAAGGCTCATCCCACCAGAAATTACCCATTTCTCCTCCTCTTATTTCAACATATTTTTAATACCCACGACACTCTCTTTCTCTATTTCAACTTCTTCTCTTTTCTTTCCCTCTATTATTTCATGTAAACCCTAAATCACAATAGAGAAACCAGACAAAGAAATCGCAATAGAGAAACAGACAAGGAAATCACGAGATAGAGTGAGAAGGAAAAGGCGTGGGTGAATCAAAATCACATCTTGAGCCTCCGCTGGTATAATCATCGACATGGATGATCCGAAGACACCTCCTGGTATGTGTTCTTTCAATCTTTTATTATTTTCATACATGTGGGTAGTAGGAAAGTGTTAAGTTACTTATTTAATTATTTGTGGTATGTCTGTAATGAAAAATTAGGGTTCAATTTCAATTTTTTATTAAAAAAATCGGCTAACTTTTTAGATTCCAGCTCCAATCTTCATTGTCAAACTTCAATCAATGTTTTTTTGTGTTTTTAAATTCTAAAAGTCAATTTGGGGTTTTGTGTTTTTAAATTCTAAAAGTCGGTTTAAGGTTTTGTGTTTTTAAATTCTAAAGTCAGTTTAGGGTTTTGTTTTTAGTGTGCTTGTGAGGTAAATTGATAAGTCTTTATGTTGATAGATAAGTTCGTTGAAGACATTATTGATGAAACTTATGATCAAGCTATTCTTCTAGAATTGGTTGAGCAAGGTTTGTATACTGATGATGTTTTTGGTGAAGATCGAGGTTTAACGGATATTATTATTTGTTATATATTTGTTTGTATATGAATAGATATTGGTTGAGTTACTTTTTTGTACGGATTAGAATTTGAGTTATCATGTTAGTAAGAATTAAGATGAGTTGATATGGAAGTACTTTACCTTTGAATTATGTATCTTACTTGCTGCGTCTTTGACTAAATTGCACTAACAACTACCGAATTTGAGGGTATGTTTTATAAAGGTCATTGAACTTCATTTTTTTCCAATAGAACACATCAACTTCATTTTTTTTATTTTAGTCAAGTCTTTTTGGCTAATTTTGAAAAAAAAAACTCACTGTGATTTTCTTGTAGGTGATGAAGGACATGATATCCCTACTGAGCAGGCTGAAGATAACAATCGGGTTGAAGATGGTGAGGGTGATCAAGCTAACATTGCTGCCACGAAGTTGGGTAGAGCGGAATTTCATGATCCAAATTATAATCTTGAAGATGGTGATGAGGATTTAGTTGAGGGTGTTGAGCATGCTAAGAGTGGGAGGCCGCAACGAGAGGTGAGTGTTGAGCATGCTAAGAGTGCGAGGCCACAACAAGAGGTACCACCGATTACGATCAGTGGAATTGATCCAAGTGCAGTCGTCGTAGAAGAAAATTCTTCAGATTATGCAAATTTAGATGCTTTGCATACTGAATCAGATTCAGAGAATGAAGACGGGCCTAGGTTCCTAGAGTTCGATTCTGCCAAAGATATGGATGATCCTCAGTTTAAGGTGGGAATGTTGTTTAGCAATCATGAAGTCCTTAAAGAGGCTTGTAGAGCTCATGGCATTAAGCATAGATTTCAAATATGGTTCTACACCAATATTCCAACAAATGTTGAAGCAATTTGCAAGAAGAGGAAAGATCCCAAACGACCATGCCATTGGAGAGTGTATGCCTTGAGGCTAGACAAGAAGGATAATAAGAATCTGACCATGTAAATTAAATCAACAAACTTGTAACACCATTGCAGCCATGTCAACACGAACTTTCACTTGACATACAAGTGGTTAGGAAAAACATTGTATGTTGAAAACTTTAGGAGTGATGTTAATTGGAAACTCCAGAAATTGATGGACAACATTTCAAAGAATATGCAACTCACCGTTGGCAGAATGACTGCATATAGAGCTAAACGTTTTGCTATTGAGATAATTCATGGGGATGAAAGGAGCCAGTATGATCATATTTACAGGTATTCTGATTAATATGAATGTCATTATGTTATTTATGCTTCTATGTATGCTTTATGATGTTTTAAGTTATAGTGTATGCTTTTATGAATGTCGTTATAATGGACATTTTAATGATATAATTGCAGGTACGTAGCTGAAATTAAGAGATCAAACCTTGGAAGCACAATCATGGGTAGATGGAAGGATGAGAGGTTTCGGGACTCTATGTATGCTTACATGCTCTCAAGTCAGCCTTCAAAGCAGGATGTAGAAAGTTGATATCCTTGGATGGATGTTGGCTAAAGGGCTTGTACGGAGGAAAACTTCTAAAAAATGGATGGTGTTCATGTCATGTGGCAAATGTGGAGGAAAACGGCATAACAAGGGGACTTGTCCATCAAAATCCACTTCAAGTGGTTCTCAAGTACATTTGTATGCTTAGTGTTTTATAACATCCTTTATTTGAGTAAATTTGATTTTTGTTTATTATAACATTACTGTTTTTTTAGCCAAAGAAAAAGAAAGGGGTAGTAATACAAGACCAATCCCACAATCCCAATGTGGCGTGTAATACCTACGTGCTTTTAAGGGCAAGTGTACCCATCGCTCAAGTAATAAAGTGAGTATTTTAGACTCGGATTATCGTACCCAAGGGATCGGGCGAAGCTAAAGTTACTAACTTTCAGTCTCAAAGGTCTAATAAAGTTCAGGAGAATTGATTTTGAGTGATTAAAACTAAAGATTTAAAGCAGGGTAATGTAATAACAATATTTAAGGGCACACAGACTACAAGTGGCTGGATCTGGATCATAGGCTACTGGATCTGGGTTTCTGGTAATAGCAAAGACTAAACTAGCAGTAAAGGTTCGGCCTTTCCCACAAATATCTCATCCTAGCTCGTTTCCAAGCCTAGGAGTTGATAACTTAGTAGATCTAGCAAAGTTATTTGGTCTAGATCTATAAAGGAATGTGTTGTCTTAGGGTTTTACTAAAAAGTTTCCTTAAATAGTAAATAACCAACATACAAATATAGCAAGATTTCTCTAGACTACAAAAGCATGCATCTTTAGATCTAATCCGTATAGTAAACCATAAGATAACTCATTTCTAAGCTCCACTAATGGTTTTAGGAGGTTTGTTTGCAACCAATCCTCACTCGAAGCATAGATCTAAGAAAACCAAAGCTAGAATAATATTACCATAAATAGAAACCTTTCCCAAAGCCACGATCCTTCACCTTTCACTCGCGGCCCATGCTAAGAGACTACTCACACATCAAGAGTGAGTTCATCGTCTCCATGGAAATGTAAAGAACAAAGCTTGAAGACATTAATCTAAAGGAAGAAGAAGAGATTCGGATTTCAAAGTTGTAAGAACAACTTTGAAAGACTAAAGAAATATTACTATAAATGGAACTAAGTAAAAAGAAAGTTGTTGCAAAGTTAAAAGTTGACTAACATAGAAATAGTGTTATATCCTAAAGCACACTTCACACACAAAAGCAAAAGAAAACATTGCCTTATATAGGGAGACAAGGGAGGCAACCCTAAAAGGCAAAAAGACTAAAATGACCCTTAAAGTTTAGGTCACAAATACCCTTAAAACTGAAATTCAAATTATCCAAATTGTTGATAAAATTAACAGAATTGCCACTAGGGCTAGGTGGCATTCCACCCCTTCAATTCTTCTTGCACAGCCTCCTCCACTTCACGGCCGCAGCCTGCATCAAACACTGTCTGGTTCACAGCCTTTGCGCTTCTGCAGTCCGGAAGCAGTCTACACAGCTCCAATTCGCCTACAAGGCCTTCAATGCCTAGATTCACCTTTTGTTTGCATAAGTGAGCGAAATCTGCACTAAACCTTTATGAGCAAGACTTTCAAGGATAAAAACATGCAAGAATAGAAGCTAAAAAGAGTGGAAAACTACGTAAATATTAGGCCTATCACCCAACCAACAAGTTCGATAGAATCCTCTTCCACCTCCGTCTACCACAGTTCGTAGGATGATGGATGTAAGTCCATTCAATTAATTTAGTTTACAACACTTTAATTTACAAATTTATAAGTTATCAACGCCTTAACTGCAATAGGGAACAAGCCAAACAAATACAACAGCTAGTCAACCATCTCAAGCTTTGAATGTAGACACTGGCACGCGAGTGGCATCGAGAAGGCAAGTCGGATAAAATTTTCAATTGTCACAAAAGCCGTAGCGTTAAAGTGATAGTTTTTTAGGCTTGCATTTGATTTTGGATATGTATATAGTTAAAATTGTTGGAAAATAATGTGTATTATACATTATTTTATGTCAATTTTAAGGCAATATATACAAGGGGTAAAGTGGTCATTATAATGATGTTATTACGTTAACATATTCTATGACACGTAAACTTTCTAACGGTATATTATGTGCTTAAAATTAACTTGTGATGAATGAGATTTCTGTTACAGTTTTTAATTTCTGAAATTGTTTTCGGTTACGGAAATTAAACGCTATTAATCACGAGTTAATGACAGACGTTACAACCCCATTTTGAATAAGAGTTGAATTTGTCCATTTAACTATTTCACACACTTTGAAATTCTGTGTGACATTTTCATTCTCGAGCTATTGGTTTCTGTTCTTCCGTTTTGCCTCCGGTGATAAAAATTGTGTACGGTTTAGAGTTCGCCTACGACTCGTTGTATCCTGGGAGACTCACCAACACGTGGTGAATTTGTCTTAAGGAAACTGAAAAGGCATCGAGTATTTCTTCGGTAAATTGGTATTTCTGTTTCTAATATTTTGTTCAAGGTTGATTTATATATCTGTAATTGTGTGCAAATTAATATATATGAATCTGTATTTGTCTTCGTTAATTATTACGTGCATATTATCGTTATATATCCAACAATCTTAAAATAAAATTAACGTGATCTTGTTTTTGTAAGTGATATTTACAGGGACTATTACTCTGGTTCATATTGTTTCGGTTGATTACCTTGACTGTTGGAACTTGATTGATATACTGGACCTTTGTTTTTGATTTAGAATTTTAATTCTTGAATAACCTTTGCTTGAACTATTTTTTGGATGTTTGCTGCACAATTTCATTGAGAAATTGATTGGACTTTTTTGACTTTGCTGCTGGACATATAATTTATATATATAAACTTGGTTTATATGATTTGCTTGCATTTGGAAATTTGGTTGTTACTGGTTTGTAATTGGTGGACAAGTTTAACATCTAAATTTTTATATTTGTTATAATTGATGGTGTTAATCTTATCTTTGGACAGATTTGTTTTACATACATTTGTTCAAACTGTTTATGATCGAGTTCATTGGTTTGATATTTTTTGTTGCAACGAGTTCTTTGGCTACTGGTTTTTGTTACTGGACTTTTATGTTATACAGAAATTTAATTTCTGGATTTAACTTTGCTGGATAGTTTCAGTAGAAAACTCGATGGAATTTTATGGACTTGGTTATTGGATATAAACAACTGTTTATATTTTGTATATAATTCTTGGTTATTGTTTATAATTCTTGGTTTAATTTTTACTGTTGAAATTGTTTGTTGAATCAATTTCTTTGTTGAAATACTAACAATGTTAGTTTAGTTATTTTTGGTTCCATATATATATATATTGCCTTGCTTTGGTTATTGTTTAGTTCTATAAAATTAATTTTATATAATGATTAGCCTTTGGTTTCATTTATATTTGAATTTGAGACTAATGAAATATTTGTTCTCTTATTTCAGTTATTTTTGAAACAATGACTAACCGAACCAACGGGAGTGATACGCGTGGAGGGAACGTGTCCACTTTGGTTGAAAAGAATACGGAAATTCCAGTTAATGGAGGTGGTTCCGGTTCTGACTTGGTGAAATTCAACGGATTGAATTTCAAAATATGGCAAGACAAGATGTATATCTACTTGACCATGCTTGGATTGGCTAGTCTTGTGAAAGACGACTCTCCTACTGTTGTGGAAAATGATCTTCATAACCCAAATGTGATCAATGCACGGAAAGACAATAACACAGTTTGTCGTGCTCTCATATTAGAAAACATGGATATTACTTTTCGTAATATCTATCAATATAAGAAGACGACAAAAGACTTGTGGGAATCTTTGAACCAAAAATATTTTTCAGGAATTGTAAAGGCTAGAAGATCTTTAGTCAAATGTTTCATGAATTATAAGATGGTAGATTCCAAAACGGTAATGAGTCAAATACATGATCTGTGCCTCGTAGTCCTTGAGCTTCATGCACTAGAAATGGAACTAACTGAGTCATTCTTGGTAGCGGCTATTATTGATAAGTTGTCACATTCTTAGAATGACTTCAAAAGTTATTTGAACCATTAAAGCAAGGATATGAGGGTGAAAGATCTATGTGATAGGCTCAAAGGTCAAGAAGATGATAGAGAGTACTTAAAAGAATTTTCTAAAGCCATTAAAAAGAAGAGCAAAAATGTTCATGTGGAAATGAACTTGGGAGCTAAAGGTGGAATATCCAAAAGGCGAAAGCGTGGAGGGAAAAGTCACAATGGAGCTTATGACATTGAGGATATTATCCAAGATTTGTCAGACATGGAGATTTGAAGAATTCTATTTCTAGAATCCTGATTTTATTTGTTTTGTAAGGAATAAAACGTATAGGATATGTATCAAATTAGAAATTTGTGTAATTTCTCAGTTTGTAAGTCCGCATACGGAAATGAATAAAGAATAATGTTATTTTCTTTTATATCATTGTGAGAATAGATTTGTCAATTATAAGACGCGCGTAATTTAATTAACAACGAGATATTCTTTTTATTCCAGTTTGATTGTAAACATAATATAACTTTATGTTGAGACAAAGACAAATGAATCATATGTTAGTTCCACAAAATGGAAATGGAAATTCAGAATTGTTTGTTTTAGATATATTGTGATAGTTGTGACTTTCTAAATGTTAGTACAAATACAATATATTTAAACGTTATATCAACAATTCTAGTTTACCACAAAAATGTGGGGGTAGCTTTACCATCAGCTAATGACCTTGTAATAAGGTACCTTAAAAGATTTTAGACAAGAAAGCCACATAGATTATGGAAAAAAGGTCAAAAGACTTTTATGATCACTTGAAAATGTGGGAGTGTCTTGCTAAAATAACAAGCTCCATTATCGTAGAAATGGAAACAAGTGGACTGTATTTTCATTGCTCTTTATGAGAATACATATCGTTTCATGGAAATAAGGAATTACCGAATGATGATTCTTTGAAATATGAAGCTTAGTCTTCTTTCAAGTAGTCTTTTTTAAACAATTTAAAATTGAGACTAACGATAAGAAAGAAATTGAAAAGCTTTTATACAAAAGAAAAAAAAGCTATTAAAGTAGTCATCTAGATAGTCATGACAAAAGAAAGACTATAAATGGATTATGGCTCAAAATTGGGTTATTGTTGGACTTAAATCCACTAATGGGTTTGGGTTAAATATAATTCCATTTTATGGGTCTCTGTGGCTGTGAGTTGGGTTACTTTTCTTCTTTTTTTTTAATTTTTTTTATGTCCTCCGGAACTTAAACTTCCGGTTTATGAATAATTTTTTTATTTTTTTTCAAAATGCGTCAGGATTCTGTCATGGAATCCTGACGCGCGACTGCCAACCGGAATTTTAAGTTCCGGTTGGCAGTGATCTGTCACTGCTCCTATCATGAGCAGTGACACTCCCTCTTCCCCTTTTTATTATTTTTGGAGACAAATATACCATTTTCACTCCATTTTATTTCACCCACCAACTCTGAGACTTCTTAATCTTTCTCACTCTACTCCTCTCTCTAAACTTCTTCATAAAAAATTATGAGTTTGAAGATATTAGCTTTAAGGTATGTAAATTAATTTTAGTGTTAAATTTTTTTGTAATGTTTAAATGTAATTTTTATTATATGTAAAATTAAGTAGTAGATATGGGGTTACGATGTTCACAATTAACAAACTTTTATTTACTTCATTTTTTCTATGATTGTGTTTAAACTAGATGTTAAACCGGATATGAAATGTGAAATGTTTTAAAAATATGCTTTGATTTTTTAAGTTGCATATGAAATCTGGAAAGTTTTTTAATTAAGTTTTCTAAGGTTACTTTTTTCTTTAATTAGGTATTTAAATATAATATTTACAATGTTACATAAATTATTTATGTAATTATTGATTAATGAGAGGATTGAAAGAATAAATTTGTACATATTTGTTGGCTTACGATATGAAAGTTTTTAATCAATTAATCAATCATGTGTTTAGTTGGAAAATTTTTGTCCAAACTTAACAAGAAATGATCTTAAAAAATTTGTATTTGAAAAGCATTTATTTTTTGTCCATCTGTGAAAAACAAAACTTGATAATATCTTTTCCTCATTCAAAAAATTTAAAATTATTACTTTGAAACATTACACAGCAAATGTTCATTGTAAAAAGGTAACAAATTACAAAAATAGTTATAAATACTTTAGCATTTAAAGATAAGCATGTGAAAGATTATTTCAAAGCGTTGATAATTGTGTATTTTGATGGTAGGATTTCTTAGGCATTAGCTTGGGAGGAGTATATTCATTGAAGTTGAAGCAATTTTGTGGAATTTTATATCTCCGTAGCACACGTTTGAGGTTAGTGACATTTTTTATAGATTACAATGATAGTAAATATGCATGTAACAATTAATTAGATGCATGTTTCAGTCTATGTTGTTTATGACTAAATTGAACTGAAGGAAAATTACTGAAATGAACTGAACTAAAGTGAACTGAATAATACTAAACTGAACTGAAATAAATTATTGATGCATGTAACAATTAATTAGATGCATGTCTTAGTCCATGTTGTTTATGATTGAACTGAACTGAACTGAACAAAACTGAACTGAACTGAACTAAAGTGAACTGAGTAATACTAAACTGAACTGAAATAAATTACCGATAAGACATAAATAACAAGGTCTTGGGGTACAAGTAATATGATATATGGTTAAATATATTATTATATTTGTATACATTTAGTTGTTAAAATTATACTGTACATGTGTGTTTGTATAAATGTCCTATTAAAATTAATACAAGACGGCTAAAAATATTATTATATGTAGGCATACGATAAAATGTCCGAATACACTAGTTATATCATAAGTTGGGGAGGAGCTATGAATTTCAGTGGCTCAAATTTTGAATACAATTCATCTAGTGTTGATGCAAGGACGAAACGATTGAAGTTGAAAAGTAGACCATCGTTTAACGGTCTGGTAGATAAGATTGTACGAGCATTGGAATTAGAGAGTTGTGAAAGAATAACGTATATCATGTACAAGTATCCAATGTGTGAGGAATCATCGATTTCGTTCTCCTTCATGTTTATAACTGATGACGAAAATGTCCAGCTTATATATGACAACTTGAACAACATACCCGCTTACCGTATAGTTGAGTTATTTCTTCAAATTGAGAGAGAGGTGGAGTATGTCACAAATATTCAAGAATTGTCAAAGTACGAAACTTCACCAGTTCAACCAAGCCATGAACCGGCGTCGACATTTTTATCGCTTAGATGCCAATCCATCGATGCATTTGAAGGCTTTCCGCAAACTTCCAATTACAATCACTTTGCTGAAGCTGACAGCTTTGTCGGATTGCATCAACAAGACATTAGAGCGAGGAGTAGTCAAAGATAGCACCCATCTAGTTTGGCAGATGAAGGAGGATCAAGCCAGTATATGACGAGGATAGCAAGCCAAATTGAAGATGTCGAAGAACATGACCCGATAATTGAATATGGTGGTCCTCATACAATTCCAAGCAGTAGTGAAGATGAATTAGATGAAGAAGAGGATTTTGATTATGAACAAGTTTTCGATAATGAAGAACCCGAAGTGGAAGTTGTTGATGTCGCTACCAATGTTAGAGATGGAAGCTTGAGTGATGCGGTGAACACGGTGCCTTATATGAGTGATATCCGAGAAGGGATGATGGATTTAAATATTTCCACTAGGTGTGATATTGAATATCACGATCCACCACCTATTGCTCCCTTGTCAACATTTGTATTCCCCACTCTTGCATACTCAATGACAGAAGAAGATCATGCACATGGGTATTCCACGGAATCCGGAGCAGAGGACGTGTGAGATGGAGTTTCAGAGCTGAGGAAGGGTCTAGTTTTTGTTAGCAAAGAGGATGTTCTACTTTCTGTAAAAAAATATTCCATGAAAAGGAACGTTTCGTACGCAACAGTTGAGTCAAAGCCACACAAAGTCATCCTACGATGTTGGAAAGTCGACCAGAGTTGTGATTGGTGGTTAAGGTCAATGTTGAAGAAGAAAGATGGATACTGGATGATTACTGTTTATCGCGGTCCCCACACTTGCACGGGTGGTGGTTTGACGCAAGACCATTGTTGACTTCTGGAGTACACTAGCAAGTATACTAAGTCTGTATGTAGTAATGGTGAAGTCCAAGTGTCATTTCCACGAGGATTGGAGCAAGGTTTTACTGAAAATTGTTACCAACCAGTCTGTTTGATGTATCAAGTGACAAATATTTGAAGTTGTTTGAGGTTGATTGTGTTTAATGAAAACAGAGTTGTTTGAGGTTGATTGTGTTTAATGAAAAAGGGAAGGAGAGAGTGTCACTGCTCATGATAGGAGCAGTGACAGATCACTGCCAACCGGAACTTAAAATTCCGGTTGGCAGCCGCGCGTCAGGATTCCCTGACAGAATCCTGACGCATTTTGAAAAAAAAATAAAAAATAAAAAATTATTTATTCATTAACTGGAAGTTTAAGTTCCGGAGGACATAAAAAAAAATTAAAAAGAAAGAAAAGTAACCCAACTGACAGCCGCAGAGACCCATAAAATGGAATTATATTTAACCCAAACCCATTAGTGGATTTAAGTCCAACAATAACCCCATTTTGAACCATAATCCACTATAAAGAGTGTGTTTCATTCTGTAAGACCATATGTGGGAAATAGTGAACTTTCATTTGGAAACGAAATTACTATCTCTGATGGAATCTGAAACGATGAAAGCAGATGAAATGATTTATTTGGTCATGGAAAATTGGTAATGATGAAACATTATTGACCATACGAAGACCTTGACCATAGTGATAGCTAACCGCTTTCATGTAAACAAGTGTTCACGAATGAAAGAAATATTTTATATGTTTTATGTATATATTTCTAATTGTGAATAACAATGACTAAGGATGGCAAGTACCATGGGATGTTAACTCACGGTTTAACATATGGACTTATAGACCTTATGTGAATAATCAAATCAATTATTCACCTGAAGTTATTACGTTAACAAGGTAACACTATGTTAATGAGAATTATAAACATTCTATTAGATCTCATGAAATTGTACAACACATGATATTGCTTTTACTAAACCGGTTTTTAAGCAAGTACACGAGTAATCGTGGGGACGCCCATGGAAGATTACTAAGATTATGCTTGAATATTATGGTACAATTTTGAGTATAGAATGCACTATAGACAAGGTTTAAAGAGATACATGTATATTCTAGAAAGAGAATAGTATCCTTTAAATCCTCAACGATTGAAGTAGATTCATGATTGAGTCTGAATCTAGCTAGAGGATGACTTAAATTTGTGTGCACATTATGTATATTTTTGTGATAAACAAACAATAACTAATGAAACACAAAATGTAATGTATAACGAAAGAAATTGACAAGTGTGTCGTCGATATATTTCGTTAAAAACAACTGATCTCAACAGGTGTTGAATCTATTGATTGGGCAATATCAAAGATAACACAGTGGATCCACTAACAAAAAGAGTTAGCTAGAGATCAGGTTGAACTATCATCGAAAGGAATGGGACTAAAGCCCATTAGATTTAAGGCGTTATGTGAAGGAAAACCCAACCTAGTTGATTGGAGATCCCAAGATCTAGGTTAAAAGGGACAACCTAATTACATAAACCTTGTGAGGTCACTATGGGGGTCACCCCAGGTCTGTTCCTATGAGGTAAACAGTGATGTTAGACGTGTAAGGCTAAACTAAGCCGTAATGATATATTAGTATCAAGCTAAGTTTTTAATGATCCTTTGTGCATCTACGTATAAGAGCAAAAGATATCACCTATGTAAGAGTGAAGTGGGGTCGCTTCAAAAGAAACTAGTGGGGCCTAGTGTTCCTAAACTCTTGCAGAACCAGGAGATGTTCATGACCATAACGAACATGACCATAAGAATCAAAAATCGTGCAGTGTTGGTATCTGTGTGAGGTGTATCATCATTTACACAAACGACAGAATAGTTCAAGGACATTGCGTCTACTATTCAGCCAGTAAAGTAAATATGCTTTCACAATGGAAGGTTCAAAGGTGCTGCCTACCTATCTTATGCAGATGTCAGCCAAAGATTATTATCACCACAATCGAATACTTTTCCTTGAAATTTCATTCATGTGGGGGATTGTTGGAAAATAATGTGTATTAGACATTATTCTATGTCAATTTTAAGGCAATATATACAAGGGGTAAAGTGGTCATTATAATGATGTTATTACGTTAACATATTCTATGACACGTAAACTTTCTAACGGTATATTATGTGCTTAAAATTAACTTGTGATGAATGAGATTTCTGTTACAGTTTTTAATTTCTGAAACTGTTTTCGGTTACGAAAATTAAACGCTATTAATCACGAGTTAATGACAGACGTTACAACCCCATTTTGAATAAGAGTTGAATTTGTCCATTCAACTATTTCACACACTCTGAAATTCTGTGTAACATTTTCATTCCCGAGCTAAATTGGTTTCTGCTCTTCCGTTTTGCCTCCGGTGATAAAAATTGTGTTACGGTTTAGAGTTCGCCTACGACTCGTTGTATCCTGGGAGACTAGACCAACACGTGGTGAATTTGTCTTAAGGAAACTGAAAAGGCTTCGAGTATTTCTTCGGTAAATTGGTATTTTTGTTTCTAATATTTTGTTCCAGGTTGATTTATATATCTGTAATTGTGTGCAAATTAATATATATGAATTTGTATTTGTCTCCGTTAATTATTGCTTGCATATTATCGTTATATATCCAACAAAACATTGAAGGCATGTTTGCTTCTTTTTGGATTTTGGCATGATTGCCTTTTTTTTTTTTTGATATTGCCATGTATATGCTATTTTTTAATTTTAGCATATTTGTCATTGTGATGTGTTTTTAGAATTGGTGATTGATATGAAATTAAATATTGGATGTAATTATTTTGAAAGTTCATATTTTCATCTCTATATAAAATTAACCAGAGAACTTCATTCTTTTATTTGTATTCTTTTTGAAATCAATTATTTTTAATCTTAAATGTTGTCAACTAGTTTTACATAGCTTCTTAATTTTATATTTTGGAATTGAGTATAGTGATTCATTGATGTAATAGGGGTGAAAGATGAAATTTTAAGAGAGAGAAATAGTAATGAGAGGGATAAATCCGTTTAAGAAGAGTTATATTATTGTTGAAATAATAGAGGGGGGGGGGGGGGGGTTTAAAGGGGTGATTTCAAGTGGAATTGACCCTGAATTAAAAAATTAAAAAATGTGATGTGGTAATTGGCATTTGGTTGACCGGTCATTTGTATTGGTTATACACTTTAGTGTGGGTGTCACCTTAAGTTCATACACTTTAGTGTGCAAAACTGAAGTTCGTACACCATAGTGTGTACTACCCCTAAGTTGATACACCATAGGTGAATTTTACCCCTAAATTGATAAATCAATGACCAAATATAACCAAATATACAAAAGTGAACGGCCAAATATGACCAAATAAAAGGTCAGTGGTCAAATACACATATTTAGAATAAGTCAGTCCCTAAATAATGTCTTTTGCCCTATCATAATATTAACAAGTCTCCTACTAGTAGTTTCTCACTTGGCTTTCTTTAATTCTTCTTCCCTTTGAGAATTGAAATAAATAATCTCAACTTCTTCTTTTTTTACTTTACTTTACTTTATAAAGTTTGGCTTATGAAAAAAAAATATAAAGTTTGGCTATCAAAAAGAATAATTATTACTATAGTATAAAAGAGAAATGGAACTACTACAGTAACATGAAATCAAATTGCAATTTGAGCGGAAAAATTACAAAATTGCCATTTCAATAAGCAAACAAATCTTCTTCCTTCTTTCAATCAACACATATTTACTCGATTGAATTGACAACTCCACAATTTCTCTTCCAGCTTCATTTATCTCCTTCACCAATCTTCTTTTTTTTTGATTATTTTGCTTTCCAATTTTTTGTTCTCTATCTTAAAGATGTTCATTTTCATTTTTCTACGGCCTTTATATATGAATTTTTTTTCAGTTTTTCTCATACTTTGAAATATTTCTTTCATATGCAACATGTCTATTAAGTTTGAAAATGGAAAAATTGGTGTAGTTTCTGATTGATCTCTTATTGGACATATCAGTGATCTTGCCTATTAAGTTTGGAAAGGTAAAAATAATAGTGTTTCGCTTTAGGTGCAATACATTTTTTTGACCACTCCTAATGCAATATTAATCCACCAAATATTTATTTGAGCTACCTCATTAGATTTGGTGTTTTGTTTTTAATTGCCACTATATTTTACGTTTCTTCATTTAAGAATGTATTAAAATATTTATTTGATTTATCTTATTATTTTGTTATATAGTTTTTGGTTGTTCTATTCTTGATTTTTTTATTCTTGATTTTTTTTATTATCAAATATTAAATTAATTTTTTTTGAGAAATATCAAACATGACATAGGATTAGGTGAGACAAGGTCATTATGAAGAGACTTTTTTTAGTGTGAGACAATTAAAAAGTGGTGGCATTTTTGAAATATTAAAAACATGGAGGGGCATTATTGAAGGGAAGAGGAGGTGATGTCAGCGCTGATGTCACATATGGAGAGAGAAAATTTTTTTATTATTTTATTTAAAATGCATTTTCCCGCTCTTTCCGAACTCATTTTTCAAAAAAAATTATACCACTGAACTTGTATTAATTAGGCGGTCATCTTGAGATCCATTGTTGTTATTTATAGACGATTTTTATTTTTTTTTATTTTTGTTCCAAATTGGATACTCGGTTGTTCCAACAGAATACTACATTTGTTCCACCAGACTACTACATTTGTTCCACCAGAATATTTTCATTATTTTTTTTTAAATGCACTCTGAAAGTGTAAAAAAATGTAGTATTCTGGTGGAACAATTAGAGTAGTCCGGTGGAACAAATATAGTATTCTGTTGTAACAATTATAAAAAAATAAAAATAAAATAAAAATCGTCTATAAATAACAAAAATGGATCTCAAAATGACCCGCTAATTAATACGAGTTCACTGGTATAATTTTTTTTGAAAAACGAGTTCGGAAAGAGCGGAAAAATGCATTTTAAAGAAAATAATTAAAATTTTTTCTCTCTCAAGAGGTGACATCAGCGCTGACATCACCTCCTCTTCCTTCCCTTCAATTCACGCATGAGGGGTGTTCCTTTAATTACAAGTTTGCCACCTTCCCCTATTGAATTACAAAAATACCCATTGTCTCACCATAAAAACTAGTCTCATCCTAAACCCTTATCTCATTTGAACTTGACTCTATCAAACATTACATTAATTTTTTTAAAAAGTAAAAGCAGGGTAAAAGGAGGAAACAAAAGCCATTCGACATCCTAATTATGTTGGCACCCCGAACAAGAACTGCGAAAACTCAGAAATTCAATATTTCATTAAACAAAGAAAACGAACTACAAAAGTATCAAGTAGAAAAGATAATTAAACAAAGCGAAATTGCTCTATGCAATTGCAATCATCCGAAATTACACTCAAAGGAAAAACAATATAAATGATTACTATGTTTTGCAAGTCTTCCATTCCATATCTGGTATGAATGGTGCTCTGGAATTTTGCTCAGGGTTAATGCTGGCCAGAAAAATCCTACCATATATTTTACTAATTGTTAAGAATTCTATACGTGATTAACTTATCTTATTTCCTTTTGATGTTTCTATGCTTTATATAATGCATAATTTGTTTTATGTCTTTAGTGTAATACAGTAATATTCCCGAAGCAACGCGAGGGTTTCGTACTAGTTTAATTTATAAAAGTGAATTGACATTTAGTATCTAGGGTGGGCAGTCCCATTCAAGTGGTGGGTGACTCTCCAAATTAATTTGAAGAGTCACCATTAGATCAAAGATATTTTCAACATAAGATTGAAAATATCCTTGATCTAATGGTAATTTGGAGAGTCACCCACCACTTGAATGAAACTGGTAGAGTATTATAGCAAGTCAAGCATATTTGAATGATTAAAAATGTTGACTAAAACATCATCTCAATTCCAGCTTCAATACAAAAGTGGAAAAATACAACGATATACAAAGAGTAATAGAGTTCGGGCAATTATCATTTGGGCGAATTCTTATGAAATCTTTAGGGGGAGGGGAGGAGTAATTTTTAGAGAAATTTAACTAAAAAGTCTATTAAAATCTATGAAAGTCTATTAAAATCTATAGTGAATGACTTTTTCAATACACCCAAACTTTTAGTAATTTCACAAAAGTTGTAATTGAATACCTCTAGATTTTAATAGAATTTTTTAAAGTCTACCTAAGGACTTTTATAGACTCTTTAAAAATCCGTATTGAATACTCCTTGACTTTTAAAATCTTTTAAGTTGAGGTTAAATTGAACCTAAATGGATAATTAATGTGAACCACAACCAAATCTAGTTCTCAAATCTTCAATCCAAATACTCTCTCTGTTCCAAAACTATGTGCAAAATAACTAATTTTTTTTGTCCCATAAAATATGCACATAACTACCAACTAACCTCCCTCACTTTACTAATATACCCCTATTTATTATGATTTAAGTTACTAAATATGGGATGCATTAAATGTTTTTTCATTAAAACACTACATTAATCGAGGGCATATAAGTAAAACAACAATAGTATTTAATGTTTTCTTATTTAGTGTGCAAACTTATTTGTGCACATAGTTATGGAACGATTTGGTTGAGTTTTTTTTTTTAGAAACAATTTGGATTGAGTTGATCCTCCATAATTTAACCCTTTATTCGAAAATTGTATTGTATATTGAAAAAATAAAGATAGACTCCAACACAAAATATAAAATAAACCAATAAAACCAAACATCAATGAACATAACAACTAAATATTTTGTATCAATTAAAACAAGAAACATTAGAAAAAGATATCAGAAAACAATTAAACATTAGCAAAACCAATAAACAAACCTAAAAAAAAATAAATAAAACATCCAAAACTACTAAAGCAAAACTAAAACTCATGTTGTTATAAAAAAAAAAAAAAAACTAAAACTCATGTTTATACAAAGACACGCTCAACTTTACTTGAATCAAAAGTAACACCCCACATTTCTGACCCTTCAGACATGAATCAACATAAAAACTAATTTTTTGTATTAATTAATACAAGAAACATTAGAAAAAGATGTCAGAAAAAAAACATTTAACAGCATGTCCATCGTTTCTTATCTTCGGTTAGTCCAATTTGCAGCTCAGGAATATGAGCTATCTTCTCCCATTCTGGACCACTCTCTTTTTCGCATTGTTCGTACAACCTCCCACATTTTTTAATGCGTAATAACATGAGAGATGTCGGAAGCCCATTTTTCGGAAACAAATGGATGAGTCGACAATCAAAGATATGTAGCTCATTCAGTACAGGACATTGAAGATTCAGTAACTCCTCGAGTTGGTTGCAACCTTTGATGCAGAGTTTTGTTAGGCTTGGAAGATCAAGTGATACTATTTTGCATCTTATGCAATTCTTCAAAGTAAGCACTACCAAGTTCTGAAGCATACCATTTCTCATCCAAATCGGGAAATCACTACCTCTGTAATTCACAATCTCTATCTCCAAAATGTTCTCATTCGGTAATAAATCTTCAAGCACCTTCACACCAGACTCTTCTTCATATTCTGCATTCTTAATTCTCTCGCTCCATTCAAACCCCAATCTCTGGAGCTTCTGCTTTCCCTCCAAGTTCGCCTCTTTTGCATTCACTGCATTTTCGAGACACGAGATATGAAGTGATCCAGTTAGATGTTTCAGATCCTTTAGCTCGTCGATTCCATAACCATTACCTTTCCCATGGCCAACAGGATAAACTGACAAAGTCCGCAAGCTCGTTAAACATCCAAGCTTCATTGGCCAAACATAAAAACATTGCCAGTTCGTATTGTCCATCTCGAGGTGACGCAACTTAGACAGCTTATAAAGATCTCTTGGAAGATCCTCTAGCCAAATGCATCCCAAGAGTTTCAAAGTTTGTAAGTTGTACAACTCACAAATTGAATCAGAAAGGCCGAAAACAGAAGACATTGAGAGATCAAGGTAGCGCAACAGCTTGCACTCTCCAATAGAGCTTGGCAGAGAGACGATCTGACTCGAACTCAAATCCAACACGCGTAAGTACTTCAATTGAGAATCATTACGCTGAAAGAACAATTCGTCCGATGCAGCATAATCATTATTATATAGCAGCTCAAATATGTAGCGATTTTTTGGGAAACACGAATTCGATTCCACGAATTCGTGGATAACATCATGCATTGTGTATGCTATCCCATCGTCGTAGCCAATTTTGAATGGTTGGAAAAAACACCTTCCTAGCAGCTCTTCGAAGTATTTCAATCCAATCTCCTCTGGATCATCTTCGCCTCCGAATGGAATCAAACCCTGAGCCATCCAGATTTTGACTAGATCCTTCTTATTGAACACATAATCCTTAGGAAACAAAGAACAACTTGAGAAACATTCCTTCAAATTAGAAGGCAGATTGCAGTAACTAAGGTTTATAGCTGGAAGATCTAGCTTCCACATTTTGCTTCCGCGAATTCTTTCCCATATTTCCAAGTCATACCTCGCAACATACTGCCCAATACGTTGACTAATAAAGGCGAGCCCTCGCACTTTTCGACCATTCCCTCCCCGATTTCTTCCAAATAAGTGCTGCTTCGCAATTCACCATCCTCGAATGCAATTGCTTTGAACAAAGACCGAGAGCTCTCCATCGACAAAGGCTGTAAAATGTAACTTGTTTCCCCATCCAACCCATGTGGGGTTCGACTTGTATACAAAACTTTACTCCCTTTCTCCCCTAATTCAAGAAGTTGTAAAAGCCGAAGTCGATCATCCTGCTTCATAAAGGAGAGATTATCTAGGATAATCAGAAATCGCTTCCCAGCCAAAAACTCTTTAAACGCCGTTTCTACGCCTGAGTACTGAGATTCAGGACATGTGATTTTCGACGGAAAACCTCTTATCCCTTGAAGCATACCAGAAAAGGTACAACCTTGAGCAAGAGAAACCCATATTCTATTGTTTTCGAAAGACTTGTTCACCCTCTCATCATTGAAGACGAGATGTGCAAGTGTTGTTTTTCCTACACCTCCTCTTCCATTGATGCCAAAAACTGAAACATTTTTGATATCTTTCTCAGAATTTTCAGATAACAATAGATCTACTATTTCTTCTTTCTCCCTTTCCCTCCCGAAAACTCTCGTACCCTCCACATAATCCATGCTCAGACTGCCTTGCAATCGACATCCACCAGCCTCGACGTTGACAAGAGGATCGAACCTTTGTTTTTCTTCAGCAATTTTTTCAATTCTGCAAGAGATATTCTGTAAAGAATTTGAAGCGATATGTATAATTTCGCCGCGAATGTCCTGCTGGGCGTCTGTTGCAATAGTATCTAACAGATTTTCTGCATCATAAGCTGCTTCTGTTAGCCTTGTAAGCCAATCTTTGAGGGTTTCGTCTTCGTATTGGATCTCCTCTGCAGTGTTGATAATAGCTTGGATGCTAATAAGATTCTTTGACAGCTTCTCGAGTTCATCTTTGTAACCCGACAAAAGTGGAAAGTGTTCTTCTTGGATGAGTGAAGCAGAAATCTGCAGTATCCTGTTAAGAACTGGACTAACAACAAAAGAAGCCGTAATCATAGCTCCACTGTGCTGTTATCAATTTGTGATGTAGCTAGGGATGAATTGAGCTGAGCTTTATAAACATTTTGATGAATGTTGGCATCAAAATGATAAAATAGGACAGTTGACATTTAATAAAATAATAATATACTACTTTTAAGAAAATAATTCAAAACAAGAACATGTTAGCTTAATTAAATTAATGCAAGTGTGGCTCAACTCAACAGATACTTGGCAGGCAAGTTCTAACTACTCTAGTTTTACAAAAGTCAAACGAATTACTGCAATAACAAGTTTGTGTGAATTGTAAATTATCAAATTCAGTGGGCCTCTTCATTTTTAAATTAAACAGAAATATTTTCTCAACAGCTGAAAGGTGTCCTCAAAGTAGGCAGTTTTTTCACTACTGTTTTTGTCATACAAAAAACTCCAACCCGAAACCTTACTTGAAGCCGTGTAGCTCCCAGTACCAACATCAGGTTGGTAAATGGTAGGTATAATCAGCAAAACTATATTGTTAGACATACTACATTCTCAAACTTGAGCCTGTAACTACAGTTATGTCTATACTTTTGGGTTAATCTATTCTAGGGATGGCTCTACACTAAGATAAATATGACTTGAAACTTGTCTACTTGGCACCGGAAAACTGGCGAATAGCATCTGTCAAGAAAATTGCTTCTTCGGGGCTTTGGTTGCACTTCCAAACCTTGAATTTGAGTTCACTGGAAAAAGCATCAGCCTGTCCTTTAAGCAAGGACATTGAGTAAGGTCCTGCTTTGCAGCCATGTGGAGTCACACAGTACCATATGCTTGAATCCGAGTCATCTACAGCTTTCTTCCTCACTCCAATGGTATTAGTATCTTTTTTCTTATCATCACTTACCTCTACTGGTTTGTTGCTCACTCCAATGGTATTATCTTCCTCATCATCATCATCATCATCACTTAGCTCTATCATTACAGGCGGTGGATTGCTTCGCTTGTTTGGAAAACCGGACTTGGGTTGAGAAGTAATCGGCTGTCCAGATTCAAGTTCAGAATGAGAAGCTTCAGGATGGTTCCCCTTTACTTGTATTATGGAAGGTTCATTAATCACTTCTTCATGAATGCCACCATCATTACTTTCATGAGAAGAAACAGTATGATGTTGCTCCAGTTCTTCTGGTTCAGGAACTTGATATTGCTGCTCATGCTCTGGAAAAAGAAAAAGGAAATTTAGATATATTTCAAAGGAAGTATATTGAAGTAGAGTATAATAGACCTGAAAAATCTGCTACTTAATTTAGGCAAGAGTATAATTGAAAATATGCTATCACCTCCCATGTCTTTTGTGGAAACCTTTGAAAACTCTCTGATATCTGGTTCTGGCAAGAGACTATTTTCATGAGAAGAAACAGTATGATGCCATTGCTTCAGTTCCTCTGATTCAGGTCCTTTATCTTGTTGTTCATGCTCTGGAAGAAGAAAGGGAAGTACTAATGAACATCTGATCTGACCATACAATAATCAAACACACATTACTAAGGAAGCACATCATAACAGACCTGCAAAATGTGCACCGCTTCCTGCGTCTTCTGCGGAAGGCTCAGACAACTTTACGGAATCTGGTTCTGGCGAGAGATTATTTTCATGTTTATCCTTTTTGGAGTGTTGCTTGTTAGTCAGTACAACTTCAGTTTCATCTGCAATTATTTCTGGGAACTCGTGCAACATTCGAGATTGCTCTGATGGTCTATCAAGCAACTGCTTTCTTTCCACGTACTCATGAAGTGTATATGAAAATCGAGGTTAAGGATCTCCTTCGAATTTTTTTTTGGGATAACTTAGAGCAATTTTTGTTTCTGATGATTGATGGTACCCAATTTGCTACATAGGCAAATGAGACATGCAAAGCAAGTATGATAGCAACCCGAAAACCAACACAGCAAAGTTCAAATTACAAAGCTGTTGCACATTGATGAGAGTACCTCACAGTGAATATGGAACAAAATTAAATGGTTAATCAAAAAACAGTATCATATTTGCCTAGAGAAGCTAGCATCAAATCAAGTATTCAGAAATAGGCATTGCATGCAATATAAACGTTGACAATTGAAATCTCAGCACAAGTTATCTATTCGAAACTAGAAAGTCTAAAAAAGGATATTGTCTTCTCCATCCCTTCTCATTTGCCTGATCAATAAGATTTCGCAAACGATACAGCTCTTTCACAATCCACTTGCACAAGATAGTAGAGTAGAGATGGAAACAAAATCAAAAGTTTTGTAGAGACAAGATAACAAAGCAAATATGTGGTGAAGAAGTATTAAGAAACAACAGAGCAAGCAATTGTAAAAATATCAAGCTAAATGAAACTACATTCTAGACAAGCATTTTCTAGAAACTATATAATAGAGTCGTTTCAGAACTTTGGATGAAATGTGAATATATGAAAAGGTTTAAGCAGGTATATACCTGTTTTGTTATAACCTCATGGAGGATGTGGGCTCTTTCCTTGAACTCTATCTGTCAGTCAAAGCATCTAAAGTCACTATATGTTCAAGTTAAACCATATAACGTTTTAAATAGAAAAACCTGATATTTTCTATAATAGAAAGCCAATATCTTATCGTCCATAAGCATAAAACTTTTGACTTGGAAAATAAATAGGATAATGTCAGTGTAGTTTCCAAATTTGGTTTAAGCTGTAAGGCACAAAATTGCCTTAGTGTAAAAACTTACAACAGAGGTTCTCTCTAACCGACCATCTTTGACCCTTTGCCGCAAATCCTTACATTCTTCCTGAAAAATAGGACTAAGAAGTTAACAATGTATGTGCCATTGCTAGGAACGAAATATCAAGTTGAAAAATGAAAAGCAGTCTATTATGTGACTCAAAATTGTGCCTAAAATATGAACAGGATTGAATCACTGGTCTGGGACTCAAGTTACTTAATGGAGACCTTGAGTTCGAGTACTAGTGTACATAGTATACTTTAACTGAGAGAGGACCACCAAAAGAGTAACCTCAAACTGATTATTCAGATCTATTTACCAAATATTATATTATATTATATTACCTCAGAGAAGTTATCATTTGATAGCTGGCAAACAGATACACCTTTTGGCATATTGGACACTTGCAGGAGAACCTCTTTACTGACTTCATCATTTCGCGACATTCTCTTAATGCCTGCAAATATTCTACCTCATCATGAGCAATAAATTATTATTCATAACTATTGCTAGTTTGTGTTCATAATTGTCCCAAGTTTATTTTCTACTTTCCTGTGTCTTTTATCTTCTCTCTATACATTTCTTGTAGACCAGGCAGGATAGCTAAAACAATCTATAAATCAGCAGAATCAATTGCTTAACTAACTAAATTGGTTAACTTGATTTAGAGATAAGAAAAGGTTGTAGCTATCACAAAGAGATCGAGAGAAATACCTGTAACTTTTACAAGCACATGAGAATTCTTTTGCAAATAGTCAAATGGATCAGATTTGACTCTCACAAAACTTCCTATTACTTTGGCATCGAAAGTCTCGGGTTCCTTTAAGAGCTCTTCCATTAGACTCCTATTCAAGTAAAGTAGTTTGATGTTTTGAGCCACCATAGATGCGAAACGACCTTGCTGGTGCACATCCACATTAGTGACTTCATTGTTTTGAGGTTTCATATATGAGCTTGATCCTCGCTGCCTTTTACAGGAAACTGAGGCACTCACATCCTCGTCTTCTGAATTGTGTTTATACTCCTTATATTGCTCCACCTTATTGACTTCATTGTCCTGAGGTTTCATATACGAGCTTGATTTTCGCTGCCTTTTACAGGAAATTGAGGCACTCACATCCTTGTCTTCTGACTCGTCATTGGATTGCTCCAAATTCACCGTGAAATGGGGTGTGAGAAGGCTATATATACTATTCTTCTGAACAGATTTCTTACCAAGAAGAGATTTCAATTTTGCATCACTTACAATTTTCTTCTTTTTCACCGGATCAAAAAGGTTGTTTTCCTTACAGTACTGTATGACAATGGCAGTAACTTCATGTTGTGATAATTCCTCAGTTGTGTCTTTACCAATAGAGTCAAGGAAGTCACAAAGGAGATCTGATGCCCATCCATTGATATCATTTTTCTTGTACTGCACCTTTCCTTTCCTTGCACTAAGGTTCCCCCTATTTCTCTTCCGTCTGTTCATTGCTCCATGTCTTTTCCTATTGTTAGAATGATCATTATCAGACGTGGGTTGATATTCGTCTTCAACTTGACTAGAAACTTCATCTCCAGCGAAATCTATGAAGTCTTTGTCATTTCTATCCTTGTTCAGTTGTTCGATTGCACGACGGACATGAATTGAACTTAAGCCTTCCTTTTGTTTAACAGTTTCCCAATAATAACTAAAAAAGTATTCATAGGTCTCCGGATCCTTGAAGTCTATCTTCCCCTTTAGATCAATAAGCATGTATTAAACGAGGAAACAATAAAAAGTGAAAAAGGGTGCGAACTGCATAAATAATCAAACTCCTGCAACTGATCTTTCTTTCCTCATTTTTCAAGAAACCTCCTAAGAACTCTGAAAGATAATCTAAGATCCACATCTTCACATTAACATGGCAATTCCACGAGATTCAGATATCATCACAAAGTGCATTATATATTGAGTTTCAAGATAATTTACCACAAATTCATTTTTTAATCAGACGGCAATATGCTGAGAGGAAATGCCTGACTTTTTTCCTTTCTAACATGTATAGTTTTCTAAGCAGGTAAGGTAAATCATAGCGCATCCAGAAACAAAAAACAGAAAAATAATCTCATATATGTTTAAACAAAAAAAGAAAAAAAAGAGAAAAAGAAAAGACATACCTGATGTGGATCAGTATTCTGTACTCCTTCTATAACCCCAGCAAGCATTGAGCAATGATTGCAGAATCCCACTCCGGGACCAATTACAGAAAATTCAAAATCGCAGAAGCAAATTCTACATATGGCTTTTGGACAGCAATAGCAATGAAACTTTGGGGTACGATTGCATTCCAAGCAAAAATGCCAACCTGAAAATTTTACTTTCTATTTCATAGTTGGATAAAAGAAAAGGATACACATGTTGCAATGAAGAAAAGATATGCAAGAGGGACATAACTTTTTTAAGTGGAGGGGGATTTGCTAACAATTTTTTTTATCATGATAGCGGGAGGATTTGGCATTCTGGTTGGATATAAGAAAGTTGGTATAATGTTCCAAGCTTAATCTTACTTTATTTATGGCCCCTAAACTACGAAACCGCGTAGATGTCCCTAAACCTTTCCCTTTATTTATAGAAGTCCCTTATGAAAGTAAACAATCTCAAAATGACCAATGAAGACGTCAAACTAGAAAAGTCCAAGAACTGAAGTTGTTTATAACATTTTCCATGGAACTACTATTTCTGATTTTCCAAATAGCCATTTTTGGATCTTCAGTTTCTAAATACCACTTCCTATCTCCTAACTAAACACCATCTAAATGACCTCTCCACCGATATTCAAGAAATGAAGGAAGTTAGAATATCATTGCAATCAATTCTACAATGGAGGGTTACTTGCTACTGGAGTGATAAAAGATTAATGAACTTCTATGTTAGTAAAGAGCGAAGTTCATGTCCGGTTTTGAAGTTCAGGGTCATAAAAAAGGTAACACAAAATTGTAGGCCATGGGTGTAGCTTACCTAAAAATTGAGTTATTCAAATTGCAAATACCAAGTAATATATCACTTTATGCAAAATATTTCGTAAAAACGATTGAACGAATAAAGTAACCATGTCAGAAATTAGCAACATACTGCAGGTCCAATGATCTTCAGACTCCAAGAATGAATCATCTTTTCCAACACATTTTGGATGATATGCTTTAAGGCAATCCCTGGATGCATTAGATAATAAGAAATCATAGGTAAGGACAGGTTTATCTGAAAGCAATCTGCAATGAGAACTGTGGTAGTAAAGCATCAATCAAAAACTAGAATTAGAAGCCAAACTACGCTATAAATATGATACAGTATTAAAAACCATTTAATTAGGCAGAAATACATGAGATACCATGTATCCTAAAACAGTGCATGAATATGATTTAATTAAGAGCAAATAAATACTATACATACAAGGTTTTCCTAACTGTATAATTAAGCAAACATAGACTAGCAGCCTTAACTTGCCTCCAGACATCCCAACAATATTGGCACCCCCCAGAAAACTCCCACTGAGCACAAGACTATAATATATTAAAGAAGAAAAGTGAACAAATAAATACAACTGTAACAGTAGTTTTAAACAAACCAAAAGCTCTCTAACTCGCTCATGTCAGAGACAACTAGCCTATTACAAAAATCTGGAGATGTGCTCCACCAATTCACATCTAAAGCTGTAACAGAAATGTTACCAAGCGAACCCGCTACTTTCCTGGAAAATTTGTGAAACTATAAAGTTCACTGAAGAAATTAGGTGCAGACAATGAAGCCAGTCTTGCCTCAACTCCTAGGCCTCAGACATCTTGCGATGGTTGAGAAGCTCGACGACATAAGTCGAACCACTTTCAAACCAAAGACTGACATTTATCACACACGTCAACGTTTTTGTTCTGGAGTTGAATATTCAGAGATCAGCAAGCTATGCTTATACCAAGGCTGGTATTACCCATATGTCCTCTTGAATAGCTAATGGGCATTGGTAAGGATAACAGTTGGTGTAAAACATTGACTAAACCAATATATCCATGTCGTGTTAGTAGAGCTTGTTATTGTATCACGGGTAAAACTGAACCTATATTTGATTATGAATTGAAAGCGCAAATATGGTCATTTTTGTACAATGTTGAACAGTTATACTGTTGCTAGAAATTAGAGTTTCAGAGTTACTTTTAGCCGGAAAGTTAAGGTGTTTGAGTGTTATATCATCTGTGTAATCAGAAAAAACTGATCATATTTTCCTCATACCTTGTGATTTTTGGGAATATGACAATTTGTGTAGAGAATGGATTCGAAATTGTGCTACCAATGGAACGGGAAGGGAAGTAACATAAATGAAAGCTAAATGTTAATTTTGTTTGAGAGTTTATGAGATTTAATGGGAGTGAATGGATGTAAATTAGTTAAAGTGTTATGTGACTTTTCGTAATCCCCTGACTTGGAGGTTAAGGTTTCAAATTTAATGGGAATAAAATGTTAACCCATTAATCTTCATTTACTCTCTAAGCTCTTGTTTGGGATGAAGTTAGTGAAAGTTGATGGGGTTAACGTTTTATATCCATTAACCACCCGACATTAACATCCAAATTGGGAGACGGAAATATTTTAACTAATTTATATTCATTCACTCCATCAAATTCCATAAACTCCCAAACAAAGTTAACATTTAATTTTCACAAATAAAAAGCGATCCCAAGAGTACAATAACACAGATTTTCCCTCAAAAATAATGTCTTTGATGAGGTTTAAGAATTGGGAACTAATGTTGTACGAAACTTCTGTGACCGGATTCAGAGCAAGTGTTCCAAACAACAGCCAGATCTGACTTTTATACTAAAACCAGCGATTAAATAGGAGATTATTTAGCATTGAAACAGTTAATATATATAAACGCAAATGGGTATTTTTTTTTTTGGTTATAAAAAGGACTTACCACTCCTAAGGCCACAAACCTCGATGAGAGTTTACAGCGAAGTTTACAGATTGCCTACTAAATTTTGAGGAAATAGAGACTCGAACAAATTTTTTAAACAAGAAATGGAGTGACTTACCACTTGAACCAACTCTTATTATTGGTATTATTGGTAGTTTTAGCATTGAAAAAAAAAAACCTTTAAAAAAATCATTAAAAAAATGCAAACAACAATGTTACAAAAAGAAAGGTATAGTTAGGAAAGAATAGGTACTCGAAATCGCAGATCCTCAAAGCGCCTCCATCTTTACAGAAAAAACAGCAATCATCGCAAAGCTTTTCCTTGTCTATCTCCATCTTCTTCTTCTTCCTCCCCATTTCTTCAACCCCTAAAATGTCATGTGAGTGTTAAAACAAGAAATAGATAAGTTGATATGGAAACAAGAAACAAGAAGAAGATGAGAGTGCAGGCAGCCTTTTCATGTACCCTTTGGGTTTCTGGGTATTGAAATTATACAGTTATACTACTACTACTACTGCAGCAATTCTGCACCACCGCATGGATTCCTTCCGTGCTAAATGCAATGCGGGTGGCATGGTGAACACTAGTAGTAGTGCATATATTACTGTTAGCAGCACCCATTCACAAGTGGACAACTAACCAGTCTGCCATTTCTTCATGTACAATACCGTTTCACATTCTATAATTCCTTTACTTACCCCCAACCAAAATACATTTGGCCAGATGATTTATTAGTTCGTGACTTATTATCAAAACTTCTCGTATTTTAAAAAATTCACAACAAGATCTCCACTTTTTATCCTAATTAACTCTTTAATTTTTTTTGTCCGTTTTTCCAATTTTAAATATAATATATTTTAACTTTTCAAGACATCCATACTCCAATTTAAAATGAACTTGTGATTCTATTATGTCTTGTCATTTGTCATGTCTATACGTTTATGCCGAAATATAAAAATCTAAAAGAATGGACAGAATGACCAAATTATTAATTATAGCGAAATATAAGGACCTTGTAATGAGTTTTTCAATATATGAGAACCAAACTGTGAGATTTTCTTTTGGATTTCAAATTTTTTGGAATTTCCAGATTATAGAATCTAGAATTTTCAGGTCTTTCATTCTGAAAAATTTCAGAATAATCCAAATTTTATAATCTAGAATTCCAAATTTTGAATCTAAAAATTCAAGATTTTATGATCTGGAAATTCCAGATTTCAAACCTGAAAGAAATCTAGAATTTTCCAAATTTTATGATCTAAAATTCCGGATTTTATGATCTAGAAGAAATCTGGAAATTTCAAATTTTGTATTAGAAAAAAAAAAGAAGAAGAAAGAAGAGAAAAGTGGGGGACCACAAATGTAATTTTTCAAGCAAGTGTATTACACTCTCTAGTGAAACTAAAGTGAGATTGGTTTTAAAAGGGGCCAAATGTAAGTGAAAAGTAAGTTATAGAGCTAAGTGAAAAATTCTAAAGTCTATGTGCTTAAATAAAAAAAATGTGTTAATTTTAAAGATCCTAGGTGGAATTAAGCCAAAATTTAA
The DNA here is from genome assembly GCA_028411795.1 of Euphorbia peplus. NCBI lineage: Eukaryota > Viridiplantae > Streptophyta > Magnoliopsida > Malpighiales > Euphorbiaceae > Euphorbia > Euphorbia peplus. The sequence goes on along the minus strand of CP110837.1, from coordinate 17,237,826 downwards.
AAAATAGAAAATTTAGGACAATTCTAGTGGTTGAATTGGGTGAGTATTCATAGTTGGTTTTGAGTGATTAACCATTGAGTAAGAAAATAACAAAAGTATTCCTCCAGTTTTGAAAAGATGCGGCGTAAGATTTTGGCATATCCTTATAAGAGTTAAGTTCAAATGAGACAAAGATTTAAGTTGAGACTAGTTTTTATGGTGAGACAAGCTAAGGTGTGAAAAGAGAAATGGGTGGGGGTATTTTTGTAATTCAACAAGAAAACGTGGCAAATTTGTAATTAAAGGAAAACTCCTCATGCGTGGAATTGGAGGGAAGAAAGAGGAGGTGATGTCAGCGCTGATGTCACCTCTGGAGAGAGAAAGAGTTTTAATTATTTTCTTTAAAATGCATTTTTCTGCTCTTCCTGAACTCATTTTTCAAAAAAAATTATACTACTGAACTCGTATTAATTAGGCGGTCATTTTGAGATCCATTATTGTTATTTATAGACGATTTTTTTTTTTTTTTTTATGGTTGTTCCAAATTGAATACTCGGTTGTTCCAACAGAATAATACAGTTGTTCCACCAGAGTACTACATTTAATCCAGCAGAATACTCTGAGAGTGTAAAAAACTTAAAAAACGTTTTTACCTATCAACGATGGATCTCAAAATTACCGTCTAATATGCACATATATATTTCAACAGAGTACTACATTTGTTTCGGCTGAATACTACATTTGTTCCAACAGAATACTCTGAGAGTGTAGAAAAATTAAAAAAAAATAAAAATCGTCTATAAATAACAACAATGGATCTCAAAATGACCGTCTAATCAAGACAAGACCAATAGTGTAATTTCTTTTGAGAAATGAGTTCGAAATAATCGGAAAAATGTATTTTAATGAAAAGAAATAAAACAATTTTATCTCTCCTGTGATGATGTCAGCGCTTACATCACCTTCATCCTATTTCCACTCTTTTCATACGTTGACCTATTATGCACTTATTTACAAGTTTGCCACATTCCCTTTTGTAGTTATCAAATTGGTCAATGTCTCACCATAAAAACTAGTCTCACGATAAGACCATTGTCTCACTTGAACCTCTCTCATTCTTATAAATCAATTTAATATTTTTTATTTTGCTAAACTAACCCTAATGTAGTTATGTGTCGAAAAAACCCTAATGTAGTTATAACAAGATAATTATTATCACCCAATATTTTGCATGACACGTGGACCAGTGGTCATTGTCCTAGGAGCCACGTAGGGTAAAGAAACTATGTTGAATAGTCTTAGTATCTACATAGGCGTGCGTTGAATAGTCAAAGCTAGGATGAGTATCTCTCCTACAAGGACTATGTTTCTCATTTAGTCTCCTAGATCAATTAGGAGTTGCAAGCTAATAAGGACTATGATTATCGGCCTAAATGGGCGTAATTCTTGATATGTCCTAATACGATTAGGATACGAATTCTTGATCAAACTACTATAAATACAAGGGATTTCTACAATCTAAGGTACATTCATTATTGACTCAAGCTCTGAGTTAATTGCTTTTTCAATCACGAATCTTACTGACTTTAGCATCGGAGAGGGGTCGTCAATCAGCGGCCTCCTTTAGGCTAACGTTTGCTATTTTGCAGTGAATATTGCCTACGTGGTATTCGGGTTACAATTCCGAGATAACAATAATCATCATAATCATTCCATCAATAGTAAAACAACGTTATATGTGCTATTTATATATTCAATGTGAATAGCAATAATTCTTAGATAAATGTTGACTTCTGTAAAAAAGAAAAAAGTTAGATGTTGACTAAAACTATAAGTAAATTTGGAAAAAAATGATAAATACATTCTTGAAATTGTGTCATCCTTTTAAAAATATAAATTTTTCCTTTGTACGACATCCTTTGAAAAACAGAGGAGAAAGAGGTTGAAAAAAATAAAAATAAAAAGTGGAATATCATGCTTTCATGTATCTTTCCTCCTTTAGTCTAAAAGAATTGATTTAGGGTATATAATTTATTAGTCCGGGCTATTGTCAAAACTTCCTGTTTGGTTCTCATATTTTGAAAAACTCACCACAAGGTTTTTATATTTCGTTATAATTAACTTTTTGGTCATTCTATCCATCTTTTTTAGATCTGTAACTTTTATATTTTGGTATAGATAGACAGACAAAACATAAAAGAATCATAAAGTCATTATGTATTGCAGTATGAATGTCTAGAAAGTTAAAATATATTATGTTTAAAATCTTAAAAATGGACAAAAATGACTAAGGAGTTAATTATGCCAAACAATGGAGACCTTGTACTAAGTTTTTCAAAATATAGGAATCAAATAGTGAGTTTTGACAAAGGTTATGTACTAATAAATCATATACCTTATTTCTTATATGTAGCAAGATTCATAAGACATTAAAGTACACAATTACATAATCAGCCACTCACACTTACCTTAATGACCAAATTATATTTTATCATTGACCATTACATTCATGAACTATTTATGATATAATAATAAAAAAAATGTAGAATGTCTTCGAATTATAGTCTTTAACAATGTAAAAGACAACATGTTGATACATGAACTATTTATGATATAATAAAAGAAAAACTTAAATTTCCATTTAAGACTTAGCGACTAAAATATAGTATGATCATTAAGGTGTATGTGAGCGATTAATAAATAATAACTCAAGTTTTCTATTTTCTTTTAATTATCTTTTCTTTTCAATACTATCATTACTAATTTAAACATCGGAGGGGATGACGTGAAGCTTAACTCTTTTCTATTTTGAATTTGCGCGCCTTCACTTCTTTGACAAGCTATTGTCAAGTATGGATAGAATTGCCATTGCTTAAACTTATTACAGGTTACATTTTACCATACGTTAAAGTTAAATATGTTGCTAAATTTAAATGGTGTATATACTTTTAAAGAAAATAGCTTAAACACTTTTTTGTCATGGCGGTATTTAAAATGTTGACATTTGCTCAATGTGATATTATTTCGTCACATTTGCCCTTTGTGGTACCATAATTCGTCACATTTAGCCCTTGAGTAGATGGAAACATAATAATTTTGTTATCTCTTATCTTATGTCACAGTTTGACATGTATACGTATTACGTGACAACTCAATTTGAAAAAATCAAATTTTTTTGTAATAAATTTTAAAAAAACTAAGATGCCAATTCATAATAAACTCAGAATTTTTTTAAAATTAAATAATCATATGAGACGCGAGTGTATTAAAATATTGGCACATGACAATAGATAACATAATTGCTACATTTTCATTTGATGAATGATCAAATGCGACAACATAAGATACCAATAGGAAGTAAATATGATGAATTAAAATAACACCGGGATCGAATGTGACAAAATAATAATGAAACAAACAAATACCAATTTTTTGGATATCATGGGCCAAAAATGTGTTTAATCCAAAAATGATTGCATTTAATCGAACGAGTTTGAACATACATCATCTATTTCTACAACCTAGCTTGAGCCCAAGAAAGGCCCAAGGCATCTTTAGGCTTGGATTTTATTTATCAACTTGGCCCGGATAGGCCCAAATAGTTGCACAAATGCTAAATAGGCAAATTTATGTTTCTAATTTGGAATTTTTATTTTTGTTTTTATGGGCAGAGTTTATTTTATTTTTTTAAGAGCTCTGATTTTTGTAATTTTGATACCTTTTTATAATATGAAAAAGAAATTTTTTTCAGCGAGCTATAATTTGTAACCTTAAACCTCACTTCATAGGAATATTTTCTACTCTATAAATGTAAATCAAATTACAGCAAATCAGTATAGGAATTTTTTTCATCGATTCCTAATTACTAATTGTCGAACTATATAGGAATATTTCTACTCTATAAATATAAATCAAATTACAGCAAATCAATAATTCACTTTTGTCAAATTAATATTTCTCAATAGTAATAATTCTTGGTATACAATGGCTTTCCCTAACATCAAACAAGTTATTGCATTATTTATTATGATGTGTATTTGCCGAGTGTCGATTGCTACTGTCTATAAAGTTGGAGATGAGGCGGGTTGGACGAGTATGGGCCGCGTTAATTATCAACTTTGGAGTGTTGGTAAAACTTTTCATGTTGGAGACGTCGTCGTTTTCAATTACAACAATCAATTCCACAACGTGGAGCAAGTGAACAAGGGAGATTACGAAAATTGCAATGCAACGTTTCCAATTGCTACTTACACTAATGGATCAGATTCTATTAATCTCGATAAAGAAGGTCATGTCTATTTCATATGCGGATTTCCAAAGATACTGACTTTTTGGCCTAGTCACTGCGTACTAGGCCAAAAAGTCGATATCTTTGTAAGTCCTGGAGCTTCATTGCACTCCCCGAACTCGGCTTCATTCTTGTCCGTCTCTTTCTCCAAACTTTATGTGGCATCAATGGTCCTTGCTTGGATTTTTATTTGAACCTCGTCTTTGTTGTTTTTTTGTTTGTTCTTTTTAATTAGTTAAATTGAGAGGCTGTCTCTTTTTTATTAGTATTTTGTTTAATCATGTATTGATCAATATATAGTCACTACTTATTGAATATCTACTTGAAACCATATCACTATTGTTCTTGTTGCTGCTTCTGTGCCTCGTCTCAATGAGCGGCCGTCGTTGTTGCTTTCACTACGACTATAGAATGAACTGCTGCTGCTGCTTCCACTGCTGTTCCATGAACTGTTGCTTCTGCAGTATAAAAGTGGATCACATTATCTTATATTGGACGCTTGCGATTTTGGACAGTTTGAAAGTAATTTGCATTTGTGTGATGTGGCAATATACAAAACTTTATTTCGAACTGTAACAAAAAATACTAGTTTAAACACCAATGAAATGAGCAATAGCAATAGTCTTTTAAGGAATCAGAACTAGCTAATTTTGCAAAACTTAGTGTCACAAAATAAATCATGAGTTGAAATAAAATATCAGCAGTTTAAACCGCAAAATGGAATTATCTACCGACATTTCCTCTCCATCGTTTCAAATGGCGGAAAGAAAAGGAGACAAATCTATGTACACCATTTAAAATGATGGTGTACATGATCAAATAATCTTCTAAAGTGTTTAGTTAGATTAATAACTCAAGGTATTTTTTATGCAAGTCCACATTTTATGAAACAAAAAATGAAACATGTTCATAAACTTTAGAACCATATTCTACTATCACAAACAAACTCATTAAAAAATCAAAAACACCGTTAAATGGAAAAATGTAAAAAACACGAAACACGTGAAAAGCATTAAAAACAGTAAAAATGTAAAATATTAATTTTACCCGGTTTCAGTACTACTCCAACAGCTGGTGGTTCGTGCATCTCCATCCAAGTTGATGAGACTTGGCAGACTTTTGCTAGTACCTCCACAATTTTTCTTTGGGACAAACGAACACTGGTGGTGTCTAGTTCGATAAGACGGGTTGTAGAAAATCTTAGCATCAGCTTCAACTCTTTCAACTTACTTTTCCAAAACCGAACCTCTCCCCGAGTTGTGCTATCTTCCAAAAGCTCTTGGCGTTTCGCAGTTTGCCAACTACTGTTTGAGTTTTGCATCCGTCTTGTCTGCTCTTTTCTCCCATAGATCATGAAGTCCAATGGTTTCAGTCCCAAACGTATCCACCCTTCGGCTAGCACCAGCTCTCGAATGTCAGAGAGATTCCGTTTTCCACTTTAAGGAATCTTTGTAGTTTTCAAGAGTGTTGGCATGGCGAATTTTGCGTTTGGATAACACAAACACATCTTTAGTTACGTTATAGACTGCCATCATTATGTTTACTGTTGCTGCAATTGTTCCAACTATGATCACCATTCACCCAATTTCGCTATATGATTCTACGGTCACAAGTTAAGCTATTACATACATATTGCCATCCAACTTATTAACAATTAAAGATCAGCATGACCACGTTTATCAAATAGTTTAATGCAAAAAGGAGCAGTTTCCATATATAATGGCTAAAAGCTGGATGTTTCATGTTAATATTTTGTCATAATACATGTTAATATTTTGTCAAACAAAAAAAAAGGAGAAATTTTATGATAATAGAGCAATATACTCAACCCATTTCTATATGATTTCAAGAGTATAATATAGAAATTCTCCGGAAAAATAAAGAATTAGATGTAAACTTGTAAAAAATCGAGAATTTCTATTATAACTCACAAAGAAACGAACAATTGAAAAAAAGAACCATATAACCATATAGTTGAAGTGAGGGATTACCACTCATTTCATAAGTGAGATGATATCACCAGGCCACTCGATGAGTTGAACTGAGAAATATGTGGAACTGAGAAATGTGTGGCCACAGTCAGATAAGCTGTTTACTTTTCTGTTCTTCATTTTAATTCGAGATCGAGAAATATCTCAAGCTGTAAGGATGACCTCCACCATGCCTCATGCTTGATATATCGATATGCATGGTAAGAAATATTTGAGAATTCTACAGGGTATCTATCTGTGTGAGATGGACTAACTTGTAATCAATTGGTGACTGATATGGTCTAGGCAACTCTTTATCAGTCGTAGAGCTAATTGATTATGGGCACATGATCGTGTACACTAGACACTGAGACTTGTACTCGGAGAACTAATACATGTAGTGTATTTATGATGAACTAATTATTAGTTGTTAACTAATAATGTTAATTGATGGTTTAGAGGGATTAATTATTCAATCGGGTTAATTAATTAAGCGATTGATTAATTAATTTTTTTTAGGGGTTAGTGTGTGATTAATTATAACCTAATTGATGTTAATTGAATCTATTGTATACTATTGTGGTACAATCAGATAAATTAATTAATACAGGTACTAAAACTGTAATTAGTCGACACACTATAAATTAATCCTAATCGATTGAAACCCGAGACTTTCTGACACAGAAAATCACGAAACCCTAATCCTTCCTGACCCTATTCGGCCGAACCCCCCTTGGTGGTGTCTGGAGCTCGTTCGTCGTTCTTTGTGCCTTACTCGAGTACCAGATCACTGTAGGTGTCGTGCACGTGATTTTGGCGTAACCTCCGATCGTGCGGTTCGTCCATCTCTCTCAGAGGGATTTCATGTGAGTGACTAATGTAAGTTTAATCACTATAATAAGAAAATAACATTGAGGCAATGATCAAGATCAAAGTCTTCTGATCAACGAACTTTAACATCGTTTTTCTCGCTTCCGCTGCGCGTCTCTAATCGTTGATCAGATTTTAACATACATACCATGTGATAACTCAATTTGAAAAAAAAAAGAAACTTTTTTGTAATAGATTTTAAAAAACTAAGATGACAATTGATAATAAAATTAGATTTTTGTCAAAATTAAACAGTCATATGACACATGAGTATGTCAAAATAATGACACATGACAATAGATAACATAATTGCTACATTTTCATTTAATGAATGCCCAAATGTGACAACTTAAAATAACACAGAGAGTAAATACAATGAATTGGAAAATCACCGGAATCAAATGTAACATAATAATAATATAAGGAGCAAATACCAATATCAATAGGCTTGGATTTTATTTAAAAGCATAACTTGGCCCGGATAGGCCCAAATAGTTGCACAAATGCTAAATAGGCAAATTTATGTTTCTAATTTGAAATTTTTATTTTTAACTTTTTGGGCAGAGTTTATTTTATTTTTTTAAGAGCTCTAATTTTGAAATATTGATACCTTTTTATAATATGAAAAAGAAATTTTTTTTCTGCGAGCTCTAATTTGGAGCCTTAAAACCTCGCTTTATAGGAATATCTCTACTCTATTAATGTAAATCAAATTACAGCAAATCGGTATAGGAATTTTTTTTCATCGATTCCTAATTACTAATTGTCGAACTATATAGGAATATTTCTACTCTATAAATATAAATCAAATTACTGCAAATCAGTAATCACTTCTATCAAATTAATATTTCTCAATAGTAATAATTCTTGGTATACAATGGCTTTCCCTAACATCAAACAAGTCATTGCATTTTTTATTATGATGTGTATTTGCCGAGTGTCGATTGCTACTGTCTATAAAGTTGGAGATGAGGCGGGTTGGACGAGTATGGGCCGCGTTAATTATCAACGTTGGAGTGTTGGTAAAACTTTTCATGTTGGAGACGTCCTCTTTTTCAATTACAACAATCAATTCCACAACGTGGAGCAAGTGAACAAGGGAGATTACGAAAATTGCAATGCAACGTCTCCGATTGCTACTTACACTAATGGATCAGATTCTATTAATCTCGATAAAGAAGGTCAGGTCTATTTTATATGCGGATTTCAAAAGATACCGACTTTTTGGCCTAGTCCTAGTGACTGCGTACTAGGCCAAAAAGTCGATATCTTTGTAAGTCCTGGAGCTTCATGACCCTCCCCGAACTCGGCTTCATTCTTATCCGTCCCTTTCTCCAAACTTTATGTGGCATCAATGGTCCTTGCTTGAATTTTTATTTGACCCTGGTCTTTGTTGTTTTTTTGTTTGTTTTTTTTAATTAGTTAAATTGCGAAGCATCTATTTTTTATTAGTATTTTGTTTAATCATGTATTGATCAATGTTCAATATATCACTATTTTCAAATAAAGTTAAATCATTGTATCAAAATTGGATGGATAAACACCTTTTTTACTTATTTTCTTGTAATTATTTTACTTAATAATTAATCCTCTTATGATAAACTTCAAGAATTCTGGTAACAACATGGGAAAGGGAAGACCATCATCCAACACAAGACAAACAGAATACAAGAAGCAAACCTACTTTAAACTAGTGCCCCAGTGAGATTGTTGTTCAATATTTACATGAATTCAACGACGAGGTACGTACGAAAACAATACCTCACCACGGGTCGACTGCATGACGGGTACATGCAGTACTGCCCTGGACAGCAGTAGTACTCCATGTAGGGCTTACGGTGACTGCAACAATACCAGAAAAAATAAAATTTAATACTCCTACAAGGGCAAATATATATTTCATTGGAACGGTGGATAGTAACAAGCAGTTTCAACCTTCACTACTTACCAAATCAAAACTTATTGCTAAAAGAAAATTCTATTGTTTGAATGATACACTCAAATGCTATACACATTATAAATTAATGAATTAATTAATTAATTATAACCCAGTTTCTTGCAAGTATAATCAAACATTGTTTGCAGCAAACCTAAAGGTTCTTCCCCTTCCGGCAACTTCAGGAACTGAGCTACTTTTGTGAATCCAGCTTGTTGAGGAAGCAAATCATCTTCATTCACTTGTGCTTTCATTTCCACCTTTTCAAGCTTTGGTTTTGTCAGAGCCCATTGCATTGCCCAAATCGCCAATGGCCGCATGTAACATAGCGATCTATACTGTCCATCACTATCCCACGCTTCTGGTGTTTGGAATGAAAACCTGTCAACACAACCAAAAAGCCATCATATTGTTTTTCCGCAGAGATTTTTTGACCAACTTCACATGATAACATTTTAATTGTTAAGAAAAAGAAAGGTAACTTACCCGAATCCTTCTTCAGACCAAGCAGCTTCATAGACGCCACTTGCCGTGTTAAATGCCATATCTGTCATTTCTTCTTGAATCATTGCTGCAGCAACTGCATATGTAACTCCAGACCATATCTCTCTTGATAGCATAGTTGTTGGATCTACTTTCCCATCAGGAAGCATTCCATTGACAGCCCCTCTTTTCCCATCTTTCACCTTCATCACATTGTAATTATAAACCTTCTCTAGTGAACTTCTCGCTTTCTCTTTCTCAACTATAGGATCAAGTCCACATGCCCGTGCATACCTGCAACATAATCATTAATAACTTAATACTTCATATTTATTACATCACCACCATATGATACTGACATGATCGTGATCAAATGTTGATCATAATCTCTAAAAGCATGCCTGCATCTTATCTTTCTACGTTGTATTGCAACTCATGAATAAAAGCATTAAACTCACGCTTCATTTAAAAGGTAGAAAATATATTTTGAAGTTCAAAACCATGCTCATATAGATTATTTAGTACTCAAGTATAGATGGAAACAAACCATTGTCCAGCCATTTGATCAGCTTGGATAGATGAACTATTACTGCTCCCACTGTTGTCATAATTGAAGTAAGAACCGTTCCACAATTTATCGTACACAACTTTTGCTTTCTGAAACCTAGCCCAAAAGAATTCCGCAGATCCCTTGTCACCAATTACTTGTGCCAAGGCCGATGCAGCTTGCAAGGCAGCCACCCATAGCCCACCACTATATGCACTCAAACCAGTAACGGACCATGTATCATATGTCTGATCGGGGAACCCATCATTTTCAATCATCCCATCACCATCCTTGTCAAACTGTTCCATATAAGCCATAGCAACATAAACTGAGGGCCAAACAGCTTCTGCAAATTTTTTGTCCCCAGTGGCAGCCACATCTCTATAAACTTGGAGAACAAATTTTGGATTCAAGTCTTTCCATCGATCAGTATCATAGAGGCAATACGCATTAACTTCAAACCATGGATCATTCATTCCAAGATCATGAGGAACAGCACCAAGAACCTTTCTTCGGACCGATTGCCCATTAGATAGAAGTTTCATCTTACTGGGATCATGCATCATCACTGCTGCTGCAAAGTCTCTTTGGACACTGAGTTCAAGTTTGGGAAATAACATAAGCAAAGAAAAAGATGAATAGAAATGCACATCATAGGTATTCCACATCTGCAATTCAATCCCTTCAAGATAAAGGAATTGGCCAATGTTTTCTTCTCCGTCTTTAAGCAAATTAGTTCCAAAAGCAGACTTTGATGCAACAGGAGCATTAATTTGATCAAGCGCTGAACTCATCCTCCCAAGGATGTCGATTGCAGTATCATTTTGATGGCTTATATCAAAAATGGTTTTCAGACCAGTTCCTGAGCTATCAAGGGAAAGCTTACTTCCTCCAATACTCGATAAGCTATGAAATGGAGGCGATCCATCTGCAGAAGTTAGTAAACGGCTAATTAAGGAAATTTTACACTATGAAGATGCACAATGAATTCTTTTCACTAAACGAGCCAATCTCTTTAGAATAAGAATGCATGGAACCTCACAGAATAAGAATGGGTAGAACCTCAATACCTGTCCAAATTGTTCCCCCCGAGTTAAGGTAATAAAGTTCATTAAAGAGAGTAACAGGATACCTGATAGAAGAAAAAATACGAAAAAATGAATTACTCCAGAAACTCGATACAAATGAAACAAAAAATAACTATCTTTTTTTATATGTTGTTGTTGAATTTCTTCAAGACGAACTAAGTATTAAATAAACTATGAAAATGACTGATTTAAACTTAAAACTTGTTTTTTAAAACTCTGTTGTTCATGCTAATTTCTCTTTCTTCTATTATTGTGGCTCAGTTATAAAACTTTTGCATCAATCTTAAGCCTCTCTTAGAATAAATAAGGGCAATTTGAGAAAAACTTGATACGAGTGCATTGATAATATAAAACGTCACAGAAAAGAACAAATTAATAAACCTTAATAGGTCATATAACAAAAACTGGAGGGAGGACATCTGAAGCTCACCATTCTGGGAGCCTCTTGTCTTCAAGAATCGGTCTTTGCCAAACTTCTATCTGCGATTCCCAATTAGCATGCTCTAGTATGATGGAAATGGAAAAAATTAATCATGGAATACGAAATGCTCTAGTATGATGGAAATGGAAAAAATTAATCATGGAATACGAAATAATTCATTATTGATAGGATAGGAAAATAGTTGCTAAATTTTAAATCCATGCCAATGATTGCTTTTTCATGGTCCTACGTGAGGTTTGGACCCACTATACACAAAGATGAAAGCAAATTGTTCAACTTAATACGGACAAATATTGGGATCTTACCAAGAATAGCATCGTGTGCAATTCTAGCAGCAGCAGCTCCATCAGTACCATAGAATTTTGTATATCGCCTGTTTATAATAACTTTCAGCACATGGATAATCTTACAATCAGCAATATTATTCAGGCTCACGCTCAGACACTTACCTGTGATAAGTCCTTCCACCTATAAAGTATACTTCAGGGCAGTCCCATGCTAATGAAAATGTAACAGTGCGTGTTGCATCTGGTGGAACTTCCACAGAAGCTGCAATTGCTGCACCAATAGATGATTCTGGTTCGGAAGGCACCAACGCCCCAGCAGGCTTAAGGTTGTCAAAGGATCCATTCTATCCAGAAACAACTAGACGTATTCAGTCAAACAGAGAATAAGGGAAAACCAAAAGAGAAATATGCATCTGATATCATGACTAAGAACTGACAGAACTATTTTCCTATTGAACAATCACAGTGAATATATTTCCCTATTTCACAAAAGAATAAATACACATACACATACTAGATATTTCACCTCAGAACTTTTAACAGAAAAAAAGAAGGAAAAGTATTATATAACAACGGCAAGAACAGAAACCAAGTGTTGGTCCCAGATTATTGGGGTGTGGCCAGTTCTATGGATTCTTGACTATGGTTCATTTGTGTTCCTTACAAGATCCAAACATATCTAATAATTTAAAGTCATGTTCAATAAGCTTCATCCAAGTTAATCTTGGCTTTCCTCTCTCTTTTAGATCCATATGGAATCCTATTCTCTGAGTTCATGAAGAGGAGCATCCATAAGGCAACATCAAAATTGTGTGTTTCGGAAAAGTATGTCACATACATTATACAAAAGTAAGCATTTTCAAAAATAGTTTAAGTTCTACTGGTCAAAATCCAAAGAAATGAATTCGCAAATTCATGTTTCTGTGTTTAAAATTGATATCCCTGTATCCTCATTATAAATAGCTTAACTTTGCAGCATCATGTAGTTCCTACAAAGGAATTAGAAACGTCTTGCAATCAGCAGCGACTAGAATGCAAGCAAAGTAATTTCCTCAAACTATTCTATTAGCATTTTATTCGAGGAAAAAGTTGAATCTTTAGTTAGGAATATTTTCCCTTCACATCAAATACGCTAAAATTTTATGTTTTATTAGGAAATCAATTTAAAATATCTTATCTTTATCTAGTTACTCCATTTATACAGTATCCAGACAGAGCTGCTAGGAGATTTGAGATTGCAAGGACCTATTATGAACAAGGTCCCAAGCAAAATCTTGTAATTGAAAGTTTAGGCATGGCACCTATTGAGAATAAACTAAGAGAAGGCTGTTTTAGGTGGTATAGAGATGTTCAATGCCATCCCCTGAACATTACTGTCAATATGGTAATGGTATGACTGGGACTAACTTGGATGATGGTTATATGAAGATTAGTCAGATCTCATATATGCATCAGTTACTAGTGTTGAATTTGCTAGAACCTGAACTCAGAGCAGTTGCATAACCAACTAGGATACCCCATGCAAATATTTATAGAATATGAGAACACATGTAGCAACCTCTTTCATCTCATCCCACATATCACTTGCTGTTATGCCTTGGGAATCCCCAGAGATCACAAAACGTGGACATTTTGATATTCGAACACCATCAGTCTCCTGTGCAGCAATAGCAAAAGTCACAGGGGGAAATTCACCAGCTGTCCTATTTTAGTAAAAAAGAGAGGTTAAAATCTTGGGGTACTTCATTAAAACAAAAAAACCAAAACTAGTACAGATTTCAGTAATACGAAATGAACATACTTGTGATGAAGAAGAACGCAATGCACATCATCCTCCATCCTAGCAGGATTAATAATTTTGTTGGTTAGTAAAAGACCATAAGCACCAACATGCACAGAGTCATGTTTACACAGGTGAGAACTGAGAAGTAAAATCGTTTTAAAAATTTGATATGATGCAAAAACAGAAAAGGCAAGTAATCAGAGTTTACTCACATTGTTGTGGAGTTGAAATGCTGACCAGAAAATTCAGAATTCCCTCCAACAGAATTCTGTGTTGGCATTGACAATAGTAAATATGTGTGAGGTTTCTTAGCATCTGCAATATACATTAGCATAAAAGTGCACCTCAATGAGGCACATACTACTTAGGTAAACAAATAACCAATTTTTCAAAAGCAGAAGTGCAACGGAGAATTGCCTTCTGTGGTTACTTTGAATATTTACTGCTTTTATTTCCACCACTAGATGGGCTTCTACGGACTATTTTATAATGATTTTCTTTCTTAAGGCAAACGTTACAATGGCATCGAGTTAATGAAAACAGTTGCTGAAAGGGATAAATGCCAGAATTTTTGACTTACTGCCCATGTGAAAAGCAAGGAGACATCGGCAGCAGTATCCCCAGAATTATGAAGCTGGGCAAGTAAATAACCAACCTCAACAAAAAGGTGCTGCAATATATGTTCAACAATCAAAAAAAAATTCAGAGATTACTACCGTGAAAGTGAACACTGAAACAGGATAACTGCTTTCCTTGTAGTTATGGGGAATAACAGGTGAAACTTGACGACAAACAATTGTAAGTTCTGGATCAGGTTCACCTGAATTCGAAATCACAGTCTCAACAGATATGAGACATAAATACCTATAATTATGATCAGAACAATCAATATGCATAGCAATAGAAGATGTAGATTACCCTCATAAACTGTCCATGCCCTTGGATACAGTGCATGATATGTAGAATTATTCCCCTTCAGGTTCCAATCCCAGGATCCAATTCCAGAAGCTGCAGGTTCACTGAGTTTGCAAATAATATTCACTTAGTTCTAACTGATATCTCACTGTTTTCCTTTTACATTTAGAGCTTCATTTAGTCATTACTCTCATCAGACTGACTCTTATAAAAACAATAATTTAACTGGATTGGTAGTTCAATACTCACTTGATCACCTCTGGATTTCGGGGACACAAAACACTGGAGTACTTTTTACCATTTGATCGTGAAACAAAAACCTGCATGAAAGGTCAGTATTCATATTAAGAAACCAGAAATTTCCTGTCCAAGAAAACATCAAAAAAATTTCTAATTGCTTCCTCAAATGAATAGTTCTATCAGTATCACCAACAAAATCTTGGTATTGGATAATCTCACAAAACTTTTCTAATAAATAAACTAAATATTATTTGCTCCAGCATTACACCAATCAAATCAATTTCTATCAATAATGCTTTATGTGCATAATTCATGCACATTTCTATATAACTATTTTCAAGTAGCCAAGAACCCATCAGTTGGTGTGTTTCTTTTCACATGACAAAGTAACGCAAATTCAACAAATGACACATAGATCTAGTTGTCAATGGACCATCTCAGTTCAATTCCAATAAAAATCTTTGAAACTCCACACAGGTCAAATCAAGTTCCAGGCAGTAACTGATCAACCATGAAATACAATTCCCAGGTTAGGATCCCAGATAAACAACAGAAAATTGATGGGAATTATGATGGAAAAAAAAAATCTAGTTAGTCACATGACAGTAAGCGAATGATGCAAGAACCACATCATACTCAAGTGAACTGATGGTGATGCTCATTGTCTAGGCTCCTCTTCTTACTACGCCAAGCAAAGATTAAAACTAAAGCAATGGAAGTGGGGAAACTCAATCTCAAGCCATTTTCTTCAAGGTTATAGATTAAATCTACCCTAGTCCTCATCTACAGCATAATTCGATCTTTCTCATGCAGAGTAGAATTAGAGCCACCACATCGATGAACAGATGGTAAATTTCTCAAGCACCAGTTAACATTTCTCAAGTTCATGCTAAGCAGAAGTTGCTTGAAACTTCAAGCACAGAATCAGAACTGAACAAAAATTATTTTGCACACTTCATATATTCCAAAATTTAGTGCCCTTCATAGTACAAGAAGTATCAAGTAATTTAATTTGATGACAACTTCCCATGGACAATGACTTGACATTTCATGCATCAAACATATATGTTTTCCCAGGAACATGTGTCCAACTTACAGAAAATTGATTTGCTAAAACTGGTTTTTCTTCACATGTTCGAGGGAACAGTTGCAAGCGCTGAAATTCACCTCTGTAGCTTCTTCCAATGCTTCCACAGCTATAAAATGTCGAAAGTGAGATAATTTCAATCCAACATAACTGATTTTTCTTTCGCATCCTTTCCAATACTAAATTTGCAATCTATAATACACAGCTTATCATGTAAAATTTGAATGGTAAGCTCATCCACATTACTAGATCTAAAGCTAATCTTGTTTAGTTGATTTGCCAATTATTTCATATCCACCCTACAAGAACGACTACATGTTCTGAAGAAAATAATAGGAACTTATGATTTTGAAATTTTGTATACATAAGGTTGTTGCGGAATGCAATCAAATCCGCATGAAAATGTTTAATGCATTGTAAGGATAAAGCCCTACCCAACACCACCCAATGGAACGCCATGAGAAGATGTCACAAAGTGCTTTACAAAAGGATTGATAATACCTCCCTGCAATAGCCAGAATAAAGTTACACCAAACAAGAAAAAGATAAAAGTTTGACTTGCAAACAGCCAACAACCTTCATAATTCCTAAGAATAAAGCAGACACTAAGGTGAATATTTTACATAAAGAAGATATTACCTTTCCTTTGGCAGTTTCTTCCCGGATTAAACGAAATAATCGAATTCCTACAGGAGCCTGCCAAAAATATAGGAAAACTTCTTGCTGTCACAGACGACATAGAAAAGGAAAATTGCTTTGCCGACTTAAAAATGATGACATTTGACCTTATTCTCCATGGATTTTTTTATCAGGAATTACAGCTCACATAAGAATTTCTGAGAAGTATGGAAGTGTTGATAACAGATACAGAATGCATCTTTCGCACAATATATAATAGCAGAAATAGTCATTCATTATTATTGCCTGTAGTGCTTAGTCAAAATTTCCTTTTATATAAGTAAATTCAACTGGAATCTGATAGTAAAATTGACATCCAATTATACTTCATACAATTAAAAAAAAATCCTGGATGAATGGAGAACCGATGATATAAAAAGTGCCGGACACATGAGTCTAGCAGGCTTGCACAAATTCTAGGATCTGCATGAACCTAGCAAGCTAGTTTAAGAAATGAACATGTAAATATATTATCAAAGAAACATTACATGCCTCCAACATTTTAGGCTATAGATATTCTTTTTTATTCAAATTTTCTTCCTCCTTTTTCCCGCTTCTTCTCTCTTTTGCAATCATCTTATAACTTGAGAAATCAAGCAGATAGAGCATTCTAAGAAAAGAGAACTAAAATAGCAGAGTAACATGAGGGTTGGTCTTTCTTGCACCCCTCTTCCACAAATAAAAGGGTACCATAAAATTTCATTGTTCAACCTTGAAGCACTTTTCATATAGATACCGGGTAAAGTTTTCTTTCACTTAAAGATCCACTCAATGATACTCAGGTTTCTTTTTTTAAATCGTAACAGCAAGCATAAAATTGAAGAATGTAGAGAAAATAGAATCCGTACCAGTTGAAATTTCTCATGAAAACTCAGTGTGAAGGATGCAAGAGCAACTTCTTCCGTATTTAACTTTCGCTGCCAGGTAAGCAGTGCAGGTTTTCCAGGATCAACCTTGCAGTCATACCAAAGAAATTAGATATGCTACTTTGAAGAAAACTTTTGAAGAAAATTAGATATAAAAAATAGGAAGAACTCTTTTAAAAAAAGGCAAAAATAATACACAAATAAAAGACGACGAAGAAAAAATTCACGATCATAAAAAAAACTATGTTGTCATGACCTATTCTCCAAGAGAGTTAAGTTCTCATTGACACAATATATAAGTAGATGTAAACATAGAATCAAAACTGCGTAAACAGAACATTATATTCCAACATTTCAGTTAATGCCACACCTCTCTATTCTAAGAGTTTGAAAAACCATAATCACCTTTCCAAAACGGTTGCTAATTTAACAGGAGCGAACAATGAACGCTGAAAGTAGAACCACTTTGGCTTGGTTTTGATCTAGGAAAGACCTAGTGTATACTTATGCCAAACTTGGCCTTAAGCTTGTAATTTATATGGCTTCCCTTCCACATAGGGAACCTACACCTTAATTCTCACTTCCATCTCTATATATACATCCTGAATTATCGAGTAGCGAAAACTGAAATCAGAAAACACAATTCCCACCCAACATAAATGGATCATAATCGAAAAATAACAAGTAGTCATTAAAATGTTCCAAAAAAAGAGGAAGCATCCGCCTCGAGAAAACGAAAAAAGAACAGCAATAATATTATATCATATATACCTTATTATCTACAGAAGAATCAGAAATGTGTGCGTTTCCATTCTCCAGTATATCTCCTTCAACCATCTTTTTATTTTCCCTACATTACACAACACCATACCATACCATACCATACCATACCAGTCTAAATTTAAATTAGAAACCACTAATTAATAATCAGTTAACCAAATTAACAGAAAACGAAAAAGTCAACGTAACAGTAAGAATCAAGAAATTATAGATTATGATCAGTAATCAAGTTTGACTTTCCTATAATTTAAAATAAAAAAAAAATAAACTTCTGAGTTGAATTCCAATTTTACTGGAAAGAAAAATAAAATGCAACAATAGAGAATCCAGCATTAAAAAATGCACATAGAAATAGTAATGCGTGAAGAGAGATATGAACCTGAAAGCAGTCTATTAAAAGTCGGTAACGCTAATAAGGCAGCTGAAAACCTTTGAAACTTAATTAGAATATATCGAGAGATTAGTCGGGAACTAGTCGGGTTTTTGGATAGATTTTAAAAGAAGCGAAGCAGTAGTAGAAATGCAAGACTATGAAAATTCTAGTACGAAGCGTCTATTTTTATATATATATATGTGACTGTTGATATTGATTGGCTTGTTTTGTGCAGTGATAATTAATTTTCTTAGTTTTTCTTGTTGATCAAGTAAATTAAGTAATGAAATGTTCTTGACCAGATCAATTAAATTAGGATAACAAAGAAAAATTAATCTAAAATAATTATTAAAATTCATTTCAAGTTACCTATTTTATAAAACGACAAAGAGCAAAGGATGCGTATACTAATAATAAATAAATAAATAAATTAATTAATCAATAATATTATTATAAAACCCTAAAAAAACTTGAAGTATAATTTGATACCCTAAAACCCTACTTATCATAACTACTCATCACGTAAATAAAAATTTGATCATTTTTTTGTCATGTAAAATTTCCACTATTCTATTCTCTATATTTACATGATGTTAGTGCCTGCTTCTTCTCTACTCATCACGTAAACAAAAATTTGATCATTTTTTTATCATGTAAAATTTCCTTCTTCATATGCTATATGTTTTTTTGATCTTCTTCTAATTTTGCAGGATTGTAATTAAGACTAGAAGCTTCATTCTCTCGCATTGTTTGCAATATTAATCCACCGTTTTTCAGCTTTCTATAATTATGTAGAATCGTCTTCCCAACCTACAATTTTCAGTAATTATTTCTATTAGTTTATTATTTTTCCATAGATTCAGATGTACACATTTTTGTTTCAGTAAAAGGTTTTAGTTGTTTAAATCTTTCCATGAATTTAATAGGTTACTCTTTTAAAGTTATCCGGATGCCAGTTTTTCTATTTTTAAAATATCTATTATTGTACTTGAATATTATGTCCTCGGGTCATTTAATTTATGCATACATTTTTCTTGCCGAGGTGGGTTATGCTTTATGGATTTGAGATTACATTTTGAAGTTTTGCAATGTTGGTAAAACAAATGGGTTTCTGTTCAATTTAAAGTTCTATTTTTCTGTTTTATTTTGACTCATACTTCTTAACTTATTAATTATGTGGACATATGAAGTCAATAAAACAAATGAGTTTATGTTCAATTTAAATTTCAATTTTTCTGTTTTATTTTGACTGAATTATTTTTAATTCTTTTGTAAGATAAATCCGTGCATTGGGCACGGGCCCAAATCTAGTATATATATTAAAAGGAGAAACAAATGATGATACATGACAAATTCATAGAGCCGCTTAGATAATGTAGCTTAATGAAGAGATTTCTTGCATATGTGTCATTTTAATAGAATTTTGGAGTTTTAAAAATACTAAAAATAAGATAAAATAAAATTTTATAACAATAATATTATTATAAAACCCTAAAAAAACTAAAAGGGAATTATCACTTTGAAAGTGATATTGATTTTTAAGCAAGAGATTTTATCATTAACTACGTGATAAATTCCACTAATTTTACCATTTGATATTATCAGTTTTTGAATGATATTATCTTTAATATATATCTTTTAGTTTCTTTCAAAATAAAATTCTCAAATATGAATATCTCCATATCTAATGTTATCATTTTAGATATATTATATTCATTTTCTATGAGCTAAAATGAGTTGTTTTTCCTAATAAAATGACTAAATTAATTTATTTATTTTCCCTTTCTATTTTAAAATGTTCCAAAAGTATTGAATTTGTGTGCTCCAAGTTAATTAATTGGCTTTTACAACCACAGAAAATATGTACCTACCACCTTTGAGAATTTAAGTTTGATCAAATTTAAATTCAATTATCTCAACTAACTTCTATCATCAAGCCGCTAATCTCACTTACATTCCATTTCATCCTTTTATAACGAGTTTTTGTTTTACAGTGGAAGCCTAACTCTAACCTCACCCCAGTACGATGAAGGCTGAGTTGACCTAAAAAAATGAAATAAAAGTTTGATGTTTATGTAAGTTTTTTTTACCTACATTCTGCTAAGCTCAACATCTCCATGATTCTTCAGTTTTTGCGTATTTCTAAAAGATTTCTACACTATGTCGACATCCCAGTTTGCAACTTCCTTCTCTAATATTCATCTTTTTATTATTCTTTTTAAGATGAAATTTACTTGCAATTTGATATTTTTCTACTCTTGCAGCATATAATGTTGTGTTAGTGATCAAGGAACAATGAACTTTGGTATTATATTTTCCGGAGTAGTTGAAACGAGTTTCTATGTGTATGTTTTAATTCGTTGTTTGTTTCTTCATCACTTTGTCGATCAGTGGCAAGAAATTAAAACTATTTTTAATATTTTTAATACGCTTGGTTAAGATTCTTTGATTGAAATGAGTTTGTGTTAACGGTTACCTTCTTTCTTTGTTTCTTAATCAACCAGTTTGGCTTGGTTTTACATGCGTTGAAGAATTGATTTGAATTTTTGCTACGTTCTAATCATATCTGATTAATGGTTATATCTCTTACTTAATTTTGTTCTAACAGGGAAATAGGATAGAGGTAACAAGATCAAGGCACAACATAGCAAAAACAGTCGTATCACTTAATGCGAGTCTCTTTTATTTTATTTTCCCTTTTTATTGGACTGGAAAATGAGTGTTAACAATTTGACGTTCAATTAATTATGTCACAGTTTCATGACACATATTATTTCATGACACATATTATTTCAAACAATTTATTCTATTGATTTTGTTGTGGTTGATGCCTTTTTGATTTATATCATTCTTGCATGTACTTAACAATCTTTGCTTTAACTATCCGGTCATTCATATATTATTTAATTTTCTTAATTTTCTAAACATAGTTAATTTTGTAATGTAGGTTTCAAGTTCACTTTGAGGGGTCGAATTGATTTCGATAGACATTACAGATGAAGATGGTGTAATACATTATCTTTATTAGGAGTATTTCTAAAATACAAGCGGTGTACCACATCATTCGTACACCGAATCAATAATTTAGCTACATGTAATAACTATTAGGCTTTAGAGTTTATAATTTAGGATCTCAGATTCATTTTCTATGGTCTAGGTTTTTATTTTGTCATCCAGAATTTTATATAAATAATTAACTATAAAATATATTATTAATTATAAAATAATTTAATTGAGCAAATACCTTTTTCAAATGATTTAATTTCCAATCATTTTATACTTTACTCATAGACAATGAATTTAATTTTTCTGCACTCGGTTTGCTTATGCTTTGCGAATAAAGTTGATGTCGGCAAGTAGAAAAGAGGAGGGTTGCAATGGGCAGGTTTCTTAAAACATATTTTAGTTTGAAGTTTATGACTAATTATTCTTTGGAACTTTAAATACATTTATGCTCATTATAAATTCAGTTTGAACTAACTAACTGGTAATATCTCTCATAAAAATAATTTGAATTCCTTAAGAATCACATATTCTTATAGAGTCAAGTTCAGGTGAGACACCCCCCATTTGGTGTGACAGCCTCTTATGGTGTGACAACTAGCCATACAGTGGCAATTTTGTGAAACAACAGCACAAACGGTGTTTTTTTGTAATTAACCAAGTAAAAGTGATAAAGCCTACCACCACCTCCCATCTTCTTTCTCAAAATAGCAGCCTCACCGCCGGTCATCACCACCACCTCCACGCTCACCATCCTCGTCGCCACCTCCGCCGTCCTCGTCGCCACCTCAGCCTTACGTTTCGAATCCTGGCGGAACAACCCCGGCGTTAGCAAACGGAGGGAAACCCCCAGCAATGTCCGCCGCAGGAGGTTGGGGCTCACGAGCGGGTAGGGGTGGAGTTCTTTCTTTTTCTTGGAGTTGTTGAATCCTTTAATTTAATTTAATCATCTCTGTAACTTTTCAAATCTTTGCAAAAGTTCATCTCTATTTGAAAATTTGGATGGAAGTCTTCTGCCATTTCACAATATGTTTAAATTGAAAATGAGACAGCCCCAAAATCTTCAGCAGTGGAGTTGATTTTTTAATTAAACTTCACTTCCAGCAGACCATATACTATTGTTCTTTGATGCTACAAAATCAAGTATATAATTCACTTGTGTTTGTGTTTCTGGACAATTGAGTGTAGGTTTTGTGATGAACTCAATTTAGCATATGAAAGCAGTGTTTAAATCATAGAAAATAATACTGGGTTCCTGGAACAACCGAGTATTATTTCGGAACAACTTGTTCCAGCAGAATACTACACTTGTTCCACCAGACTACTACATTTGTTTCAGCAGAATACTACACTTGTTCCACCAGACTACTACATTTGTTTCAGCAGAATATTACACTTGTTCCATCAGCAGAGCTCCATTCAATCCAAAGTGTTAATTATATTTCATTCGAAACAACAGAATATTATTTTGAAACAACACAATATTAATTTGAAACAACCGAATATTAATTTGAAACAACCATAGAAAAATTAAAAAAATTAAAAATCGTTTATAAATAACAAAAATGGATCTCAAAATGACGGCCTAATTAATACGAGTTCAGTGGTATAATTTTTTTTGAAAAACGAGTTCGGGAAGAGCGGGAAAATGCATTTTAAAGAAAATAATTAAAACTTTTTCTCTCTCCAGGGGGTGACAACAGCGCTGACATCACCCCCTCTTCCTTCCCTCCATTTTACACGTATAAGACTTTTTCTCTTAATTACAAGTTTGTCACCTTCCCATTTCAATTACAAAATTACCTCACCTTTTTCCCTTGTCACACCATAAGTGGGTTGTCACACCATAAGCTTATTGTTACACCTGATCCTTTCTATATTCCTATATATTTTTTATTTTTCCTTAATATTTTTTTTATAATTTTGCAAAGATAAACATAAAGTCTAAGAGGTGGGATAAATTAAGGCAAAGATATGTATCATATTACCAATATAATGAAATAATTATAAATGTATTTATATACTAATGAATCACGAGTCTCATTCTCTCGGGTGGGTAGTTCTTCAAATTAAATTTGGAGAATCAACATTGAATTAATAATAATCCAATCTAAAGGTGTATAACAATCTTAATCTTAACCCTAATCCTAAACTCAAATCTGAACCCAAACTCGAACCTTAATCAATGTTGTTGACAATAATTTTGGCGATGGGGTATAGAGTTACAGTTAGAGTCGGGTTTAGGATTAGGGTTCGAGTTTATGATTAGAGTTAGAGTTAGGATTCCGGTTTAGGATTAGGGTTAGTGTTAGAATTGTTATACACATTTGGATTGAATTTTTATTAATTCAATGCTGATTCTCCAAATTAAATTTGGAGAGATACGCACCAAGCGAATGAGACTGTAAATCACGTATTTATATAAAATTAGATATAAAAAATTTAAATTTACTTAATAGTTGCAAATTAAATACAAATATGATATTTTATATTTACAATTTAGTCCCTAGTTTGTTTGTTTTTTGGAGGGATTTTTCATTAGTCTAGATGCTTGCTTAATTAATTAGTCATACGTGTGGGCTACACTTTTAAAAAAGGACTGCAATTATTTAATTGTTTTGAGTAGTAATAATTAATTTTCTTAGTTGATCAAGTAAATTAAGTAATGAAATGTTGTTAGCGGATCAATTAAATTAGGATAACAAAGAAAAAATAATCTAAAATAATTATTAGAATCCATTCCAAGTAGGGTTGGGCACGGATACTAAATTTATTCATTTTGATCAAATATTTAAGTACAATGATCATGAATTTAATTATACTATTGACTTGGTTTGACTGAACTCGGTCAAATTCGGTAAAAAACAGTTAAAAATGTGAATATTTTTCTTTTAATATTTGATCCAAGATTGAATCGCAGAGATCCGTGCCCAGCCCTAATTCCAAGTCACCTATCTCATAAATCGACAAAGAGCAAGGAATACGTACACTAATAATAAATAAATCAATCAATCGATAATAATAGTAGCAAATTGGTTACATTTATTTTCTATCAGAAAACATTATAAGTAATATTTCAAAAAGAAAAAAAATAGATATTCATTAAAATTATTTTACATATAAAAGTAGTCCTAAACAGATTCATAATTTCCATTTATATTTATTACAACGACTCTTTGATATATAATCTATACTATTATTAAAATGAGCTCGAAAATGACACATGACGCAGTTATAGACAGTTCGCCACATGTCAATTTACTAAAATATTAGCGGTTTATATATCATTTTATTAAATTTTAAACTAACATGTTAATTTTTTGATTCTCATTTTAAATTAACTTCATATTAATCTTCAATTAATTCATTTCAAAATAAAAGATATTTAAATAAGATAAAAATTAAGAATTATTAGAAAGAAAATGAGATAAATATGCCTGTAATCGAAATCAGCAATATTATCTCTTAATTTAAAATTTAAGAGATAAACAAACACTCTCATTAAAATACAGTAACTTTAATTAAAAATTATTATCTTTACTACCTATGAATCTATCTCTATACTATTATTAAAAGTAGCTCGAAAATGGCAGTTGTCACAATGTTAGACAATTCGCTACATGTCAATAGTTTAAACAATTAGTTTATGTATCATTTCGGTAGCTTATATGTATTTTTAAATTATAATTCAAAATACAAAACAAAATAATTCTATTTGATATTAATTTTGGATGTGTTTAAATTTTGGGAAATTTTATGGTCACTTTGTTTTTTACAAAGTAACCATTACTTTGTTTTGTCCACCATTAGATCATGGGGTGAAAAGTGATCTAATGGTGAATAAAGCAAAGTACAAACAAAGTAACTCAAAAACAAAATCACCATAGCCTACACCTTAAATTTTATACATTAAATAGTATTAAAATCTACAATTTGAAATATATTAAAAAGAAAAAAGATAATTATGCAAACTAAATTTCACTAATATTATTTATTATCTGTAAAATAATATACAAAATACTTAATTATAAGTATATCTTTTTAAGATGAAAATCGTTGAAGAAAGATAATTAAAGATGATATCTAACAGAAATGTTATCTTAGATTTTTTTATTAGATTTAAGATTGAATTCGTAGTATAAATCAATTATTTTAGTTATTAAATTTAAAAAACAATTCTCTATTTAAGTGTTGAACTTGGTTTTCCAGCTTTAGTCCATCTATGAATGAATTATATTTTTTCTGACAAAATTGTGATTTTTATAGTATTGCTTCAATTGTATGATTTTCTTATGTTATTATAAAGGTGAATGAAGCAGCAACAACAGGACAGGTGCCTGAGTTATATGAATCGTGGCTACAAATCAGAGCTGTGTTTGTTTTTAGTTTGTAAATTTTCATGTTTTGGGTCACTTTTTAAAACATGGTTATTGTAAGTCATGCTTGATTTACTCAATACTTTATTTCATGAGTTGTTTTATGATTTATAAATAATTTGATGCTAACAAGAATAAAGTTAGCAATTGATATTTAGAATCTAATTTAAGGGTGAAAAACATACAAAGAGGACAATGAGGTTTTTTCAGAGCAGCTTAAGCGATCAGTGAGTACACATAAAGAAATATTGTCGTGTTTTACTAATCGATTTTGAAACTAGATATATGAATGTGGGTCTATGTTTTGTGATTATGTTTGTTAAATGATATGTTGTTTCATACATTTATATCTAAGAATCTAAGTTCATATCTATCTATCAATCATATGTTGGCTCAGAAGTGGAACAAACAATCATGGAACAACAAAATAATTACTATCTAACAGTTTGAATATTATAACATAGGGGGAGGATCAAGTGAGACAAGGTCCTTAGGTGTGACAACTAATATTTAAAATACATTTTCCCAATGATCCCGAACTCGGTTTTCGAAAAATTTTATACCATTGGATTCGTATTAATTAGCCGGTCATTTTGAGATCCATTGTGTTCAAATAAAAACGAATTTTTTTCAAATTTCTTGATATTCCAAAAGTCATTACCAAATCTTCCAAAAGTCATTACCAAATATTTCAAAATGAAAAAATCGTTTTTATTTGACCACAATGGATCTCAAAATGACCGGCTAATTAATACGAGTCCAACGGTATAAAAATTTTCGAAAACCGAGTTCGGGATCATCGGAAAAATGTATTTTAAAGAAAAGAAATAAAAGACTTTTCTCTCTCCTACGATGACATCAGCGCTGACATCATCACCCCCCTTCCCTTCCTTACACGTGTATGCCCCTTAAAATATGCCATCATTTTTCATTTAATTACACAATTGCCACCCCTTGTCACACAATAAAAATCTGTCTCACAATAACTTAAGGGTCACACATGATCCTTTCTCTTATAACATATAGCTAAAAAGGTGAGAAAGAGAATTGACAATAACACCTTAAAGAAAATGAGGAAAATAAAAAATAGAATGATGTTAGACATAATAGATAAAACAACCCAAATTAGTAGTTTGTTTTATATTCTCTTTATATAAAAAAACACATAGACCAATTTGAAATGAATTTTAAACTTTAATTATTTTATTTATTTTATTAAACTTTATTTTAATTATTTATTTTATTTTGTTTAAGAAATTCAATTTAGTTCGATCATAAATAACAAATCTTTACCTTTTTTTCATGATTAAACAAACATGTTATTATTGGTTGGAAAAAAAAATAAATTGAAAAATGTACTTGAAATAATTATGGATTCAATACCAAAAGAAAAAACAATGCACCATGCATTGCACGGACTACAAAACTAGTTGTTGTAAATTTGAACCCATAGAATAGCTTTGAATGTAAGAGAAATATTTCATAAGTAATTTATGGAAGTAAGTTAAACATTGCGATCATAATTTTAGTCGAAATAATCAGATCATGTATATGCTAACCCAGTATGATATGATGTGATTAAAGTAAAACTCTTTTATCCAATATGCTAATCCTTACTGATGATATGCCTAAATTTGAGAAATTTTCTAGTGTTTATACTTTATATAGAAGATATTGCTTAAGCAATTTAAAATAAATAAATAAATTTGAGATAAGGGAAGTAAGATGGAATTGATCATAATTGGACAAGAGGTTGTTCATTATTAAAAAATTTGAATTGGGTGGACATGTCAGTATCTGAACATTATTGTTTTTCTTAAGGAAAATATTTTTTGTTACTTACACCAATTCGAAAGTACAAATTATTGTTGAAAGTATATATTATCAAAACTTTTTGCTATAGAAAAATATTCTAGCATTAATTTGGTTCTTATTTTGTCAAGATAGAAATTATCACAAAGTTAAACCCATGAGAAAATTAAGAGAAATTGGGCCCAATCTCTTAGCCTCTATAGGTTGGCTCATAAGTCAATACGTTGGGAAAGCCCTAATGACAATAACGGTGTATAGGGTTTGTCATCGCCACGTTATTAATCAAACAAAAATATTTATACAAGCCTTTAGAAATTTTGTTAACAAAATAACTTGTAAAACCTTTTTCCCCACGAGTTAAATGGGTTAAAAGTTCAAACACTTATAATACTAAAATAGAGATGTGCAACCATAACGAGCAAAGTACACATTTTTCTTCAATAAAATTATAAAAGTAATATATATCCGTCAATAAGATTACCTTGCTTGGATTTTTATTTGAACCTCGTCTTTGTTGTTTTTTTGTTTGTTCTTTTTAATTAGTTAAATTGCGAAGTATCTCTTTTTTATTAATATTTTGTTTAATCATGTATTGATCAATGTTCAATATATCATTTAGACTTTTGATCAGTTCTTCAACTATTTTCAAATAAAGTAAAATCATTGTATCAAAATTGGATGGATAAACACCTATTTTACTTATTTTCTTGTAATTATTTTACTTAATAATTAATCCTCTTATCATAAACTTCAAGAATTCTTGTAACAACATGGGATAGGGAAGACCATCATCCAACACAAGACAAACAGAATACAAGAAGCAAACCTACTTTAAACTAGTGCCCCAGTGGGATTGTTGTTCAATATTTACATGAATTCAACGACGAGGTACGTACGAAAACAATACTTCACCACGCGTCGACTGCAAGACGGGTACATGCAGTACTACCTTTGACAGCAGTAGTACTCCATGTAGGGCTTACAGTGACTGCAACACTACTATAGTCACTCCTTATTGAATATCTACTTGAAACCATATCACTGTTGTTCTTGTTGATGCTTCTGCCTCGTCTCAATGAGCGGCCGTCGTTGTTGCTTTCACTACGACTATAGAATGAACTGCTGTTCCTTCCACTGCTGTTCCATGAACTGTTGCTTCTGCAATATAAAAGTGGATCACATTATCTTATATTGGACGCTTGCGATTTTTAACAGTTTGAAAGTAATTTGTATTTGTGTGATGTGGCAATACAGAATTTTTATAAAACTTTATTTCGAACTGTTAAAAAAATACTAGTTTAAACACCAATGAAATAAGCAATAGTCTTTTAAGTGAATCAGAACTAACTAGCTAATTTTGCAAGACTTAATGTCACAAAATAAATCATGAGTTGAAATAAAATATCAACAGCTTAAAAACCACGAAAATGGAAATTATCTACCAACATTTCCTCTCCATCCTTTCAAATGGCAGAAAGAAAAGGAGACAAATCTATGTACACCATTTAAAATGATGTTGTACATGATCAAATAATCTTCTAAAGTGTTTAGTTAGATTAATAACTCAGGGATTATTTTTATGCAAGTCCACATTTTATGAAACAAAAAGTGAAACATGTTCATAAACTTTAGAACCATATTCTATTATCACAAACAAACACAATCACTAGTCTCCAAGCAAAAAAAATCAAAAACACCGTTAAATGGAAAAATGTAAAAAACGCGAAAAACGTGAAAAGCGTTAAATACAGTAAAAATGTAAAATATTAATTTTACCCGGTTTCAGTACTACCTCAACAGCTGGTGGTTCGGGTATCTCCATCCAAGTTGATGAGACTTGGCAGACTTTTGCTAGTACCTCCGCAATTTTTATTTGGAACATAAGGAGACTGGTAGTGTCGAGATTTATAAGACGGGTTGTAGAAAATCTTAGCATCAGCTTCAACTCTTTCAACTTCCTTTTCCAATACCGAACCTCTCTCCCCGAGTTGTGCTTTCTTCCGAAAGCTCTTGGCGTTTTCGCAGCTTGCCAAATACTGTTTGAGTTTTGCATCCGTCTTGTCTGCTCTTTTCTCCCATAGGCCATGAAGTCCGATGGTTTCAGTTCCGAAGGTATCCACTCTTCGGCTAGCACCGGCTCTCGAACTTCGGAGAGATTCCTTTTTCCACTGTAAGGAATCTTTGTAGTTTTCAAGAGTGTTGGCATGACGAATTTTGCGTTTGGATAAACCAAACACATCTTTAGTTACATTATAGACTGCCATCACTATGTTTACCGTTGCTGCAGTTATTGTAACTATGATCGCCATTCATTCACCCAAATTGGCTATATGATGCTACCCTCAAAAGTTAAGCTAACTATATACAGCATGACCAAGTTTATCAACTAGTTTAATGCAAAAAAATGTAGCTAGTTTCCATATATTATGACTAAAAGCTGGATGATGCATGCATGTTAATATTTTTGTCAAACACCCTACCCAAAAAAAAAGAAGACAAATTGTCAAACAAAAAAAGAAAAGAAATTCTATTTTGGTAACAGAAAAGAAAATGAATATTCCCAACAAATTTGTCATCGGCGGCATCGATCCAACAATAAAATAGGCGAGAAAGAAGGCATGAGGTGGTAGGGTTGTGGTTTGCCGTAGATGAAGAAGAAGAAAGGCTGTGTTTATGAATAAGAGGGGGTGATAGAGTCGTTGAAGGAAGGTTTGGCTGGATTTCATAGGGAAAATGAATGGAAGAGGTAAACAAAATAAAACTTTTAGCACTATAGTTGGAATCTGCATTTCTTTACCTACTTGGGAATGTTAATTGATTTTTAACTGCTATTTTGCTGTTTTTCGTGCTTGCTCGAGCGTAAGGAATGTTTCAATTGACAGGCTTCTTTTCAGTTCCAGATTGTTTCATCGAACATAGTGAGTTTTTTATTTACCGTCTTTCTTGATTTTGATTGTGTTCACTGTATTAATTGATTACTAGGTATTTGGGTTGTTTATTTTAAGGAAAAAAGATCTTGAATTGGTGCATAATTGTTCTTGATTTTGGATCATGTACATCATCAAAGGAGGAATTGATTAGGCCTAGATTGTACAGTTTTTGGGTTCCACTCCCTCCCACCAAGGGCGATCCTTAACTTCTTGCGAATAATTAAACTCCCTTTGCTTTTTTTTCCCCAATTCATTTCCATCTTCTTGAAGTTGTTGTTCTGTTTTGTCAAGAAGCGTTTATGTAGGAAGAAGTGAGATTGATTTCTGGAATTTGTATGAATCTCTCTTTTATGCTTTTGAAATAAAGGCATACGTCTTTTCCTAATAGACTTATGCTTAAGTTTATTTTACTCTTTCCATTCCCTGACTTGGTTTGAAGTTTCTAGAGTAGCTAATCAGGGAAAAGAATGAAGGATAAGTTTCTGATAACATTAGTTTCATTTTATGTAAAGAGAAAAGAGAATGGATAAGAGGAAACTACTGATGAGAAATAATCATGTCACTGGCTGAACAAAAACTTCATAAATCTGTCCATACAAAATCTTCCATCTTAATTATTTGATTTCCTAAATATTCATCATCAAATATGGGTGTTTTGACAATTGAGAGGGAGCTTACCACCGCGATTCTCCGGCTACTATGTTTAAGATTTTCGTCTCTGAAAACCATATTTATGTTCCTAAAATTGTCTAACTATCAGTGTTGAGGTCCTCGAAGGAAATGCAGGTCCCGGAACCATCAAGAGACTACCTTTAAAGGCAACGGTAATTATATTACTAACCAAATTCTTATTTAATGTAACTTTTTCTCTTATATTTCTTTTTCTGAAAGTCATTATTTATATATAATGCAGCTACCCAACTCAAGTATATTAAGACAAAAACCGAAGCAACAGACATAGAAAACTTTAGCCACAGCTACATCATAATCGATTCAGACCCACAGCCTGAAAAGGTTGAAAAGGCAACAATGGAGATCAAAATGGAAGCATCTGCTAACGGAGGATCAATAATCAAGAGTTGCAGCAAATATTACCCAAAAGAAAACTGTGAGGTTGATGAAGAAAAAATCAAGGCAGGAGCTGAGAATGCTTTGGGTTTGTTCAAGGTTGTTGAAGATCTCATCTTGGCCAATCCTGACATTTGCAACTGAATTTGGCACTAAAAGTTTATATTTGTGTGATGATTTTTTATTTTTTTTTGTTTTTTTTTTGTCTTTTGTAGTTTTCGGTTTTGGTTCTGCCACTAAGCTGTTGTTTTGTTTTGTTAATGTAGTATTTGAATTCCAGAATGACTCAGTAGTAGAAGTGGAGAAATGGGGCTATTACCACTGCAACACAACAGGTTCCATAGTTCATTTCAACAACGGCATGAGAACTATAAATCTTGAGAAATCAGGATTGTTTTTCTTCATCAGGATCTGCAGCAGTTTCAGTTGGATTTGGTTCAGTCTTAGTTGTTTTTTTTATTACCATAGTTGTAGCTTTTGTGGCTCAGCTTAAGCATATTTTAATTTTATGTTTGTTACAGTAGTCATTTGGTTATTTTTGTTGAACATTATTTCGTTAATTTAAACGAGTTTGTTTTCTTTTAAATGTTATTTTCAGATCAATTACAGTTTATTTAACAATTTTCCGGATGCAGAGCAGTCCATATGGACAATTTCTGTTATATTTTATTCCGGGATATCGAAACGTTAGTGGTCAATTCATATTTAATTCATAGTTAATGACTTACCTAAAGTGGTCAAACCCAACATTGAATCAGGATGTTAGGCTGATCTGCATTGAATCTTAGCAAGATCTGCGTTGAATCAAGATTTTAGCAAGATCTGTTGATCTGATTGAATGCAATGTTGTATACTGATAACGTTTATCTGAGTTACTTAAGTGGTGGTATATTGTTGTACATCTTAGAAAGTATTGTTTCTACTGTGAGTAGAGAAAGTAACAATCTTTGTTCAGAGTAATTTCTTCTTAGATGGTGAATTAGCACTATAAATTCTATTAATCCTCAGTGCAAAAAGATAATGTCAACTTTGAAAAAAAAAAACAAAACAACACAAATAGAAATATAAGAAAAAAAAAATACAAAAACAAGAAGAACAATGAATAGAAAGAAACACTAAAAAAATCAAAGGTAAAATCCCGCGCAAAGCGCGGGTAGGTGACTAGTTAATTAAAAAAGAGAACCATATAACTTCAAGGAAGATGATTAATATTATTTAAAAATAGAAAAAAGATGATTAATATTATTTAAAAATAGAAAAAAGTATGCAACAATTAGTTGAATTAATTAAAGTGAGATTCTCTGAGAGAATGTTGGTGGTACTAGTTTCCTAGAATTGTTAGAAGGTTGGTTTGTTGTCTTTCTTGCTTTTGTTTCGTCTTGGGGTCTTGACCCTTTCTCCTTACTAAAAAGATAAATAATTAGCGAGATTGAAATCCATTGAATTTTTCTTTAAAAAATAGCCCTAAAAGTATGATGTTTTGCAGTACTTTCAATTTTAAAGTCACATATAAAAGTCTTGCAGCCAACAACACGAGAAATGATTGTAGGCTCTTGGAGGTCCAAACCATCTCACGGAGGTCCTAATAAAATCCTCAACACATGCATGTACCAACCTAACAATATAGAAAAAAAAAGAACACTAGAAATAACTATTATTATTCAAATTATAAAAATAAAACAACTAATTAGCAAATTGTTGTAAGAAACCGCTGTAATGTATTCTATTTATAAAATTCAGTTATTTAGCTTATTAGTAATTAAATTCAATTTAGTAATTTTTTTTAATTATAATGAACAAGATTTAAGTGTCATCTTCTTGAATATGTTAAGTTAAAGTCGTTTCCGTAAAAAAAAAAAAAAAAAAGTAAAAGTCGCTTGACTTTCTAGATTCCATCTAAGTGCTCTTTCAAAATAGAGACTCTAACTACACCCAATTAGATCACTTAGTGCTCAAAATCCAACTAGTTCCCAACTAATCTTTGAATATACACAACTGAACTCTAAAGGTCCTCAACAACTCTACCAATGCGTAATGCTTTTTATAATACTGTGACCATTAATATATTAACACTATGGCAAACCACCAGTTCTTTCCTACATGTATAACAATAAAAGAAAATAAAAAATTTACAACCCCTACAAGGGCAAATATATATTTGGGTGGGACGGTAGATAGTAATTAGAGACGGTAAATAGCAATCTGAATCATTGGATTTGCATACAAGAAACAAGCAGTTTCAACCTTCACTACTTGCCAAATCAAAACTTATTGCTAAAAGAAAATTCTATTGTTTGAATGATACACTCAAATGCTATACACATTATAAATCAATGAATTAATTAATTAATTATAACCCAGTTTCTTGCAAGTATAATCAAACATTGTTTGCAGCAAACCTAAAGGTTCTTCCCCTTCCGGCAACTTCAGGAAGCGAGCTACTTTTGTGAATCCAGCATGTTGAGGAAGCAAATCATCTTCATTCACTTGTGATTTCATTTCCACCTTTTCAAGCTTTGGTTTTGTCAGAGCCCACTGCATTGCCCAAATCGCCAATGGCCGCATGTAACATAGCGATCTATACTGTCCATCACTATCCCACGCTTCTGGTGTTTGGAACGAATACCTGTCAACACAACCAAAAAACCATCATATGGTTCTTCCACAGAGGTTTTAGACCAACTTCACATGATAACGTTTTAATTGTTTAGAAAAAAGAAAGAAAACAAAAAGTTAAACTTACCCGAATCCTTCTTCAGACCAAGCAGCTTCATAGACGCCACTTGCAGTGTTAAATGCCATATCTGTCATATCTTCTTGAATCATTGCTGCAGCAACTGCATAAGTAACTCCAGACCATATCTCTCTTGATTGCATAGTTGTTGGGTCTACTTTCCCATCAGGAAGCATTCCATTCACAGCCCCTCTTTTCCCATCTTTCACCTTCATCACATTGTAGTTATAAACCTTCTCCAGTGAACTTCTCGCTTTCTCTTTCTCAACTATAGGATCAAGTCCACACGCCCGGGCATACCTGCAACATAACCATTAATAACTTAATTGATACTGACATGATCGTCATCAAATGTTGCTCATAAGGATCTCTAAAAGCATGCCTGCATCTTTATCTTTCTATGTTGTATTGGAACTCATGACTAAATGCATTAAACTCACGCTTCATTTAAAAGGTAGAATATATATTTTGAAATTGAAAACAATGCTCATATAGATTATGTAGTACTCAAGTATAGATGGAAACAAACCATTGTCCAGCCATTTGATCAGCTTGGATAGATGTACTATTACTGCTCCCACTGTTGTCATAATTGAAGTAAGAACCATTCCACAATTTATCGTAAACAACTTTTGCTTTCTGAAACCTAGCCCAAAAGAAATCCGCAGATCCCTTGTCACCAATTACTTGTGCCAAAGCCGATGCAGCTTGCAAGGCAGCCACCCATAGCCCACCACTATATGCACTCAAACCAGTAACGGACCATGTATCATATGTCTGATCGGGGAACCCATCATTTTCAATCATCCCATCACCATCCTTGTCAAACTGTTCCATATAAGCCATAGCAACATAAACTGAGGGCCAAACAGCTTCTGCAAATTTTTTGTCCCCAGTGGCAGCCACATCTCTATAAACTTGGAGAACAAATTTTGGATTCAAGTCTTTCCATCGATCAGTATCATAGAGGCAATACGCATTAACTTCAAACCATGGATCATTCATTCCAAGATCATGAGGAACAGCACCAAGAACCTTTCTTCGGACCGATTGCCCATTAGATAGAAGTTGCATCTTACTGGGATCATGCATCATGACTGCTGCCGCAAAGTCTCTTTGGACACTGAGTTCAAGTTTGGGAAATAACATAAGCAAAGAAAAAGATGAATAGAAATGCACATCATAGGTGTTCCACATCTGATATTCAATCCCTTCAAGATAAAGGAATTGGCCAATGTTTTCTTCTCCGTCTTTAAGCAAATTAGTTCCAAAAGCAGACTTTGATGCAACAGGAGCATTAATTTGATCAAGCGCTGAACTCATCCTCCCAAGGATGTCGATTGCAGTATCATTTTGATGGCTTATATCAAAAATGGTTCTCAGACCAGTTCCTGAGCTATCAAGGGAAAGCTTACTTCCTCCAATACTCGATAAGCTATGAAATGGAGGCGATCCATCTGCAGAAGTTAGTAAACGGCTAATTAAGGAAATTTTACACTATGGAGATGCACAATGAATTCTTTTCACTAAATGAGCCAATCTCTTTAGAATAAGAATGCATGGAACCTCACAGAATAAGAATGGGTAGAACCTCAATACCTGTCCAAATTGTTCCCCCCGAGTTAAGGTAATAAAGTTCATTAAAGAGAGTAACAGGATACCTGATAGAAGAAAAAATACCAAATGAATTACTCCAGAAACTCGATACAAATGAAACAAAAAATAACTATCTTTTTTGATATGTTGTTGTAAAGAATTTCTTCAAGACGAATTAAGTATTAAATAAAGTATGAAAATGACTGATTTAACCTTAAAACTTGTTTTTTAAAACTCTGCTTTTCATGCTAATTTCTCTTTCTTCTATTATTGTGGCTCCATTATAGGACTTTTGCATCAATCTTAAGCGTCTCTTAGAATATATAAGGGCAATTTGAGAAAAACTTGATACGAGTGCATTGATAATATAAAACGTCACAGAAAAGAACAAATTGATAAACCTTATAAGTCATATAACAAAAACTGGAGGGAGGACATTTGGAGCTCACCATTCTGGGAGCCTCTTGTCTTCAAGAATCGGTCTTTGCCAGGCTTCAATCTGCGATTCCCAATTAGCATGCTCTAGTATGATGGAAATGGAAAAAATTAATCATGGAAAACAAAATAATTCATTATTGATAGGAGAGGAAAATAGTTGCTAAATTTTAAATCCATGCCAATGATTGCTTTTTCATGGTCCTACGTGATTTTTGGACCCACTATACACAAAGATGAAAGCAAATTGTTCAACTTAAGAGGGACAAATATTGGGATCTTACCAAGAATAGCATCGTGTGCAATTCTAGCAGCAGCAGCTCCATCAGTACCATAGAATTTTGTATATCGCCTGTTTATAATAACTTTCAGCACATGGATAATCTTACAATCAGAAATTCTATTGAGGCTCACGCTCAGACACTTACCTATGATAAGTCCTTCCACCTATAAAGTATACTTCAGGGCAGTCCCATGCTAATGAAAATGTAACAGTGTGTGTTGCATCTGGTGGAACTTCCACAGAAGCTGCAATTGCTGCACCGATAGATGATTCTGGTTCGGAAGGCACTGACGCCCCAGCAGGCTTAAGGTTGTCAAAGGATCCATTCTATCCAGAAACAACTAGACGTATTCAGTCAAACAGAGAATAAGGGAAAACCAAAAGAGAAATATGCATCTGATATCATGACTAAGAACTGACAGAACTATTTTCCTATTGAACAATCACAGTGAATGTATTTTCCTATTTCACAAAAGAATAAATACACATACACATACTCAAAAGCTAGATATTTCACCTCAGAACTTTTAACAAAAAAAATGAAGGAAAAGTATTACATAACAACGGCAAGAACAGAAACCAAGTGTTGGTCCCAGATTATTGGGGTGTGGCCAGTTCTATGGATTCTTGACCATGGTTCATTATGTGTTCCTTACAAGATCCAAACATATCTAATAAATTTAAAGTCATGTTCAATAAGCTTCATCCAAGTTAATCTTGGCTTTCCTCTCTCTTTTAGATCCATATGGAATCCTATTCTCTGAGTTCATTAAGAGGAGCATCCATAAGGCAACATCAAAATTGTGTGTTTCGGAAAAGTATGTCACATACATTATACAAAAGTAAGCATTTTCAAAAATAGTTTAAGTTCTACTGGTCAAAATCCAAAGAAATCAATTCGCAAATTCATGTTTCTGTGTTTAAAATTGATATCCCTGTATCCTCATTAAATAGCTTAACTTTGCAGCATCATGTAGTTCCTACAAAGGAATTAGAAACGTCTTGCAATCAGCAGCGACTAGAATGCAAGCAAAGTAATTTCCTTAAACTATTCTATTAGCATTTTATTCGAGGCAAAACTTGAATCTTTAGTTAGGAATATTTTCCCTTCACATCAAATACGATAAAATGTTATGTTTTATTAGGAAATCAATTTAAAATATCTTATCTTTATCTAGTTACTCCATTTATACAGTATCCAGACAGAGCTGCTAGGAGATTTGAGATTGCAAGGACCTATTATGAACAAGGTCCCAAGCAAAATCTTGTAATTGAAAGTTTAGGCGTGGCACCTATTGAGAATAAACTAAGAGAAGGTTGTTTTAGGAGGTATAGAGATGTTCAATGCCATCCCCTGAACATTCCTATGCATAAATTAGACGAACGTTACTGTCAATATGGTAATGGTATGACTGGGACTAACTTGGATGATGGTTGCTAAAGTGAGCTATATAAATATTAGTCAGATCTCATATATGCATCAGTTACTAGTGTTAAATTTGCTAAAACCTGAACTCAGAGCAGTTGCATAACCAACGAGGATACCCCATGCAAATATTTATAGAATATGAGAACACATGTAGCAACCTCTTTCATCTCATCCCACATATCACTTGCTGTTATGCCTTGGGAATCCCCAGAGATCACAAAACGTGGACATTTTGATATTCGAACACCATCAGTCTCCTGTGCAGCAATAGCAAAAGTCACAGGGGGAAATTCACCAGCTGTCCTATTTTAGTAAAAAAGAGAGGTTAAAATCTTGGGGTACTTGATTAAAAAAAAAAAACAAAACCAGTACAGATTTCAGTAATACGAAATGAACATACTTGTGATGAAGAAGAACACAATGCACATCATCCTCCATCCTAGCAGGATTAATAATTTTGTTGGTTAGTAAAAGACCATAAGCACCAACATGCACAGAGTCATGTTTACACAGGTGAGAACTGAGAAGTAAAATCGTTTTAAAAATTTGATATGATGCAAAAACAGAAAAGGCAAGTAATCAGAGTTTACTCACATTGTTGTGGAGTTGAAATGCTGACCAGAAAATTCAGAATTCCCTCCAACAGAATTCTGTGTTGGCATTGACAATAGTAAATATGTGTGAGGTTTCTTAGCATCTACAATATACATTGGCATAAAAGTGCACCTCAATGAGGCACATACTACTTAGGTAAACAAATAACCAATTTTTCAAAAGCAGAAGTGCAACGGAGAATTGCCTTCTGTGGTTACTTTGAATATCTACTGCTTTTATTTCCACCACTAGATGGGCTTCTACGGACTGTTTTATAATGATTTTCTTTCTTAAGGCAAAAGTTACAATGGCATCGAGTTAATGAAAACAGTTGCTGAAAGGGATAAATGCCAGAAATTTTGACTTACTGCCCATGTAAAAAGCAAGGAGACATCTGCAGCAGTATCCCCAGAATTATGAAGCTGGCAAGAAAATAACCAACCTCAACAAAAAGGTGCTGCAATATATGTTCAACAATCAAAAAAAAGTCAGAGATTACTACCGTGAAAGTGAACACTGAAACAGGATAACTGCTTTCCTTGTAGTTATGAGGAATAACAGGTGAAACTTGACGACAAACAATTCTAAGTTCTGGATCAGGTTCACCTGAATTCGAAATCACAGTCTCAACAGATATGAGACATAAATACCTATAATTATGATCAGAACAATAAATATGCATAGCAATAGAAGATGTAGATTACCCTCATAAACTGTCCATGCCCTTGGATACAGTGCATGATATGTAGAATTATTCCCCTTCAGGTTCCAATCCCAGGATCCAATTCCAGAAGCTGCAGGTTCACTGAGTTTGCAAATAATATTCACTTAGTTCTAACTGATATCTCACTGTTTTCCTTTTACATTTAGAGCTTCATTTACTCATTACTCTCATCAGACTGAGGACTCTTATAATAACAATAATTTAACTGGATTGGTAGTTCAATACTCACTTGATCACCTCTGGATTTCTGGGACACAAAACACTGGAGTACTTTTTACCATTTGATCGTGAAACAAAAACCTGCATGAAAGGTCAGTATTCATATTAAGAAACTAATTGCTTCCTCAAATGAATAGTTCTATCATTTTCACCAACAAAATCTTGGTATTGGATAATCTCACAAAACTTTTCTAATCAATAAACTAAATATTATTTGCTCCAGCATTACAGCAATCAAATCAATTTCTATCAATAATGCTTAACGTGCATAATTCATGCACATTTCTATTTAATTACTTTGAAGCCGCCAAGAACCCCTCAGTTGCTGTGTTTCTTTTCACATGACAAAGTAACGCAAATTCAACAAATGACACATAGAGCTAGTTGTCAATGGACCATCTCAGTCCAATTCCAATAAAAATCTTTGAAACTCCACACAGGTCAAATCAAGTTCCGGGCAGTAACTGATCAACCATGAAATACAATTCCCAGGTTAGGATCCCAGATAAACAAC
This sequence comes from Euphorbia peplus, assembly GCA_028411795.1. NCBI lineage: Eukaryota > Viridiplantae > Streptophyta > Magnoliopsida > Malpighiales > Euphorbiaceae > Euphorbia > Euphorbia peplus. The sequence goes on along the minus strand of CP110837.1, from coordinate 17,197,497 downwards.
AGAAAATTGATGGGAATAATGATGGAAAAAAAAAATCTAGTTAGTCACATGACAGTAAGCGAATGATGCAGGAACCACATCATATTCAAGTGAAATGATGGTGATGCTCATTGTCTAGGCTCCCCTTCTTACTACGCCAAGAAAAGATTAAAACTAAAGCAATGGAAGTGGGGCAACTCAATCTTAAGCCATTTTCTTCAAGATTATAGATTAAAAATCTACCCTAGTCCTCATCTACAGCATAATTCGATCTTTCTCATGCAGAGTAGAATTAGAGCCACCACATCGATGAACAGATGGTAAATTTCTCAAGCACCAGTTAACATTTCTCAAGTTCATGCTAAGCAGAAGTTGCTTGAAACTTCAAGCACAGAATCAGAACTGAACAAACATTTATTTTCCACAATTGATATATTCCAAAATTTAGTGCCCTTCATAGTACATGAAGTATCAAGTAATTTAATTTGATGACAACTTCCCATGGACAATGACTCGATATTTCATGCATCAAACATATATGTTTTCCCAGGAACATGTGTCCAACTTACAGAAAATTGATTTGCTAAAACTGGTTTTTCTTCACATGTTCGAGGGAATAGTTGCAAGCGCTGAAATTCACCTCTGTAGCTTCTTCCAATGCTTCCACAGCTATAAAATGTCGAAGTGAGATAATTTCAATCCAACATAACTGATTTTTCTTTCACATCCTTTCCAATACTAAATTTGCAATCTATAATACACAGCTTATCATGTAAAATTTGAATGGTAAGCTCACCCACATTACTAGATCAAAAGCTAATCTTGTTAAGTTGATTTGCCAATTATTACATATCCACCCTACAAGAACGACTACATGTTCTGAAGAAAATAATAGGAACTTATGATTTCGAAATTTTGTATGCATAAGGTTGTTGCGGAATGCAATCAAATCCGCATGAAAATGTTTAAAGCATTGTAAGGATAAAGCCCTACCCAACACCACCCAATGGAACGCCATGAGAAGATGTCACAAAGTGCTTTACAAAAGGATTGATAATACCTCCCTGCAATTGCCAGAATAAAGTTACACAAAACAAGAAAAAGATAAAAGTTTGACTTGCAAACAGCCAACAACCTTCATAATTCCTAAGAATAAAGCAGACACTAAGGTGAATATTCTACATAAAGAAGATATTACCTTTCCTTTGGCAGTTTCTTCCCGGATTAAACGCCATAATCGAATACCTACAGGAGCCTGCCAAAAATATAGGAAAACTTCTTGCTGACACAGACGACATAGAAAAGGAAAATTGCTTTGCCAACTAAAAAATGTTAACATTTGACCTTATTCTCCATGCATTCTTTTATCAGGAATTACAGCTCACAAAAGAATTTCTGAGAAGTATGGAAGTGTTGATAACAGATACAGAGTGCATCTTTCACACAATATATAATAGCAGAAATAGTCATTCAGTATTATTGCCTGTAGTGCTTAGTCAAAATTTCCTTTTATATAATTAAATTCAACTGGAATCTGATAGTAAAACTGACATCCAATTATACTTCGTACAATTAAAAAAAAATCATGGATGAATGGATGAATGGAGAACCGATGATATAAAAAGTGCCGGACACATGAGTCTAGCAGGCTTGCACAAATTCTAGGATCTGCATGAACCTAGCAAGCTAGTTTAAGAAATGAACATGTAAATATATATCAAAGAAACATTACATGCCTCCAACATTTTAGGCTATAGATATTCTTTTATTAACTTTTTTTCCTCCTCTTTTTTGCTTCTTCTCTCTTTTGCAATCATCTTATAACTTGAGAAATCAAGCAGATAGAGCATTCTAAGAAAAGAGAACTAAAATAGCAGAGTAACATGAGGGTTGGTCTTTCTTGCAACCCTCTTCCACAAATAAAAGGGTACCATAAAAATTTCATTCTTCAACCTTGAAGCACTTTTCATATAGATACCGGGTAAAATTTTCTTTCACTTAAAGATCCACTCAATGATACTCAGGTTTCTTTTTTTAAATCGTAACAGCAAGCATAAAATTGAAGAATGTAGAGAAAATAGAATCCGTACCAGTTGAAATTTCTCATGAAAACTCAGTGTGAAGGATGAAAGAGCAACTTCCTCCGCATTTAACTTTCGCTGCCAGGTAAGCAGTGCAGGTTTTCCAGGATCAACCTTGCAGTTATACCAAAGAAATTAGATATTCTACTACGCATTTGAAGAAAATAAGATATACGAAATAGAAAAGGTTTAAAAAAGAAAACGAACGTAAAAATAATACACAAATAAAAGAGAAAGAAGAAAAAAGTCATGATCATAAAAAACCTATGGTGTCATGACCTATCCTCGAAGAGGGTAAAGTTATCATTCACACAATATATAAGGAGATGCAAACATAGAATCAAAACTGTGGAAAAAGAACATTAGATTCCAATATTTCAATTAATGCCACACCTTTCTATTCCAAGAGTTTCATAATCACCTTTCCAAAAATAGAAATGGTCGCTAATTTAACAGGAGCGAACAACGAACACTGAAAGCAGAACCACTTTGGCTTGGTTTTGATCTAGGAAAGACCTACTCTATACTTATGCCAAACTTGGACTTAAGCTTGTAATTTATATGGCTTCCCTTCCACATAGGGAACCTACACCTTAATTCTCAGTTCCATCTCTATATATACATCCTGAATTATCAAGTAGCGAAAACTGAAATCAGAAAACACAATTCCCACCCAACATAAATAGATCATAATCGAAAAACAACAAGTAGCAATTAAAATGTTCCAAAAAAAGAGGAAGCATCCGCCTCGAAAACACGAAAAAAGAACAGCAATAATATCATACATACCTTATTATCTACAGAAGAATCAGAAATGTGTTTGTCTCCATTCTCCAGTATATCTCCCCCAACCATCTTTTTATTTTCCCTACATTACACAACACCATACCATACCATACCAGTCTAAATTAAAATTAGAAAGCACTAATTAATAATCAGTTAACCAAATTAACAGAAAACAAAAAGTCAACGTAACAGTAAGAATCAAGAAATTATAGATTATGATCAGTAATCAAGTTTTGACTTTCCTACAATTTAATATAAAAAAAATAAACTTCTGAGTTGAATTCCAATTTTACTGGAAAGAAAAAAAAATGCAACAATAGAGAATCCAGCATTAGAAAAAGGCACATAGAAATAGTAATGCGTGAAGAGAGATATGAACCTGAAAGTAGTGTATTAAAAGTCGGTAACGTTAATAAGGCGGCTGAGAATCTTTAAAACTTAATTGAAATATGTCGAAATATTAGTCCGGAACTAGTCGGGTTTTTTTGAAGAGATTTTAAAAGAAGCGAAGCAGTAGTAGAAATGCAAGACTATGAGAATTCTAGTACGAAGCGTGTATTTATATATATATGTGACTGTTGGATCGATTGATTGGCTTGTTTTGATATTTTATATTTACAATTTAGTCCCTGGTTTGTTTGTTTTTTTGGGGAATTTTTCATTAGTCTAGATGCTTTCTTAATTAATTAATCATGCGTGTGGGCTACACTTTTTAAAAAGGCCTGCACACTGCAATTATTTCATCAATTAAATTAAGTAATGAAATGTCTTTGACCAGATCAATTAAATTAGGATAACAAAGAAAAAATAATCTAAAATAATTATTGGAATCCATTCCAAATCACCTATGTCATAAAGTGACAAAGAGTAAGAAACACGTACACTAATAATAAATAAATCAATCAATTAATAATAGTAGCAAATTCGTTACATTTATTTTCTATAAAAAAACATTATAAATAGATATTTCAAAAAGAGAAAAAGTAGATATTCATTAAAATTAGGGATAAGTTCAAAAATAATGCTCGTGGTTTACTCAATTTTCAAATAGGGGTCTGTGGTTTAACAGTTTGCAAACAGAAGGATGTGGTATGATTTGTTTTGCAAATAGAGTTATGTGGTATGAATATTTTTACAAAACAGAGTATCCGAAATCACATTATTAAGTTTTGATGATATTTTTATCTTTTAAACAACTTATATCTCTACATTGACAAAATATTGATCCTTAAAATCGAATTGCAAGCTTTAAAATGGACTTAAACGTCAAATTAATCTGTAAATCGTCAAATTATAAAAGAATGTAAAACGTCCATAATATGATATATGATTTCGATCTGAGAGTGGAAAATGTCATTAAATGATATGTTTTATCGATATGTAAATGTACGTTTTCTTAAAAAATACGAAATATACTTCAATGGAATTGAAACGTAAAGTTGTAATTTAGGGTACCTTATTTTGCAAAAAACTTCAAACCACATACCTTTATATGCAAACTGTTAAACCACAGACCTCTAATTGCAAATTCACGGAACCACAAGCATTATTTTTAAACTCATCCCTTAAAATTATTTTACATATAAAAGTAGTTCTAAACACATTCATAATTTCCATTTGTATTTATCACAACCACTCTTTAATATATAATTGTTATAGCTTTGGATGTAAGAGATATATTTTATAAGTAATTTATGGAAGTAAGTGAAACATTGCGATCATAATTTTCGTCGAGATAATCAGATCATGTATTATGCTAACCCAGTATGATATGATGTGATTAAAGTAAAACTCTTTTATCCAATATGCTAATCCTTATTGATGATATACTTAAATTTGAGAAATTTTTAAGAGGTGGAATACATTAATTTGGTTGTTATCGTACACCCAATTGTTATATACTATCAACATCAATAAACAAATTATCTGATTTACAGTTATAAATTAGAGAGAGGATGAGAACAGAAAAAGTCAGATTTCAAGAGCAACTAGAGATGGTATGATTATCGCCGGAGGAGGAGAACAAAAAAGCTAGATCTGAAAGTGGTATGTGTGGGTGAAGAAGACGATGGAGAGAGCAAATCTGATCTGAAAATTGATTTTCTGTTTTAATTATTTAAGATAATTATATTTGTCTTGGATAAACTTATGGTACACCTGCGGTACCTTGGATTGAACCGCATAATTTTGGTTGTCACCACCACGTTATTAATCAAACAAAAATATTTTAGGGTAATTTCTGAAAAAAATCCTTGTGTTTACCGATTTTGGCAAAAAAGTGTTTGTGTTTACTTTTTTGACAAAATGAGGATTGTGCTTATCACCGTTACTCAAAAGGCGAAAAAATCATTAACGATGTTAAATGTGATGACGTGGCAATGAGTTTTTGGTCTTTATTTATTGATAAATTTCTTAAACATTAATACGTTTACAACTTTAAAGTGTGAGAAATTAGTTTTTTATATCATAATCCATAAATTAAGACCAAAATACCCCTTATCACGCCATCACATTTAACACCGTTAATGATTTTTTCGCTTTTTGGTTAACGGAGATAAACACATCCTCATTTTGACAAAATTGATAAACACGGACACCTTTTTGACAAAATTGATAAACACGGGGGTTCTTTTTAAAAATTACCCAATATTTTATTAGTCTTCAGAAAGTTTTTTTTTTTAAAATTGTAAGGAGTCAAATTTGAATTCTGATTTCACGATTCACACATTGGTGAGTATAACGAGTTAAATGGGTTAAAAACACTTATGACCACTAAAGTAGAGATTATGTGCAACCATAATGAGCAAAGTACACATTTTTCTTCAATAAAATCACTAAAGTAACATATATCTGTCAATAAGATCACTATGATTAAATATGGTCGCTAATAATAGCGTGAATATCACGTTACACAATTGATGAAAAAAACTGGGCAAGTGACAGCCACATGTTACTTACATGGCCGTCACATGTCATAAAACAATTTTGCTCATTCGCATGAAAGACACCTGGCAACCATGTCACGCTGAGTGACATATAGCTGTCATGTGACTATTTTATTGTTGTGACCAAGTTCATAATATTATTTTAGTGATTTTATTGATTCGAAATTTATTTTAGCGACTATGATTGCACATAGCCTCTACTTCAGGGACCATCTTTGTTTTTAACCCTCTCTTCAACTCATCACCACTCTATCCAATCACCACAAACCGTTACGCAGGATTATGTCATGGTCAAAGTCTCTGGTGCCTAAGTTTTGACAAACAAATGACCCTTATTTGATATTTTTTAGAACCATACCTTTCACTTGTAGCTGGCTAATTAACTAGACATTCCAAAATCAATTCTTCTGTTACTTTATGCTTCATCTTTTTATTATTGTTCTTGGAAGCACATTAATATTATTTCTTCATTGGTCTTGGGCTTTTTGCTCTTCTTCGTTTTTAGGAATCCAAGACTTCCTTTCTATATTTGTGTTAATATTCTAACTTTCTACTTCCATTAATAATACTTTGCACCTTTTATGAAGCCTATGAGGGTTTTATTATCATTATTGTTATTAATTTACCCCTTCCCGCTCAGGTTTCAAACACGAACTGTGCTGATCTTAACACTATCAGCTAACCACCATGCTCAACCCCTGGGGGCTACTAGCCACAATATTGCACCAACAGCAATAGCAGCAGGGAGCTTGGAACCACCAATCTTGAGAGAGGTGTTCCTGGCAGTTAGATCCGATAAAATGGCTTCAAATGAAGCTTAGATCTATGTTTACTGACATAGCAAGTACTTCAAAAATATTAGCAAGGAAAATAACACACACACACACACAAAAAAACCAATTGCTCAAAGAATTTTGCCTAGTTTATTCAATATTTCAACTTTTAGTGGCAAGACTGACAACATATGAAAGGCCAATTATATTAGCCACAAAATCACCTTTATGTACAGTAATATTCCAATCGTTTGGCGGATGATTAGCATAAAAGCGTTCCTTGTATTCAAGTAAAGCATGGATAAAGACCAATTGAGCTTGTCAGTGGACAAAAATATTAGGGATATAAATCAAACTATAGGCAAAGCCGTGTAGATAGTATGTGCAAGAAATGAATAAATGCCTTTCGATTTTCAAAAGAATCGTGTTACATGGAATGCCCATGACAAGATATCTTAACCCTCAAACTAACTACAAAGCTTTTAGGTCCTCGCTAGTTTTATTGAAAGAAGTAAACATTACCCTCTCGTGTTAGAGAACAAAAAATGAACTAATAACCAGCATTGTAAGTCATTCACGATAAACTACTCACTGATCAGAATGATCAAGCAGTAGCTTCCTTCAGATATGCAATGAGATCTGCACGCTCCTGAGGCTTCTTCAGTCCAGGGAACACCATCTTGGTACCGGGTATGTACTGTAAGAAACAATTACAGCCACAAAAAGTCAAGTTCAGATCATGTCAAAAACTCGTGTTACAAACATGCTAACAAAGCATCATAATCCAAATGTAACACAACACGTAGGGAAGTCCATTTAGATGTTCCCACAAAGGCCTAAATACCTTAAGTAACTAGGATAAAAGAAGAAAAACCTCAAATCCGACATGTTTGCCTAAAATAGGCAAGCGCACACAACGAATCACAATAATAAATGTAGAGTATTAATTCGAGGGTCAAGCCAAAAGGAGGTTATTAATCAGTACTCTAGTTAACTAAGAAGCAATATAACACAAATTTTAGATTGATTTATAAAGCTTTAGTATAATTCTTTATAAAGTGTCCAACAACCATGGAGAGAAAAGAGATCCAACTTGACATGTTATCCAGATTGTACTCTAGGCACAAAGTGTCAGAGATTAATATAAAACATGTTATTGTACGTTAACAATAACATGTTTTATATTAATCTACTCAATCACGTGTTTTATATTAATCTCTGACACAAAGTTGTAGCCAAACAAGAAAGATTGATAAGTATAACACAACTTAATTCCTATAAATTAACGAGTCGTAACAAAGTTTAACACCATAAATGGATGATATGATATTGATAGAGTGTTGATACCTTCTTAGGATTGAGCAAATAATCGTACAAAGTATGGTCGCCCCAACCGACGGCCATGTTCTTGTTAGCAGAAGAATAAGAATATCCAGGCATAGTACCTGACTGCCTTCCAAAGAGGCCGTTCAAATTAGGACCTGCAGATCAGATCATGATTATGAATCCGTGAGATCGAAAATGGAAGAGTTGATTAAAAAAGGAAAGGAGCATGCGTGCGTACCTTGCTTATGGCCGCCACCTTGCTCGACGGTATGGCATTGAGCGCATTTAGTCCTGAAGATCTTGTCGCCGGACTTGGCATCGCCGGCCGGTGCTTGCTCGAAGGACGCCATCTTGATTTCTTTTGCTGTTCGAGAATAAAGGTGGAAGGAAATGGAATACGTTATCATAAAATAACAGAAATACCTCTCTTTCTCCTGCGTAATCACCAACACACTTACATTCTTAACACGTGTCGCCCACCCTCCTTGTTTCCGAACATTTCTCTTTTTTGCCTTGCTTCGCGTTCCATTATCATCCAACTCGGCATCTACGTCATTCAATATTTTCAACTCAATCCTAACCTTAAGGTAAAATACATAAAAAGAATTCTGTGATTTTTATATTTTTAAAAAATATAATTTTGTGATTTGTTTTTCTAAAAAAAACAAAATCTGTAGTCGTGAATTTCAATAAAAAACTGTCTCAAATTTTATAAATTTAGAAAATAACCGTTAAATACATAAAAATTAAATTTGTTAGAAAAATGAGTAGAAAAAAGTACAAATAAAACCCTACTGATTTCAATGTCTTGCAAATAAAAAAATTGGTACATTGAGTAATTGGTTGATTTTTTTATGTTTCATAGACCACCCTTTTTTCTTTTTAGAATTTCGCAATTTTGAAACTCAAAAACCGAAACTCCACACTCCCTTTAACAGCATAGCAAGCACCAAATAGTTCGGTAGATTTTTTAATTGTTATTATTTTCATTTCAGATATCATATGATAAATGTCAATTAGGAGCACCAAACATGTCATGGGCTCAGACACTGATAAGTCGGACAATAGTAAATCAATCATATTAACCTGTATGCTATACCAACAAAAAAAAATAAAAAATTATAAACAAGTAAATTGCACTGCACTTTCTGTCTTTCATTTCATTCCCAAATTATGGACGAATTTCATACCCAATCAGTGTCAATTAGAAAGGTGCGAAGATTGTTTATATTCATTTTCAGGAGATGCTACTCTGCAGTGTGGTAGCTGTTGTAAACGGAACAAGGGTCTAAAACTTAAGTCATCCCAATTCTTCCCTATCAGACCACCAGTCCCCAGGTTGATCCGGGTTGATGACAGGCAGCTGCAGAATGGAAAGCAATCCAGTCCCCAGTTCATTCTAGGTTTAACTTAGGATAGCATAAAATCAAGCTAAAACTGAAATTGAAATGCCAAATGGCGCAGACTATAACATCTCATGGTTTGCATTTGACATTTATCGTAGCAAGTACGTCATACTGGTATCAAACCCCTAACTTCCAAAACTTAGCTGGCTAACCTTAACCCACAAAGAAGAACAACCCCAACATTCCAAAGGATCCAACAATGTTACGTTACAGCTCTAAACACTGCTTATCAGAAACTAGTCAATGGTACAAGAATGTACATCGGACAGTTTCCCAATTGATTTGCTAACCTACACCACCTTTCAACAAATAAAAAGGTGTCTTAGTTAACTTGCCCAGTTCTTCATTCTTCATGCCATATGTTTGCCAATTGACAAGACATGCACAAGAATTTCCCAGAATAAGAAATAAAACCCTTTATTAATATCTATTTGAGATGTAATTGTATCAATCCCTCAGAACAGATTTGTACAAAGATCCATGATGCATCTTTGCAAACAAAACATGTATACACTCATTAACAACAAGACATGCATCTCAAATGCGAGATGACAATTTCTAATACAACACGTTTTACATCATGTCTAATGATACAGGACATAATTGGCTCGATAATCATTTTTCATTTATATCAGCCGGAATGATATGTAATATAACATGATACTAATTTGACAAAAGTAAACCCTAGTTCCTCTCTAGGTACTGAGGTTTTGTAAGTATTAAGACCTTTATAATCCTCCCTATACTAAAACATACTGGTCAAAGAGCAAAATTAATTGCTCATACAAACAGATCAGACCAATGCAGATGATAACGAGGACTCTATACCAACTTCATAATCCTCCAACTCCAAAAACTACTTCATGACACTCCTAATGCAAATACAGAACAGCCGATGAACCAATTCAAGATCAAATCATGCCAGGATATTTCACTACAGACCTTACAATAATTTTCTGGTAATTCATATATGGAAGTGAAGTCTTGCAAGCAAAGCTGCATAAAAACAGGGAAGAAAAGAATAAAACCAACTTAGAATTTCAGAAGAGTAGGTAAATCCACCGGTATTATGACTATCAAAAAATTAATAAGGGATCCATGAAATCATTCATGAAAAAGAGTTTACAACAACAGTATTCTCCTAATCTCAATTCCCAAAATATTTGAGTATCATTTGCGCCTCAATCCATCTTTTTATTTGAAAGAAGTGGACAATTTTCTCTTCTTTGAAAAAATAAACTGTCTAGGATATTAATAATGTCATGAATTGCTATATAGCACATACTAAACAAGCAGATTAGGCAGTAGCTCCCTTCAGATAGGCAATGAGATCCGCACGATCCTGTGGCTTTTTCAAACCAGGGAAAACCATCTTAGTTCCAGGAATGTACTGCACACAGAAAAACAGAGAACTCATTAATCCGTGACATGGCAAAACAATCATGCCAATCTTAACCCAGGAGCACAAGTATGCAAAGCCACATATATGATCATTAGCCACAATATTCAATCACAACAATTCGTCAAGTAGCAACAGACAATCACAGCACTATATTTCTTGTAGTCACTTAACTGACCCTGAGCAAAAAGATCGAGCTAAAAGTTAAGGCTAGCAACAATTGTACATTAATCTCTCACAAACCTTCACCTTACGAGTGAATGCCCCAATGGTGCACAACATAGGCCGAACCCACCCACCATGTATTTTTCCATTCAGCAAATATTGAAGTAACCAGGAATTAAATTGACCATACAGGCTCTAATACCATACTTAACCGATTGTTCAAAAGCTCGAGCTGATAGTTATGGTTAACTAACATCTTTTATATATTTATTTAGCTCGTAATCAAAGAAATCCACAACAAAACTACGTGCTAGAACCAATTAAAAGAACACTAAATTATCTATTCGAATCCCTAATTTCTTTAATTTATCGAATCCACGACTAAAATGAAAACAAGAAAACAACATAGGTTATTGAGAAATACCTTCTTAGGGTTAAGAAGGTAATCATACAAGGTATCTTCTCCCCAAGCCACGGCCTTATTCTTATTAGCAGCAGAGTAAGAATATCCAGCAGTAGTCCCTGATTGCCTCCCGAAAAGCCCATTCAAATTAGGTCCTGCACAAACACAAACCCTAAATCAATCAGATCCACGAAATTCAATCAGAAAAAAGACGATCAGATCTACAATCGAAAAATACCTTGTTTGTGACCGGCGCCTTGATCGACGGTGTGGCATTGAGCGCACTTAGTCTTGAAGATCTTCTCTCCGGCTTTTGCGTCGCCGGGAGGTGCTTGTTCGAACGATGCCATTACTTCTGTACAGAGATTCTCGAGGAGATGAAAGCTAGGGTTTCAAGAATTTTTCACCAGAGAACGGAAAATACGAAGGCCGATGTGGAATTTATTTAGAAAGGATCTTTAGGGTTTTTTCAGTTGGATAATGACTGAAATGCCCTTTAGCTTTTTTGGTTGAATGGTAGGCGTTGAGGGATAGAATAGTATTTTCAAGCGATGGGTTTGTTAAATATATAATATGGAAAAGATTTCGTGGTGAAAAAGAAAGATTATTCTAGAATGTGGAACTTTTAGGGGTGTTCTTATTGGCAGAAGAGGTTGAGGAGGGATACACGTGGCATACATGAGCTGTCACAACTCACAAGAGCAAAAGTCTAAGCTGTCTAGTTCCTCTTTCTTGACTGACTATTTACGCAACCCTCTCCAGCTTTTGATTTTTCATCAAATAAATTCTCTATATTTGTTTTGTTTTCTTAAACAAATATTTACGGCTAACCAAAAAAAACTCAATTCTGTCATTAAAAAAAAATAAAAAACTCATTTATACCTATTTCAAACATATATGAGTGGTGAATCGAAATTGCTTATAGTTTCAAACAAATCTAAGTTTGATGATTCAATCTTATTTGAGTTACTTACTACCGTGCAACCAAAAGATGTTATCAAAGTAATTAGCAAGGTTGTGTCTATAGTTTATCGCAATAATGTAAACTTTCTGGAGTATTGCTGGAACAATTTAAGATATATTTTCCATTTTATGTTGATTTGATTCCTCCAACAAGAGTTTCACAATTACCTTTGATTGTAAGATGGAGAATGTGTTAGTTCCGAATAATTACGTAATACTTTTAAAGGGAGTGAATAAAGTATCATGGCTAATTAAGAATTTTTCTTCATGATTTATTATCCTAACTCAAAAACTCAAGACATGTTTAATATTATTGTTAATTGTTGTTTGCTGATAACTATTTGATAAATAAATAATAATTTAAACAATATGAATATATCATTATCAATATAAAATAAATAATAATATAATTTAAACAATTTTTTTTATAAATAATATAATTTAAACCACTTATACATTGATAAAATATTCATCTTCAAATTCCCAAATTGAATTGTAAATTGTTAAAAATCAAATTACAGATTTGTAAAATGAATTCAAGCATGAATTTAAATCGTAAATCATCAAATTATAAAAATACGTAAAACGTTCATAATATGATTTATAATTTCGATTTTGAGAGTCGTAAATGTCATTAAATATTTGAACGAAACTAAAGGATATATTTTATTGATATATAAACATAATTTCTTGAAAAAATACAAAATGCATTCGTCACTAAAACGTAAAGTTGAAATTTAAGACATTTTATTTTGCAGAAAATCTTCTTACCACGTACCTGCATTTGCAAATTGTTAAACCATTTACCGCACTTGTGCCTATTTTTCTAAACCCAGAAAATCAGCAGGAAAAAGGGGATAAACTTTTGCCTTGTGTTTCTACTCTTTGCTATTCTTTTTTGCTCTCACTCCAAATAATAAATATCCAGGGCAGCTCAGCCATATAAGCTTATACAGCTGCAGATATATATGCTAGACTATTTGCATAGCATCGCTCGTACCACAACCACAACATATAGATGCCTGAGCAACACAGAAAGACATTACGTTAACTGTATAGAACTCCAAACAAGTATGATATAAAGCAATAAATATAAAAACATTTGACCAAAAATAATCACTAAGAAAACATATTGGAACACCTTCAATATTTCATATTTTCCTACCTGATCAAAATTTATAATATGCTTTTTCATTAGAAGAAGGGTTCAAATAAAAAAATGGGAATGACAATGTTACAGGAAAAAGCAAAAAGGACAAATAAATTTCATTAACCAAACCCACCATCACCACCATATCTAGAATTAGAAAACAAACCAAGAATAAAAATTCTTATTCAAACTAACCCTTTACAATCAGTTTTCCTTTACCACAAAATTGATATTCACCAACACTTCTCACATCCTTCCTTTCCTTCTCACTTTCAGTATCCCTGTGCTTGCCTCGGCGGACGCATTGGCCAGCCAAGAAGTGGAGGTGATCCTGGTGGGGTAACATCTTGACTAGGAGAGAAGAGGCTCAGTTCTACAAATTGCCCTGTCGATCCTCCTCCGTCCCTTTCATAAGTTCGGAACGAAATTGATCCACGCTTTGTTGACGCATCAGAGTTTCTTGTTGGGCTGATTCGACTGCTTTCCTCAACATGGCTTTGGTTAGCAATAAGGGAAATCACATCGTTGTTATCATCATTTATCCTTCTCCTCGCCTCCAAGTCCTGAAGATTCCCCAGGGCTAAAGAATCCGCAATTGGGCAATACACAAACATGCAAATACACACCCCAGCACAACATAAAAGGACAAGAAATGCTGAGAAAGCAAGAGCTTCAAACAGCAAGTGATCTGGTTCTGATAAAACAGATAGTCCAAGAAATACAACCCGTAATGGGAGGAAACTTGAAACTGAGAAAATTAATGTATAGACTCTCCTCTGCAAAGCCTTGTTAATAACCAACTTCAATATCCGCCTTCCGAGCCAAAACAAGTACAGGGTTGATATGGTGGTGAAAAGCCCGAGCAGCATGGTATTTAATAGAGGGTAAGAGCAGAGAGCAGTAACATCAGAATCATCACTCACAGGAGTAGCTGTGATTGTAAAATAATAAGGCAATTTACTCATGGAGCCTTCACTCTTGCGCAGTTGTGGCCCGATAAGAACAATAAAGAGCTGAAGAACAAACATTGGAAGGCAATAGAGAAGAACATATACTGCTGTTTTTCCATTCCATTTCTGACTCAGAATTCCTGATTCCATCCTCTGCAAGGGTGCTCGAAGAAGAAATACAATAGTCAGGAATAGACAAGGTTCTGCAAAACCAAGATTGGATACAATGTAACCTTTGCAAACAGTTTCCTGCCATTTCCGGTCTAGCACATCAAACACTTTTCCTTCACGCCTCAACAAACTTAACCGCAAAATCTCACCAACACCCCACCAGATCACAAAAAGTATGAATATGATACGAATGAGCCAAGGACCACTAAAATAAGTGAGTTGATTCAAGTTTTGATTACGAACACGATTGCGGAAGTAAAAAGTGTAAGCAACGCACAGCAAGCCGAGAAGAATCGAGAGAGCCACTAAGCAAATCGTCACCACACCGAATGCATCGGCAGCAGAACTCGTCAGGGGCATTACCCGAAGCACAAATTCCACGCATGCTCTCTGCCAGCATGGATGCAAGGAATCCTCCTCTGGTGGTTTATATGCTTGCTCTCCAGGATTAATTTTGAATAGCAGTGATTTTCAAAATAAAAGTGGATTGTAGTGTGTCCAGGCCAACTAACCAAAAGCAGTCAAGTAAGGTTATCCCACTTGCCTGTATAGCAATAATTATGGCAATCCCACATAAGGTGCCGAGAAAAGTGATCCACAGCCAACTCCACTGTTCAATTTCAAGAAACTTTGCGCTCACTTAGGAAAGTTATCTGAGCCAATCACCTACCAAAAACAACAAGAGAATATTCAATTTAAAGATTCAAGCTTAATGCTTATCACTAGCATATGCGCTGTTTGAACTTATGTGGAAAAACATATTATATCCACAAGACTATGTTGAACAACTAATATAACTAATATGAGAATACATAAGAATTCCATTTAACATTGCATCAACACAGAAGCTATAACTTCACTACAAACTCAAAGCAACAAAGTTTTGCAATTATATAATCCCAAGTATGAACTAAAGGCTGTAGCAAAACAAAAAGAAATTGCAAGCAACTCCACATTTTTGTAATCAATTTACAGCACAACTTGCAACTTGATTATCCACCCACATGCAATTATAAACCTGCGTAGGTAACAATTTCTGAAGCACCTATCTACAAAGTAACATACTATATGAACAAACAAATTGAACAATGCAAACACTTCATATGTTTCTTTTAACTATAAAGTGAACTAAACATTTAGAAGTGAAGAATTAAAATGAATATCATAGGAGTCAATACACACACATATACATAAAAAGTAAATAGTTCTGCTGAGTAAAGACAAAAGATACTTACGGCACACGCACACAATTGTTATACATATACATTCCATATTTGCAATATAACGTTGCCTGACATTAACACATCATGAAACATTTACTGAAATATCACAATCTAATCATCAGAACACCAGGAAATATTGTAGATTCTGCATATCGTAGATTCTTAAGTAACAAGATATTGGGAGGAAGCCTCATAAAACGAATATAATTTCTTCCAAACTAAAAGCAATCGAGGCAAATATCAACGAATAACAGTATCGATAGGAAATAAGCAATGTACCGACAGTTGATAGCACTAAAGCACGGCTAATTATCGTGTATACGAGTGTCAATACAGTGAGATAATTGCTGATTCATAACAAGAAAACAGATTCATACGTCAACAACTAAAGCAATATACACTTGTTCGTAATCTTTATTGTTTAACATCTCAAAATTCAGCGACATTCCAAATCTAAGCATTCCGCAGAACACAACGAATATCAAAAAGATATCAACAGCTAATTTCACAAGATAAATGAAATAAAAACAGAACATCGACATTCGAGAAACATGCAGTAAAACACAAAACCCTAAAAAAAAAGAAAAAATCAGAATTGAAGATAGAAAACCCTAAAAAAAGAAGGAGAATTGGAAAAAAGGAGAAGAACGGAGAGCTTACGAAGCAGAGAATCTTGATCCAGTGAAGGTCGCCGGAGAATCGGAAAAGGGAGATGGATCGAGAGAGCTAAAACAGAGGAGGAGAATTCAGAAATAGATAGACAAAAAAAACAGAGAGAGAAAGAACGTAGTTAGGGGAATAGGTGAGTGGGACTTTGTTGGTGACAGCCTGTTTCCAGCTGTGTCCTCCACACCTAATTGCTTCGGATTCACTGATTTTTGCTTCGGTTTTAATCCGAGCCTATGTGGCTCTGCCCTGGCGGCGTTTACGGCGAGCCTTTTTTTCTCTCTATTTTTCAATTATTTTATTTTAACAGACTGGCTCATTGGTTATGCGGTTTGGGTATCCTATGACTCCCCTTCCCTTCAAATTCTTCCTGCCCTTCCTAATTTTCATAATTTTCTTTCTTTTATGTGATAAATTACCAAATTAATCTACGAAAATTAAATTAAGTATTGGAGTAAAGTGTAAAGATTCTCGTGGCGTTGGGGATAGCGAGCAATTTTACCTTTAACGTTAAAAATTATGCAAATTTATTCATAATAATGTTGGTAACTAAGATCAATTTTATCCCTAATGTTTATAGATTAGGTTAGATCCAAACATCAATTGAGAATGTATGTTTTATTTTTTTAGGGTAAATTTTCAAAAGAAAACATCGTGATTTCACTTATTTTTAAATAAAGAATTATAATTTACTTTTAAGCATAAAGAATTATAATTTACTTTTGCTCAAAAAACTCATGTGATTTCACTTATTTTAATCACGCGTTGTGGTTATAAAAAAATCAAATTGAGAGTTCTTAAACTTTGACTTTGAAAAATAACCTCAAAATGGATTTATTTTTTTTTTCAACAATTATATTTGTTTTCTTACAACAATAATTTTAAGTTGTTTAGTACCGCATTTTACTATGAGACAACACTTTTTATTTTTCAAAATTATCATTTGCTAAAAGTTCAAATTACAGTCCTTTACTTGCTTAAAACTAAACGACGATCTTTTATTTACCAAAACGCGAAATCACATGACATTTATTTGAAATTAACCCAAACTTAAAATATAGTATGTGTTTTTGGGTGTGTAAAGGGTACTGTCACAGAGAAGGAAATTGGAAACATAAGATAAAGGGCTTCGAGAAAAGAAGGCCCATTAAAGTAAATACCATCAGGAAAAACATCAGGCCCAAACCAACATGCAGAGCCCACAAACATATAAATGAAAGCTGCAATTGCAATCCATTATGCTCAAAATTAGGGTAAATTATACTAACGGCATCTAACTGTACCTATTTTTCCAAAGAGGTACCAAACAATATTTTATCTCAAAGTGGTATCTAAACTATCAGTGACCTCCCAACTAAGTTTCTATTACCTTCTACAACCCGATAACACGCGGTCAATGTCTTGTCAACGCTAGTCAACTCAAGTTTGACCAAAAATTTTTTGACCACATTGACCTCCCAATACAAAAGTACAAAATTAACCCTCCCCTTCTTCTTCTCTCCTACTTCATTCTCTCTCCTAATTTTCTCTCACCTTCTCTTCTCTATCTTCCACCAAAATAAAAATCTCTCATCTTCTTCTTACTTCTTTTTCTTTCCTCGTCTTTTTTCTTTTTTTTATTTCTTTCTTCTTCTTTCTCCTCATTTTCTTTCGAGAATCCAAACGGGTACTACTGAGATCCATAATTTTCCAAATTTCGGCGGCTTTCAGAGCTGGCCGAAATCTGGAAAATTCTAGATTCCGGTGGTGTCCGAAACTGGACGGAATCTGGATTTTCTAGATTTTGGCCAGTTTCATAACCGGAAAGAATCTGAAAATTCCAGATTCAGGTCGTTCCATAACTGGCCGGAATCTGGAATTATTCTAGATTCCATCCAGATCTAAAGGTTGGAATTTGGAACCAGATTCCGTCGTTCGATAAGTGGTCGAAATCTAGAATTTTTCTAGATTCCGTCCAAGTATGGAATGGCCGGAATCTGGATTTCCATATTCCGGTCAGTTACAGATTCTGCCGAAATTTGGAAATTCCAGTTACCGGAATCTGAAACTTGGATTGTAGGGGGGAGAAGAAGAGAAGGAGGGAGAAGAAGAAGAAGGAGGAGGAGGAAGAAGAAGAAGAAGAAAAAAAAAATAAGAAGAAAAGAAAAAGGAAAGGAGGAGGAAAGAAAAGTTATGGTGGAAGGAAATGGGAGAAAATGAGGAGAGAAGTAAGGGAGGAGAAAGAAGAAGAAAGGGCAATTTAGACATTTTGGGTAGGATAGTTAAATGGGTCCCTTAAAATTTGGTCAAATTTCGATTGACCATCGTTGACTGGGCGTTGACTTCATGTTGACTGGTTGTAGGAGGTGATTTGGACTTGCAATTTTTCCAATCTTGGACCTTGGGGATGATATGTCACAGATAGTTCGGGTACCACTTTAGAATAAAATTTTGTTTGAATACCACTTTAAAAAAGTGAATATTGTTGAAGTACCGTTGGTGTAATTTACCCAATTATAGAGTTTACAAAATATCAATTAGTCAGTCTCTCAAAATGTTTAGAATTTGTCAACGATGAGCTTAATTCAGCTCCACATACAAAAATCCCTTTAATTAGTTATCCCCACCCACACACACACAAATTTTAATTTAAATTAAAGATGACAAGTTAGACTTACGCATGCTAATTTTGAATCTTGTTTTTACTAAGTGCTGACGCCTCATACTCTACAAAATGCCATGTTTTTACTTCTGTTAAATAATAATAACAATGACAATAATAAACATTAATAATAAGTTATTGTATCTCTACCAAAAAAAAATTATCTATATATATAGTAAAGGAGTAACAATTAGGATGAGGTGTCAAGCTCTCCTTTTTTTACTCCTTTAATTTCCACATGTCAATTTCTCACAATTTTAATTTTTTTTTATTATTTCCTTATCATACCATTTATATTTAGATACACTTTATTAATTGAAAAATAGTATTATTTCCTAATTCGGATTCTATATATTAATAATACTAATTCGGATTAGTGTATATGGTAATTTTTTAATTTTTTAATTTAAAAAAAACAAAAATACATAATATGGTAATATTTTGAATTATTTAGATTGCAATTCAAATTTAATACTTTCATAATTTTATTCTTAATTTTGAATTCTACATATTAGTAACATTTTTTTTTTGTTTTTTGCTTCAAAGTAGCTCATAATAATAGTTAATAGATGAATCTATATGTCTTCGAGAAAAAAAATAGATGAATATGTATATATTAAAGGTTTAACAATTAGGATGAAGTGTCAAACTCTTTTTTTTTTTACTCCTTTAATTTTCACATGTCAATTTTTCACAATTTTAATTTTTTTTATCATTCCCTTATCATACCATTTATATTTACTAATTGAAAAATAGTATTATTTTGTAATACGGATTCTATATATTAATAATACTAATTCGGATTGGTATATATGGTAATTACTTAATTCTAAAAAAAACAAAAATACATAATATGGTAATATTTTTAATTATTTAAATTGCAATTCAAATTTAATACTTTCATAATTTTATTTCAAATTTTGAATAATTTTTTTTTTTGTTCCTTGCTTCAAATTAGCTCATAATGATAATTAATAGATGAATATGAGGATCTAATATTGATTGAGCCAAAGTATTTATTGTGTCTATTTGATGAATATGGTTTTGTTATTTGATGTATTAGTATTAGATTTTGAATGGATTGACTCAAATGTTTTTATTTTCTAAATTCTCTCTCTAATCAGCTTCATTTTTAAAAAAAGTTATAAAAACTTCAATTTTTTTATTGCTCATGTTATGTCTAATATATTTTTCTATTTATTATATCACATAAACTTGCTTACTTAAATTGAAATACTCCTGAATTTTGCAGTATTGAGAGGTTCTCATAGATTTCAAAAATCCGGGTTAAAGTTGTCTATAATAGTATAATGTCAAATTGCGACTGTATTTTTCTATAACTCTAAATAGGAGCTAAAAATTTTATATTTTTATTATTTATATATATATTGCTTTTGATTTATTTTTTCAAGTACTCATTATTTTTGCTGTGTTAATATGGTTTGTTTTTTTTGGAAGCTAATAATAATAATACAGTTACTTACGAACTCTTTTCAGCATTCGAACAGTTTAATTAAAAAATTTGAATCTAATCTAGGATAACAAATTTTAATAAGGAAATAAGTTTTATTTATAAAAAAAATAAGAAAAGAATTTTAAGGGTAGTTTTAGTTAACTAACTTATAAAAAATAGTTCAATAAGAAATGCAATATTAAAATTCAATTCACAAATAGTTAATTTCCAAAGTAGTTAATTGAACTTTCTTACTTTAAATGGTTTTTTTTTTAAAAAAAGGTTCACTAATATGAGTAGTATTTATGTATTGTGCATTTTGAATTTATTTTATATTGTACATAGTATGGTATTTAAGTAATAAATTTGCTTTCTGTAAAAAAAAAATACAAATTTGAATTATTTTTACTATTTGTCAGATGCAATATATCCGAGCATATGAAATTAGAGAAATATGTCATCCATTGAAAAATGATTAGTGTAAAGAAAAAAATGCGTACAAGTGATACATGTTTATTGCTCGGGTCCCTGAAATTATAATAAAATTTCACATAAAGTTAATACAATAATTCAAAAAATAAGCTCTCACAATCCGTGCATAGCACGGGCCAAAGACTAGTTATTATATAATAATACTAATATTAATAGAATGCTAGCCTTAGTCCTTCAAATTAGTTGTTTACAGTCTTTCCAAGCTCTTCAATTAATTTACACATAAATCATTTGATTAACCCCTTGTAATACTTAATAAATTGATAAATGTACTTTGAATAGTGATAAAAAAGTATAAATACAGCTTATTTTTAAAATTTGGTCATGAATGAATGTGACACGATCTTTCTTAACTATCATCAAGAATTCTTTATTCCTTTTAAGGGAAAGTGTTTGGATATGTCTATCCACTAAAGTTAGTGCAAACTATAGATTTTTGTAATAGTATTTACAGATTACTTACCAATAAAACTAAAATTTGACGAAACGAGAATTTGAACCTCAAACTTTTCAAACATAATATGAGTGTCTTACCACTTGGACCAACTCTTATTAGAATTATCGGTCATTTTTTGCATTTTAACATAATGAAGCACACTCTCGTAGGAGTGGCCCGACTCAGTAACTGACTAATGTTCATAGTTAGAAAAAGAGATTCGAACTTTTGAGAAAAGTAGAAAAAAAAATATTATATATTTGAACTTAGTCGAGCCTCTTACCTTTTAATTTTTTTGGTAACGCTCTTACCTTTTAATGAAAAATAAAAATAAAAATGGGCCAAGCACATTATTATTCTTCTATTACGGCTTCGAATAATCAAGAATTTAACACTGTTCTTCGCAAAAAGAATTTAACACGGTCGTGTACTCAAGTTTATCTGATGTGTTATACATGTTTACAATTTAAGATTAAATGTTTTATGCTATCTTATATTTTTTGGACAAATGTGTGAATCTCATTTAGACATTGTTTTGAGAAACATAAAACCAAGCCAACTAATTACACATAGTAGACAAAAGGAGAGACATATATGTCAACTTGTTTAAACCCCATACATACATGAAACAGCAAGTAAATTACTATCAACATCAATAAATGAACAAACTAAGTACAAAATTTCACCAAACTTGTAGATCTACCAACCTTAGTTTAGTTTTACTTTTTAAATTGCTTCCTTATAAAAAAAACTTAGAAGCTCTCTAGTCTTCATCAATTACCCAATTGTATCTTTTTCCCTTCATCTCTAAGCATAGAAAAAGGAAAACACTATCACTTAAAATAGTTAAATAGACCCTCAAAACCAAAAGTCCAATGTCCATAGCATCACAAAATGAGGCCTAAAACACAACAAATTTCTCACCTTAAGTTGCTCATTTTTTGTGTATTTCTTGCTTTCTTCCTCCTCTTTATTTTAAGATCAAACGTATCTTCATCTTCCATAGAAAACCCATCAAACACATCTTCACCTTCCAAACAAAAATCACCAAGTTGCTCCTCAAATTGCACCAAAATCCCAACTTCATTAGCACAAGCACTAATCCACTACACAACCTCAACAATCACCCCACAACAAACCAAAAAAGAAATATCAATAACATCACAAGTTCTAGAAAACAAATCCCCTTGCAACTTCTTAGTTTTCGGGCTCGGACATGATAGTCTAATGTGGAACACACTAAACTATGGAGGAAGAACAATCTTTCTTGAAGAAGACGAGGCGTGGATAGCACAAATCAAGAAAAGATTCCCAATGTTAGAATCATATCATGTGAGATATGATAGCAAAGTGAATCAAGCAGATAATCTTATGGAAATGGGAAGAGGAATTGAATGCACATCAGTTTCTGATCCAAAATATTCAATGTGTGAACTAGCATTAAAAGGATTGCCAAAAGAGGTGTATGACATAAAATGGGATTTGATAATGGTGGATGCTCCGACGGGGTATTATGAAGAAGCACCGGGAAGAATGAGTGCGATATATACAGCCGGTATGATGGCAAGGAATAAGGAAGATGGTGAGACTGATGTTTTTGTTCATGATGTTAATAGAGACATTGAGGATAAATTTTCTATGGCTTTTTTATGTGAAGGGTATTTGCAAAAACAACAAGGCAGATTAAGGCATTTTACTATTCCTAGTCATAAGGTTGCTGACCTTGACAGACCCTTTTGCCCTGAGTAGATTTTTTTTAAAATGGAATAATTGTTCTTACAATTTCTTTCATTGTAGGTTCTTTAATTCTAAAACAGAGATTATAGCAGAAGAATTATGTCATTCTTGTAATTTTTTATTTTTGTATCTTCAGCACATCACTATAAACTTTTCAGCTTTAAATGTGATTGGGCCAAATTACTTCCAGGCTAATCTTAGATTCTGGTGTTAATAATTAGGTTGGTGTCACAATCATATCTAGTAAATCGGTTATATTGTGTTTGCGGTTATATGTTAAAATGATATAGTCATCTATGTTGCACAAAAACGTAAATGCAAATGGAAACTAAAAACGTAAATTATAAAAAACATTGAAAAAGAAAACATGGAGAAACATGTAAATATAAAAAAATAGAGGGGAAAATTTGTGAATATTACAAAAAGAAAATTTAATATGTACATAACCAAGGCAACTTTTGTCAACTAAAGACAATATTTTATATCATGCTAGAGAATGTTAGGTAGGGTGACAAGGTTTGGAAATTAGAGTGCCTTACACAGGGACCCCTATTGAATCAAGCACCATAAAAACTGTGGTAGCTTGGATTAGGCTCCCTAGCATCCCAATCCACCTCTAACACTAAGGGATTCCGAAAAACATCGATAGAGCTATTGAAAAAATCTATAAAGTAGATCAAGAGAACGAGTCTTTAAATTAGTGATTGACATTTAACTAATGCACGAGAAAGTTAGGGTTATTGTTACTAAATTCGTGTTACACATGATTTTCAATTCTAAACTTTTTCTAATAAATAATTTGGGTACGAAAGTATGAAATATAGCGCAACACAAACACATATATGATGTACACATTGGGCACGAGAGTGTAAAAATCATAATTAATCACCAAAAGCTACAATCATATATACAACAATATTAGTCAATTTGAAAATTCAAAACATAGAAAAGAAACTAAACTAAAGCGTTCAAACTTTGAACGGGCAACTCGGAGCGACAAAGAGGGCAAGTATGGCTAATAGTGAGCCACTTTTGAATGCAATTCTTGTGAAAAACATGATCACAACAAGGCATTCCAACACCAATCTCCCCAACTTCCTCCAAACATACACCACAATTTTCCTTCTCGGTCACCACTTTCTCCGAATTCACTATCATGTCGATGGCTTCCTTCGTGGCAGGCACCATACCATAGTTTTGTCTAGCGAACTCCATCCGCGAAACCCCCGACATTAGTTCCATCTCCCCAACCAAATAAGTCTTACAAGAAACAAACTTGAGGTTCAAGGCCAACACTTTCTGGTTCTGAATATTGGGGGTTGCTTGTATAATCTTGACAATACGTTCCATTACAACGGAAACCAAACTCCTATGGTTGCGAGAATCAATCCCTAAGACCCCCAATTTATGACAAAGATGGGAGTCGAATATCTGAGGGTTGTTCTTGAATATATCAAGGTTTGATCGAAATAGATTTTCCGGAGATTCATGGGTTGTTCGTGTTGGATAGTTGATAATTCGACCATCTTCTGTCCTACACTGCACTTTTTGCTGGATTTGGTACAACAACCGGAACGAAAACAGCAGCGAAGACGGGTTTCCGGGATATTCTGACGACTTCTTTGCTGAAATTTGTAATATTTGAACAGACATGTTCTCTCTAACCATGTTTATTACTTCAACAATCACAAAAATAGTCGGGAGCGCTTTAGAATCTCTCGAAACAGCACCACTTGTTTTCAAAGCTTAGATGATTTCTGTTTGATGCTAATCGGATTACTGGTTATATATATAAGTTCATCAATAATTTGTTGTTCCTAATTCGAGAAGGAGAAAGATTTCCGATAAGTAAATGGAGTTAACTCCTAATCATTCAAGCAAAAGAAGTTTCCAATTGGATAAATTATATTTCATTAATAAAATTCAATACAAACTATACTTTGGACATTATTTCTTTTGGTTTCCCATACATGTGGAGACGCAAGAAATTTTTTCCTCCTAATAAATTAATAAAAAAATAAGAAAAAATACTTTTGAGATTTTGACCATTTTTATACATAATTTTTGAGATTTATATTTTTGTGGTTTCAAATGTTAAAATTTAGAGGATAATAAAACAATGATTTCAATTTCTACTCGCGAATAACAGTCTCTTTTAGCTCATTTTGTATTTAATATGCTCTTCTCATCGAAACCTTTGACAAAGTTGCAGTAATAATATTGAGAGTGTCATGATTTATTGATGTTTTACTGCATTATTTTTTTTTTATCTATTTAAAGTTATTTTGTAGTGATGAAACAATATACATTATTTAAACGACAATTCGGTTCAAAATTGGTGAAAATAGTGATTTTTCACTCTCGAAAGCTTAACATATGTCAGCAAAAGTTAGCATTGTTATCCAGCTAGCCTCCAATTGCTAACAATTGAAACCACGTGGTAGTTATTTGCAAAAGTTTAAACCACAAAAATTATGTTCGGAACTTACTCAAATCATATAATTTATTTTTATAAATGAAACCCTCAAAAAATTTCTCCACTTTTTTATGTTAGCCAATTGAATACTCAAGATTTCTATCTAGGGTACCCTTCTATCTATTAGGAATTTAATCTACGTATGGTATATATTAAATATTTATTTCCAAGATAAACTACTATTATTAAAGAATTATATATCTTTTACGGATAGGCTTATACAAGTTGGGTATGAGATTTGTTTTTTTTATATGGTCGAGCCCGTGACAATGGATTGGATTTAGTTTGCTATGAACTTTTTTCACACTCAAACTCGTGGAGCTAGCATCATATCTTGGACCTGTAACTTTGTTGTCTAAATATATTAGTATAGAGATTATGTACCAAAATTATTACAATGTTTTTTATGAAACACCAATTCCACTAACAAAAAGATTGGTGTGATCAAATTCATTACAATGCTTCTTGTGTTTTGTATTATATATTGAGATACTTTGGTTGAATTTAAATAGTTTCGTTAATTGAGGCTACATAGATTTCAGCTCTATGCGAGTTGAACAATATAATTAGTGTAAGGCCAGAATTTGATTCAACTCATAAACATGTATAGCTAGGTAACAGTAAAACCAATTTGAATTAAGGGATGTATTTTTATTTTTTTTTGGTGATTACATAGGGCTTAAAAGCCCAATAAACAGAAAAGAAAAGATAACACGGGAAAATTAGGTGCAAACAACTCGACCGAGGTTTGAACCACATTTATCTTTGTACAAAATATTATGGAGGCGCACAGGAGGCGCATCAAACTCATGATGATCTAGGGAAAGAGAATCTGTGAAATTCGTCATCTAATCTGCCGCTCTGTTATTTTTGCAGTACATATGAACAAATCTGAGAGTCCACTTATGATCACGAGAGAGTGAATGATTCGAAACTGACTAATCTGGCATGAAGGAAATGACTAGCTGGAAGTCCAATTCGACAACAACACGTTTGAAGCCTTTTTACATACTAGGAGAAGATCAAAATAAAGACCCAACATCAGTAAATTGCAAATTCCTATATTTGAGTCGAAACCACGACACCACATAGGAATGTATTTATTGATATTTCCAAATAGGAGTAATGTTTAGGTGAAAAACACCTTATCCCAAATATATATAATACTTTATCCATAATTTATTAATTATTTTATTATATTAAATTATTTTATTCAAGTGAAAAATGACACTCAATCTTATGTTCGAAAAGTGTATGATTTGAGTCACTACTTTATTATTAGTAGGAAATTTGTAAACTTCATTGCAATTCTAACCCATTTGTAAACTTCACCGCAAATCGTTATCGATATCTATAATTTACTTTAAGTTTACTTTTAACTACACATTCTGACCCTGAAGGGTGGTATAATGTAAAAAGGAGAAAGGATAAAGCTACTCCAATAAGTTAGATAAAGCCACCCGTAGCTCAAAATAGTACGTACTTTTAGATTGGTTCGAAAAAACAAGTTCGAATTCCTAGACGCTTCTTCCCTTGACTTAATTTTCGTTTCTTTCTATTTTTTTCTTTTTAATTTCTTTTTTATTTTTTTATTTTTATTTTTTCTTTTCTTTTATAATTTTTGAGTTTTGATTTCTCTCCATCCCCACTTCTAATTAAAATTTTTTTTTTACTCTTAAACTTTATTTTATTTTTTTTAAAAAAAAACATAAAAGAAAAAGTGGAAAGTAATGGAGGGCATATGTTGGTGTTAATACATAGACATAGTAGCAGACACATTTCCGCTTTATCTGTCTTTTTCTTCTTCTTCTTCTTCTTTCTTTGAAATTGAAACCCCAACCCCAAACTAGAAGAAAATCATTTGGAACCATGAGCACCGATTAGTAAGCCCTCTTCTTTCTTTCTTTACTTATTTAATATTTTCTTGATTTTCTTTTGTTTCTTGTTGTTGTTTTTGCAGCGATTATCTCTTCAAGCTTTTGCTCATCGGGGACTCCTCCGTTGGTAAATCATGTCTTCTTCTTAGGTTTGCTGTAAGTTCTTCTTTCTCTTCTTTTCTTCAACTTGAATCAACTTTTCTTTTTAATCACAACTTTATATTTCTTAATTTTGCAGGATGATTCCTACGTCGACAGCTATATCAGTACCATTGGTGTTGATTTTGTCAGTCGCTTGTCCTTCTGTCTTTCCACTCTATATGTTGTGTTTCTATCTTAATGTTAATGGCTTAAAATTTTATGATGCTTTTGTAGAAAATCCGAACTGTAGAGCTCGATGGCAAAACGATCAAGCTGCAAATTGTGAGTAACTAAGGATGTAACTTAGTATTGTTTTGTTAACTGTTTGGGTTCGAGAGTGTTTGAGATTGTAACTTCTTAGATAATACAAATGCTAACAATCCTGTTTCAATGAACGTGTATTTAAGTCTCGAAATATTCGGTTGACCAACAAAGTTCAGTTTGTTTGGTTGAATGATACAAGTCGTGTATGTAATAGCCTAAAGCTTGTATCTTAGCTGGTTTAAATTTCCATAGAGTTAACATCCTATTGTATGTGATACAAATTGGTTGGCATAATAAGGTATTATGCGAGTTAATAATTGGAATTTCTTGTGAAGTGCTCTCAAGGAGTTCCCAAAGCTGCTCACATTTTTGCTAATTAGAAATTCTTAGTCATGATGGTATCATGTATTCATGTAATTGCTCTAAAGGTTATCAGGTCAATCAGTGAAAGCATGAAACATTTAAGTTTTAGTCAAATTCGGTCCTCTAGATTTTATGTGTTTGAGAATGTTGTCTGATGCAAGTTGTTTATTCCTTCTGAGTTTAGTTTCAAATGTCTTTTGTCTTGTGTTTAGATAACTTCTGCTTTTGTATTTATGGCAGTTCACATCAGTGATCTGTTTCATTTGTTTTCCTTCTAGATTCCTCTTCAAATTGATTTTTAACTTGTTTTGTTTATTCAGTGGGACACTGCTGGACAAGAACGTTTCCGGACTATAACCAGTAGTTACTACAGAGGAGCACATGGGATAATAGTAAGATATATTTTTGCTTTCTTTTTTTATGTCATCTGAAGATCTAATACTGTTTGTCTTTAGGTCCATGCTCATAGTACCATCATGTTAGATTTGTAAAAATGAAAACTCCACTTATCTTCCGAATTTGGGTGTACAATTTCCTGTACAAGGTCCTGCTGCGTAATTGGTCCTAACTCCTAACCGGTGTTTCAGAACTCAATAGATCGAAATCATTGCTTCTTGTGTTTCTGAGCTCACTTTATGAACTTGAATTTCCTACTACTAACTCTTACGTTTAAACTAGCAACTGATTAAATATGGTTTGGCATTTGATAGATTGCTAATGAATGTTGTTGGGTCCATTTTTCTCTCTCTTTATTGCTTGTTACCTTCCCTTTCTAATCATTTGTTTGCTATATTATCATGATATTAGTTGTTCTTCAGAATATTTCATACTGTAACATGATCTTTTAATTTGAAGTGTTAATTGTGGTGATACTTTGTTGTTGTTGTAGTCATTTTATTTTTTCTTTTGAGAAATAATATTGGAGGGCCTGAGATCTGTGTTCTGCATTGCAATTATAACAGATAGTTTATGATGTTACTGATATGGAGAGCTTCAACAATGTGAAGCAGTGGTTGAATGAGATCGACAGATATGCAAATGATAGTGTCTGCAAGCTTTTAGTTGGAAATAAATGTGATTTAGTGGAAAACAAAGTTGTGGACACAGAGACTGCAAAGGTATATATGGCTACATTTGTTGCCTCGTGTTTTAACTGTGTTCTTAGTAAAAGCTTGTAGGACAGCAAAACCTCTATGTTGAGACTGGATACTCATCCAGTAAATATGAACATCTTTATATATGCTGCTTTGTGGCTGTTGATAATTGACAGAAACAAAAAGGTTTTGGCTTTTAATTTTGGCAGGACAAGTGAACATGAAAAACATGCATCTTTCAAGTAATGGGAGTCTTATGTCATGTCTAAAATGTTTGTTTATCTTTGATTTGAAATGAGCAAGACAAAGGCTTCTCTTGGATGTATTCCGATCAAGTTCTTTTCAGGTCAATTTAAAGATGCAAAGAGAGTGATCTCTGTATGAGTATCCCCTTACTCCCCTAATATGATTTTCTCTAAAAAAATGCCATGAGATAATGACTATTTTTCGATTTGATTTTCTCAAAGGCATGTCTCTA
Organism: Euphorbia peplus; assembly: GCA_028411795.1. Lineage (NCBI taxonomy): Eukaryota > Viridiplantae > Streptophyta > Magnoliopsida > Malpighiales > Euphorbiaceae > Euphorbia > Euphorbia peplus. The sequence continues at coordinate 17,167,659 of CP110837.1, read as the reverse complement.
AAGAATCTACTGAATGTAACTAAATTATGTTGTCCATCATTGCAAGTTAATTCTGGTTTCTGCACTCAAATAAATGCAGGCATTTGCAGATGAACTTGGTATTCCTTTCTTAGAAACAAGTGCTAAAGACTCGATCAATGTGGAGCAGGCTTTCTTAACCATGGCTGGAGAAATCAAGAAAAAGTAAAACTTTCATCAACTTTCTCTACTATAGTTCCATATGTTCAGTTATCATTGATTTGCAAATTTATCATCAGTGCCTGCTTTCGATCATTGATTTGCTTCACGTATATTATGATTGAACATACGGAACACTCGCAAGGATACTTAGTACTTACTATTGCACTTGTTCCTTGTCCCTTACTTAGCCATAGTATTTCTTACAGATCTTGGCATTTGGTTAGTTATTCTGTAAATAAGTCGATCTTATTAAATGGATTGTTAAAGCTTATCATATGATTGAATGTGCAGAATGGGTAACCAGCCAACTGCAGATAAGTCGACAGGGACTGTTCAAATGAAGGGGCAGCCTATCCAGCAGAATAACAATTGTTGTGGTTAACCATTGATTGTATCAATAGTTTCGTACTGTAAGGTGGTTGTTTAGACACAACTAGACTATGGTCTAAGCAAAGGTGTTATCATATGGATCTCTAGATACTGTCAAATGTTTTGTGCTTAAAAGTTATCTGTGAAAAGTGAAAATCCTCCAGTTTTTAGGGTGTGCACAATTCATTGGGAGAATGATGGAATGAAATGGTGTAGCATCCTTGTTGAATCCGTGTTTTATAGATGCATATCAGCAATTCTTTTCACTTTCTGGGCATTTGGCAATTTAAACCCCAGATGAACATGGAGGTGTTTAGAACAGCATCAATTGGAGACTTTTGCTTATTGTGTGTGACCTAATTGAGGAGAAATCCTTCTATGTTAATGAATCATCACGTAAATTGTTCAGGATTGATTTTTGAAATTTCCTGAATTAAATGCACAGTTGATTCTTCCGAAAATGCTTCCACTATACATTATGAGTAATCAAAATTTGTGCAATCATTGGAAAATAATGATATTTCAGTGGGTTTGTGAAGTATCTTGTTTTGAACCGTCTTGTATATGATTGAATTTCATAAAGAACAAAATTCCACAAAATATGAAGGGGATACTTAATACCCAGTATGCTGTCTTGGCACCTTGTATTCTAGCCAGAACAAGCATAATCAATAAATTCACCAACACTACACGAGACAAAATTATCATTTGTTTTTTTCATTCATCACGTAAAATGGTATTGAATGCGAATCGCATGCAATTTTTTTGTCTCGAGACGCCATAATATTTGTTGGGGGTTGCACATTCAAGGAGTAACTAATTGAATATGAAGGATGAGATCATGGAAAAAGTCTCAGAACACAATGAACAATGAGATGCAACTACAAAAGCAGTAGTATAGGGAATTTCATCCAAAATAATAAGCAATTTGACAATATTTTCTAACCATAGAAAGAATTGTTAAAGACCAAGGTGCAATAATAACACCCCCATATAGGAAAAGTGAAAGAGAATAACAAGGGAGCATAAAAGAGTAAGATCCACATTCATGCAAAATTTTCTTCAAGATGAAGAACAACAAGGCTTCTTAGCATTCACCTCAGATCCTCCTACCACAATTGTTTTCCCTTCTTTGATGTTGGCCGGCGCTGTTTCTTCCGATGAAATTGACTTCTTGCTGATGATCCTGTATATCTCTGAGAGGATTGTTTGGAAAGCCCTTTCAACATTTGTTGCTTCGAGAGCAGATGTTTCAATGAATGAAAGCCCTTCTCTCTCTGCATAACTTTGAGCATCCTCCGTAGCCACTGCTCGAAGATGTTTGAGATCGGTCTTGTTCCCAATTAGCATGATCACAATATTGGCATCTGCATGGTCCCTCAGCTCCTTCAGCCAGCGGCTGACATTGTCAAATGTTGTTGGTTTTGTAACATCGTACACCAGAAGAGCTCCAAGGGCACCTCTGTAATAGGCACTGGTTATTGCTCGATATCGCTCCTGACCTGCTGTGTCCCATATTTGAGCCTTAACAGTCCTTCCCTCAACCTGCAATATGTAAGATTCACATTTTAGAACAACCAGAAGTGATAGACTTCTCAGATTTCTAATAAATTCAGGTATGGTCTTTCTGTAAATGACTTCTCTCTGCCAAAAGCTATGGAACTTGGGTGTGGGTCTTTTGTAATCTTGGGAGCTTGTGTTGATAATCAGAAACATGACTGCTCAAATTTCATATTTGGGTGGAGAACTAGAGGGAAACAATTATCTACCTCATCGAAATGGAAAAAACACTAAGGAGACCACAAGTATTCACACTCCCCATTTACTACACAAAAAATTTATCAACCCAACACAGTGCATGTAAAACTTTGATTATACTGCTAAGTAGAAATGTTTGTTCCTGTCATTTATGTCCTTCAGAAAAACTTAAAAAACAGACAGATTTTTTTTTTAATCTTTGACCTATCGTACCATCAAATAAGTTTTTAAGCCTCTCCTCAAAAGGCACTTTCATGCATAGAAAGGCCTAGAACTTAAGAAAACAATTCCATGTAAGAGGGTCAATAGAAAATCATGAAGACATAAGTTATTTATTTCAGCAATATAAGCATATAAAAGAAAAATACAGATTTGAAGCTGACAATTTTCTGGACGAGGACAAAAGTAGCGATCCTTCCACCCCTCCCTACGGGTTACTCAACCTTAGAGTATATGTGAAAATGAAGATATCACAAGTTACATTACTTCAACAGTATCTGATTAATATTCTGTTGCTTAAGTGTAATTAATATTACACACATGACAAGGAGGAACGCATGAAAGCTCTAAGTAAACGTTAAGTCCTACAGGTTGAACTTAATCTAAAAGATAGTGCACAGTCATTAAACAGCTAATGTCCAGAATATTAATTGCTGAAAAATCGTGTAGAAGTAATTAATCAACAACTTTTCCCAACTTCCATCAAATCAACATTACATCAATCTCCAAACAAACTTTCAAGAATTTAGGAATGCATAACATACTCAAGTTTGACTGCTAATTGAGTACTCTGACTTATAAGAGCTCACCCCAATGGCTATAAATCATTTTAAAATTCTTGAGATCTTTCATAAACTTTGCACACAATCACACAAAGAAAAGATGGGTTAACAAAGATAATAATTTACGGAATTCATTAACTAGCCGTAAATTCTATTCTTAGAATGGCAACTCAAACAGACATTTTTTTTTTAGAACCAAGTTGGATTAGTCTAGCATTGTCCTAAGGAAACCGCGTGGTCGGACCAAAACAGACTTTTTTATTCATGGTACCATAACCCTGCATCTAGTAACACCTACCATAACTTTAAAAACACCCTTAGCTTATTTTTCCAAAGATTCAAAAATGTCACATTATATTGAATGCTTATAAAATGAAAATCCAAGATTAAGCAAGTTAGATCTGCCACATATGCCCAAAAAAGAGAAAGCAAAACCCAAAATTGAAAGTAAAAACCAAAACCTATATTCTTGGAAATGATAAACCTAAAATATCGCAACAGATTCACACATCTAAAACCGGAGTATAATATAATCCCAAATTAAACTTAATTAGTAGAATGAAAAGCTTAATTAGCAGATCAAGAAGAAGAAAAAGAAATCAAGAAATCTAAAGTTTAAAATTCAAGAAATGAAAAGTTTAAAGTTGAAGAAAATGAAGAAGAGTTCAAGAAGATAGTACTTGAAGAGTACGAGTAGCGAATTCAACGCCAATGGTGGATTTGGACTCCAAACAGAACTCGTTACGAGTAAATCGGGAAAGAAGATTGGATTTTCCAACGCCTGAATCGCCGATTAAAACTACTTTGAACAGATAATCGTATTCTTCATCTGCTCTCCGACCCATTTCTTTAACCCAAACAATATTTGTTTTGTCTTCTTGTCTTTCTCCTTGGAAACCGCTCAAACAAATAAAGAAACAAGATGAAGACGACCAGAAGAAGAAGAAGAAGAATATTAATTCTGTGATCTATATTTTCAAATTATTCAAAACTAATTACTGTCAATAAATAAATAAATGGAAATTACTAGAATTTAACAACAGGAATTGCCCAATAAGCCCTTGTTTAGAAAGTTTGGTGACAGCAGATGTATGATTGTGGACCCTTTCCCCATAACTTGCGCTTCTCTTCTGCTTGCTTTTCCACTCTGTTACTTCTAATTACCGATTTGTCACGGTAGGTGTCAAAATGGATTGGCGGATCATAAATATTTTACGTGTATTTATAGATTTTGTATTGTTATATATGGTATGAAAGATGAAAAAAATGTTAATTGGAGTCATGATCGGTTGTCACTGTAAACTGTATTATTGTGTCATAAATTGACAGTCTTCGAGTTTCTCATGATTTACACTAGTTTGCACAGAGTAGCTCTTAACTTTTCACTTAATTTCATTGAACTTCAAAATTAAAAATTATGAATTTACTTTCAAAGTGGCTCATGTAGTGTTGATTAAATAAAAACAACTTTAGATGGCGATTCCGTGTTTTGTATCAAATTTTGTATGAGCATAATTAGGTTCTTAAAGTTGCTTAAAACTGTCACTTTACGGGGCGTTTGGCAAAAGTTGGGACTTAGGTGAGATTAGTTAAGTCTAAAAATTGAGATGGAGTAGTTGAGATTGGGTATTATTTTTAAGTTGGGCTTGAAGTATGTCCTTGTTTGTTTGAGAGTTTTTTGGAGATTAAATTTGAAGCCCAAAAATGGAAAAGACCCAATTACCCCTCTAATTCAAAACTAAAAATGAATAAACAAAACCACCCCTTCCCTCAACCGGCATAACCCATTCTTCGAAATAAAACGGTCGACCTCAGAACCACCATCTTCATCAAATCACCATCTTCATCAACGCTTGAAATTTGACCGCCTGAAATAGAAAAAAAAACTCAATTTTTCAGGATCATCGAACTAAGGCAATTCGATGCAGTTCTATTTCTCAAAAGCGACAGTCGATTTTTGAGTCATAGAACTGCATCGAATTGTCTTAGTTCGATGATCCTGAAAAATTGAGTTTTTTTTTTCTAAGTCCAGGGAGTCATCGAACTAAGGCAATTCGATGCAGTTCTATTTCTCAAAAGGGACAGTCCATTTTTGAGTAATAGAACTGCATCGAATTATCTTAGCTCGATGATTTTTGAAAATTGAGTTTATTTTTTCAAGTCCATGCAGTCATCGAACTACACAAATTATCTAAATGCGATGACTTATGGGAAATTAAGCCTTCCGATATGCCATCGAACTATACAAATTCATCTCAATGCGATGGAAAATTTAACTCACGGGTTAACAACAACCATGAATGTATAACTTAGACATTGCCTGTAAATATACAATACATACAAAATATCAATGTCAATGACGTACCAAAGTAGATAGTTTACACGACATCATTGAAGTTTTGATTTAAATTGGTTAGTTTGTCCAGTTTCACCATTGTTTTAGTAGGTAATCAATGGTGAAGAGGACAACGGACCAAAACACAAAATACTAACCAATCACAAACAAAAATAATGGTCTACACCATTTACACACCATTTACACCACACTACCTAATTGCCAAGCTCTTCTTCAACAAATATCAACTTTGCCTCGTCATCCGGCATGGAATAGAATGCATTAACTTTGTTAGGATCACTAAGTATGAGCCGGGTCGCCTTGATGACATCGCGTTTAGACAGCCCACCAAGTGCCGAAATGACGTGATACACATTCTTCGATCTTTTCTTCTCATCTAAAGTCATTTCAAACTCAAGCTCTTCTTCAACAAATATCAATTTCGTGGATTGCTAGCAAAATTTCACCTGCAAAGTCTCATAAGCAGCCTCAATTCTCTGCTTAACAGTATCAACCTTGGCAAGTGTAGCTATAGCCCTCTGCCTAAACAGGACATCAAATTAATCGAAAACAGCTCAATTAAACCTAAATGAAATTCAAATTGCAGCATACGAGATAGATCTAATGCAAAATTGAAATCAACACAGCACATATTGAATATCGAGAGCTAACAACCTTCTTGAGTTTCTGAAGAATAGCAAAGCAGAGCGGAGGAGAGCAGCGGCGATTTCTTTGGAGACCGGCGAGAGAAGCGGCGAATTCTTTGGAGACCGACGAGATCGACGAGATGTTTGTCGAGCGATGAACATGGTGAAGAGAGAGAGAGAGAGAGAGAGAGAGAGAGAGAGAGAGAGAGAGAATCATTTGGGGAAAATTTGGAGGTCGGAGCTCAATTTTGGATTGAGGGAGGAAGGGAGTAAATAAAGAACAGGGGACACAGTAGGGAATTGTTTAGATTGAGGGAGGGTTACTTAGACATTTCCAACCCAAATATTAATCTCACCTTGGGTCATAAAATAAGAACACCCCCCCTAGTCCATAAAATAAGGCCACATTTTGAGATTAGAAGTTAGCCCAAAAAATAAGACCCCCAAACAAACATGTCCATATCTATTTTTAAAGCTTAAAACAAAATAATCCCACCTAAGGACCCCAAACAAACACCCCGTTACTCTCTTAACTTTAGGAAAGATCTATTGAGTCCCTGAATTTTTAAGTTGTGAACCTATTGAGTCCTTACTCAATAACGTGAAAGAAAATTGGTTGGTTGGGGGGAAGGGGGCGGCGGCGGCGAATTTCCCCAAACCTCTTCATATCTCATTTATGGACAACCACCATCCACCTTGAAAATCAATCAGTTGTTAGTAGCACATTTATCCCCCTTCCAACATGCCCAAATTTAGAAACACAATCTAGACCAGTTGTAATTTTATCGAACTCTCCTGGTCATCCATATGCTAATGGCGGTTCCAGTGGTCATGCAATCTTAACTTTCGGCTCACTCATACTGGATTTCCATATTTGGTTCCGACCTAGAATCAAGTCCTTGCATTGAGTTTGCTGCAAATGGTTCTACTTCCTCAGCTAGTACCTTCCAGTATCACGATTAATATTAAACTGACTCCACAAAACTATCAAAGCTGGAAGATGAATATTGTTGGAGGTGTCTATTGGGCGGAAACGGAAAGTAGCTATTAAGTTTTAAAAAAATTTCATTTTAGTTTTTAATTTATTTTGTTTAAATACTGAATTGTATTTTTATTTTTTTTTTTGCAGATGATCCTCAGTCGAGTATTGAGGATGCTAGAGGGAGGGACGTGAACTAGAGGCTAGTGGAAGATTAATTTAGTTAAGATAAGTTAAAATTTGTGTACTTTTTTTATCTGATTGCTACAAGGAGATTAGGCATATTAGATTAGTTAAGATTTGTGTAATTTCTTTTTATGCCATTGTATATATAGTTTGCCCTAATGCTAAATGAAAATACACTTTATGGAGCAGCTAAAATATTTTCAATTGTTTATGAAATGAGAACTTTAATTGGTTATGAATTGAGGACTTGGATTTAAGTTTTACTTCTAACAGTAGTGCAATAGGACACATTCCATTAAAAATTGTCTTAGAAATTACAGAGTTATAACTAATAACTGTGAGATTGAAAATTGCTATCGGTGCTTTCAAACTCTTGCTTGTTCTCTTATATTCAGTTTGAGAACTGAGCTCGGTGCTCTATGCCCAGTGGTTTCAAGCCAATATTCTGGGTCTTTTCGCTAATGTTCTTGCTGGATTCTACTACTTCATTGTGTATGATATCCATATACTCGAAGAAAGATGTAAAATTACCGATTTTCTCTATTTCTCCATCAATGTGGTGAAACTTGATATCGATATCCTCTTCTCCTCTGCTAGTTTTGCTCTCTTATTTTTCTACACAACCCATGAAGATTTCTAGATTTTGATAGCCAATTTCTTCTTTATTATCACGTGTTTTCTAATGGAGGTGTTTATTGAGAGCCAATCCTTTCCTGTAACACATGCAACAGCTGGAGATTATATCTACGTTATTGTTGTCTTGTACTGTTAGGCGAAATCCGCAAGTGTACGGTGTCCGCTTTGTAGTTATAAAAGATTATCGATCCCACAGGGAACAAAACATTATTAACACGCAATATCTTATTTAGTCGAATTACAGATTCGTTTTCTCTTAAGTCTATAGTTAATTCAATTATCAAGTTGAGTTTGAATTCTAATCTAAACTAAACTACATCAAATAGACTATCTAAGTTATTATCTCATGTACCAATAAAGTCACGACTTGAACACATATATCTAAGTCAATATTCAAATAGTTAAACCAAAGTGTTTCTTCTAAGTTAGTAATCAATCTAAATCTAATTGTTACATTCAGAGTTAGAAACATAAGCAAAATTAACTCTTAAATCAACTAGTCAAGTTAAAGCACGAGTTAAAGTAAAAACCAAGTTTACTTAAGTCGATTACCAATGTTTATCTAATTCGATTCCCAAATCTCTTTGCGTCAATCGAACTTAGATAAACGCCACAATTAAATACTAAAAGAGTTTTCGTTAGAAACAAACTTAAAGTAGAAACCATGTTAAGCAAAACAGAAATCATTCATTTGATCAAACGATTCAAACATCAATACAAAGATATCCGAGTTCAACAAGAACGATACAATTGAAATGCATAAACAAAGAAGGGTTAGGGGTTGTGAATCCTTTTACTCTCCCTTGGAGGGTTTGTCAAATCCTCGAGTCGCTTTCTCTTGCACCTTCTCGTCGTTTCTCTATGATAAGTTATCCTTTCGGATCAACTTTGATACATTTAATAAAACTAAGATAAATCTACTTGAAATAGAATAGATTTGTATGTCAAAGTATTCTCATACGTTCAACAACTTAAATGATGATACAAGCCTTCTATTTATAATTCTCCAAGAGGTGTGTTATGGAGAGTTGCAATCTTTGGTGAAGGGATGTTTCTATCCTCTTGAAATGTTGTCTTTATCCTTAATGAAAAGTTGCTTCTATCCATAAGTGAAGAGACACAATGCTTGGGAGAAATTCGGATGACAAGGTGGCGAGGGGTTGCGATAAAAGCACGAAAAGATGCAAAGATTCGCGCAATAACTTCCCAGGGTCGCGCCCGCGAGGTCCAGGCTCGCGCCCGCTAGTGGTGGCAGAACTTTGTTCTTCACTTGATTTGCTTGTTTCCAAGCTCGGTTTCGCTCCAAATCATTCCAAATCGCCAAGGATCAAGTCCTAACACATAAATAAGCAAACAAGAAGTAAAACATTCAAAAGTAACAATAAAACAAGTAAAACACAAACAAACGATGATAAACAAATATGAAATGCATGCTAGAAACACGTAAATAATGGACTTATCATGTACCTATGGAGATCTAAAACCTTGAAAACGGAAGGCAGCTGGTAAGTTTTAAAAGTTTTTCATTTTAGTTTTCAATTTTATTTTGTTTAAATTCTAAATTTTATTGTTTTGGTTTTTTTGCAGATGATCCTCATTAGAGTATTGAGGATGCTAGAGGGAGGGACGTGAACTAGAGGCGAGTGGAAGATTAGTTAAGATTTGTGTAATTTTTTTTATCCTATTCTTGGAGGGTTATTAGGCATATTAGATTAGTTAAGATTTGTATAATTTCTTTTTATGCCATTGTATATATATTTTGTCCTAATCCTAAATGAAAGAGCACTTTGTGGAGCAACTAAAATGTTTGTAATTGTTTATAAATTGAGAGCTCGGATTTAAGTTTTACTTCTAACAGTAGTGTAATAGGACAAATTTCATTAAAAGTTGTTTTAGAAATTACAGAGTTATAACTAATTACTGTGAGATTAGACATATTAAATTGCTAATAACAGTAGTTAAGGTTTGTGTAAAAAAAATTTATCCCATTATTGGAGAGAGATTAGACATATTAGATTAGTTAAGACTCGTGTAATTTCTTTTTATGTCATTATATACATATTTTATCCTAATCCTAAATGAAAGAGCAATCAATTTATGGAGCAGCTAAAATATTTTTCATTGTTTATGAATTGAGAACTCGGATTTGAGTTTTACTTCTAGCAGTAGTGTAATAGGACAAATTTCATTAAAAATTGTTTTAGAAATTACAGAGTTATAACTAATAACTGTGAGATTAAAAATTGGTATTTGCAATGCTGAAATAAAGCCAATAATAGAAAAAGACCAATACAATAATTTTGTGTTCCTACCACACAATAAAAGAGAGTCAGTTTTTCAAATGTCATGAAACACACAGAAGAAAAACAGATAAGGAAACACAAGTATTTCATCCCCAAGGCCTTGCTTTATATCTCCCCGGGCCATAAGATGAAGAAATCTCATCTCTTCATCAGATGTCATCAAAACTCCTTCCAAAATTTCAAGGTACTCTTTTTATTCTGCAGATTTGGTTTTATTTTCTTAATGAATTTCTCAATAAATCTTAATCTCTTAACAAAAACTTACAGGGACAACCAACAAAATCTCAACACTTGATCGATGTCAACAGATTAAGCTTGGCAGTTTCGCTTGCTACATTATTTGCAACCGTAATTCATTTCGCTTACTCTTTTTGGACAATGTTCGATTTCGTAATTCACTAAGCTCACTGCAGGGGCGGACCCAAGATTTGTCCGTCCCTGGGGCTAAATTTCAAACTTGAATCAAAATGTTATCACTTTTCATACGAAAGAACATTGATCCAAGATATTAATTGAAAATGTCTAAAGAGTTTAAGTCTAAAATGTATTAAAAAAATTAAAAGGAAGAATGTGATTTGCAACATTTGAATTGTTTGTATCTGACGGTGCGGAAGGAGTATCATTTGTAATTTTTGTCACATCGTTACTTGGCTTAAAAAAAGACAAAAGTGTCGCTCTCTTTCGATCTTGATTTGATGACATGTTATGTCTAAAACAACAAGATAAACAAAAAATAAGAATTGAGATATTTAAAGTTCATAAACTCGAATGAACATTTGAAACTTTACCGAATTCGATTGATCTTTACTCGTCACGTAAGCCGACAAGCAAAGAAAAGATGTCAAAGTATAATCGTATAATAGAACTAAGTTTTTGAAATAATATTGTAATTGATGATGAAAGAGGACTAAAACTATAAATTTAAAAATTAATAAGAGCATAGAATAGGAAGATGTTAGTTTTCTTTCTCTCAACTTAAATCCATATATTGGAAAAGAAGCATAATAAATAGAATTTTTTTTTTGTTAAGGCTGACCAGGGCTGGAGCCCACCCCTAGCTCAGTGTTCAATTTTGTTTGAGAATCTTTATTATAATTTTTGCTTAGAACCGAGTGAGAGAGGGGAGAATAAAAGTGATTGTTGATGGATTGAATAGAGGATTCATGGAGAATAGAAGTGATTGTTGGTGAATTGAATAGAGAATTTAGATTCCTTATATAGGCTTGAGATGGGACCGTACGGTCCTTGAATGTGAGCTGTATGGTCCTCACAATACATGTTTGAGATTCAGATCTGGATCTCAAACGAGATTTTCACAAGACCCGTACGGTCTTTATAAGTCATTTGGATTTTTCTGACACATGAAGGATAAGGATAAAGATCGTATGGACATGTAGGAGGACCATACGGTTCATGTATGGAGACCATACGGTCTTGGTTTGTGGATGGAGACCTTATGGTTCCAGACTTAGCCAAGTGAAGTCCCGTATTGACAGGCTTTAGCAATTTGGGCATAACTTCTTCATAAGAGCTCATTTTGACCGCTAAGACGTAGATCTACAACTTTTATGTTTTACGTTTTTCCTAATTCGAAGCCTAATAAGCTCTAAATTTTCCTCCAAGTGAGACTATGTGTTGATTCCTATGAAACATAGTTTATTTTGATCAGATTTATATGGATCTTTGTTTGGGAGACTTGAAAAATATATTTGACGTGTAATTGAGGGTGTCAATGACTTGTTGTCGTCTAACAGGAGGAGTGAGTTATGACTTCGGGGAGTAGTTCTGTTCTTTAACAAGTACTAACGCTTGCTTCGGTTGGCAGTTCGAGGAGCTCAAATAGCTTTCGTCATGGGGTTCGAAAATCGGTGTTTACAATAAGATTTTATTAAAATAACGGATGCCCTTAATAACCAACAAATGACAAGTGTACTTACAATTCTATAGTTGATTGCTTCAGTTGGTGACTTCTAATCCCGCCCCTTCTTGTGTTTACGAGTTTGAACAAAAACTCCAGCTCTTGACGACACCTCTCCATTTGAATTTGCAAGTTGCTAGTAAGACAATTTGTAATTACAAAATAATACAGTAGAAGCATGCAAAGCAGTAGCAAAAAAATGCTAGTAAAAAAGCAAGCAAAAAAATGCACGAGCAAAAATGCAAGATTATGCACAACAATTTCCAACATAGAAGTAAAGACGGATCCAGAAGGAAGTAAGGAAGGGGGGGTGCTTGATCATCCATCGGTGTTGGAAAAGCTGCATTAAAGCTCTGCATAATGTTTTACGTTTTTTTAACAAAAGCACCCAAAACATACTAATTTAGCACCCACAAACCACTATAGAATACTGAGGAAGAAGAAGAACAGAGAATGGTGAACGGTGACATCGATTATTGAAATTTTGGCGTTCGATTTTTAGAGTTCGAGTTGAATAGTACCTAACCTCCAACAAAGAAGATGACTAAATGTCTTATTATATTTTAATCTAAAAAGCTCACTTTTAAGAAGATGTCTAAATGTCTTTTTTTTTTTTTACAAAAGAAACAATATTATTACGAAAAACAAATCAACTCATTACAAAAAACGTTGGGGAGTACAGATAACCACTTACCCCAATAATTAGGATTAGAAATATAAAAACGAGTAGCACATAAAGAAACGACAATATTGATCGAGCGTTGAACAAACGCAATAGAGCAACTGGAGAGCTCGTTAAGCAACAACCTACAATCTTTAACTATGCCGTTAAAAGGTGAAAAAACCTTTAACGGGCGGGCCATCAATTGCACAACTATCAACAAGGTCGATTCAACTGCAACATGACTCCAAATATAGTTCTTGATCCAGCTAAGGGCTTCTTGAACAGAAAAGGCTTCAATCATGATCGGATCTGAACGAAACACATACTCCTGAAAAGGGAAAACTGAGGTTGAAGGTCGATTCCAATATCTCATCCACCGACCTCATCCACCAACGATCTTTGATCCAGCTAAGAGCTTCCCGAATGGAAAAAACATCAGTTAAGTTTGGATCTGGACCAAACACACAACCCTGGAGGGAGAAATCGAGAGTGAATGTTGATTTCAAGAGCACATCCGTCGATCCCATCAGAACACAACCAACAAACCAGACCAACACCACCAACACACCACTTAAATCACGAAAAATAGAAAGCAATCGAACCAAATAATAAACCATAACCCTAACTCCTCATAGGGGAGACATTCTTACATAACAAACAACCGATGACTGCAGACCGTAATCAAAGAGAACGTTGAGACACATATTAGATATCCAAAACGCTAAAAATTGAGATCGAAAAGGAAAAAAGATTGAGGCACTACCCAAACCCTAACTAGAGCGGTGGCTTAATTCCTAACCCTAAATTGAATAGATTAAAGGTGAAGCCAAGGAACATTAAAATTAGGTGCTTGACCAATTTCTTCAATTTTGACCTCAAATCCGATTATTTTAATATTTTTTCATTAAATGGGCTTGTCCACATCCTTTAAACAACACATTACCTTCAGCTCCACACGTTAGTTAGCGTGGGTGTCAATCGCCCCTAACCAAAATGACGCCGTGTTGGATGTGTCCCTTTTTGTTATTTCATAGCCTTTAAGGTTCTTTAGAGGAAAGCTTCGTCTGCATTCTCTTGCGCCTTCTCCTCCTACATTCTTTCTTCTTCTTCTTCTTCTTCTTGACGAGACTACTGACTTCCAAGAAAAACAGAAGAGATTGGTCGCAAACCCAAGAATTCGAAGATTGCTCACAAATCTCACGAGGTCTTCTTCTTATGTGGTGTATTTTCATGCATGTTAAGTTGTACCAAATGATACTTTTCGTGTAGCATGTATGTCCCATTTGCTTTACATGTTTCCGAATTTCTAGGGATTTTTTATTTCTTCTACAAAATGAGTACCGTACTCTGGGAGTACTCTAGAATTTTTCTTCACTTTCAGTGGTGGTGTTAAATTCATGGTCTCAGCTGTTATTTATTTCACATTTTCAACTTTTTTTTCTTTTTTTTTTATTTACTCTACCAATTTATCAACTAATTTTTCTTCTAAAGGCTATGCCCTTCCAATTATGTTGATGTGGCGAATTCGATTTCCACTAAATGCATTCATCAAAGGTGCTTATTGGTTTTCGAAAATGTACATAACCACAAGTTTCGGGCATCCATGCACATCGATAATAAATCTATTCTAGAATGTCATAAACTCGATTTTTATGAATGTTTGTGAGGCAATGTTCATATGTTGTGCATGTGTATTGAGAATTTGAAACTAGAAATTAAGACGTTTTGTTTTCAATTGAAGTTAGAGAGTGAAATCCACGCCATGAGGGTAGTGAAGGGGAACCTGAGATCGATAATCCATCATTGGCAAGTACGAAGGACAAGCACGACACTCGCAGAAAAACTCCTACCCAATATCAATGTTTTAAAAATCGGTCAAGGCCGCCGCATAGCCGGCAATTTTCACTACACCACCGCGATTTTACCTATTATTGCGCTTCAATTCGGTTGGCCGATTTTTGACCGCCTAGGCGGATCAAGGCGGTCCAATTCGGCCAAGTCAGCCAGGCGCTTGTTGAAGATAAAAAGGTAAAAAAAAAATTAAACCCAATTTTTTCATTTTATATTATATGGTTTTACTAACAAAAAAAAGAGAATTAAAAATTAAAGAAAACAATTAAGAAAAAATAATAGAAAACCCTTATGTATTGTATATGACCCCAATTCCTTCTTATCTAGGTTTCATATTTAAAAGTTAAAAAACTTATTCTTCTTCATCTTCTTCAAAAGTTGTATGTTATTCTATCTTAAATGTTAAGATTATTACTTTATTATATTTTATTACAGTATAATTTATAGTTTAATTGAATGTATAATTTTTTTTTGTACTAATAATAATGAAAAGTTAGGAAAGTGCAAATCCGACTAGTCCCCGCTTTGATTTTGGAGGCCTCGGCCGCCTTAGGAGCTCCTAGTGATTTTTAAAACATTGCCCAAGATAAGTTGGAAGTACAATGAGTAAACCACTCCAAAGTTCCTTCTAGAAAGAAAGTGAAGAAATCCACTCTTCCACCCAGGCAATATGTGCGGCTTCAATCATCTGTTGTGGCTACAAAGAACCATTACATCGAATAGATAATTGAAGATATAACTGACATTAGTGATAGTGGGAAAGAAAATTAGCCTGTGGATGATGAGTTTCCCAAGCCTGGTCTTATTTTAATCTAAACAGCCCACTTAATGGATGAATCAATTTTGTCCATCCAACACTATTCAAAGTACTCACCCTTTAGTCTTTCAATTTTTTACCAATGTGAAGCAAGTCATTCAACAATAAATGTGGGCCTTATGTGTCATAACCTTTTAATTATTCAAATACCCAAAACTATTAATTAAATCTTACAAATTTATATAATAATTACCTTAAACAATTAAATAACTAATTATTCAATATATTTATTTGAAAAAATATTTAATTGACTTTAAATTAATTTAATTATTTCGTTTTAGAGTATTAAAAATGGGAGTCTCGAATTGTAATACAATAAAATTGGGCACTCGCAACCGTAAGAACCTTGATTTCTATCCATTTTTTTCTCAAAGTGATGAATTGTATACAAATATGAAAATTGTGATTTTAGCACCCACAAACAACATGTATATGTAGAAAAATTTTGTTATCATTTTTACTTAAAAAACAAATAAACGGCTATAAAAAAACGGTAACAAAATTGCAAAAGACCATAAAAACATGAACGTTAATAGGTTCACTTGGCCTCCTCAACTTATCATTTATGACTTATTTTGCCCTTTTGTGCTGACGTGACATAATATAAGTGGTTATAAAAAATTCATGCCACATCAGCATAAAAATGGCAAATATGTTACAATTGACAAGTTGAGCAGTCGAGTGGAAAGAAATTACTAATTAAGAGGGCTAAGTGGAAAAAAATTACAAGTCTAGATGAAATAATATGAAATTACAAGTCTAGATGAAATAATATGTTTTCCCTTCAATTAATGAGAGGGCCATGAATATATTAAGAAAGAAAACTAAACTAAAACTTTTTAAATAGATGGAGATGTGAGCTTCTACATCTTTAACTATCCATGCAAAATATATGGAAATGTTTTTATAAATTTTTGTCTTTATTTTCTTATTTTTGTTAAATTTATCTTATTTGATAACATAAATTTTTAAAATTTTAAAAATTGTTGAACAACTTTTTACCTAATAATTTCAGTAACTCTAGTCATAAAAGATATAAGATAATGATTTTGTACAGTAGTTTCTCATTTATGATAAAATTTAATTAGAACCTTTAAAATACGAAATAATATATGTCCATCGATGGTCGAGATAGAATTTAGAAAATGCTCAATAAACCTGTGCATCTATCTAAATTTTTTAAGAGAGTAAACTACAAAAAAAACCCTTTAGACCGCCCCTTTAAAAGTTGATTCTAAATCTGTTACTGTACAAAAGAGTATACACTACTATATTCATACTAAGAGCTTGTAAAAGAGGTTCAGTTTTACAATAAGAGAAAAACACCGTTCAAGCATTTTCTATTTTTCATTGCTTCTCAAACTCCTCATGGGAGCCTATCTCAGGCCCCTAACAACTTTTGCAACTAGTAAACCAGGATTTCCCAACCGCTTCTTCATAAATTCGCGAAAACATTACTCTATCTCATCTTGACCCTATTTATTCAAATTTCTTAATCCAATCAAAACTTATTCTTTAGGCTTACATGACACTAATTATGAATACCATATTGTACAATGATCAGAACAATTGTATACAAGTACAACCACTTAAATAAAGCCCCAGTATGATACTTTATACAATAAAATCATTAAGAGTTATAGGACTACAAAAGTTTATATCCAACACTGATTTTGATTCAGTGCTCCTAGCGCATATAACAACAACTGTATTCGACGTCCACTATTCTAACTATTTCACTTTATTAAAAATAAACCAATAATCACTAAAACAAGTAACAAGTATTACCTGAAGGTTACAGACACTAGTTTTCTCAGTAGCAATTAAGATATCAGATTGATAATCATATAACTATGCCTAGTTACGAGGACTCATCATCCATCAATATAAGTTCAAATATATAAAAAATATTACCAGTTAACACCCAAGAAATAACTTCTCATGATTTTTGAAACCGAACTATTACAAAATGAAACCCAAAATCAATATATTAGCAGTTTCAAGGCACTTTCCACCATAGAAAAAAGTAAATCATATAAACTAAAAATCATGTAAACTAATATGTACATGGAATACAAATTGTATCAACAAAGAAAAGAATTGTAGGGAAGAAGTGAGACTACAAACATAACATTTTATTAATGATTTAGGCAAAACCTTTTGGGTTTGCTGCATGTCTATAGACAATCTTCTTTCGACTTGCAGTATTTTGCACAACCACAACCTTCAAATTAGATGCAAAAGAAGTTTCAAAATGGTAATTAAATATGTCTAAAAATTCAACGAAATAAAATGTACAAATACCTAAACTTTTCTATTGCCCCAATACCTTGGCATTGCTTGGTTGGAGGTTTGAAGAGTTTCATTAAAATAAGGAGAAGGGAAGTGAGGTAAGAGGAGGGGAGGTGAATTAGAGCTTATATATAAATCTTGTTTAGTTGGAGGTGGAGAATCATAAGGTTAATTAATCTTATGTTGTTTGTTTTGGAAGTTTTATAAAGTAAGGTTAAATATATTAACCTCCAAATCCCACTGATTTGGAGGAACCAAAAACTCAACATTTTTAACCTCCTATTAACCTTGAAATAACCTTTGAAAACCTTCATTTAAAATTAACTTTCTAACCAAGCAGGGTTAAATAGCTAACCTCCCTTCAATTAACCTTGAAAAAACTCCAACCAAGCAATGCCTCATCCTTGAATATCATCCGACCTGTTTTTTTTATCATTTCCTCATCATTGTCATAACAAGTGTAATGCAATAACTTTGTACGACATTTGTACAACTTTCATGCATCTTTCATTGCATTTGATACGCAAGATTTGGTTTTACTAATTAATTATCAAACAATTATCAATAAACAACTAACGATAACAAATGCGAAAACTAACGATCAATCAACTAAACAACTAACAATTAATAACAAATCCCAAATATTTACAATTTTCTCAAATAACTTTAAAACGTTCTCTTTTTCAAATTACATTAAAATTGTTTTGAATGAATTATGATGCGTGTAAATAATTTGACAAAGAGTTGAATGTTGGAAGAAATAAAATTACAAGCTCAAATAAAAAAAATAATACAATATTAAATCGGGTCGGGTTGAAACCGGATGATGACCCATATCCGATCCCGAAAATATATATATGAAGATCACTTTAGCATATTCTTTTCGTAGTCTCCATAAACCCTAGCTCCTTCTTCCTTTTCTTTCTATCCATCGCTGCAGCAGCCGTGTTGCTCCTCATAGCAAGTAAGTTTTTGTTTCTCTTGAATTTTTCAAACTATATATATCATTAATCAATTGTTCAATCATAGATTAAATGTTTAATTTCTGATTTGGATTGATATCTTTGATTTCAGATCTGAATTTGGAGCTACACGTTCTCGATTAAGCGATGGCTTTGGTGAGTTTGACTGATCTACTCTTTTTTTGACTCTTAATCTGTATTACCTGATTGTGATTTAGGGTTCGTTATTTGCTTGCTTAATTTACTTAATCGTGAACTTGTGCTTACAGGTACTGTACTCTGGGAAGTCAAACAAGAATGCTTTCAAGGCACTCATCGTTGCGGAGTACTCCGGAGTTGAAGTTCAAATGGTTGACAATTTCGAGATGAGCGACTCCAAGACTCCCGAGTTTCTCAAGATGAATCCTATTGGAAAGGTACTTCTTTTTAGTGTAAGATCTATGTTATTTTTATTCAAATGGCCTATTTTGAGATTTGTGGAATTCATTTGGTTGGTTAACTTTATAGGTTCCTGTTCTCAAGACCCCTGATGGTCCGGTGTTCGAGAGCAATGCTATTGCCCGTTATGGTGAGTTTGTAGTAGCTTCCTATTTGCATAGTGTTTATCTTGTTGTTGCGATGATATTTCTTTCAATGACTTTGTGGTTTATTTTGTTAACGCAGTTGCTCGCTTGAAGGCTGACAACCCTCTACTCGGTTCGTCTCCAATTGATTATGTAAGATCGGTTGCTATATGTTTGTGCCTTATGTATTAGCCTTGTGCTTTCGTTTTTACATATGCTTGTTTATTGTCTGACCTTATATTTGTTTGCTGTGTCTTTAGGCCCATATTGAGCAGTGGATTGATTTTTCATCTTTGGAGATTGATGCCCATATTTTGGGATGGTTGAAACCCAGAATGGGTTATGGCCCACATCTTCCTCCGGTAAGTTATCTCTGTTTTTTTTAGCTTTCTAGCTCTTGGTTTACTGTTTAAATTTTCAAGTGTCTCCCCCGCTTTTGATACAAGATGTTGTGTAATCTTTTGTAATAGTGAGTGATTACAATCTTCAGGGTTGGCCCTGTCCTGGCATATGTTGCATTCATTACATGATAAATTGATTATCAAAAGAGGATAAATATTTTAGATTTTCTTTTCATTTTGCACTTAAGTATGCTCTTTAGTTCATACAGGCATAAAGAAGTGTGAGGAATGTCTCGCTGATAACGTTTATAGTTTTGCATACTTGTAAATTACTTAATTGTTGTCTTGTCTTTGTATTCTCTGGAGGATAACTTATATATTGGACTTTGCATGTGAAGGTTGAGGAAGCTTTTCTTGCTGCACTGAAGAGAGCATTGGGTGCTCTAAACACTTATCTTGCCTCAAGCACCTTCTTGGTAGGACATGCTGTGTCCTTGGCTGACATCATCGTGACATGCAATCTCTATTTGGGATTCACTCGCTTCTTGACAAAGAGTGTTACATCAGAGTTCCCTCATGTTGAGAGATACTTCTGGACCATGGTTAATCAACCAAACTTTAAGAAGATTCTAGGTGAAGTCCAGCAGACTGAATCAGTACCTCCTGTTCAAAAGAACCCTGCTGCCCAGCCTGCAAAATCCAAGCCTGAACCGAAGAAAGAAGCCAAGAAGGAAAAAGAGACACCAAAGCCCAAAGAAGCTGCTGAGGAAGAGGCAGAGGCTCCAAAGCCCAAAGCCAAGAATCCTCTCGATTTGCTGCCACCGAGTAAGATGGTACTCGATGACTGGAAAAGGCTCTACTCGAACACCAAGACCAACTTCCGTGAGGTCGCAATCAAGGGTATTTTCTTATCTTATTCCACTCTTTTATATTACCAATATCACTTAGACATTAATTGAATTGATAGTAATCATTTTATGAATTTGTTTTTAAAGAGTCCTTTTGCTTAAACACAATTTACTCTTTCAAACTGTTCGGTGTTACAAAATGGTATTACCCGTTATTCATGGCTTGGAATCCGTAATCTATTGCAGGGTTCTGGGACATGTATGATCCAGAGGGGTACTCTCTGTGGTTCTGTGACTACAAGTACAACGATGAGAATACAGTGTCTTTCGTGACCCTAAACAAAGTTGGTGGATTTCTCCAACGGATGGATCTTGCTCGCAAGTATGCATTTGGAAAGATGTTGGTGATTGGTTCAAGCCCTCCATTCAAGGTGAAGGGATTATGGCTTTTCCGGGGGCAGGAAGTTCCTCAATTTGTGATTGACGAGTGCTATGACATGGAGTTGTACGAGTGGACAAAGGTTGATCTGTCCGATGAAGCCCAAAAGGAGCGTGTGAACCAGATGATTGAAGATTTTGAACCTTTTGAGGGAGAGGCTCTTCTGGATGCCAAATGCTTCAAGTGAGCTATAGACTATTTTAAATGTTTTGACATTGTGTTTTTTGTTCTTCGTTGAATTTTTCGTTGGTAGCTGGGTTTGTTTCTATCTCTGATATTTAAAGACAGACACATAGCCTTAATTTGCAATTTGAGTTACATAGCGAAACTTCTACTTTGCTTTGAATTTTTGGTTCATGTCATTTCATACATTGTTCAGTTACTTATTGTTGGGACTTGGGAGGAAATGTTTGAACGTGTCCTGTTGGGTTTGGAGCAAATACAAATTGCTTGTTGAATCCATAGAACCATGGTCTATGGAATAACTTCTTTAGCTGTAAAGCAACATTATGTCTCACTCCCATACGAAATGTGTTATGCATCCTGTTAACTACAAGCCATAAACAGCAAAATAACATGACTATTGTGAAAAATTTCAAGTTCTATACAACACAATCCGTATTAGTAAGAGGTAAATTGTTAAAACTAAATGTACACGCTAAAAGAAAGTTAGAGGATTTGGAACATTTGAATGGCATATGAGAACTTTCTCCTAACTGTCAACCCACAGTACTATTGGGTCCTAGCCCATTCTGGGTGAAGAATCGTCAATATAAGTTCTCATTGGGTTGGAGATAAAAAGCATAACTGTTTTCATTCTCGGGACGGACTAGGAACGTTAGTAGCTAACCTTGCCCATGAGGGTTTCTTACTCATTCCTAAGGCGATTCATGTTTAAATATGTCGAGGAGCATGTGACAACATAAAGAGGGGGTGAGGTGTCCTCATTGTAAACAACTCACATCACTACAAATAATTCAAAACTATCAATCACACCATGCCGGTGAAATGGTGATTGTGTCTCAGTTCAATTCTAAGCAAGTATAAGAATGTATTTCATGTAACCGTGATGGAAAACAATCTGTTATAGTTGTCCTCTATGTCCTCGGATAACTATTTCAATTTATAGTTTAAAACTCATCACGCTCGTGGATAGGTCTAGCATGTTGGACGTACTGGACGTGTGATAAAAATAATTTAACAAATATCAAAACTTTGAAACGATTAAACATAGATCAAAATTGGCAGTAGCGTAAAGTAAATAAAAATAAAAAGAATCAATTGGCTTTAGTCCAACTGGTATACTCACCAATGTGTGAGTGAGGTGTCTAGTGTTCGAATCTTACCCCTTGCAAATTTCTCAAAAAAATAAAAATAAAAAGAAGCATATGTTTTGATATTTTTTTTTTCCATTGCATTTCCATTTAAGACTTGCAAATACAATCTCTGGTTTGTTCACTTTGTAATCTTGCCTTATACCTATCACCACAAACAAGATAAACTATATAGAATTAGGATGGTTTTTCCACCAACATGCATAGTCACCAAATAGACCCTCTCTTGTAGCTCGCTGAAAGAACGAGCTTAGAATAAGGAACGAGCATAGAACGGAAAATGAGCCTGTTAACTACTTGCCAGGTTCGCCTGCCTTATTAGATTCGGCCTACAAAACTGGACTTATTGGATTTACATTCCTGTTTTAGATTTAGATAACTTATTTACTGTGGGTTTATGGCTCTTTAAGGAAGATTATCGCCTGAGGATACTCGATTCATACATTATGTTACTTTTTATTACTTTTTACATTACTTTTACCCTCATTTACTTTTCACTTTGGAGTCGGGTATTTATTGTGGTGACGCTTAGTCATCCGATAATACCAGACACATGAGTTATATTCTACTGTATATTTTACCGTATTTTTACTATTCACTTTTTACCGTGGGGCAACATATTTACTGTGGTGACACTTAGTCACCTGAAAATACCGAACACACGAATTATAAGTTTTGACTTTTTATTTTTTTTACCGCGGACCCGATAATGCCGGATACGTGATTTACTTTTTACCGTACGTAAATATTAAATACATCTTTTATCTTTACTTTATTATTATATTTAAAAATGACTGGTACACATTTTCTAAGGAGGCTATGACTCCTAAAAGACGTTAAACACGTGTGAAATATCATATATAAATAATAAAATATCATATATGTTATATTTGTGAACCTAATAAACATTTACTCTCATTTTGCAGGATAATAAGTTATGTCATGCTCTAAATTAATTACTTTCACACAATAAAATAAGAGTCTGTAAAAACAAAACAAGTACAAAAAAAAGCAAGTTTGAGTATTAGAGATAAGTAAGTATTATTCACGAACCTATCTTTGAAGGGTACAGCGGGGTTAAACGCTCTGCCCATTATACCAAATTTTCTCAGTTTACGGATTGGGTGGCGAAACTCTAAAATAAGAAAATCAAGTTTCCGCAGCCGAGATTTCCACGCGCCATCGCAGGCACAATATTGTTAAAATTGCAAAACATGATAAACCCGTAATAAAAATGGATATCGTGCGCTCATACTAGTCGTAGTCGGTTTAGGACTATTTTACCTCAGAAGGTCGATTAAGAGAATTCTAGAAGGCATTCCCGGTTTACTTAGTAGCTTTCCTGTTTGAAATAGGTTTACTAAGTAGGAAGTGGAATCCACGTAAGAGTTAGATTCCATAGAAGTTTTGACTATTCAACTCAACTCAGATGATGTGACATATATGACCTCTTAGACCAAGTAATATAGGCCGACGTGGAACTTTAGCGATCTTCATTGGTCCGTGAAACATTGTAAAATATAGACTGATAGCAGATGTCATCCCACAAGTACAGTTTCCTTGATTCTCAACCCTGCAACTTGCTCTTGTGCGTTTTTGAGCAAAGCATTTGGTAACAACGACTGAACATGATCATCATAAATCTGCAGTTGGGAGATTGCTATGGAGTATTTCAAAACCCTCAATTGTGACTAACAAGAACACTTTCTGGGTACAGTGGATAAAACATAATAAGCTTAAAGGCATGAGTATTTGGGGTATTTCAAAACCCTCAATTGTTTAATCATGGATTAATTGTTTCATTTCTGATTTGAATTTGATTTCAAATCTGAATTTGGAGCTACACGTTCTCGATTAAGCGATGACTTTGGTGAGTTTGACTGATCTACTCTCTTTTTGACTCTTAATCTCTATTACCTGATTCTGATTTAGGGTTCATTATTTGCTTGCTTAATTTACTTAATCGTGAACTTGTGCTTGTAGCTACTGTACTCAACGTTGACTTCAAACAAGAATGCTTTCAAGATACTCATCGTTGCGGAGTACTCCGGAGTCGAAATTAAAATGGTTGACAATTTCGAGATGAGCGACTCCAAGACCCCCGAGTTTCTCAAGATGAATCCTCTTGGAAAGGTGCTTCTTTTTACTTTGAGATCTATGTTATTTTTAGTTTGTTGGAGACTAATTTGGTTGGTTAACTTTATAGTTTCCTGTTCTCAAGACCCCTGATGGTCCGGTATTTGAGAGCAATGCTATTGCTCGTTATGGTGAGTTTGTAGTAGCTTCCTATTTGCATAGTGTTTATCTTGTTGTTGCGATGATATTTCTTTCAATGACTTTGTGATTTATTTTGTTAACACAGTCGCTCACTTGAAGGCTGACAACCCTCTACTCGGTTCATCTCCTATTGATTATGTAAGATCTATTGCTTATATGATTGTGCCTTATTTATTATTAGCCTTGTGCTTTAGTTTGTCGATGTGTTTGTTTTATTATCTTACCTTATATTTGTTTTGCTTGTGTCTTTAGGCCCATATTGAGCAGTGGATTGATTTTTCAACTTTGGAGATTGATGCCTATATTTTGGGATGGTTGAAACCCAGAGCGGGTTATAGCCCCCATCTTCCTCCGGTGAGTTATCTCCGTTTCTTTAGCTTTCTAGCTCTTTGTTCACTGTTTAAATTTTTAAGTGTCTCCCCCACATTTGATACAAGATGTTGTGTATTCTTTTGTAATTGTGACTGATTACAATCTTCAGGGTTGGCCCTGTCCTGGCATATATTGTATTCATAGCATGATAACTCAAAGAGAAGAGAAATTTTAGATCTTCTTTTCATTTTGCACTTAAATATGCCCTTTAGTTCATACATGAATAAAGAAGTTTGAGGAATGTCTCGCTGATAACGTTTATAGTTTTGCATACTTGGAAATTACTTATTTGTTGTCATGTCTTTGTATTCTCTGGAGGATCTCTTATATATTGGACTTTGCATGTGAAGGTTGAGGAAGCTACTTTTGCTGCACTCAAGAGAGCATTGGGTGCTCTAAACACTTATCTTGCCTCAAACACCTTCTTGGTAGGACATGCTGTGTCCTTGGCTGACATCATCATGACATGCAATCTCTATTTGGGATTCACTCGCTTCTTGACAAAGAGCGTTACATCAGAGTTCCCTCATGTTGAGAGATACTTCTTTACCATGGTTAATCAACCAAATTTTAAGAAGACTCTAGGTGAAGTCCAGCAGTCTGAATCAGCACCTCCTGTTCGAAAGAATCCTGCCCAGCCTGCAAAATCCAAGCCTGAACTAAACAAAGAAGCCAAGAAGGAAAAAGAGACACCAAAGCCCAAAGAAGCTGCTGAGGAAGAGGCAGAGGCTCCAAAGCCCAAGGCTAAGAATCCTCTTGATTTGCTGCCTCCGAGTAAGATGGTACTCGATGACTGGAAAAGGCTCTACTCTAACACCAAGACCAACTTCCGTGAGGTCGCAATCAAGGGTATTTTCTTATCTTATTCCACTCTTTTATGTTACCAACATCACTTAGTCATTAATTGAATAAATAGTAATCATTTTATAAATTTGTTTTTAAAGAGTCATTTTGCTCAAACACAATTTACTTTTTCAAATTGTTTGGTGTTTCAAGTTGATATTTCTCGTTATTCATGGCATGGTATCCGTATTTTATTGCAGGGTTCTGGGATATGTATGATCCAGAGGGGTACTCTCTGTGGTTCTGTGACTACAAGTACAACGATGAGAATACAGTGTCTTTCGTGACCCTAAACAAAGTTGGTGGATTTCTCCAACGGATGGATCTTGCTCGCAAGTATGCATTTGGAAAGATGTTGGTGATTGGTTCAAGCCCTCCATTCAAGGTGAAGGGATTATGGCTTTTCCGGGGGCAGGAAGTTCCTCAATTTGTGATTGACGAGTGCTATGACATGGAGTTGTACGAGTGGACAAAGGTTGATCTGTCCGATGAAGCCCAAAAGGAGCGTGTGAACCAGATGATTGAAGATTTTGAACCTTTTGAGGGAGAGGCTCTTCTGGATGCCAAATGCTTCAAGTGAGCTATAGACTATTTTAAATGTTTTGACATTGTGTTTTTTGTTTGTCGTTGTTTTTCGTTGGTAGCTGGTTTTTTTTATCTCTGATATTTAAAGACAGACAGCTAGCCTTAATTTGCAATTTGAGTTGCATAGCGAAACTTCTACTTTGCTTTGAATTTTTGGCTCATGTCATTTCATGCATTGTTCAGTTACTTATTGTTGGGAGGAATGTTTGAACGTTTGTCCTGTTGGGTTGGGAGCAAATACAAATTGCTTATTGAATAGCAGCAGCAACTGCATCATTGAATCCGTAGAACCATTGTCTACGGAATAACTTCTTTATCTGTTTAGCAACGTTATGTCTCACTCACCTACGAAATGTGTTATGCATCCTATTAACTACAAGCCATAAAGAACAAAATAACACAACTATTGTGAAAAATATTAAGTTCTATACAACACAATCCATATTAGTAAGAGGTAAATTGTTAAAACTATATGTTCACGGTAAAAGAAAATTAGAAGATTTGGAACATTTCAATGGCAAATATATATGAGAACGTTCTCCTAACTCTCAACCCACAGTACTATTGGGTCCTAGCCCATTGAAGAATCGTCAATATAAGTTTTCATTAGCTATCCTTGCCCATGAGGGTTTCTTACTCATTCCTAAGGCGATTCATGTGTAAATAATTCAAAACTATCAATCACACCATGCCGGTGAAATGGTGATTGTGTCTCAATTCAATTCTAAGCAACTATAAGAATGTATTTCATGTAACCGTGATGAAGAACAATCTGTTATAGTTGTCCTCTATGTCCTCGGACAACTATTTCAATTTATAGTTTAAAATTCATCACCCTCGTGGACAGGTCTAGCATTTTGGAGGGCGTGCATTGTACATGAAACAACTATTAGGTCGGTTACCTTGACTAAATTATAATAATCATAATCTCTCTAGAATGCCTTCCTGTTTAGCGTAGTTGATTTCCTTCCTAAACAAGAAGTGTTCCTTCTAGCCAACTATATGAAAATTCCAATCCTACTAGGTACGGATTATAAAATCCGTATAAAAGTCATCAAAGGTAAAGCCTAAAAGGACATTTACAAATCTAGTTAATTCTTACGTTCTTTATTAGTCGTTTCCTTATTGACTTGGTATATAGCTTGGGACTATATTCATATCTTAAGGTACGTTGATATCACATTCAATCTCTCGAATTATTCTTCCTTTGACATTAATCTTGTTGATTTAGGCGTCAGAATGGGGACGCCGGTCAACATCATCCCCTTAGCTTACATTTGCTATTTTGCAGGAAATTCAAGTTTACTATTGAAGTGTAGTTCATTTTTCACTGTAACACTCTGCAACCTGCTTATATGATTACTTGTTGAAATAAAGCGTGCACAACACAAGCTCATATGTTTTTAATTCCATAGATAAATGCCCTAAGATTTTGTTTTGATAGCATGCCAAAGAACTATTTGAACTACAAACTTAGTTGAATACTTAATGTAACATCCGTGTCCAAAATATTGGAGACTTATATTTTAATATTGAGTTATATGATATTTGGTGGATTAATTGGAGTTGTAAATATTTTATTGAGTTTAGCTTAAGATTTTTATTGTATAATTAAAAGTCTTAAAAAAAACGAAAGTTAATTATTTTCGGATAATTTTAAAGTCAACGGCTAAATAAGGGACGTTAAGTGAAATTATTCAAATTTTAAGGTATTAAAAAAATAAATTTCGTGAATGTGTGTACATATATAAGTGTTGCATAACTAATTCTTTATTATTATTATTATTATTATTATTATTATTATAATTATTATTATAAGACAAAGAAAGTGAAGGAAACGTGGCATAGGATTTTGAATTCCAGCAAAGTAAGTTGATTGAGGTGTATAGTTTTATAGGAAAAGAAAATATTAAGAAGGAAATGAATTAGTATTAGAAAAGGAAAGGGAGAGGGTGGAAGGAAGGCCATATCTTCTTCTTTTTCGTACATTTAGGTTCTTTCAAGTTGGATGGGTGCCATAGAATTCAATTTAATGGGTATTAAATGTTTGCGGGATTTAACTTATGGAGTTTAAGTTGTGGAGATCGGATTAGAAGTTCTCGGATTAAGCTTATATCTACCAGGTTTTAGATGGATATTCGGGGACTATTTTAGTATTAAGTAAGTATTTATCAACTACTTTTTATGATTTTGAGTATATATTACTATATATATGATAAAGTGATTTTGAAGGTTTATGGATTATATGATTTTAAGGAAAGTTAATTTTGAAAAAAATATATTTTAAATTGTTTATTGATGAATTTTAATGTTTTGGATTGATAAATGTTTATGAATTAGTATCTTGAAAATTGATTGATATTCGATTTTTTGGAGTTGAAATGATTTGATACATTGTGACATTTTGAAAGTGTGTTTTGACTGAATTTTAATTGATATATTTGACAATGGTTTGAGATATAATGTTTTGGAGATCGATTAAATATTGAAAAGTTGACGTATTTGGTATATACGTATTTTTGTTGCAAGTTTGGAAACAGTTTGATATACATTTGTGTTTGAAAAATGTTTTGTCCATCTAGAATTGCCCAAGTAGTACTTGATGTGCCGAAGTAGTACTTGATGTTAAGACTATTACCGAGGGATGTATGGTCAGTGTGCACATCTGTTAGTCCTAACGTTAGGCAAAGAATGAGATCTTAACTATTGATATTGATGTGGAAACTACGCGGGTGGAATTCGAGGATGGATACTAAAGTTTATATTAAAATCTTAAATACAAGTTTATGAGGACTTGTATTTAGGCATTTTAATACAGTGTTTTCAGCTTATGAGTTGTTGTTGGTTTACTTAAGATATAATGGTTTATTGCGGGTTTTCATATTTTATTACAAATTTGAAAGAAAGTAATATTTGACCAATTACATATAGCTATTTTGAGTATATTTATTTTTCATTTCTGATAATTATTTACTGAGATTTATGTCTCACTTTTTAAAATGTTTTAATATTTTAGGTGAGGAAGAACGGTTATAGATGTGCTACTGATTGATAGATCAGGTTGGAGGTTGTCAGGAAGTTGACAGAATCATGTAATTTAGAGTTTATCTATGTATTTTAAGAGACATAATTGTACTGAAATATATTGAAATATTAATGAAATATAAGAATATAATTTTGGTTCAGAATTTTATTGTGGTTTAGTTTATTTCTTTTTCACGTCCGATCCGCTACGCGTGGTTCGGGGTCGGGTGCGACAGTTAAGGTTCAATGAGAATTAATTTCATGTTAATCTCTAACACCCTCGACATGTAAATACTCTTTACACTTGAAGCGTGTACAACACAGATCCATCTTACCGTGCTATCTAGATGCCAACTCTTGATTGCTTAGTGTTACTGATGAAATAATAGAGACGTCCACATAAGTTATAAAACGTGCAAAATAACACACGTAAGCTAGAGCAGGGTCGTTGACCGATGACCCCACTCCGATGCTTGTATCATATGATGAACTTAGTGATCAAAGGAAGAATAACTCAAGAGACTGAGTGCAATGAACATATCTTAAAGTATGCCTATACTTGTCTTTATATAGGGCAAAATAGGATCCTAGTCGTAGTCGGTTTAGGACTATTTTACCTAAGAAGGTCTGTCAAGAGACTTCTAGAAGGCATTCCCAATTAATAGTAGCTTTTCTGTTCGAAATAGGTTTACTAAGTAGGAAGTGGAATCCACGTAGGAGTTAGATCCAATAGAAGCTTTGACTATTCAACTCGGATGATGTGGCATGTATGACCTCATGACTAAGTCAGTAAATTAAAATATTCATGGTCAATGCCCAATAAATTTAACCGAATGGAAAACGTCGTCGTTTCTTCTAAGAGCCTTTACCTACGTCTGAATATGAGAAATTTCCCTTTCCAATTTCCAATTTCCTTGATTCTCAACCCTGCAACTTGCTCTTGTGCGTTTTTCAGCAAAGCATTTGGTAACAACGACTCAACATGATCATCATATCGCCACTTAGTAAGCACTAGTTGTTTGATTCTCTAAAATAACGAGTTAAACAACTAGTTAGACAAGCATTATTTCCAGCACTTACAGTTTGATGCTTCCATGGTTATCAAAGCTATTTGTTTTTACATGCGATATAGACTTCATAGTCTTAAACTTACCATACAATATAATGGACATAGATGGGATTAGTTGTGTATAGATTTTTTGTGATGTTTTGTTAGTTTATACCGTACTTGTACTTTTTTGTTTGGTTATTTCCTCCTTGAAGAGGCCCCAAGTGTATAGTGTTTGTTACAGCAGTTTGCTGGTGCTGATAAAATTGATATCTTAATAAAAAAATAAAAAAAATGAGTAAATTTAAAAGAAATCAAGAAAAGGAATGAAGAAGAAGCAAAGAAGAAAGAGAAAGAACCAATAAAACATATAAATAACTAGCCAAGTTCACTAGAATTTATTAGCTAGCAAAAATGGCTCTCTAAATATTTTAGAGTTATATCATTTTGTTGGAGTGTAAAGTTCTCTAAATGACTAGCTAAATATATCTCAATAATTGTTTAGCGGAAATGCTCTAAAGAAACCAATTTGATGAATCTAGGATTCACAAGAGAGTTTTCCGACATCATATGACTCCTTATCTACATTTGTCTAAGGTGTTTTGTACAAAAAAGACAAATAAAAATTATTCATACATGTGCTTTGGTGAAATTTTGTGTTGCTTATTTATTTTTTTTTGTTGAATTGATGTCAAACAATACATCAACGAACGTCTGCTGCAAATTGTTTCAAATGTGTGGTTCATAGTGTTACTAACTTTATTGATAAGTACCTTTCTGGAGCAAGATGTTTGGACTTGGATGCTTATGGGTAAATTGCACTACAAGTTCCTAAACTATACTCATTTTTCTAAAAATGTTACCTAAAAAACTATTTTGCACATTTAAGTACCTAAACTATCGATGCCCTCCCAAATTGGTACCTGATGACCTCCTATAGCAGGTTTACCTCAAGTCAACACTGGTCAACGGAAGTCAACGCATGTTTGACCAATTTTTTAGTTGACTCACCAATTTTTTTTCTTCTTCCTCCTCTCTCCTCCTACATCTTCTATCAGTAATTTGTTCCAGTTCAGTAGTATTCAATTCAGTTCAGTAATTTTCCTTCAGTAAATGCACTTCAATTCAGTTCAATTCAATTCACTAAAAAAAACATGGACTTGCACGTTTTTAATTATGAAAAATTCAAATGTATGTGATTTTTTAGGTTTTATTTGAAACTTATTGTAAAAATAATATAGTTGTTTAGTTAATGATTTTGTCTTAATTTTTCTATTCAAATTTGATTAAGTTTTTCTTGATTGATTAGCTATGGCCTCCAAATTGATGTAGATACCTAAATTGCTTTATTAAGAAATAGAGTAAGTACGTATAGTAATGAGATAGGATCAGGTGAGACAAGGTCACTATGGCGAGACTGATTTTTAGCGTGACACAATTAAAAAGTGGTGGCAATTTTGAAATTTTAAAAACATGGAGGGGCATTATTGAAGGGAAGAGGAGGTGATGTCATCGCTGATGTCACCTCTGGAGAGAGAAAATGTTTTCATTATTTTACTTAAAATGCATTTTCCCGCTCTTTCCGAACTCATTTTTCAAAAAAAAATTATATCACTGAACTCGTATTAATTAGGCGGTCATTTTGAGATCCATTGTTGTTATTTATATACGATTTTTATTTTTTTATGGTTGTTCCAAATTGGATACTCGGTTGTTCCAGCAGAATACTACATTTTTTCCACCAGACTACTACATTTGTTCCAGCAGAATATTTTCATTATTTTTTTTTAAATGCACTCTGGGAGTGTAAAAAATGTAGTATTCTGGTGGAACAGATGTAGTAGTCTGGTGGAACAAATGTAGTATTCTGCTGGAATAACCGATTATCCAATTTGGAACAACCATATTGAATAACAATTAAGAAGATTGGTTAGATAAACCTCTAGGAGATTACTATCTAACGTTGTTGTCGCGCCCACAAGTCTTCTTTATTTTAATCTCGCGAGTGCCCAAAGTAGAACACCTCTAGCGTTAAGTCCACACGAGCAAGAACGAATAAAACGGTAAATTGAAACCCTAACTTTGGTCTAAGAATTTCGGTCTCTCTAGAGAATAGTGTTTAGAATTGTCTCTCCTAAATAAGAATTCTATTCCCAAAAGGACTAGACTAACTCTTATTTAATTAATAAAACAATTCTACTCATACTAGTATTCCTATCTACTTAAACTAATAATTTATATAAATCCATATTTTATTAAATTACTCAATTAACTAAATAATAATCTCAATTATTATACTAGTAGGATTTAATTAATTAACATTATAACACATTATAATTTAATTCAATTAAACTATATATATATATATATATATATATATATATATATATATCAACACTATATATATTTTGACCAATATTACCAAATACACATATTTGGTATATTTACCAATTTACCATTTTATCATTCAATACTCTTAGAGTGTGACCCACTAGGTCCTTACCACAACCGGTCGTACATTAATCTAATCTCTATTAATTAATATAACATAGAAGAGCGTCGACTCAAATATGGAGATACTCTTCTAACCCGGAGTCATAAGGAGTCAAGATTAACAGTTGACTTCTTTTACCTGTCAGTGATAGTTGCAATATAATTCGGTCCCTCATCAATATTATCTTTAATGAATCATGATCACAGAAAAGTCAATCATATAATTCATTACTAATTTACTTGTGCTCAAATAAATATTCTCCATAAATTGAAAACCATTTCCAATTTATCATATTACCTCACGCAAGGATTTAGAACTATTTATTCACAAGAGGCCCGAGATAAATCTTCTCTAATACAGAAGTGATGATATCCTCAATCTAACATTAACTGCTTTGCAATTACTTTATGTGTCACCCAATGTCTACCCGAAGGACATCCGAATACTGGATCGTACATATAGTAGAATCAAAGTAACACACTCCATAATTCAAAGTCACATGAATGAGTATTTGAGTTCTAGGACTACTTTATATCTATTACCACATATGAGTTAAAGCTAGTTGACATTTATGTATTTATTCCATACTAGTAACTCAAAGAGGGGTCTCCAATATATATAATATCATTATACATATCCATATAATTATCCAGATATCTCGTATAATCTAAGTTCGTGAGATCAACTTCTTATTCATGAATAAGGGATATATTATATGCAAGTCTCAACAGTATATATATTAATCCAATAATACAATACTCGACTTGGGATAGTTTAAGTTCATTTAATCATTAAAGTATGTCTCACTTCATCTTGTATGAACACTTTAAGATTATCAATATAAACTATGGATTTCTTTTAACTAATAATTACAACGTAATATATATAAGATAAAAGATAAAAACCTTTCATAAAATCAATAGTTTATACATTCTTTATTCTAAATAAAATATCATAAACGACAATTGTCTTTAGGACACAAACTACAACATTAACTACAAGCCATAAACAACAAAATAACACAACTATTGTGAAAAATATTAAGTTCTATACAACACAATCCATATTAGTAAGAGGTAAATTGTTAAAACTATATGTTCACGGTAAAAGAAAATTAGAAGATTTGGAACATTTGAATGGCAAATGTATATGAGAACGTTCTCCTAACTCTCAACCCACAGTACTATTGGGTCCTAGCCCATTGAAGAATCGTCAATATAAGTTTTCATTAGCTATCCTTGCCCATGAGGGTTTCTTACTCATTCCTAAGGCGATTCATGTGTAAATAATTCAAAACTATCAATCACACCATGCCGGTGAAATGGTGATTGTGTCTCAATTCAATTCTAAGCAACTATAAGAATGTATTTCATGTAACCGTGATGAAGAACAATCTGTTATAGTTGTCCTCTATGTCCTCGGACAACTATTTCAATTTATAGTTTAAAATTCATCACCCTCGTGGACAGGTCTAGCATTTTGGAGGGCGTGCATTGTACATGAAACAACTATTAGGTCGGTTACCTTGACTAAATAAGAATCATAATCTCTCTAGAAATCCTTCCTGTTTAGCGTAGTTGATTTCCTTCCTAAACAAGAAGTGTTCCTTCTAGCCAACTATATGGAAATTCCAATCCTACTAGGTACGGATTATAAAATCCGTATAAAAGTCATCAAAGGTAAACCCTAAAAGGACATTTACAAATCTAGTTAATTCTTACGTTCTTTATTAGTCGTTTCCTTATTGACTTGGTATATAGCTTGAGACTATATTCATATCTTAAGGTACGTTGATATCACATTCAATCTCTCGAATTATTCTTCCTTTGACATTAATCTTGTTGACTTAGGCATCAGAATGGGGACGCCGGTCAACATCATCCCCTTAGCTTACATTTGCTATTTTGCAGGAAATTCAAGTTTACTATTGAAGTGTAGTTCATTTTTCACTGTAACACTCTGCAACCTTCTTATATGATTACTTGTTGAAATAAAGCGTGCACAACACAAGCTCATATGTTTTTAATTCCATAGATAAATGCCCTAAGATTTTGTTTTGATAGCATGCCAAAGAACTATTTGAACTACAAACTTAGTTGAATACTTAATGTAACATCCGTGCCCAAAATATTGGAGACTTATATTTTAATATTGAGTTATATGATATTTAGTGGATTAATTGTAGTTGTAAATATTTTATTGAGGTTAGCTTAAGATTTTTATTGTATAATTAAGAGTCTTAAAAAAAACGAAAGTTAATTATTTTCGGATAATTTTGCAGTCAACGGCTAAATAAGGGACGTTAAGTGAAATTATTCAAATTTTAAGGTATTAAAAAAATAAATTTCGTGGATGTGTGTACATATATAAGTGTTGCATAACTAATTCTTTATTATTATTATTATTATTATTATTATTATTATTATTATTATGGTGTAGTCTATGGTGACTTTGTTTTTGAATTACTTTGTTTGTACTTTGCTTTATTCACCATTAGATCACTTTTCACCCCATGATCTAATGGTGGACAAAACAAAGTAATGGTTACTTTGTAAAAACCAAAGTGACCATAGAATTTCCCTATTATTATTATTATTATTATAAGACAAAGAAAGTGAAGGAAACGTGGAATAGCATTTTGAATTTCAGCAAACTAAGTTGATTGAGGTGTATAGTTTTATAGGAAAAGAAAATATTAAGAAGGAAATGAATTAGTATCTATATATACAGCCAGGCTATGGTGAGGGAGTCCCTCACTTACTATTCCAAGGGAGTTTTAACTTTAATCTAGTTACCAAACAAAATACACCCACCTAATTAATTTAATGAATTTAAAGTAATGAAATCCTAATTTATTTTGTTTACAACACTTCTAATTAGTATCCTACTTAAATCAAACTCTATTTCAACATTAATTTATAATTCTAATAGATTATCTAGGTTTCAATCTTGGCAAAAAGCATCTTGAGGCCCCTGATCTTTCCCTTTTCGGTGCATTAAGTCCTTGATCTTTTATTTGGATACATTAGGCCCTTGATCTTTTATATTTGGTTCTATCAAGTCCTCATCTAACAAAATTGGATGATTTGTTAATTTTTACAAATTAATAATATTAAAATATTGTGGCACAATTACAAATATAACCCGTTTAGGAGGATTCATTAATATATGTGATTCACTTTGCTTTCTACTTCCATTTCTAGACAATATTGTCTTTTTAAATTTGACAATTATTTTTCCCGCCTATTGGAATGTAGTAACGTCGCACCTTATTTCTCAAACGTTTCTCTTTGTCTCACTCCAAATTAGTATTCTTTGTCTCTCAAATTCATTTTTGTAATCGTTTCTTCTTCATCATCATCTTTGCTCTTCTTTTCTTTTTCATCTTAGTTCTTCTCTTCAATTTCGGCCCCACAAATTAAGGCCAAATTTTTTATGACTGAAAATTATTGAAGCACATTTGCTGAAAATAAATTATTGAACTAAAAATAACAACCGATAAGTATTAATAAGGCATAAAGAACATGGTCAAACATCACTGATTAGATTTCATTTATGTTTTCATTCTCCTCGATTTCACTTTCAAAATGATTAGAAAATGAGCAAAACAACGACAATAACTACTGATTTTTTTTTTCATTTTTTAAAAAATATTGTTGAATAATTTATCGAATATTCAATCAATTGTAATTAATTAGGTGTCGCAATATTTCAATTGGTCTTATTAATTTGTGAAAGTTAACAAATCATCCAATTTTGTTAGATGAGGACTTGAGAGAACCAATTATAAAAGATTAAGGGCCTAATGTATTCAAATAAAAGATCAAGGACTTAATGCACCGAAAAGGGAAAGATCAGGGGCCTTAGAATGCTTTTTTCCTTCAATCTTTTATGTGTAAATTTAACATAAATTATTTTAATATTAGAGTTTAGGGTTTATAAAGTTAGGATTTAGGGTTTATAAAGTTAGGATTTAGGGTTTATGGGTTTAAAGTTGTTAGGGTCTAGGGTTTATAAAGTTGGGACTACGGGTTTATGATTGTTAGGGTTTAGGGTTTATAAAGTTCGGATCTAGGAGTTTAGAATTATTTGAATTTAGGGTTGTTAGAGCTTATAAAATTAAGGACTACGGGTTTATGATTGTTAGGTCTAGGGTTTATAAAGTTAGGGTCTAGGAGTTTAGAATTATTTGAATTTAGGGTTGTTAGGATTTAAAAAATTAAGGACTACGGGTTTATGATTGTTAGAGTTTAGGATTTATAAAGTTAAAGGTTTAGGAGATTGAGTGAAGAAATTAGAGAATTAATAATAGATTTTTGTTCTTTTAAATTAGATGGTTATTTTGTTTGGTAACTAGATTAAAACTAAAACTCCCTTAGAATAGTAAGTGAGGGAGTCCCTCACCATAGCCGGACTGTCTATATATATATATATATAAAAGCCAAGCTAAAACTCTATCACCACAAGTTGCCACATCATCAAAATCTTAGGTGTCAATTTTGTAGAATTTTCATTTCTTTTTAATTTTTTTCCTCCACCAAATAATGCATAACTAACTTTTAATATTCTCACATAATGTAACTTCTATTTTAAATGCTTCATTTCATTAAAGGAGTAAATTTAATTGGTAGAGATATTTTTAATGGGTAATCTCTATATAAACATCTAAAAAAAAATGAGAAATCTAAACCATGTTCTTTCACCTTTCCTTCTTGCAATTATTGGGTTGTTTCTTTTCTCATTATACCACCTTTCATTGCCATAATATTCATTAATTAATATTAATGTCACCCTCCCAATTTTTCCTTTAAAATCAAAATCTATCTAAAATTGGTAGTGGATTTCAATGTGTTCGTTACGCCAGCTGCGGTGAAAGCGCTTTCTCTGCCATTAAGGTTACTCATTTGCCAAGCCATTAGAATGTAAATTACTTTTACCAATTTATGATTTAAGTTTTAATCAATTTTTTTGAGTGATGCATGAGAAAATGAGATGACCGAGGGAGGATGTTCAATGATGTTAACTATGCTTTGATAATTTTTTTGATAATCGTTATGGCTTTTAAGTTTATTTACACATTTACATTTTATGTAAGTCGCTTATCTCCTTGGTTTGGAGATTAAAACATAGATAGAGAAACAGATGCACAGTATAAGAGAGGTGTAGAGGTGGAGCTTGAAGGAGAAAAGAAATTTGCTAATCTTTTCTTTACCATGAATGAAAAACATATGAGAATTTGTGATTCTTTATTTGACGTTTGTGTGTATTGTAATATTTTTGTGTTATTTTGTAATTAAATTATTACTGCAATGATAGAAGAAGAATTGAGATTGTTGAAGCTATATAGTTGTGTACTTTTTAACCATATAGCTTCAACAAAAATTAATCACTAAAAAATTTGTAGAATTTTTTTAATTTACATTTTTCAAAAGGTATTTAAAACTTCTATAACTTGAAGTTTCTTTTAACATTTAGCTAAGGTTATAAGATGTAAAAATTTGTTATATTCACAAAACATCATGTTATTATCTCTTAGCTAGGTTGCAATTTTTTTTATTATTATAGAGAATAACAGTTCTATATTTCTGTAATATATTTAATCTGTTGAAAGCAACAAATGCTAAATTTTATTCATTACATAAGCTCAACAAAATTCTAGATTTATTCATATATGGTGGAAAAATTAGCAATTTAGTTATTATTTTTTTTTTTAAAAAAAAGAAAACAATCCGTGCAACGCACGGGAATTTGACTAGTTAGAAAAGGAAAGGGAGAAGGTGGAAGGAAGGCCATATCTTCTTCTTTTTCGTACATTTAGGTTCTTTCAAGTTGGATGGGTGCCATAGAATTCAATTTAATGGGTATTAAATGTTTGCGGGAGTTAATTTATGGAGTTTAAGTTGTGGAGATCGGATTAGAGGTTCTCGGATTAAGCTTATATCTACCAGGTTCTAGATTTTAGTAAGTATTTATCAACTACCTCTTATGATTTTGAGTATATATAACTATATATATGATAAAGTGATTTTGAAGGTTTATGGATTATATGATTTTAAGGAAAGTTAATTTTCGAAAAAATATATTTTGAATTGTTTATTGATGAATTTTAATGTGTACGATTGATAAATGTTTATGAATTAGTATCTATGGATATTCAGTTTTTTGGAGTTGAAATGATTTGATACATTGTGACATTTTGAAAGTGCGTTTTGACTGAATTTTAATTGATATATTTGACAATGGTTTGAGATATAATGTTTTGGAGATCGATTAAATATTGAAAAGTTGACGTATTTGGTATATACGTATTTTTGTTGCAAGTTTGGAAACAGTTTGATATACATTTGTGTTTGAAAAATGTTTTGTCCATCTAGGATTGCCCAAATAGTACTTGATGTGCCCAAGTAGTACTTGATGTTAAGACCATTACCGAGGGATGTATGGTCAGTGTGCACATCTGTTAGTCCTAACGTTAGGCAAAGAATGAGATCTTAACTATTGATATTGATGTGGAAACTACGCGGGTGGAATTCGAGGATGGATACTAAAGTTTATATTAAAATCTTAAATACAAGTTTATGAGGACTTGTATTTAGGCATTTTAATACAGTGTTTTCAGCTTATGAGTTGTTGTTGGTTTACTTAAGATATAATGGTTTATTGCGGGTTTTCATATTTTATTACAAATTTGAAAGAAAGTAATATTTGACCAATTACATATAGCTATTTTGAGTATATTTATTTTTCATTTCTGATAATTATTTACTGAGATTTATGTCTCACTTTTTAAAATGTTTTAATGTTTTAGGTGAGGAAGAACGGTTATAGATGTGCTACTGATTGATAGATCAGGTTGGAGGTTGTCAGGAAGTTGACAGAATCATGTAATTTAGAGTTTATCTATGTATTTTAAGAGACATAATTGTACTGAAATATATTGAAATATTAATGAAATATAAGAATATAATTTTGGTTCAGAATTTTATTGTGGTTTAGTTTATTTCTTTTTCACGTCCGATCCGCTACGCGTGGTTCGGGGTCGGGTGCGACAGTTAAGGTTCAATGAGAATTAATTTCATGTTAATCTCTAACACCCTCGACATGTTAATACTCTTTACACTTGAAGCGTGTACAACACAGATCCATCTTACCGTGCTATCTAGATGCCAACTCTTGATTGCTTAGTGTTACTGATGAAATAATAGAGACGTCCACATAAGTTATAAAACGTGCAAAATAACACACGTAAGCTAGAGCAGGGTCGTTGACCGATGACCCCACTCCGATGCTTGTATCATATGATGAACTTAGTGATCAAAGGAAGAATAACTCAAGAGACTGAGTGCAATGAACATATCTTAAAGTATGCCTATACTTGTCTTTATATAGGGCAAAATAGGATCCTAGTCGTAGTCGGTTTAGGACTATTTTACCTAAGAAGGTCTGTCAAGAGACTTCTAGAAGGCATTCCCAATTAATAGTAGCTTTTCTGTTCGAAATAGGTTTACTAAGTAGGAAGTGGAATCCACGTAGGAGTTAGATCCAATAGAAGCTTTGACTATTCAACTCGGATGATGTGGCATGTATGACCTCATGACTAAGTCAGTAAATTAAAATATTCATGGTCAATGCCCAATAAATTTAACCGAATGGAAAACGTCGTCGTTTCTTCTAAGAGCCTTTACCTACGTCTGAATATGAGAAATTTCCCTTTCCAATTTCCAATTTCCTTGATTCTCAACCCTGCAACTTGCTCTTGTGCGTTTTTCAGCAAAGCATTTGGTAACAACGACTCAACATGATCATCATATCGCCACTTAGTAAGCACTAGTTGTTTGATTCTCTAAGATAACGAGTTAAACAACTAGTTAGACAAGCATTATTTCCAGCACTTACAGTTTGATGCTTCCATGGTTATCAAAGCTATTTGTTTTTACATGCGATATAGACTTCATAGTCTTAAACTTACCATACAATATAATGGACATAGATGGGATTAGTTGTGTATAGATTTTTTGTGATGTTTTGTTAGTTTATACCGTACTTGTACTTTTTTGTTTGGTTATTTCCTCCTTGAAGAGGCCCCAAGTGTATAGTGTTTGTTACAGCAGTTTGCTGGTGCTGATAAAATTGATATCTTAATAAAAAAATAAAAAAAATGAGTAAATTTAAAAGAAATCAAGAAAAGGAATGAAGAAGAAGCAAAGAAGAAAGAGAAAGAACTAATAAAACATATAAATAACTAGCCAAGTTCACTAGAATTTATTAGCTAGCAAAAATGGCTCTCTAAATATTTTAGAGTTATATCATTTTGTTGGAGTGTAAAGTTCTCTAAATGACTAGCTAAATATATCTCAATAATTGTTTAGCGGAAATGCTCTAAAGAAACCAATTTGATGAATCTAGGATTCACAAGAGAGTTTTCCGACATCATATGACTCCTTATCTACATTTGTCTAAGGTGTTTTGTACAAAAAAGACAAATAAAAATTATTCATACATGTGCTTTGGTGAAATTTTGTGTTGCTTATTTATTTTTTTTTGTTGAATTGATGTCAAACAATACATCAACGAACGTCTGCTGCAAATTGTTTCAAATGTGTGGTTCATAGTGTTACTAACTTTATTGATAAGTACCTTTCTGGAGCAAGATGTTTGGACTTGGATGCTTATGGGTAAATTGCACCACAAGTTCCTAAACTATACTCATTTTTCTAAAAATGTTACCTAAAAAACTATTTTGCACATTTAAGTACCTAAACTATCGATGCCCTCCCAAATTGGTACCTGATGACCTCCTATAGCAGGTTTACCTCAAGTCAACACTGGTCAACGGAAGTCAACGCATGTTTGACCAATTTTTTAGTTGACTCACCAATTTTTTTTCTTCTTCCTCCTCTCTCCTCCTACATCTTCTATCAGTAATTTGTTCCAGTTCAGTAGTATTCAATTCAGTTCAGTAATTTTCCTTCAGTAAATGCACTTCAATTCAGTTCAATTCAATTCACTAAAAAAAACATGGACTTGCACGTTTTTAATTATGAAAAATTCAAATGTATGTGATTTTTTAGGTTTTATTTGAAACTTATTGTAAAATAATATAGTTGTTTAGTTAATGATTTTGTCTTAATTTTTCTATTCAAATTTGATTAAGTTTTTCTTGATTGATTAGCTATGGCCTCCAAATTGAAGTAGATACCTAAATTGCTTTATTAAGAAATAGAGTAAGTACGTATAGTAATGAGATAGGATCAGGTGAGACAAGGTCACTATGGCGAGACTGATTTTTAGCGTGACACAATTAAAAAGTGGTGGCAATTTTGAAATTTTAAAAACATGGAGGGGCATTATTGAAGGGAAGAGGAGGTGATGTCATCGCTGATGTCACCTATGGAGAGAGAAAATGTTTTCATTATTTTACTTAAAATGCATTTTCCCGCTCTTTCCGAACTCATTTTTCAAAAAAATATTATATCACTGAACTCGTATTAATTAGGCGGTCATTTTGAGATCCATTGTTGTTATTTATATACGATTTTTATTTTTTTATGGTTGTTCCAAATTGGATACTCTGTTGTTCCAGCAGAATACTACATTTTTTCCACCAGACTACTACATTTGTTCCAGCAGAATATTTTCATTATTTTTTTTTAAATGCACTCTGGGAGTGTAAAAAATGTAGTATTCTGGTGGAACAAATGTAGTAGTCTGGTGAAACAAATGTAGTATTCTGCTGGAATAACCGATTATTCAATTTGGAACAACCATAAAAAAATAAAAAAATAAATAAATAAATCGTCTATAAATCACAACAATGGATCTCAAAATGACTGCCTAATTAATACGAGTTCACTGGTATAATTTTTTTTTGAAAAATGAGTTCGGAAAGAGCGGGAAAATGCATTTTAAATAAAATAATTAAAACTCTTTCTCTCTCCAGAGGTGACATCAGCGCTGACATCACCTCCTCTTCCTTCCCTCCAATTCCACGCATGTGGAGGTTTCTTTTAATTACAAGTTTGCCACCTTCCCTTGTCTCACCATAAAAACTAGTCTCATCTTAAACCCTTGTCTCATTTGAACTTGACTCGTATAGTAATAATACATGAGGCAAAAAGTCTGACGCCATTGTTACTAAGGTAGTGTACGCAAAGACTTCTTTTATGTAATTGCTTCCTTTATGCCCGACTCGAAGGGCATGAAGTTAGTCGTCGAGTGAAGATGAAGTGAGAAAAGAAAGGTATTTATTACAGAAAACGGAACGGCATAGAGGTGCCTAGCCGGGAAGGCTTAGTTTGTTCTCGCCGGGTATGCTGGCTTGGCTCCCTAAAAGGAAGGACCTTTTCTGGACTCCATATTGATTTGCCAAAAATGCATGAATGGAGTGCAAATAAGGATACTAGATGAGCAAAGCTTAACATAATGCACTTAAAATAATTAGAACTGTACCATTAGCTACATTACAATCATAGGATACTACATCTTGAACTATATTACTAAAGAAATGATATATTACTCATTCACTCTCTGACACTGGGGGCTCGGGAATTATAATGGAACCGATCAAACTGAAAGCTTAAGCTAATACTTAAAGACAATATCATCTTTTATACTCATGATGCATCTCTTCACGTGAATGTCTCTTGTATTAGAATCCAATATACAAGATGTCATTGAGCCTTTATTAAAAGTTCGAGCTCATAATTAAGGGTCAATGTCATAAAGCTCGAACTTATAGTTAAGCTCAATGACATCTTTTATATAAATCTATGATACTTTAAAACTTGAAGCATATATAACAAAGCTCATGCCATAATATGTTTTCATTTCCCACTAATAAATGACATTGCAAGAATTAAGCCTAAGTTTGTGTGTAAAATTAACATATGTTTAAATTTCACAAATAAATAGGGCCGACGCGATTCAAACTTTTTAGACATCTTGTTTTAAGGCCTGATTTGGCAATTCTTATCCATAAGTTAAAAATAAGATTCATAGCTTTTTCAGTAAACGATTTGGCAA
This sequence comes from Euphorbia peplus, assembly GCA_028411795.1. Taxonomy (NCBI): domain Eukaryota; kingdom Viridiplantae; phylum Streptophyta; class Magnoliopsida; order Malpighiales; family Euphorbiaceae; genus Euphorbia; species Euphorbia peplus. The sequence goes on along the minus strand of CP110837.1, from coordinate 17,123,790 downwards.
ATACAGTAAAACCTCTATAAACTAATACACGATAAATTAATAATTCGATAAAATTAATAATTTGTTCAGTTCCAACTTGGGACCAGTGTAAAATTCGACATCAATCGATAAAATAATAAGATAATAACTTTTTTGAATCCCCAGTGTATATATATTAGTCCCGGCGAAACTATAAATTAATAATTACTATAAACTTCTATATATATGTGTGATATACTTCAAAATTCTAAGATTGTCTAGTTAAAAATGAATCAATATTCATTTGTTTTTTCTTCAACTTCAAATCTATAATGATTTCATCTTTAAATCTCCTCATTACATTTAAGAGTTGGGGCATTGTCTTCTCGTATAGCAACAAAAAGTTGTGAAGAGTTGTTGCCGCTTACAATGAACTTGACAAATTCAATTAATTTGTGAATGTAAATTCGTCTAACTAATATATATTGTAATTTGATTTTTCATCTCTAACTAATATACATTGTAAGTATATATTGGACTTGAAAATTTAAAAGTCATTTGTAAAACATCTTTAAATTAATAAATTATTAATTTATCGATATAATAATATCTCGCTAAATTAATGAAATATCCCGGTCCCGACATTATTAATTTATAGAGGTTTTACTGTACAACATTTTATAGAAAGTAAAGAAAGATGCTTTTATGAAAAGATACAATTTGTAGCTTTAGATAAATGTTGTTGTCACAAGTTACAAAAAAAAAATGATAGTGATAGTCTCTCCGTTTTTAAATGTTAGTCGTTTTCGTGAAACACATGAGGAATTAAGATATCAATTCTTGTTACCAAAAATGAAAAAAAAAACGACTAACATTTGTGGAAAAATTTACCACGCAAAAACGACTAACATATAAAAACAGATGGAATATTTTTTATTATTAAAATAGCTCCAAAGTTTCGATATAACTAAAACAAAAAAGGATTATACATATTTGTATTTTCAGCGTTTTTGGAAAATTTTAATATAGTTATTAAACACTTCTCGCTTTGCTTTTCTGCGACTTTCTTAAAAACACTTTCTGCAACAAGGCTTGTATCTGATCCCATAATAATGTCAAACTGGCCTTAAGAGTGTCTGATACCATGTATTAACAATTCTTATTAATGTTCTAATACTAACCTGAGGAAATTTTTTAGAATACACCCAGTGTGAACCACATCATCCATACACCAGATCCGGATCAATGATTTAGCGAAATATCACAACTATTAGGATTTAAGATTTCTAATTTATTTTTATTGTCATCTAAAATTTTATATAAAGAATTAATCACAAAATATATTATTAGTTAATTACATGGTGTAACAATCTTATTGTTTGTTGTCATAAACAATCATTTATAGGGTTGGTGTACCACACACCGGTACCGAATTGTACACTAAAATACCTCCCAACTTAAGATATTTGCCTTTCTGGCATTAACCTAACCTAACTTTCATTCAAGAATAGTACTGTTATATACACTATAAATTAATGTCCGAAAATGAAAGAAAAAATACCATTAAAATTAATAAAACTGAAAGAAAAAAATGGCAATGCAAGTTCCAGTACAACTTCTTCACATGAATGGGGGAGAAGGAGCATATAGCTACTACAACAACTCATTATATCAGGTTATAATTACTTTCACCCTACTTCTTAATTAGTTTACACAAATTAATAAACGTAACCCAACTTTTAATTAATCTAACTTTGCAGAAAAAAGTGATGTTAACAGCCAAGCCAATTCTTGAAGAAAGCATTTCAGAATTAGTATCTCAAAAAAGCTTACCAAAATGTCTAATGATGGCAGATTTTGGGTGCTCTTCAGGACCCAACACACTTGTTCCACTTTATGAAATCATTGAAACAATTGATTCTATTTGTACTAAGTTGAATAAGAAACCACCAAATCTCTTATATTTTTTAAATGATCTTCCGGGGAATGATTTTAACACTATTTTCAGATCGTTACATCCTGATTTTCTTCAGAAATTAGAGAAGGAAAAAGGTAGCAACTTTCAAGATTTATTTATTGGTGCAATGCCTGGGAGTTTTTATGGAAGGCTGTTTCCTTCTAACTCTCTTCACTTTGTTCAATCTTCTTGCAGTCTCCATTGGAGTTCTCAGGTTCTAAAATATATATATGTTTTAAATTATGGAAGGCTGTTGTGATGAATTGAATTTTAATTTATTTTTTACTTCGAAAATCTTTGCGAAAAATTAGGCTATGCTCTTTTTTTACTGAAATTCGCTTAACTTAACTGAATTGAACTTAACTGAATTGATGAAGTGAAATTACTAGAGTGAATTTGATGAATGAAACTGAAATTAAATTTGCTGAATTGAATTTTTAATTTAATTTTGCTGAATTTACGTAAAAATCAACAGAATCTTAGACTTGTTCATTTGTTGAGATGTATCTTATCAGTGATCAATATAAAAGATATTATTGAGTTCAGCTTAAATTATGTTATCCTTTTAGTTCAATCGGTTTCTTGATATAGTATAAGAGCAGCCGAAGCGATCAAGTGGTTCCGAGTTTGGTGCAAATTGTGCGGAGACATGTTGCAAATATTATACTACTTTAATTACTCTGTGTTTTTCCTCTCTCTCAACACTAAGAATAAGGGTAAATAACTATAAAAGTTTAAAGTTTTTACATAATATGTTTTTTGGTCCATTTATTTTAAAAATTACATTATGAGGTCCTCATTTTTTACTATATTTAATCTTTTGATTTTTTTTTTTATCTATTTTTAGATTTTTAATGTAACACATTATGATTGGCCTTAAACTTGATCAAGTTGTTTTGTAACAAAAGGTGAATTTTTTTTCATATAAATATAATGGTTTCTCTATATTATTAATTTTGGTATACACATATGAAACAGGTTCCCGAACAACTTATAGATGAATCTGGAATTTCACTGAACAAAGATAATATTTGCTTACACAAATCAAGCTCGGAAAGCGTCCTGAAAGCATATATAAATCAATTTCATAAGGATTTTACAAATTTTTTGAGGTCACGTGCCAAGGAGATGGTTACTGGTGGAAATATGGTGATCACTTTGGTCGCCAAAAGTGATAAAATACCTTATTGCAAATACGGTGCTGAAATCTTCGACTTATTTGGCGATTCTCTCAAAGAGATGGTGAATGAGGTAATCATCTTTTATTTTCTTTCCTACGTTAACATATAGTTGAGTCCGTAAAGTTGTGATCTCGATCATTAATTGTAAGACTATAAAAGATGATCGAGATTTCATTGGTGAATCTTAATTTAAATGTTTTTTAAAATAAAATCTTATTCGTTAATTTTACAATTAGTAGTTGATATCAATTGAATTTTACCAACTTGACCATATGTCAACTTGAGAGGATCCAAATTTCACTTAATTATATGATAGTTTTAAAAAGATAATTATATGCCATAAATGTAATAAACATGATGATATTTTGTTAAATGTTCCACATTGGTAACTTTTGAAGCTAAATAACTCATTGAATATAGAAAGCAATCATGTCTCCTTAAGTTGTCTTCTTAGGTTAGTTAGGTTTCGCTAAAATAGTGAGAGTCGCGATTGTGCAATGTTGAGAGCTCCTGTGAAATGGCGTCGCGCACCAAATAAATTGTGTGTGAGAGAAGCGCGTTAAGTCTCTCACATTTCTAAGATATTTATTATTAAATGAGTAATATGAAAGTGGTTTTGGAACCTACTGAAGGTCTGTTTGGTTTAACAGGTTATCTGTTTGCGGACGATTAATTGTTAGTGTTTGGTAAAATTACAATCAATTGCTGTTTATACACAAAATTATCAATTTAGATAAATACATCAATAAAGTTAACTTAAATTTCACGTTTTGATAACTTGGTACCTGTAACTTTTAAAAAGGGAAAAGTACAAATAAAACTCTTGTGATTTCATGAATTTGCAAATAGAGGAATGTGGTTTCATTTTTTGCAAAATAGGCATGTGATTTACAAAATTGACAATTAAAGGAATTTTATTTAAAGTGTTAGTATTTGATGACATGTCATATTGACTTTGATGATGTGTCATGTTGACTTCTTGACTTTGATGACGTGGCACAATAAAATGTTAATTTTTTGATGACGTGGAGAGTCGACTTGATGATGTGGCAAATGTTGTTAGTCAATTTTCCTTATTTGTCAAATATGTAAACCACATGCTTCCTTTTGTAAAAAATGAAACTGCATTCCTCTATTTGCAAAACATTGAAACTACAAGGATTTAATTTGTACTTTCCCCTTTAGAAAATAAGAGAGAGTAATATTATCCAAAGAAAAAGCATAAATGACACTAAAAGAGTTATAAGTAGTTCAAGTAATATAATTCAATTTTACCAATTAATTAGGTTCACTTTAATGGTAAAGATCTTTAGTATAAGGTCTCGTGTTCAAATTATAGTGTACGCAAAAGATCTTAATGGGAGAGGAGAGCCACCTAAAGGTGCTTAAACAACTTCAAACCAAGTGATCGGATAATTACCAACTCCAAAAATATAATTCATTTTTATTAATGATTTAGATTAGATGCACAGTCTAATTGTAAAAACAAAAGAGTGAATATTTGATAATGAACTAAATTAAGAATATGGATTGCAAATTCAATTTGGAACCTCGCAAGAAGTGGACGATGGTGGTCAGTGGAAAGTTAACATGATGTTCAAAAGGGTGGAAAAGTAGGAATTACTTTCTTTTTGAAACATTAGCAGTTTCTCATTCAAACAACAACTGGCAGTCGTTCTTATTTTTTAACCAACAACAAAAAGGAGTTAAAAAAAGTAGGAAAAACAAACGCCCTTTGAGAATATTCTGACTAGGAATCATCAGTAAAATAACAAGTTAAATTGTTTGCACCAAGACATTAAAACATTTTTTTTATCCGGAAAACGAATATGTATTGCGAAACTTTCAATATACAAGTAAACAGTGGGTTAGAAACCTAGCAAAACAGCAGCTCAAGATAAATGCCAAACAGATAATTAATACTAATTAATTTGAAGCAGGGATTGATCAAGGAATCAACATTGGATAGCTTCAATATTCCATTTAATGCTCCTTCTGAAGAACAAGTGAGGAATGTTATTGAAAGGGAAGGTTCCTTTAAACTCAAAAGAATAGAAGAATTTGAACTCCGATGGGATGACAACATTGATGATGGTAACAACGCCTTGTCGTTCGATTTAACAGAAAGATCCAAATATGTCACAAATTCGATCAGAGCTGTAACTGAACCTATATTCACAGCTCATTTTGGAGATGTTGTTATTGATAATTTATTTTATAGATTCTCTTTGAAGGTTGTAGATTATTTGGAGAAGGGAATAGGATATTTCAATTTTGTTGTTGTCTCTATGACGAAAACAAAATGAGAAGTTAAAGATTCGTATGATTTTCTGTTTTAATACGTACTTAAAGTACCCTGAACTTATCCTATAAAACTTATAGATAACCTTTTATAGTTGTCTAACATTTTAATGATCTCTTTTTCTACTCCAATAAAAAAAATTAAAAGCTATGAAAAGTTCATACTGCATAACAAAAATGCCACAAACTAGAACCTTCACCTTTGTTGTACGTATTTCGCACGAACATCCGCTACTCGATTAATGGATTTTTGTGAATACGTGACACTGCACAGCAAACTTTATTGAAGAAATTAAAGGAAGCGTGTCCACAAAAAACAGGGAAAACTTCCCACGAAACATTCATGGTAGCTATTAACTTATGAACTGCTTTGATCTTAATGTTCTAATATATCCAAATGGTAAACTTGCACTTCTCCAAATATATTATTGGCGAATTCAAACTTTAACAGGAACGAACGGACAAAAAAGGTAGAAATAGCTTTTGAAGTAGCAGATGAAGGGTTGTAATAGAAGTCTCAGTTGCTTTTTGCAGTTGATCCAAGTGAGAACTTAGGCAGTCAGCTACATATTCTCATCCACTTACTGAGATCGTGACAAAGTCAGTGATCTTCAGAAACTATATCTGCCAAACACTGAAAGCCATAAAAACACTTATCTTATAAGCAAACACAATGAATGACTGCACTATTTGCACAAGATTTAAAATGCAGTAGCATTGTCTAACAAAGAGAACAAGAATGAAAGCAATCAAACTAAACAGCAACATAAAAAGAACAATCTAAATTTATATGCGCAATATGCTCGGAACAAGATATCGAAGCAATATGAAGATTATGATTACCAAATTATGACCATCAACAACTAACTAGCTGAGCATCTGTTCTGTAGCTCAGGAAAAGCTCTAATTTCTCAATTATGCATGTCTTTCTCTCTCACGTACATCTCTAGCTTTTCATATATGAATGTCGCATTTTAAGCATTGAAGTGAAACGAAATCGGAAATCCGTAAGATCCCAAAATGCCTAGTGAATAATTAAAGAACAAATTCAAAATACTGACTAGAAATGCTTAGAATTCTCATCTTCTTGCTAGTTGAACAAATCGTTGTAGAGAACTGCACAGATCATTGAAGTTAACTGAGATTGAAAATGAGCAAGAGAGACAGAAACATATAATGCAGAAATGGAGAATCTCTTCCACTCGGCAAACAAACGAGCTAAACCAAAATTCCCAAAAATCATCCAACGATGTCCTGTTTGAGTATGTACCTCACTACTTCACTCGATATTTTTAGCTAAACTTTCTCTAGTTAGAACAGTAACCAGCAGTTTATAGTGTATCTAACTATGCCGATCATCATTTATCCAACATCTTCAATTTGCAGATATCGGATAAGACATTGCAGAAGACTTTATGATTCCAATCATTCAACAAATTAACAAAATTTGTAGCATTAAAAGAAAACGACTAAACACGGACTATATAAACAATAACATTAAAAACAAACAAATAAGAAAAACAGGAAAGAGTTGTTCCAATTATAACTCAAATACTCGATGGAAAGAACAGACTTTTTCCAATTATAACTCAAATACTCGATGGAAAGAACAGTATCATGAAGATAGGAAGAGACATTTCCCGTTGTGTATCAGTGATCCATCCAGACTTTATGAAAACAACGAGGGAAAAAGTTCAACTAAACTGAGTTTGAAACTCAATGAATAAAGAACAGTCTGTGATCACATACTTGGGCGAAAGATGATAGAATGAGACAAAAGACCATTGTAGTTTGAAAACATCCGGATTAGGACTACCATACACAGCAATAATAAAACGAATGCACTTCGAACAAGATTCTAGCTGGAGCACTCCACATAACCCAAATACCTCTTGCGAAACATCAGACCCAAGTTTTTTGATGATTTTACTAGTGAAGATGAGATAGTTACCCAAACATAAACATCAAATATCCATCTTCCTAGACTTTAGAGAATATATGAGATATCTAATTCACAATAGACAATAACTAAATCAAGTTACTCGTTTTGATTAACAGCTTTCTCGTAGGAACACAATGTGAACACAATGTCTTTATCCACTAATAATAAGCTACTACTAAAATACTAGTGCCAAGCTTAAAATCATGATAAGGGAAAAGAAACCCTACTAAAAACTTGTAAATAACTCTACATATTTGACATCCCTAACTACTTATCAGAGCATAGCAACTTGACGATTGCATTCTGAGAGCATCTTGGGAAGCTTGACACTTTCAGCAGTAAATGCAAAATCCTTTTCCAAGATCATTTGTGTTTACATTAAGAACCTCCGCATCATGTCTTGATAGAACATCTTTGAGTGAAACAAAGGATGGAATATGAAGAATTGTTTCCAATTTCGTTCAATTCCACAAACCTTCAAATATTTGTATCCATGTTTGTTTGGATCCATATAAAATAAAGCATTTGAACCAGAATGAAACACCAATATCGCTCCCTTATTCAGATACTTGATGGGTTGATATGAACCCTTCAACCCCATTTCTCATCACCTTATATTGGTTACTTACAGGGCTAAAACCAAAACCACAATCAATATGGCTCGACTTGGGATGATGTGCTGTCCTTTACCGAGGACGGTTGATGAACTCAAAAGTTAACAGCGTCATTATCGTATTGGTTAGACAAGCAAATCTAACCATTGCCTGAATTAACTACCTTGTACTTGTGATTCTTGATTTTCAACTTTGACACACCCATTCCTCTCTCCTCCGCTTTCAGAATTAAGCATAACAAGGTCACCATCCCGATCATTAAGTATCTTGTGCAGGTTACACAATGGGAGTTTTAGTTTGGTGTCAAGTTTAACCATAATGCGATACAAAAATCCTCTTTGTGGATAAACTGGGAATGATATTTCCCACAATGCTATTTGGCATTTCTGAAAAAGAAGGACCTGAACATTCAATCATTACGTGGTTCACTTCCCTTCCACCATTTCTACTTCGCTTAGCATTAAGAGCTGCCAAACTCCTTTCCATGATTATTTGTGAAGTTAATGTCCTGAAATAGTAAAAATAAAATCATCAAACATGAAACCAAAATAATTCTACATTGAGAACAATATTATCAACATACGAAACTAAATTGATTTCATAAGCTGAGAATAATGAAATAGGATCATGATTTAACATAATTCGAGAAATCTTTTCTTCTCTAAACATTACCACTTCAAACCTAAATCTCGAGGATCAAGTATTGGTCTTATAAAAAAACTAAACTGAAATTTTGAGAATAACTATTGATCTTTTTTATCTATGTTGCACGGAAATGGAATCGGATCCACTAGGAAATAATATTTGTAAAAAATATCGGAAACAATAATTGCGAACAATATATAGGAAACAACATTCTGAGAGGAAGCCATATGTTGTCTCCTTGGGTTGGGTTGTAGAAGCTTTCAAGTGGCGAGGACTCAAAACGTAAAACAAAAGATATTTTTTTTTATAAAGTTTGAAATTATAATCTGCATGCATAGCTTTTAAAGTATCAATAAACAGAAAATAATTGCATGCATTTAGACAGCATGATGCAAAAAAAGTTCCCTTTTTTACGTTTTGAAAGCTTGAAAAAGATTATGTTCAAGCGGCATAATGCAATGTGATTGACACGTCGTGAACTGATAAAGAGATTTGATAATGGGCCAGTACGTTCTAAAAATGCAGTTTATTTTAATAAATGGGTTTCCAAATTTGAAGAAACAAATTTTTAATTCTCTTAAACTGCAAAAACATGATTAAAAACCGAAACGTCTTTGAAATGTAGAAACTCTTCAAAAAACAACAAAATGTGTGCAAAATAAGCCTTCTTAGGCTCTCAAAAGGTTAACGAACTCACTCCTCAACCAGATAGCACAAGATAAAGAAATCTCAATAGGGATGTTATGCCCAAGGTCAACATGGAGCATCACAAATTCAAGGGATACATGCCATTCTTGGCAAAGAGCCTAAGATCAGATATATTCTTTTCATAAAGAGCCTAACTTCCTCTAATTGTTCATTTCTCATTCTGTAGTACAATTTTGGAAACAATAACACAAATTACAAAGACTATCTGATTAACACGATTAGGATATCGCTTATATTTATATCATAGATAATCATATCCAAGAAACGTAACTACCTATTCACTTTGCATTAAAAGCTGTATAATTCCTATTTCAGAAGTGATGAAATTGTGTGCACAAGACATGATCAACAAACTGCCAAACTGAATACTTAAAAGCCCCTATTTGTAAAGGAATTTTACTCCATAATTTAAACAACTAATTCTACAAAAAAAACTCCAATCAACGCGAGCGGATAAACATGAAGAAGTCAAACCTAAAATGTCAAAAAGCAGGATTTAAATCATATGGATCATAAGAACCCTAAATTCTAACGTCCAATGCCAGAATAAATGAATATGAAATAAGCTAGAAGCACATAAACAACCGAAAAATAGAAAAAACATTACCGGAAAATAGAGGTGGAGAAGCTCTGCAGGGAGTTGAGACCAATCAGTGGTGACACGATAATTGTTGATTGGCTAAATATGCAAGAAACAATATTAAATATTAAGAGCAACATAGAAAGAAATAAGTAAGAAATAGGTTGCATCTGAGTAGCAAAACACCAACTGATCCAGTCAGAAAAGTGGGTTTAAAATGAAATAGATGGTAATAAACCTAAATGAAAATGATTGTTAAAGGTGGCCTTGCTGCTGCAACCCTTCATCACAGCTTGAGATAGAAGCAGTACCGGATCTGGTAAATCGTTGATACGACGATTGTTAGAGGTGGCCTTGCAGCCTCTATCACTGCTCTCTTCCATTATCCTATACCAACACTACCCTTCTTCTATGGGAGCGCATCAACAAGAAGAAGAATACAGGAAATGCAAAATGAGAGGCAACCCTAATCATGCTTTTATACTAATAAATAATCATATTATAATAAATAATAATAATTATAATAAACAATGGGTTATATGGAACTTCGGCCCAATTTATTTTAAATGATAATCTCTTTAACTTATATTTTATTTATTTTTAACTTTGGTTAATATTTTAATTATAAGAATTTCTTTGGAGTGTTATGCAATATATAAATCTTTTTCTCACGTTATCACATAATAATAAACAATAAACCGTTAATTATGATAACTAAATATTACACGAATTTATTCATACATTTATAAAATTCTACGGCTTAATAAATTTTGGATGAAGTTGAGATTATAAGTGATATTTTGAGTTCACTAACAATAATTATTATTAGTTTGAACAAAAATGAAGATTGATTTAGGAAATTGAACTTTGAGCTTTGTTTTCTGAAAATAATTAAGAAACTTTAAAAAAGAATTCTTTTTTAAAATGGTTATTATTAATTTAACTAAGAAAAATACTAAAACAAATTTTACTTCTACTTTTATGCGGACGTTATATCCTGTAGATGTCAATGTGGTTCTTATGTAATTATTTGAGGGACAAATTTATCGATAAATTGAAATACTTTCTTGCAATTTGACAAATTATTTGTGAATAGATGTTTACGTGCGTGAGCCGCGAGTTAACAATATTTATTTTGAAAGTACTTTAATTTATATATAGAAAATTATATGTTTTCCTAACTCAAGCAAAAATATATTTTATAAAAGTCTCGATCGTAATTATATCAATTATCCAAAAGTCATTTTTTATATAATTTATTGTGGTGAAAGTCTTAACTTAGTGACCGAGACTAATGATCTAAGAAGTTAAAATTCGAATCAAATGACGTTTCACTTGGATATACGTTTTCATTATTTAATGTGAGCAAAATTGTGCAAATATTGAGAAAAAAAAGATATCTTTCGTAATTTTAAGACCCATAATTTTGGACATGGAGCATAATGATAGTTGGTATCGATGAGTGTTCTTCAAATTAATTTAAAAAATATATAAACCTAGCTCGAAAATTTACTAAAACTAACGTGTTAAACCTTTTTTTGAAGTAAAAACTAACATATAACAAAAAAATAACCAACTAAACGTTGTAAAAAGGTTGGTATAATTTTTGAACGATGAAGAGGATGATATGGGTTGAGAGAATTTGCGAACATATAGTTTAGGAGAGTTAGAGTGAAGTGAAAAAATGGCAAAAGGCATAATTAAGCCCTTGATTAATTACACCTCAAAACAGACACTTCCAACTCCTTACACTTACTATACCTATAAAGTAAGTCCCCAACCAAACAATCAGGTCTGAAATCAATAGAAATTTTTTTCAAAATTTGATTTCGATGTTAGTCTAGATGATCAAGGCATATATATATGAGAAATAATCTGATGTCCCAAGATGGTGTCTCACTCTATGTCCTCTCTCACATGAAATCTTTTTTTTATTTTTGTAATAACATGGGCCCACACAATATATTAATTTTAATTATTAAAATTAAATTTGTGTGAGAGAAGACATAGAATGGAACATCCAACTTGGGACAGCACATTTGCACTCCAAATATATAAAGCCCAGTGAAACATATTATTATTTTGGAGATTTTATTATTTGATATTTCAGATTAATGATAAATAAATAATTGTTTGGTATTTTTGGATTTATAAGATATTTTCTCTAAGTGGCACTCAAGATCAATATAGCCTTGATCATATATGGGGCATGACTTCTATTCTGGAGGGCAAATTTTGATAATAGATAACACAATCAGCTGCTATATCCAAAATTCGTAGCATGTGGATTAATTTATTAATGGTTGAATACATCTTTAGCCCCTTCAAGTTGTCTATAAATTACATTTGACCCCCTCAACTTAGAGTCGTTACAATTAACCTGCTCAACTTGCATTTTTTTAAGGCTTAATACACAAAAAACCCCCTAAACTTGGTCAAATGTTGCATTTGTCCCCCCTAACTTTTAATTGTAACAACTTACCCCTCAAACTTGGCAAATTGTAACAAATAACTCCATATTTTGAGTTTGAAAAGACAAATGTCACGTGACATGCCCTTATTCGATATTTGAAAAGTCAAAGTGCCACGTGTCATGATTCTATAGGGTGTTTGAAAAGTCAAAATGCCACATGGAATGATCTTATAGGGTGTTTAAAAATTTATGCATTATTGGGGGTAATTTGTTACAATTTGGCAAGTTCAGGGGGTAATTTGTTACAATTTGCTAAGTTTAGGGGGTAATTTGTTACAATTGAAAGTTCGAGGGGACAATTGCAATATTTGACCAAATTTAAGGGGTTTTTTGTGTACTAAGCCTTTTTTTAACAAATATCTCCCTCAACTTGCATCTTTTTAACAACTAACCCCTTTGACTTTGACGTGACGCATTCTCGCGTTGACGTGAAGCATGCCAGATGGCACGTGAAGCATGGTCCACGTCATCGTTAAGGGGTTAGTTGTTAAGAAAATGCAAGTTAAAGGGGTTAGTTGTTACGTTTCTTAGTTAAGGGGTCAAATGCAGTTTATAGACAACTTGAAGGGGCTATAAATGTATTAAGCCTTTATTAATTTAGCTATTCATTCCTAAAATTTTAAGATGGACTGAATTCATTGTAGCTACTAACTTATGAACTACTTTGATCTTAATGTTCCAATTTGCCCAAATGGGTAAACTTGCACTTCTCCAAATATATTACTGGCAAATTCAAACTTTACTTGAAATTTAACCGGAACGAAAGGAAAGAAAAGGTAAAAATGGCTTTTGATGTAGCGGATGAAGGGTTGCAATGGAAGTTTCAGTTGCTTTTTGCAGTTGATCCAGGTGAGAAGCTTATATTCTCATCTAGTTACACTTACTGAGATGGCGACAAGGTCAGTAATCTTCATAACTATATCTGCCCAACACTAAAAGGCATAAAAACACTTGTCTTATAAGCAAACACAATGGATGACTGCACCTATTTATGTGCTCAGGATTTAAAATTATGCAGCAGTGGATTGCTTTGTGTGAGCATTTTGAAAGTGAAAAGTTCAAGGTAATCATTAAGTCTTTAGATTATTGTCTAATTCATTTTAAATTTATATGGATGACACAAGATGTTTTTTTTTTGTAGATTCAAAGTATCGCAAACACAGAAAATCGCAAAAATTTGGAAGTTTCCCACACTTCAGGTGGAAAATCCTACTGTCAACGCATATATGAATTGGTAAGTCATGTAAAGTTTTACCATTACAAATCTCTTAAATTTAATCAATAAGAACATTTTTTTTATTATATATATTGACCTGCAGCTAGGATATGATGACAAAATCTAATGTATTGCTAAATATCAATTTTCACCATTTTAAATTTCTAAGTCTTATATTTTGTTGCTGTAAAAAAAAAATGTTATATATTATGTTTTATGTGATTTGGTGGTGAGGTATATTGCATAAATCATGTGGCTTATGATTCTTGGTCATACCTTTGACTGCTTTTTATAATTGGTGTCATGTGAATATATTAATTATAATTAATTTTTTACTCAGGAGCAAAAGCAAAATGTGGATCATGAGGCTGATGATGGGAATATGGAAGAAAATCAAGAGGGAAACAAGAATGAGCCTATTGAAATGAAGCTCTATTTTGATACACATCATAAAAAAGATGGCACATGGACTCACCCTAAAGCTGAGGAAAACTATGTAAGTAATTTATTTAGGTTTGTTGAAAAAATAGAAACGTATTTATATTTATTTGTTTTACTCAAGTCTGTAATATTATACTCTATGCATAAGTTTATTTCTGCCTATGCTCTTGCTACCTACTATGCTCCAGCTACTGCCATCTTTGCTATCTATCTCCAATTCTTAGTAAGAGGTCTCTTTATAAGCTATATGCTTTGCATAAGTTTATTTCTGCCTATGCTCTTGCTACCTACTATGCTCCAGCTACTGTCATCTTTGCTATTTAAATTACATAAGATATTTATTTTCTATTATAAATATACTTAGGAGCAAATGAAAACTATTTTTGCACAAGCTATTGAGGATGGTATTGAAATGACCGGACGTCAAATTCTTGAGAAAGTTTTGAAACCAAAATCCGGTTATATCCGTGGACTTGGTCATGGGGTCAAACCGAGAAACAAAGTATCAGAATTACAATCTCTCTTGCATGCTGAAAGACTTCAATCTGAAAAACAAGTTAGTGACTTGACTAAGAGAATTGGGACTCAAGATGAGCAAATTCGAGCTCAAAATATTACCATAGACAAGCTAACTCAATCACAAGAGGAGTTGAAATCATGGGTTGAGAACTTAATGCAACAAAGATCTTGATGAGGTAATAATTTCTTTTAGCATATCTATTTAATTTATTGTAAATTAGTATAAAAAATACTAGTATTATGCTAACTACTTATGAGTTTTATTTGCAGGTTGATGACAAGCAAACAAATATCAATTTTGTCCATTTATTAGTTGTTATTATTATATTGGGTTCAGATTGTTTATTTTTTAACAGCAAACATTTTTATTTTAAAGTATCATGGATTTTGGATGTTTTCTTTTTATATTATTAAGTTGATGGATGATGATTTGTTAGTGAATTTTTATTTTAGTTTTATAAGTTTGTATTCATTGTTATTTTAGTTTTATAAATATATATTTGTTACTAGAAATTTGGTAAAAAATTTATATTGTTAATATTTGTCACTATATTGTTAAGACAACATTGTTGGTCACTATATAATACCTTGAGAACAATATATTTCTCACCAATAAAATTTATTTTATCAATATAAAAGTGGTACGACGAATAATATTCTCTCACAAAATTACTATATATTGCAACAAAAACATAAAATTATCACAAAATTAAAATCGTGATAAACAATATTTCCTTGCTATATCAAAGTCATGATAAATGTTACTTTTATGGAAAAAGTTATTTTGCGACAAATTCTATTTATCTTACAGGATTTTAATTGTGAGAAAAAAAAAATTTACAGTATAGATTATGACAAAATAACATTTCTCCATAAGACTCAAATTGTGACAAAATCCATATTATCAGTATTAGAAATATGAAAAATAAGATTTTCTCACAACTTAATATTGTGACAAATTTCTCTTATTAAAATTATTAGTATCTGATAGATAAGATTTTCTCACAAAACTAAAATTGTTACTAAGTATATTTCGTCACTGAAATAAATTTTTGACAATATTTATCTAATCACATTATAAATATTGTGACAATGCATCATTTTTCTTACAACATTATTTAGTCACAATAAACCATATTTCACGGATTTTTTAATGTACCTATAATGACAAAAAAAATTTATTATGATTAAAGGTTTTGTCATAATATCTAGTGTAATGACAAATTATAGTTGTAACAATAAGTAATAATTTATTATGAGAACACAAAAATTTGTCACAAAAAACATATTAAGACGAGCTTATTGTGACTACGATGGTGACAAAATAATTTGTCACAAAATGTTTCTTATGACAAAAACAAGGCTTATTTTGACAAATTAGTTTCTTGCAAAAAGCATAAATTCTTGTAGTGAGCATTGTCTACAAAAGAGAGAAAGAATCGAAAGCAATCAAACCAAACAACAATCTAGTTGGGCATCTGTTCTGTAGCTCAAGAACAAAAGTTTCAATTCTCAACTATGTGTGTGTTTCTCTCACATTTCTATATACATCTCTGGTTTTTCATGTATGCATGTTAACATTTTAAGCATTGAAGTCAAACAAAATCAGAAATCGATACAATCCCACAATGCCTAGTGAATTATTAACAAACAAATTCAAAATACTGACTAGAAAAATTCTAATCTTCTTGCCGGTTGAACAAATCGTTGCAGTGAACTGCTTAGATCATTGAAGTTAACTGAGATTGAAAATGAGCAAGAGAGAGAAATATATAATGCAGAAATGGAGAATCGCCTCCACTCAGCAAAAAAAAAAAGGAGCTGAACCGATATCACCAAAACTCAGCCAGCCACGTCCTTCCGTTGGAGTAGGTATCTCACTACTTCACTCGATATATTTGGCTAAATCTTCTCTAGCTAGAACAGTAACCAGCTGTTTATAGTGTATCTATCTAACTATGCCGGTCATCATTTATCCAACGTCTTAAATTTGCAGAAAATGTGCAGATATTGAGATAAGACATTACAAAAGACTTTATGATTCCAATTATTCAAACGGTTAACAAAAATTGTAGCATTAAAAGAGAAAGACCGAACACAGACTATAAACGATAACAACAAAAACAAACAAATACAGTTAAACCTCTTTAAAGTAATACTCTTGGGACCGGGAAAAAATATTACTTTATCGAATTTATTACTTTATCGATAATAAACACTGATGAAGAGATTGGTCCTAAACCAGACGATAGCAATAGAATCACCTACGGATGAACAAATTTTTTAGTCGGTAATGAACATTGGTGAAAGACTGATCTTGAACCAGACGATAGCAATGTCATCCCAAGCTTGTCATCAAAGAAAGCAGTTCAAGCAATCAACACTTTGAACAATTACTTGTTACAACACGAGCAAAACATACCAAGAGTTATTTATGTTTTACGTAAAGTTAATGATGATGTTAATTTTAGTTTTGGTGGAAAGAAGAAACAAGATATTATATATTCATATTTAAAAAAAAATTGAATTTTGTAACTCATACATATTATATATACGTATAATTCTGGAATTATTACTTTACATATTACTTGGGTCCTTCAGGACTTTCAAATTTTTTATTATCTTATGCTTTTAGCGAGAATATTACTTTACGACATTAGGCCAAGTTGGGACCGACGAAATTTATTACTTAAGCGAGGTTATTACTTTATCGAATATTACTTCATCGAGGTTTAACTGTAAGAAAAACAGGAAAGAGTTGCTGCAGTTATAACTCAAATACTGTGAGGAAAAGAACAGTATCATGAAGATAGGAAGTGACATTTAATGATCCATCCATACTTTATGAAAACGAGGGAAAAAGTTCAACTAAACTGAGTTTGAACCTCTCAATGAATAAAAAATAGTATGTGATCATATACTTGTGCGAAAGATATTAAGACAAACAAAGAAACAAATAATTAAGAAACATGTTGCATCTTGAGCCTAAGAGTAATCAGATCCATATGGAAAAGCGGGTTTGAAATTATAATAAACCTAAATGAATATGAAAGAGCCAATACCGGATCTAGTAAATCGTTGATACGATGATTGTTAGAAGTAGCCTTGGTGCCTCCATCACTGCTCTCTTCCATTATCCTTCACCAACACAACCTTTCTTCTATGGCAGCGCAACAACAAAATGATGAATATTGGAAATGCAAAAGAGAGACAACCCTAATCATGCTTTTATACTAATAATTAATCATATTATAATAAATAATCATATTGATTATATAATAAATAAATAATGGATTATTTGGAACTTTGCCCTATTCTCGTCTCAATTCATTTAAAATGAGTTACCAAAAAAATTCATTTAAAATCATATTCTTTCAACTTATATGTTATTTTTCTTTTAACTTTGGGGAGATTCTATGGTCACTTTGTTTTTCACAAAGTAACCATTACTTTGTTTTGTCCACCATTAGATCATGGGTTAAAACCTAATCTAATGGTAAATAAGACAAAGTACAAACAAAGTAAAGGAAAAACAAAGTGACCATAGCCTACGCCTTAACTTTGATTTATATTACGAATTTGGTTGGAGTGATAATATAAATCCTTTTTTTTCCTCACTCTATAACATAATAATTAATAAATCGTTAATTATGATAACTAATTCCAAATCTATTCATACATTTATAAAATTCTAAGATTTAATAAATTATTGGATGAAGTTAAAACTATAAGTGATATTTTGAGTTTACTAATTAACAATAAAAACTATTAATTTAAACAAAAATAAACATTAATTTAGAAAATTGAACTTCAAGTTTTGTTTGCGGGAAATAATTAAAAAAGTCTAAAAAATATCAACGATTTACCAGACATCGTGACAAACGCATTGGATTTTTCTTTTACTGTTATGCAGACATTGTATCATGCAGAAGTTAATGTGCTTCTTATGTAATTGTTTTGAGGACAAACTTTTACCGATAATATAGGATATTTCATACATTTTAACAAGTCATTTATAACTAGTTCACGCAAGTTAATAATATTTATCTTGAAAGATATTTTAATTCATATATAGAAATTACATGTTTTCCTAACTCAAATATAAATAGACTATAAAAGTCTCTATCATAATTTTATCAATTATCCAAAAGTTATTCTTTTTATTAATCTATTGTGGTGAAAATCTTAACTCAGTGATTGAGATTAATGATCTAAGAAGTTATAGATTCGAACCAAATGAGGTGTTACTTGGATAAATGTTTTCATTATTCAATGTGAGAGAAATATGCAAATACTGAAAAAAAGGAGACATCTTTTAAATTTTTAGACCCATAATTTTGAACCTGGAGCATCAATGATAGTTGATATCGATGAGTTTCTTCAAATTAATTTAAAGAATGCCTTAACCTAGCTCAAATATTTACTAAAACTAACTTGTTAAATTAACATTTACATATAACTAATTAAAAAGGTGGGTAATACAAACTGAGACGGCGAATTGATACAGAGACTATTATTTGCTTTTATATCTATCACTAAGGGACTATGGACAGTAAGACAACATGTCGATACAGTGACTGTTTAGGGTATAATAGAAGATTGATAGCGTTTGTTAATTCTCTCCGAATAGAAAAGCAACTATCAAATTTCAGAAAGTAAATTTATTTCTTCAACTTTTGCGTGCATCTACGGATAAGACAACATAGTTCTTCTATGATTAGAAAGAAAGATGGAGATGTTTTTTTCTCGCTCCTTGATTAATGGTTCCATATTTTTAGAGATTTTATTAGGATTTATAAGATTTTAAAGTTAAACAAATTAATTAAATAAGATTTTGTTAGAGAAACCATTAGATTATGTGAAATCTAATTCTATGATTATTAGATATTCTTCCTATATTGTGCTTTAGGAAAGTATATATTTGAGTCCTGGATTGGCCGTTTGCATAATAGAAGAAGAAGTCGGGGATTGGTTATCAGTAGAGGGAATGATATGGCCGAGAACAAGAAGAGCTTTTGCATGAATCTTAAAGAGTTTAGCCCATGTTGTATATTGACTCTTCTGGATTTCAACTAGAACACTCAAATTTTCGGATTACAGTATAAGCAAAACAATCTGCTTGAAACTATTTTGATGCATTATAAATTACATAATCATTTGACATGTAACAAGATAATGGTACAATAACTTGTTTTGGTATTTGCTTTTTCAAAATTTTCCCAATATACATTGTGACTAGTGTACTAAAAGATGTTAACCGCTAGTCGAGCGGGCAAGGTCTTTTGAGGACCAATTGAACATTAGTAAGACAACTATTCGGAGATAAGTCGGATTTTAAACGTCTATACGGATTTAGAGAGTCAAATTGGTCGAAATTGGACACTCAATTTTGATTGTCTAAGCAGAGTCGAGACGATCATTCGGCCTTCGTTTATAAACTCAATCCATAAATATAAGAGATATGTTAACATTAATCAATGAATTCATGTTTATATCATAAAAATAAGAATGTGACACATATTTGTAGTTTATGCGGATTCTGATAGTAATTAATTATAATGTAATTATAGTAAACCTTCCGAAGCATTCGACCTTTTGAAATTATAGCTCTGACCTATTCTAAAAAGTCTTACAACTTTTTCAAATTGTGATTTGAAGACAGATAATGTCCTAGGTCCTTGAGAAAGGTATAGTTGCTCATGTAACTGATTCAGACATGGCGAAACTGATCGGAGAAGATCAGTTTGTAATACAAATTACGACTCTTGCTATTGTTGGATACATGGCACCGGGTGATATCTCATTTTCTGTATATAAATAGTTTGGAAAAGTAATTGCCATTGTAAGATTGACTAAATCACATTCTGATGCAAAGTAGGATCAGATAAATAGAGCTTTAGCTGATGGAAATTTTTAACAAAAAAAGGCCTACGAATGAGATGTTTAACGAAGCAATGAGTATGAAAGAATGGATTAAAGAGGCATTGGCTTCTGGATCCCAATCTACTTAGGGTCAATGAACAACACTATTTCACCAAGACAGATTGGAATTCTTTGATTGTGAACTTAGCCTTGAAATGTTGTCTAGACACGAGGAGAGGATTAGTAGCAAGGATGTTCTAGATACTGTCCACAAGACCAAAGTTACGCTTAATAAGTATGTAAGCATCTAATTTACCACATCTTCTAACAAGTAGAAACAAATTGGTGCTCAAATGGAGAAAAATGATACTTTTAGCGCCTTGACACAATCATCGGATAAAAAGTATATCAACAAACTAATAATGCACTTACAATTTACAAACAATACTAAAATGACATCCTTCTGTAGCGTTTGAGCAAGAAACTATTGCCACCTCAAATCTTAAGAACAAACTTTCTTATGACTTTATATTGGTTACTCATAGGGCTAAAACCAAAACCACAAACAATATGGTGTAAATTGGGATTTTTCAGTGTCTTGTTCTCGGGCAGATTAATAAACCCCCCTGTAATAGGATTGCACACGATAACAAGGTCATTACCAAATTGGTTAGATAAGCAAAGCAAGCCATTGCATGTACCCTGTACTTATGATCCTTCATTTTCAACTTCATGCACGTGTTCCTCTCTTCGCCGCTTTCGGAATATGATGGTCACCATCCCTATCATCAAGTCTCTTGTGCATGATACACAATGGGAGTTTTAATTTGGTGTCAAGTTTAACCATAACACAATAAAAAGTGAATTTCTGCAAAAAAATAAAATAAAGAGTTAGTTGTAACGTAAGAACGATACTCGAGGACCTCGCATAATACATAAATAATATATAGGAATACTTTTCAATGGGTATTATTCATCCATAGTTACTATAGAAATATTGTTAATTATTATAAATTTGAAAAAGTAAAAGATGAGCATGCTTAAAAATGAACCATTAGATATTAATCCAATAGTTGTAATTGTAGTATCCATAGACGATTAATACCCATTGAAAGCGAACCCATGATATATAACCACAATCAACAACAAAAGTGAATTTCTAAAAAAAAATTATGTAAATTATAATATATAATTCATTGCACCCGATCCATAGTGAAATTTCTCAATATGTAAATTTATATAAAGATGCACTAATTAGTATAACAATTGGAGAAAACAAAAATGAGTAAAATTCTACCTAAATTGTTCAAAACCATAATTCAATAAACCTAATCAAAATGCTATCATAACAAAATTTTAACTTTCTATAGTTTGTTATAAAGAAAAAGTCTATAATTTAACTTTTCCTATATGCATATCACATATTATGAAGCAATTAATAAAATTCACAAGAGAAAGTAAAGCTTTTTACCAAACATATACCTCAGAAAAAAGCTGCCTGCTTCTCCTCTGAGCAGCAGCATTGGTACGCATAGCAATTTCATGTGAAAGTGGAATGGCAGTTTGCCTAGCTGGAACTACAGGCACTCCTTGATGACTAGGCACATGACATCCAGGGCTCATAACCGGGAACCCCAAATGTAGGAGACAATAAGTAGCTCGGGCTTGCGCTTCAGTAAGAGCCACATTCTGATGCACTGGGATAAGTTGTTGCCTGTATTGGTCAACCATATTGCCGTGTGGAACCAATTGGACGGGCTGGGTAAGATGATGCGATGAGGATAAATACCAGCATTGTTCGAGTTTGAACTCGAAGCAATGTTACTTCCAGGAGAGTTTGGAATAACATTCAAATTTGTCAGCATTCGTTCCAAACTTCCTCTTTGCATCATTTCATGAGGAAGTAGGATTCTCAGGTTGCTCCTTTCCAGTGGTGAAGTTACAGTTTCGCCTCTGTTTAGAGTATAAGTAGTAGTCCCAGCGGGGGAGGCATAAGGAGGAAGCCTCACATGCCTGTTGAAATTACCATGAGTCCAGTTGAAATTAGGATGCGCATGAGTATTGTCCGCGAAATTCGCGAAATTTGGGAGTACAAGAGGAGTAACAGGTAACTGCATATGGGGCGGCAGGGGAGACGGGTGAAGTAGTCCTGGATGGATTGGGTGCTCATAGGGAAATATAACAGTTGGTTGAGGCGGTGGAGGTTGAGGTACTTGACCTTGAGGTTCTCCATAATCTGGCTCACAGATATGGCCACATATATTAAGCTTGTGCTCAATATCCTCTTGCTCCGGCTGAAACAGATAAAGCATCCTTGATAGAAATGTAACACCAGAACTTCGAATCACGGGATAAATTTCAGCTCGGTCAAAGTGGAGCTCCGCAAACATAGGATCTGAAATTAGAAGACACCATGTTAGACAATGTTTACATACAAAAATCCGCTTTATGCATAACCTAAGAACGATATTTTCCACAATGCTATTTGGCAGATAAGAAAAAGAAGGACCTGAATATTCAATCAGTATAAAGAAAAAAGAAACTGGATCATGATTCAATATATTAATTCGACAAATCCTTTCTTCTCAAAAAATTACCACTTCATCGAGAAGCAAGCATCGGTCTTATCAAAAACTAAAACGAAATCTTATGATGAAAAATCTATTGATGCCAAAAAAATGAATAAGTAAAGGAAAATAGGGAGAACCAAGATCTAAAAGCTATAGGCACAGAAACTGTAATTCCTGGTTAGTTTATGACTATGAAAACCTAGATCAGTAACTACAAAAAATTAGCAATGGAGAGAAGAAAGATTACCTGAAGTTGATGGTCACGACCAAAGAATTGAGTGAAATGGGAAAGTGAAGGGCGTCAAGAGCGGCGCTGTGGTGGTTAGATGTAAAACCCTAGGCGCTCGTATTTATAGAGTGAGGTGACACGCAAAAGGAAAGGGTAAGAAGCTAAAGAAAATATTGAAGTTTTATGAATAAATATTTATTATTTTTAAGCTATGTCGCACGGAAATGGAAACAGACACAAGGAAACAATATCTGTAAAAAATAAAGGAAAAAATATTTGCGAAAAAAGTACAGAAAACAACATTCTAAGAGGAATACATCCGTCAATGTCGTCGCTTTTCAGTGTCGAGGGCTTAAAAAATAACTAAAAGCTCCTTTTATAAATTTCAAGTTTATAATTCGCATGTATAGCTTTCAAAATATAAAATAAATAGAAAATGAAAGCAATTTAAGCGACATAATAAAAAAAAAGTTTCCTTTTTTAATTTTGAAAGCTTAAAAGAGATGATTTATATGTGCCATAATGCAATGTGATTGACATTTCATGAAACAATATGGAGATTTCATAATCCGTTGGTTCGTTCTAAAAATATGGAAACAGATAAACAGGTTTCCATATTTGAAACAAATTTCCAATTCAATTAAACTACAAAACATAATTAAAAACTAAAATGTTTATGAAATGTAGCATTCTTCAAAATAATAGAATGTGTGCAAAATAACCTTTAAGATCTTGTAGATCCAAAATACTAAACCAAAGCTTTAGTAATCTTGCATTTTTTGGTTACTTCCTAATTAAGCGAGAAACAACTATTTTATATCCAAAAGAAATGTTCTAAATCTGACTCTTCCTTTTGATTCACATTTCTCAAGTATAAGTTGTTCTCGAAATTAAATATTTACGTTAAAATTAAATCAACATCTTCGATAAAATTTCATTAACTTATTTATTTTCTTTATAAAATCCTTCCAATTATTAGTATTTCCTAATTTTCTTTCAGACTAGCTAATGACTTTCCAAAGGAGTTCAGAAAATCCAAGAGCATGCAAAAATGTCTAAGGGCACACGTTTAGGAAGTGCCTCATTGAAGTGGCCCTTACTAGGGGGGTCTGAGGCGCTCGTGCATAATCGACATAGAAGATTCATAAGGGAGTTGAAACAAATAATGAATGGTACTGAATTATATAATACATCTTCTCAACATATTTCTTGTCATTGCATAAAATGAAACTGGATTTAGGCTCCTATAGATTGACCTTTGAATTAGAACTTCTCACATATCATATGAATCACTTACATCTATTAAATTATAAAATTCAAGTTCTTGGTTTCATTAGTTCATTGGCAGCAGTTTCATACAATCATTCTTTTGTCAATAAGGAAACACAAGGAGACTCCAAAATAAACACAAATACAAAACTACGAAGAACATTGAGATTACCTTGAATTGACTTGATGAACCATTGATTTAAGTTCTGGTGTATCATGTTTGAGTTACGAGCAATTGCTTCCAATTTGATTCCATTCCAGCCAGAGACCTTGAGTACTCTTGGACTTCATACAATACAACATTTGTTACAAAGTGAAACATCGCCAATGCCTCCTGCTTCAAGTATATCGTTCCACGATATAAACCATAAGTCCAGCTTTCTTCACAAGACAAGTCAATGGAAAGAACTTCAGACGAAGCCGTGTTGACACCATAATCCTCCATTGCCTAAATATGAATAACAATCAAATAAGCAAGAAATAAGTTGCACATTGACTAGGAGAGAAAACACCGCTGTCTTTCGATTATACTATACGAAGATTATGTACTTCAGCGACTATACAACCATCATACGCAATTCTATAGGCACGTCAATATTCACGCCAAACAATTCCTATCACTTTGTACTGGTCAGTCATAGAAATCAAACCGAAATCACAATGCAAGTAAACCCTCTTAGGCTCTCGAAGATTGATTAACTCACTCCTCTTACCCTAAACCCTAACCCTAAACAAAAAAAAGTCAAACCTAAAATCTAAAAAAGAGGGTTAGGGTTATCAATCTTACCGGAAATTGATGGCCAGGAAGAACAGAGGTCTCAAGTCTGAACTGAATCGTGTAAATGTGAGGAGGGAATTTGGATTCGGATATGTGGGTTGGGCTTGGTCATTTTACGTTTGGCCCGACGCAGCCCAATCACGCTCAAGCTTGCTCACGATCTCGTTCAAGAGCCTATAGCCGTACCTGCTCACGAGATTCTGAGCCGAACTTTGGCTAGCTTAAGTTAGGTTGGTTTATAAATCGAACCCAAAATCATACTCGTGAGCAATTCATTTTAGAGTATGCAACCTTAGAAATCCCTGCTCTTCTCATGATTATTTTCGAAGCTATAGTACCGAGACAATGCAAATGGCTAAAATGAACCGTAATTGTTGTTGATAGTCCATATGTGTGGCTGGAACCACCTACAATTCATACAAATTAAACTACTATTTCAGTGACATTATCGGGTCAAAAAGTACTTTAGCGACTAAACGTGCACAAAGACATTAGACTATAGAAAAGCACATTAAAGAAAGTAATAGTTTTACACCACAACCGAGAGGACATCAAGCTAACTTAGAAGTCATATACCACACAAAAAATTAGACTTGTTAAGCTTACATTAATTTGCAGAACATACCTACCAGTAGTACATTTACCTTTGTAGCAGCTAACAATGTCCATGTCTCCTGTTCCTATTCCACTGCTATATTTTCCTTTTTTCTTCAACTATCGAAATACATGTGCCCTCTCCATGCAGCTTGATCAGCCCCGCGCATCTGCTCCATAAATAGATAAAATAGTTAAGAAGAAGTGCTGAAGGGAGGAAGATTGCAGACTATATCTCCACCGATTAGTTGCAGACTCATTCTTTAATTTGTCAAACTCTTGTATAGTCTAGGGCTGTCGATTTTTAACACCACAACACAAATTACGGAGGCAGCATGCTTGACACAACCTGTTTGACACAACTATATTTATTTTCTATTTATATGATAGATATACTATATAATAATATAACACAACTCGGACATGATAACCGGTTTTGACACCCAAATTAGGTTCAAGTTAATGGTTTCATTAATTCACTAGCAGACTCATTTTTCACAAATCAAACCCATCATTGTTTTGTCTTAACAAAGCAGCGAAAAAGGAGCCTATAAAAATATATATATAAAAAACCTAAAGCATTGATGTGAACTCAAGAATCAAGTCGAGAAACTACCCAAAATTACCTTGAGTTGGCATTATGCACCTTCACATTATGTCCTGAAAGAGCATGTTTGAGTGAAACGAAGCTTGGAATATGAGCAATTACTTTGTATCAGCTTTTGGACATTTCTATTTTTGGAAATGCGGACGAATACATAATACACCCGTAACTCCTTTAATTGTTCAAAGGATTGTAATTGACCTCTTGAACTTTCAAAACCCAAAATTGATCCCCTCAACATCATTAATTCCAATAATTAACGAACTGATTAGACATGTATATACATCAAGAATACTTTATCTTCTCGAGCTAGGATGAGAGTAAAGATCCATGGATAGATCTTGAAGTCAGTAATGTCATGACTATATTCTGAATGTATTTGCCAAGTTAGTACGCAAATATTTGATACCGGATTCATTTGACAACAGTCTATATCATGCATTCAGACGCTATGTGGATCAAAAAACAGTCATTCCGACTACATCCACTATACACAACAAAGTTCTTTTGTATGTGATCTTCACGTAACATGAATTGATTTTCTGTCTGAATTAGTCGGAATAACAATATCGATATAAAAAAAAGCCAACTTTAAAGTCTTTATCAAAACCAAATGAAAATTAGCTACTCGTATTGAAACTGAACCCAAACTAGAGTGACCACAAATGCAATTTACACAAAAACTTAAGATCAAATTTGAACCTTATCCAAACCAACTTACACTGCTTTCTTGCCTAAAATAAAACAAAACATCACAATAAACTCCACGTCTAACAATCAACTAGGGAACATTCTTTCGCAACTAGATAAAATAAACCTTCCAAAACTAATTTCCCGAGGCTAGGATATCTTTACAGTTTCCTCCAAATTGTTGAAAGGCAATACTCGTACTTTCCCCACCAATATTCTTCACATTTTTTATCCCGTTTTAAAGTTTCATGTGAATTATACTCAAACTCAACACGATCAAAGTCAGGATCGCGAAGAAAATCAAAGAAATCCGTCTTCTCAAACAAGCACCGGCCTGTTCCAGGTACTCTATGTTCTCCCTCTAGCTGCAATCCAGCACACATGTAGTTGAAATAATTCAAAGCACAATTTTTTTTAAATCAGAAACAACCCCAAAGTTTTGAAATAATTCATTTGGTAAGGCCAATTTCGAAATGATTTGGTCTCTGAACTATACTTTCTTAAAAACATAACGGACACAACTTTGAAACTTATCCCATTTATTTTACAACATAAACAAATTGGTTTATACACGTACCTTGAATGGACATTAAGTATCTCCACATTACATCCTGCGAGAACATATTTAAATGAAGAGAAGCTTGGAGTGTGAAGAACTATCTCTTGTTTTGAACCCTTGGGAGAAAACTCTAAAGGCAGCAAATCACGTTTCTTTGGGTCGTAATAAAGTAGAACACTCCTCGGATAATTAAACATCAAAAATACTTGATTAATGGAGCACTTTTGATGTTTAATTATCCTAGGGGTTTTCTAATCTATTATGATCCAAGAAAACCTAAGTTGTTGCTTTCAGATGTTTGCCCCGTTAGATCAGGATTCGAGATGGTTCGCCATCTAAGCTTCACATCATTTAAGCATGTTCTTGCCGGATGTAATGTGGAGGTACTTAATGTCTATTCAAGGTACGTAGTTACCAATTTCTTTGCGTCTATCATTTCTAATCATATCTTATGTTAGGGATATTAAAGTTAGGGACAATTTTAGACAGAATTTTTACATACTTCCACTTTAATTTTTTCATACTTTGAATTGTTTGAATTACAGGTGTGCTGGATTGAAACTAAAGGGCGAAGCTAGACCACCAGGAAGAGGCATTAGCTTGCATCAGAAGACGGATTTTTTTGACTTTCTTCAGGAACCTCGTTAGGATCGTGTTGAGTCTGAGTTTTATTCACATGAATACCACAACCAGCAGCAATGTGAAGAATACTGGTGGGTTACTTATGAGTATTGCTTTTCTAAACTTTGGATGGAACCCAATGCAATTAGATTTTGAATGTACCATTTTGCTTTTGTTGTGAAAGAAATTTTCTTTGTTTATTTTGTAGACAAGGAAATTTTCTTGGCAAAATTTTTCTTGTTTTATTTTGTTTATTTTCCATCAATCATACTGGTGGAGTTTCTTGTAGTTAAAATTTGGGATGCTTTCTTTGCATTTTAATATGGACGAAAATAGACCTTCCAACTGCAAAGTTGATAGAATCTTCGAACACCATGGAAATTTAGGGATAATATGATCCATAAATTAGTTACAAGAAAATCTAGAACTCAGAAAAGCACTTGTAATGATTTAGAATTTTAATACTTAGCTATCAAATATATAATAAGATATGAAAAAATATTAGGCCAATGTCGGACTGCCATATACTACATCTCGGCCTGCCAATTTCCGAAGAAGCTCCGTGGATTGCTTTCCTGTTATGTAGAAAGATATGTAGTGAAACAAATCTATTTATTAGGCCTGGTCTAGTTGGCCTTTGTAAAAAAAGTCTAAAGCTAATCGAAATTTACATTATGTTTGGATGGAGGGTAAATAAAATATAATAAGGTAAATTGATATAAGCGAGGCGTGGTTATAATTTTTAAAATACCTTGTATGTTTGGATTGAAGGTAGGTTAAATGATTGTATAATAATGATCAATGTTATGTTTGGTTTGAAGATAAGTTGTGGTAAATGATGTACTAAATTACTATTTTAGAATTTTTGACAGTGGAAATAACTATTTTATATAAGGGTAATTTTGAAAAGAAATACAGGCCCCCTAAATCGGTGTGTACAAAAGACGACTCTAAATTCACTATCGTCTACCTTTATCTACCATACACATTAATTACACCTCAAAACAAACACCTCCAACTCTTTACACTTACCATACCTATAAAGTAAATCCCCAACCAGGTCTGAAATCAATAGAAAAATTTATCGAAATTTGATTGATTCGATGCAAGTCTAGATGATCAAGGCAAATGTATGAGAAATAATTTGCTCCCAAGATGGTGTTTCACTCCATGTCCTCTCTCACATGAAATCTATATTTTTTTATTTTTGTGATAAGATAGACCCATACAATATATTAATTTTAATAATTAAAATTAAATTTGTGTGAGAGGGGACATAGAATAGGACATCAATCTTGTAACAGTAGATTTGCACTCCAAATATATAAAGCCCAGTGAACCGTCTTAAAACGAAACATATTATTATTTTGGAGATGCTATAATTTGATATTTCAGATTAATGATAAATAAATAATTATTTGTTATTTTTGGATTTATAAATCTTTTCTCCAAGTGGCACTCAAGATCAATATAGCCTTGATCATATTTGGGGTATAACTTCTATTCTGGAGGACAAATTTTGATAATAGATAACACAATCAGCTGCTATATCCAAAATTCGTAGCATGTGGATTAATTTATTAATTTAGGTATTCATTCCTAAAATTTTAAGATGGACTGAATTCCTCGTAGCTACTAACTTATGAACTACTTTGATCTTAATGTTCCAATTTGCCCCAATGAGACTTGCACTTCTCCAAATACATTACTGGCAAATTCAAACTTTACTTGAAATTTAACCGGAACGAACGGACAGACAAGGTAAAAGTAGCTTTTGATGTCGCGGATGAAGGGTTGCAGTGGAAGTTTCAGTTGCTTTTTGCAGTTGATCCAGGTGAGAAGCTTATATTCTCATCTAGCTACGCCTACTGAGATAGCGACAAGGTCAGTAATCTTCATAACTATATCTGCCCAACACTAAAAGGCATAAAAACACTTGTATTATAAGCAAACACAATGGATGACTGCACCTATTTATGCGCTCAAGATTTAAAATTACGCAGCAGCATTGTCTACCAAAGAGAGCAAGAATCCAAAGCAATCAAACCAAACAGCAATCTAGCTGAGCATCTGTTATGTAGCTCAAGAATAAAAGTTATAATTTCTCAGCTATGTGTGTGTTTCTCTCACATTTCTATATACAGTTCTGGTTTTTCATGTATGAATGTCACATTTTAAGCATTGAAGTGAGACAAAATCAGAAATCGATAAGATCCCACAATGCCTAGTGAAGATAGGAAGTGACATTTCCTCATGTGTATCAATGATCCATCCAGACTTTATGAAAACGAGGGAAAAAGTTCAACTAAACTGAGTTTGAACCTCAATGAATAAAAAATAATATGTGATCACATACTTGTGCGAAAGATGATAGGAAATAAGACAAACGACCATAGTAGTTTGGAAACATCCAGATTAGGACTACCATACACAACAGTAATAAAACGAATGCACTTCAAACAAGATTCTAGCTGGAGCATTCCACATAACCCAAATACCTCCCGATAAACATCAGACCCAATCATTTTGATGATTTTACTACTCATATTTCCACAAGCAATCTGTAAGCAGACAACGAGGATTATTGTGAAAAGTACAAATTCAATATATCTGAAAATCAATGTCAACAAAGCAAACAACATGAGATAGTTACCCAAACATAAACATCAAATATCCATATCCATCTTCCTAGACTTTGGTAGGATATATCATTCCTGATGATTATCTCTACTTCTTAGTAGTTTCCAAAAATTGGTTAAAATCCACAAGAGAAACCAGACGGACATACCATACCATAAGCAACATATACAGTTTCACCACTACCAGCAAATGTATCCACTGATAAAACGCATCCTTAACCTGATCAGAAGGATTAATCACCAATCTTCGGGTCTAACAAATGAACAAATGAAGTTTGCTGTATATTATTTGAAAGTTTAACATGTCATAGTAACAACATGGTTGTAACCTGTAACAATTTGAAAGGCATAAATAAATATGTTGAAAGAATAGCAATCAGCAAATATTTAAAAGAATCAACAGTTATTACGGCATATGTGGGATATCAAATGCACAATAGACAATAACTAAATTAAGTTGCTCGTTAAAACGGCTTTCTCGAAGGAACACAATGTCTTTATCCATTAATAATAAGCTACTGCCAAATACAAGTGCCAAGTTTAAAAGCATAATACAGGAAAAGAAACCCTACTAAAAACTTGTAAATAACTCTACGTATTTGACATCCCTAACTACTTATTAGAGCATAACAACTTGACGATCGCATTCTGAGAGCATCTTGGGAAGCTTGACAATTCAAAGGAACAGTAAATGCAAAATCCTTTCCAAGATCTTTTGAGTTGACATTTAGAACATCTTTGAGTGAAACAAGGGATGGAATATGAAGAATTGCTTCCAATTTCATTCAATTCCACGAACCTTCAAATATTTGTATCCATGTAAAATAAAGCATTTGAACCAGAATGAAACACCAATATGGCTCCATTATTCAGATACTTGATGGGTTAATATGAACCCTTCAACCACATTTCTCATCACCCTATATTGGTTACTTACAGGGCTAAAACCAAAACCACAATCAATATGGCTTGACTTGGGATGATGTGCTGTCCTTTACCGAGGACGGTTGATTAACTCGCAAGATAACAGGGTCATTATCGGATTGGTTAGACAAACAAATCAAGTCATTGCCTGAATTAACTAGCAGTACTTGTGATTCTGGTTTTTCAACTTTGACACACCCATTCCTCTCTCGCCCTCTTTCAGAATTAAGCCTATGAAGGTCACCATCTTGATCATTAAGTATCTTGTGCAGGTTACACAATGGTAGTAGTTCTCTTTGTGGATAACCTGGGAATGATATTTCCTACAATGCTATTTGGCAAATCTG
Organism: Euphorbia peplus; assembly: GCA_028411795.1. Taxonomy (NCBI): domain Eukaryota; kingdom Viridiplantae; phylum Streptophyta; class Magnoliopsida; order Malpighiales; family Euphorbiaceae; genus Euphorbia; species Euphorbia peplus. The sequence goes on along the minus strand of CP110837.1, from coordinate 17,091,569 downwards.
AAAAAGAAGGACCTGAATATTCCATCAGTATGTGGTTAACTTCCCTTCCACAATTTCTGCTTCACTTAGCATTAAGAGCTGCCAAACTCCTTTCCATGATTATTTGTGAACTTAATGTCCTGAAACAGTAAAAATGAAATCAGCAAAACATGAAACCAAAATAATTCTACATTGAGAACAATATTATCAACATACAAACTAAATTGATTACATACGTTGAGAATAATGAAATAGGATCACGATCTAACATACTAATTCGAGAAATCTTTTATTCTCTAAACATTACCACTTCAAACCTAAATCTCGAGGATCAAGTATTGGTCTTATAAAAAAACTAAAAATGAAATTTTGAGAAAAACTATTGATCTTTTTTATCTATGTTGCACGAAAATGGAAACGGATCCACTAGGAAGTAATATTTGTAAAAAATAACGGAAACAATAATTGCGAACAAGATATAGGAAACACCATTGTGAGAAGAAGCCATATGTTGTCTCCTTGGGCTGGGTTGTACAAGCTTTCAAATGGTGAGAGCTCAAAAAGTAAAATAAAAGATATTTTATATATAAATTTTGAAATTAATTATAATGTGCATGCATAGCTTTTAAAGTATCAATAAATAGAAAATGATTGCCTTTAAACAGCATAATGGCAAAAAAGTTTCCTTTTTTACATTTTGAAAGCTTGAAAAGGATTTTGCACAGGCGGCATAATGCAATGTGATTGACACGTCATGAACTGAGAAGAGATTTGATAATGCGCCAGTGCGTTCTAAAATAGCAGTTTACTTTAATAAATGGGTTTCCAAATTTGAAGAAACAAATTTCTAATTCTCTTAAACTGCAAAAACATGATTAAAAACCTAAACGTTTTTGAAATGTAGAAACTCCTCAAAACAACAGAACGTGTGCAAAATAAGACTTCTTAGGCTCTCAAAAGTTAATGAACTCACTCCTCAACCGGATAGCACAAGATAAAGAAATCTGGGGATATATGCTATTTTTGGCAAAGAGCCTAAGATCGGATATATTCTTTTCATAAAGAGCCTAACTTCCTCTAATTGTTCATTTCTCTTTTTGTAGGAGTACAATTTTGGAAACAATAAGACAAATTACAAAGATTATCTGATTAACACGACAAGGATATCGCTTATATTTATATCATAGATAATCATATCGAAGAAACGTAACTATCAATTCTCTTTGCATTAAAAGCTGTATAATGAAATTGTGTGCGCATGACATGATCAACAAACTGCCAAACTGAATACTTAAAAGCCCCCTATTGGTAAAGGAATTTTACTCCATGATTTAAACAACTAATTCTACAAAAAAATTATGCTACAATCAAGTCAAACCTAAAATCTCAAAAAGCAGGTCTTTAATCATATGATCAAAAGAACCCTATCTTGTAATGTTCAATACCACAATAAATAAATATGAAATAAGCTAGAAGCACAGAAACAGCAGGAAAATAGAAAAAGAAATACCGGAAAATAGAGGTGGAGAAGCTCTGTAGGGAGTTCGGTCCAATCCTTGGTGACACCATAATTGTTGATTGGCTAAATATGAAAGAAACGGTAGTAAATATTAAGACAAACATAGAAACAGATAATTAAGAAACAGGTTCCATCTTGAGCCTAAGAGTAATCAGATCCATATGGAAAAGCGGGTTTGATATTATAATAAACCTAAATGAATATGAAAGAGCCAATACCCGATCTGGTAAATCGTTGATACGATGATTGTTAGAGGTAGCCTTGGTGCCTCCATCACTGCTCTCTTCCATTATCCTTCACCAACACAACCCTTCTTCTATGGCAGCGCAACAACAAGATGATGAATATTGGGAATGCAGAAAGAGAGGCAGCCCTAATCATGCTTTTATACTAATAATTAATCAAATTATAATAAATAATCATAATGATTATATAATAAATAAATAATGGATTATTTGGAACTTTGCCCAATTCTCGTCTTGAGACATTTAAAATGAGTTACCAAAAAAATTCATTTAAAATCATATTCTTTCAACTTATATGTTATTTTTCTTTTAACTTTGATTTATATTACGAATTTGGTTGGAGTGATAATATAAATCCTTTTTTCTCCTCACTCTATAACATAATAATTAATAAATCGTTAATTATGATAACTAATTCCAAATCTATTCATACTTTTATAAAATTCTAAGATTTAATAAATTATTGGATGAAGTTAAAACTATAAGTGATATTTTGAGTTTACTAATTAACAATAAAAATTATTAATTTAAACAAAAATAAACATTAATTTAGAAAATTGAACTTCATGTTTTGTTTGCGGGAAATAATTAAAAAAGTCTAAAAAATATCAACGATTTACTAGACATCGTGACAAACGCATTGGATTTTTCTTTTACTGTTATGCAGACATTGTATAATGCAGAAGTTAATGTGCTTCTTATGTAATTGTTTCGAGGACAAATTTTTATCGATAATATAGGATATTTCATACATTTTAACAAGTCATTTATAACTAGTTCACGCAAGTTAATAATATTTAACTTGAAGGATATTTTAATTCATATATAGAAATTACATGTTTTCCTAACTCAAACATAAATAGACTATAAAAGTCTCGATCATATTTTTATCAATTATCCTAAAGTTATTCTTTTTATTAATCTATTGTGGTGAAAATCTTAACTCAGTGATTGAGATTAATGATTTAAGAAGTTATAGATCGAACCAAATGAGGGGTCACTTGGATAAATGTTTTCATTATTCAATGTGAGAGAAATATGCAAATACTGAAAAAAAGGAGACATCTTTTAAATTTTTAGACCCATAATTTTGAACCTGGAGCATCAATGATAGTTGATATCGATGAGTTTCTTCAAATTAATTTAAAGAATGCCTTAACCTAGCTCGAATATTTACTAAAACTAACTTGTTAAATTAACATTTACATATAACTAATTAAAAAGGTGGGTAATACAAACCGAGACGGCGAGTTGATACAGAGACTATTATTTGCTTTTATATCTATCACTAAGGGACTATGCACACTAACACAACATGTCGATACAGTGACTGTTTAGGGTATAATAGAAGATTGATAGCGTTTGTTAATTCTCTCCGAACTGGAAAAGCAACTATCAAATTTCAGAAAGTAAATTTATTTCTTCAACTTTTGCGTGCATCTACGGATAAGACAACATAGTTCTTCTATGATTAGAAAGAAAGATGGAGATGTTTTTTTCTCTCTCCTTGATTAATGGTTCCATATTTTTAGAGATTTTATTAGGATTTATAAGATTTTAAAGTTAAACAAATTAATTAAATAAGATTTTGTTAGAGAAACCATTAGATTATGTGAAATCTAATTCTATGATTATTAGATATTCTTCCTATATTGTACTTTAGGAAAGTATATATTTGAGTCCTGGATTGGCCGTTTGCATAATAGAAGAAGAAGTCGGGGATTGGTTATCAGTAGAGGGAATGATATGGCCGAGAACAAGAAGAGCTTTTGCATGAATTTTAAAGAGTTTAGCCCATGTTGTATATTGACTCTTCTAGATTTCAACTAGAACACTCAAATTTTCGGATTACAGTTTAAGCAAAACAATCTGCTTGAAACTATTTTGATGCATTATAAATTACATAATCATTTGACATGTAACGAGATAATGGTACAATAACTTGTTTTGGTATTTGCTTTTTCAAAATTTTCCCAATATACATTGTGACTAGTGTACTAAAAGATGTTAACCACTAGTCGAGCGGTCTTTTGAGGACCAATTGAAGATTAGTAAGACAATTATTCGGAGATAAGTCGGATTTTAAACGTCTATACGGATTTAGAGAGTCAAATTGGTCGAAATTGGACACTCAATTTTGATTGTCTAAGCAGAGTGTGACACATATTTGTAGTTTCTGCGGATTCTGATAGTTTCATGTTTATATCCAAAACATTCGACCTTTTGAAATTATAGCTCTTTCCTATTCTAAAAAGTCTTACAACTTTTTAAAATTGTGATTTGAAGACAGATAATGTCCTAAGTCCTTGAGAAAGGTATAGTTGCTCATGTAACTGATTCAGACATGGCGAAACTGATCGGAGAAGATCAGTTTGTAATACAAATTACGACTCTTGCTATTGTTGGATACATGGCACCGGGTGATATCTCATTTTCTGTATATAAATAGTTTGGAAAAGTAATTGCCATTGTAAGATTGACTAAATCACATTCTGATGCAAAGTAGGATCAGATAAATAGAGCTTTAGCTGATGGAAATTTTTAACAAAAAAAGGCCTACGAATGAGATGTTTAACGAAGCAATGAGTATGAAAGAATGGATTAAAGAGGCATTGGCTTCTGGATCCCAATCTACTTAGGGTCAATGAACAACACTATTTCACCAAGACAGATTGGAATTCTTTGATTGTGAACTTAGCCTTGAAATGTTGTCTAGACACGAGGAGAGGATTAGTAGCAAGGATGTTCTAGATACTGTCCACAAGACCAAAGTTACGCTTAATAAGTATGTAAGCATCTAATTTACCACATCTTCTAACAAGTAGAAACAAATTGGTGCTCAAATGGAGAAAAATGATACTTTTAGCGCCTTGACACAATCATCGGATAAAAAGTATATCAACAAACTAATAATGCACTTACAATTTACAAACAATACTAAAATGACATCCTTCTGTAGCGTTTGAGCAAGAAACTATTGCCACCTCAAATCTTAAGAACAAACTTTCTTATGACTTTATATTGGTTACTCATAGGGCTAAAACCAAAACCACAAACAATATGGTGTAAATTGGGATTTTTCAGTGTCTTGTTCTCGGGCAGATTAATAAACCCCCCTGTAATAGGATTGCACACGATAACAAGGTCATTACCAAATTGGTTAGATAAGCAAAGCAAGCCATTGCATGTACCCTGTACTTATGATCCTTCATTTTCAACTTCATGCACGTGTTCCTCTCTTCGCCGCTTTCGGAATATGATGGTCACCATCCCTATCATCAAGTCTCTTGTGCATGATACACAATGGGAGTTTTAATTTGGTGTCAAGTTTAACCATAACACAATAAAAAGTGAATTTCTGCAAAAAAATAAAATAAAGAGTTAGTTGTAACGTAAGAACGATACTCGAGGACCTCGCATAATACATAAATAATATATAGGAATACTTTTCAATGGGTATTATTCATCCATAGTTACTATAGAAATATTGTTAATTATTATAAATTTGAAAAAGTAAAAGATGAGCATGCTTAAAAATGAACCATTAGATATTAATCCAATAGTTGTAATTGTAGTATCCATAGACGATTAATACCCATTGAAAGCGAACCCATGATATATAACCACAATCAACAACAAAAGTGAATTTCTAAAAAAAAATTATGTAAATTATAATATATAATTCATTGCACCCGATCCATAGTGAAATTTCTCAATATGTAAATTTATATAAAGATGCACTAATTAGTATAACAATTGGAGAAAACAAAAATGAGTAAAATTCTACCTAAATTGTTCAAAACCATAATTCAATAAACCTAATCAAAATGCTATCATAACAAAATTTTAACTTTCTATAGTTTGTTATAAAGAAAAAGTCTATAATTTAACTTTTCCTATATGCATATCACATATTATGAAGCAATTAATAAAATTCACAAGAGAAAGTAAAGCTTTTTACCAAACATATACCTCAGAAAAAAGCTGCCTGCTTCTCCTCTGAGCAGCAGCATTGGTACGCATAGCAATTTCATGTGAAAGTGGAATGGCAGTTTGCCTAGCTGGAACTACAGGCACTCCTTGATGACTAGGCACATGACATCCAGGGCTCATAACCGGGAACCCCAAATGTAGGAGACAATAAGTAGCTCGGGCTTGCGCTTCAGTAAGAGCCACATTCTGATGCACTGGGATAAGTTGTTGCCTGTATTGGTCAACCATATTGCCGTGTGGAACCAATTGGACGGGCTGGGTAAGATGATGCGATGAGGATAAATACCAGCATTGTTCGAGTTTGAACTCGAAGCAATGTTACTTCCAGGAGAGTTTGGAATAACATTCAAATTTGTCAGCATTCGTTCCAAACTTCCTCTTTGCATCATTTCATGAGGAAGTAGGATTCTCAGGTTGCTCCTTTCCAGTGGTGAAGTTACAGTTTCGCCTCTGTTTAGAGTATAAGTAGTAGTCCCAGCGGGGGAGGCATAAGGAGGAAGCCTCACATGCCTGTTGAAATTACCATGAGTCCAGTTGAAATTAGGATGCGCATGAGTATTGTCCGCGAAATTCGCGAAATTTGGGAGTACAAGAGGAGTAACAGGTAACTGCATATGGGGCGGCAGGGGAGACAGATGAAGAAGTCCAGGAAGGATTGGATGCTCATGGGGAAATATAACAGTTGGTTGAGGCAGTGGAGGTTGAGGTACTTGAGGTTGAGGTTCTTCATAATCTGGCTCACAGCAACTGAAATTAGGATGCACATGATATTGTCCGCGAAATTCGCGAAATTTGGGAGTACAAGAGGAGTAACAGGTAATTGCATATGGGGCGGCAGGGGAGACGGGTGAAGTAGTCCTGGATGGATTTGGTGCTCATAGGGAAATATAACAGTTGGTTGAGGCGGTGGAGGTTGAGGTACTTGACCTTGAGGTTCTCCATAATCTGGCTCACAGATATGGTCACATATATTAAGCTTGTGCTCAATATCCTCTTGCTCCGGCTGAAACAGATAAAGCATCCTTGATAGAAATGTAACACCAGAACTTCGAATCACGGAATAAATTTCAGCTCGGTCAAAGTGGAGCTCCGCAAACATAGGATCTGAAATTAGAAGACACCATGTTAGACAATGTTTACATACAAAAATCCTCTTTATGCATAACCTAAGAACGATATTTTCCACAATGTTATTTGGCAGATAAGAAAAAGAAGGACCTGAATATTCAATCAGTATGTGGCTAACTTCCCTTCCACCATTTCTACCTCTCTTAGCAACGAGCTGTCAAGCTTCTTTCCATGATTATTTGCAAACTTAATGTCCTGAAACAGCAAGAATATAATCATCCAAACACGAAACTAAAGAACTTCTACATTGAAAACAATATTATCGAAATATGAAACTAAATAGATTTTATAAGGATTGAGAAAAATGAAACTGGATCATGATTCAACATATTAATTCGACAAATCCTTTCTTCTCAAAAAATTACCACTTCATCGAGAAGCAAGCATCGATCTTATCAAAAACTAAAACGAAATCTTATGATGAAAAATCTATTGATGCCAAAAAAATGAATAATTAAAGGAAAATAGGGAGAACCAAGATCTAAAAGCTATAGGCACAGAAACTGTAATTCCTGGTTAGTTTATGACTATGAAAACCTAGATCAGCAACTTCAAGAAATTAGCAATAAAGAGAAGAAAGATTACATGAAGTTGATGGCCACGACCAAAGAATTGAGTGAAATGGGAAAGTGAAGGGCGTCAAGAGCGGCGTTGTGGTGGTTAGATGTAAAACCCTAAGTGCTCGTATTTATAGAGTGAGGTGACACGCAAAAGGAAAGAGTGAGGTGACATGCAAAAGGAAAGGGTAAGAAGCTAAAAAAAATATTTAAGTTTTATGAATAAATATTTGATTATTTTTAAGCTATGTCGCACGGAAATGGAAACGGACACTAGTAAACAATATTTGTAAAAAATAAAGGAAAAAATATTTGCGAAAAAAATATAGGAAACGACATTTTAAGAGGAATACATCCCTCATTGTCGAGGGCTTAAAAAATAACTAATAGCTCCTTTTATAAATTTCAAATTTATAATACGCATGTATAGCTTTCAAAACATAAAATAAATAGAAAATGAATGCAATTTAAACGGCATAATAAGAAAAAAGTTTCCTTTCTTAATTTTGAAAGCTTGAAAGCGATGATTTATTAGCGGCATAATGCAATGTGATTGACAGTTCATGATATCCGTCGGTTCGTTCTAAAAATATGGAAACCTATTTATGAAAACTACAAAAACATAATTAAAAACTGAAATGTTTATGAAATGTAGCATTCTTCAAAATAACAGACTGTGTGTAAAATAACCTTTAAGATTCTGTAGATCCAAAAAACAAAACCAAAACTTTAGTAATCGTGCATTTTTTGTTTACTTCCTAATTAAGCGAGAAACAACTATTTTATATCCAAAATAAATGTTCTGTAATCTGCCTCTTCCTTTTGATTTACATTTCTCAAGATAAGTTGTTCTCGAAATCAGATATTTACGTTAAAATTAAATCAACATTTTCGATAAAATTTCATTAACTTATTTATTTTCTTTATAAAATACTTCCAATTATCAGTATTTCCTAATTTTTCAGACTAGCTAAATGACTTTCCAAAGGAGTTCAGAAAATCCAAAAGCACGCAAAAATGTCTGAGGGCACACGTTTAGGAAGTGCCTCATTGAAGTGGCCCTTACTAGGGGGGTTTGAGGCGCTCGTGCATAATCGACATAGTAGATTCATAATGGAGTTGAAACAAATGATGAATGGTACTGAATTAAAGAATACAGCTTCTCAAAATATTTCTTGTCATTGCATAAAATGAAGCTGGATTTAGGCTCCTATAGGTTGACCTTTGAATCAGAACTTCTCACATATAATATGAATCACTTACATCTATTAAATTATAAAATTCAAGTTCTTGGTTTCATTAGTTCATTGGCAGCACAGTTTCATACAATCATTCTTTTGTCAATAAGGAAACACAAGGAGACTCCAAAATAAACACAAATACAAAACTACGAAGAACAATGAGATTACCTTGAATTGACTTGATGAACCATTGATTTAAGTTCTGGTGTATCATGTTTGAGTTACGAGCCATTGCTTCCAATTTGATTCCATTCTAGCCAGAGACCTTGAGTATTCTTGGACTTCATACAATACAACATTTGTTACAAAGTGAAACATCGCCAATGCCTCCTGGTTCAAGTATTTCGTTCTACAATAACCATAAGTCCAGCTTTCTTCACAAGACAAGTCAATGGAAAGAACTTCAGATGAAGCCGTGTTGACACCATAATCCTCCATTGCCTAAATATGAATAACAATCAAATAAGCAAGAAATAAGTTGCACATTGACTAGGAGAGAAAACACCGCTGTCTTTCGATTATACTGTACGAAGATTATGTACTTCAGCGACTATACAACCATCATACACAATTCTATAGGCACGTCGGCATACACACCAAACAATTCCTATCACTTTGTACTGGAATGGTCAGTCATAGAAATCAAACCGAAATCACAATGCAAGTAAACCCTCTTAGGCTCTCGAAGATTAATTAACTCACTCCTCTTACCCTAAACCCTAACCGTTAACAAAAAAATTCAAACCTAAAATCTCAAAAAGAGGGTTAGGGTTATCAATCTTACCGCAAATTGATGCCCAGGAAGAACAGAGGTCTCAAGACTGAACTGAATCGTGTAAATGTGAGGAGGGAATTTGGATTCGGATATGTGGGTTGGGCTTGGTCCTTTTAAGTTTGGTCCGACGCGGCCCAATCACGCTCAAGCTTGATCACGATCTCGTTCCAGAGCCTATAGCGTACCTGCTCACGAGATTCCGAGCCGAACTTTGGCTAGCTTAAGTTAGGTTGGTTTATAACTCGAACCCAAAATCATACTCGTGAGCAATTCATTTTAGAGTATGCAACCTTAGAAATCCTTGCTCTTCTCATGATTATTTTCGAAGCTATAGTACCGAGACAATGCAAATGGCTAAAATGAACCGTAATTGTTGTTGATAGTCCATATGCATGGCTGGAACCACCTATAGTGACTTCATTGATACAAATTAAACTACTATTTCAGTGACATTATCGGGTCAAAAAGTACTTTAGCGACTACACGTGCACAAAGACATTAGACTATAGAAAAGTAATAGTTTTAAACCACAACCGAGAGGACATCAAGCTAACTTAGAAGTCATATACCACACAAAAAATTTGACTTGTTAAGCTTACATTAATTTGCAGAACATACCTACCAGTAGTACATTTACCTTTGTAGCAGCTAACAATGTCCATGTCTCCTGTTCCTATTCCACTGCTATATTTTCCTTTTTTCTTCAACTATAGAAATACCTGTGCCCTCTCCATGCAGCTTCAGCCCCGCGCATCTGCTCCATAAATAGATAAAATAGTTAAGAAGAAGTGCTGAAGGGAGGAAGATTGCAGACTATATCTCCACCGATTAGTTTCAGACTCATTCTTTAATTTGTCAAACTCTTGTATAGTCTAGGCTGTCGATTTTTAACACCACAACACAAATTACGGAGGCAGCATGCTTGGCACGACCTGTTTGACGCAATTATATTTCTCTTCTATTTATATCATAGATATACTATATAACACAACTCAGACATGATAACCGGTTTTGACACCCAAATTAGGTTCAAGTTAATGGTTTCATTAATTCACTAGCAGGCTCATTTTTTCACAAATCAAACCCATCATTTTTTGGCTTAACAAAGCAGCAAAATTGGAGCCTATTAAATTATAAACAAAAAAACTAAAGCATTGATATGAACTCAAGAATCAAGAAGAGAAACTACGCAAAATACCTTGAGTTGGCATATGCACCTTCACATTTTGTCCTGAAAGAGCATGTTTGAGTGAGACGAAGCTTGGAATATGAGCAATTACTTCGAAATTTGATCTGAGCCCGCGGACCTTCAAGTATTTAAATCCAATCTTTCTTGGATTCTATATTAAAGCACGTTCATCAGAAATAAACATCAACAATGCCCTGTTGTTCAGGTACTTTATGGGCTTGTTCGAGCCATGATCAGGCAATCTATCATCATCATCGTCGTCGTTTTGAATGGAGAAAATTTGAGACCAAGACTTGTTTGCACGATTATCCTTCATCACCCAAACACAAATAGCACCTAATCCAGAAAGGGATATGAAAAGTTCTCCTAATACTCCCATTTTATAGATCTTTAGCATATAAAAATGCTCCAATATTTCCGGTACTGAAATTGACTCGAAGCTTTCCCTCTCAACATCAAAAGAAATTACTGAATGTGGATTAGCATAAGAAAACCAATAAATACACCCATTCAGATAAGTCGGGAATGACACGTATGTAGTGTTGGGTAAAAAGGGAAGGACTCTCCAAGAGTATGTACTTCAGCCATAATAACTTTATCATATCTAGCCACTCCGGTCCAGCGCTTAAACACTCTTATCGCCTTATATTGGTTAGTCACTGGACTAAAACCGAAACCACACTCAATATTAGGTCTCTTAGGATCATCGCCAACCGTCCTAACTTCTGGGATATGGATAAACTCACCGGTAACAGGATTGCAAACTACAACAGGCTCATTATCAGATGGATTGGACAGACAAAGTAAGCCGTTGCAAGAATTAACTATCTTATAACTGTGATTCTTCATATTCAGTTTCAAGCAATTCTTACTCACTACCCCATCATTATCAAGTAACATTTCGAAATTCCGCAATGGGAGTGTCAATTTGGAGTCAAGAGTAACCTTAATAGGTGAGCTATCATAAGACATGAAGCTTTCGCTCAAAATCATCGTGCTCTGGCTGCACAAGGTAAAGCATTCTTGACAGTAATATGTGAGCCGGGGCTCGAATCAGAGGATAAACCTGAGCTAGATCTAAATGTAGCCTTACAAAATGAGATCAAACAATGTCTTGCACACACATTTCCATACGGAAATCCTCTTTATAGAGAGCCGAAGTAGAACATTTACCAGAATGCAATCAGGCAGATCCGACAACAAATGACCTGAACAACTGATATGTATGTATGTATGTGGCTAACTTTATCTGCGCCGTGATTACTTCTCGCTCGGTTAGAAGCTGTTGAATTCCTTCAGCTTTTCATGATACGGAGACAGCACCAGATCACATTATCAGCAAACTCGAATTCAAATTGTTCAAGCTGAAGGAATTTATATGATAATTTAGCGAATTTATTCATCGATTTAAAAAGATTAAGAACTCAAAAGAAGATTATGATGAGATTATAAAACAAAGTTGTATGATTCAGTACAGAAGCGAATGAATGGCTAAATGAAAAATGGAGAAAAAATAGCAAAAAAAGAAAAAGCTCACAGCATAGCAGAAAATACCGCAAGAGAAAGAGAAGAAAAAAAGTGTTACCGCAAAATTGATGGCCTCAGAAAGGAGAAACAAAATGGGATGGTGAAGGACGTTCCAAAGATGGGCGCCAAATTTATTTATCTGCGGACGGAAATGTTTTACCACTTAGCGATATTGAAAAATTATTTATAAAATTTTAATTAAAATTAATAATATGAAGCATTTTAAAATTAATTTTTATATTTGAAAAGTTTTAGTTTGTATTTCTTGTTAATATTTAAGCGTTGGTGGTTAAAACAAAAGTAGAAAAAATTGTAAAGAAAATTGAAATGAGATAGAGAAAAATGTAAAAAGTTTATAACTTTTTTTTACCATTTTGAACCATAATAATGACATGCACATAATCAATGCAAAGGAAATAGTTGGAAGCAAAAAATCATTTGAACGTAACTATGACAAATGGTATAGAAAAATAGAAAACATGTAGAGAAATTATAACTTGAATTACATAAGTATACTAAGGTCCTGTTCTTTTGGACTTATTAGAACTTATTTTAAGTTCAGTTAAGTTCAGTTCAACAACATTCAGTTCAGTTCAGCAATATTTAGTTCAATTTTGTAGCATTTAATTTAGTTCATTTCAGCAATATTCAGTTCAGTTCAGTTCAGTTTAATTCAGCAACGATTCAGGTTAATAAATTAGAAATAAATATTTATTTTATTTAAATATAATATGTTAATATTTATTATAATTTTAATGTAAGTAAATATTATTACCAATATGCGTTACAATGTTCTACCAACTTAATAATTTCTACTATATAAATTTGGATTTAATATACAAAATTTTCCGATTTTGCTTATGTATGTAATAAGAAATTCTAAAATCTTGTAACAGTGTTGTGTAGTATTAGGAGCAAATTGGCATCAATTAAAAAAATTTAAAAATCTTATAATAGTCAGTTATATAATATTAGGAGCAAATTAGCATCAATTAAAAAAAATTCAAAAATCTCGTAAAAGAAATTAAAATTAGCAAATTAGGAGCAAATTCAAAAATTCACTAATACCATCATCTTATTTTATTTTTCTAATCATCTTCTTCCATATGATCCATGATCTCATTTTGTTCAGTTTCATCATCATTATTGTCATTCTCCTCTCCCTGCAATTCCCAAATTTGGTGTGCTATAGCATTCCGCACTGCAAACATGACGTTTTTACGATCTGTATTAAACATATCTGAATCTACCATTCCATTAACATTCAGACCATGATGTATAATCGGTATCTGAAACGTGTACAATCTTATTATTATTATATTTTTAATTTTTTTACTCTAGTTATTATTAAAAACTAATATTATAATTATTTATTCAATTCAATTTCAATATTTATTTTTCAGTTTTAGCAAAATTCAGTTCAGTTCAGTTCAGTAACATTCAGTTCAGTTCAGTTCAGTTCAGTTCAGTTCAGTTCAACATCGTTCAGTTCAGTTCACTTCCGATTTTTTCAGTCCAAAAGAACCGGGCCTAAGAGCAATTTAGATAAACACGAAAAGATGGTACATCATGATGAAAACAATTAGAAAGAATTACAATCCATAGATGCACCAGATCATGAGCTTTAATCTTGAGATGTAATAGGAATCAAGTATAACAGATTTTTTCTTCTTACTCCAGCAGCAAATTTCTCTATCATGTCAAGATCCTTCGGCTTCATTTGATGGGTTTTTTACAAGACTAGCCCACTTTCAATAGGCCCATTACATTAGTAACCACTTTTATGTTTCACATACTAAACTAACCACTCTCAATTTTTCTTCACAAAAACACCCCTCCTTTGTTTTTACTTTCCCTTTTAAGATATAACTGTTGCTTTCTTCTTTCCTTCTATCCCCTCCCTCGTTTTGCTTTCTTCTTTCCCTATTAGCGGCTATCGCTCGATTCCTTCGGTTTCCAATCATTTGTTCGCTCTTTTTCCATTTTCTGAATTCCAGGGCGAGAAAACGGCAACTAACGTTGACAGCAAGTGAAACCGTTCCATGCCTGCGCCATTAACTTCTCCCTCGTTTTTTCTTTCTTCTTTCCCGTTAGCAGCTATCTCGATTCAATTCATTTCTTCGCTCCTTTCCATTTTCTGGAATCCTCAGCAAGTAGCGGTGACCTCACTAAGCAACAACTTTGATTCCGACGTTTTCCATTCATCTTTCAACCTCGGTTTCATATGCATGCATTGTATTATGTATTTTGTTTGTAAAATTTGATTGCATGTTATTTTCTTTATGAAATTAGGTATGTAGGTTGTTTGCTGATCAAGTGATATTTGTAGGTTTAAGTCGTTTCGTTGTTTGTTGTCCTTATGTCGTGTTGTTATATCTATAGTTTAATGAGAAAATGTAGTTTGAGTTCTGGGTAGTTGAAGAGTGTCGTTTTGTCGTGCTGTTAAATGTATGATGTGAGGAAAAAAGCAGGCTGTCGTGCTGTTTTTTTTTCACGTACATAGTGCATATTTCTCACTGTCGTGCAGCACGACAGTCAGAAATATGCACTATGTATGTGAAAAGACAACAGCACGACAGTGAGAAATATGCACTATGTATGTGAAAAAACGACAGCACTAACACTCTTGCCGTTTTCTTGTTGTGGATTCCAGAAAATGGAAAAGAGCGAATAAATGAATGGAAAACGACGAAATCAAGAGATAGTTGTCAATGGGAAGAACGGGGAAGAAGCAAGCAAAAATGATGGAGGAAAGAATCGAGAGATAGCTGCCAATGGGAAGAACGGGAAAGAAGAAAGCAAAAACGACGGAGGGAAGAATCGAGAGATAGCTGCCAATGGGAAGAACGAGAAAGAAGAAAGCAAAAAAGATGGAGGGTCACCGCTACTCTAATAAAGTAGACAAATCTACAAAGAGGCTTGTAAGTCCTTAAATAATAACAATTACAACCCATTAAACCCAATTAATAGTGAATTAATGTATGATTATTGGAGTCAAATACGTGCTCATCAAATACCCCCAAATTAAGCTTTTGCTTGTTCCCAAGCAAAAACAAAAGAGAAAACTAAACTAGACAAAACATACAACAATGACTCGAATTTGAACTAAGGAAAAGAAAAACAAAACAAGGAAACAAATTACAACATCAAAACAGGAACAGACTAAGACTACAGACAAAATAACAACAACTTATTTAATTCAATTGCCCTTCAACCATTTCAATCTCGGATTAAACACACAGGAGCTTTGTTTCTTAGATGCGGTTAGACTTTACCAATTATTCCATTTTTGGCTCCCAGAAAGTTCTCAAGGCTTTAAATCAAACTTCAACTTTCAATTAAACAACATGCTCTTCCCTTATTGCCTCACCAAGGAGTGTTTGCACTCAACTCTCTTATGGAAACTAAATTACCATAAACAGGGTTCCTAAGACGCTTTAAGACTCACTCCTCAGCTAAGTTCAGTTAATCCTCAAGATGTGACCTTGCTTATCGGTCCAAATTCTCACAATTCCATTGATCCTAAGCATAGTCAAAAGGTCTTTCCAGGGTTATAACGTTAGGCTATGGTAAAAAGTATGGAAGTGAAATGGCTATTTATTATTGTGTGGAACATGTCATATCAATGTTTATCAAATAAGCTCTTTCCAACACTTTCAATTCTTTCCCAGCCTGTTTCCTGTTATTATTAATCACAAACCACTTTACACAACCTGTTTCACAACTTAGGCACAAAACAAATCAAAATCTACACAACACTAAACAAAAACAATTCCAAACTTTCAATTCTAAGGCTAAAATGTACAACCTTAAAAATAAAAAGACTTAATTCATTATTATTTTTTTCATTTTTTTGAAGAATTACTTTGAGATTTTCTTCCTTTTTCAATTTTTCTTTTATTTTTCTCTTTTTTTTCATATTATTCAGACAACATTTTTCATTCCTCATCCATTGAGTATCCACATCAACAAATATTTTCAAATTGAGCTCTTTGGACTACCAAATAGTCTGTTCCAGACATGTAAATCAAGGTATTTGGAGTAAAAGTGAATGGAATTGGCTTAAATTAATGTGTGTAAACAAATAATTGGTTAAGGCTCAAGTTGGCGAACCTAAAATAACGGTGCAATGCACTGGTAGGATTTTTGAGAGTGTAAAAGTTGTGATTTCTATCTGCCTTCATCTTCCTATGCTTTTCCTCAATTTCACCATGAAAATTCAGGCGGCCAATTTAGATAACCAAGTTGGAATTTAGGTTATCAGTTTAGGCGACCAAAGCAAACTCTACCTGAAACTTCATTGAACTTAGCCCTCTCATCCTTCTCCTAAATGCATTTGTGGATGCAGCAGGCTCTATCTTACATAAATTGGGCTTTTTTGCAATAAGGGTTTACAGGTTCTACCTCGCATATTTCACTTGAACTTTGACTTCCAACTTAAAAACTTTTGAACCTTCTTTCTTTTTCAAACTTCATTTAGTCAATAAAGGTTCACCACACATTTGTTTAAGGTGCAAGCATGCAATCGTTGATTGGAGGTTGAAAGACAATATTTTCATCATGATTCATTCAATTAACCATTTAGGTAAGCTGTTGTAAACAAGAAGAGAGACATACTATAAACAGACACAGGTTGTTCCAAAACAGAGAACAACCTCACAACCTAACACTTCAACAGAAAAAACACAATATTCACAAAAAATTTATACTAAAGACAAAATTGGGGACAATTGGGGTTTGACTAAATAATAATCATACAAGCAAGTAGACACTTTGAGTTTCCTCATGGTCACTTAAGCTATAATTCACAATTTCATCAAATATTTTCAAATTTCTGGGCTCAAATCATCATGCTTCAGATATTACAATTCAAATCAGGCATGACATTAGCATCTTTGTCAATCAAATCTTTCATATCACCCCACCCCCAAATTAAAACAAGACATTGTCCTCAATGTCTCAAAATAGGAATAAGGAAAATGAAACATCAATAAGCAGCATCAGAGTACAATAAATAGACAAGTATTGCATGGTAAAAAGAGTAGGGATCAAGGGATACAAACAGAGGAGAGAACCAAAACAGTCTGCTTAGGGAGGAGGGACCTCAGAGGACGCAACCTCTACACCTTCTTGGGAGGTACAACTCCACTCTCCTTAGTAGCATACTCATTCACGTGGAAAGAGGACTTGGACTCGGTTGGGGTATCAGTCACCATCTTCTTCTTGGCTTCCTCCTCATCATACTCTAAAACAACCTTACATTCACGATTCTTTCTCAGCGTTTCCACTTGGGCTTGGAGATACAAGGTAGATCTTTGCCGCCTCACCAATTCCTTCTTGAGGTTTGCATTTTCCTTATCAAGAAGGGCATTCTTTCGATTCTGGGCTTTTAGCTGGAGGAGAATATCCTCTTTGGCAAGTTGGAGACACTTGAGGTAATCTTCAGTGGTAGACCCCTTAGCCATTTGGCTATCAAAAACAGGCTCTGGAGTAAGCTGTTCCCAGAACTCAGGCGGTTCAACAAAGACGTAGCCTGCGTACTCCTCCAAAGCAACCTCATCACCAGCAAAATAGCCAAGTGATGGCTCTTGTTTCACAAAGATTTCAGCCCTAGTTTTCATTCTGAAAATTGGAACTTAGAAAGATTGAGAGAAAGTTGAATGAAAGAGAAAGAAGAAAAGTGAAGAGCTTTTAAAGCAAAAGAAAGTGATGGTTTGAAAAAGTAGATGTTAGTTTTGGGGAACCGAAAAGTATGAGAGAATGAGTTGTGAATAGTAGTTGAGCATGGGAGAGAGAAGGTTTGCAACCGGTGATTTGACTCTTCTCTACTCCAAAGGTTACCAATGGTAACTCCACCCCCAAATTACTAATCTTCAATGGTTCAAAATTAATTAACCCTGATTTGACAACTCCCTTATTCTCTCTCAGATTTTTGGAATTAACCTCCATAAAAAAACTACCTTTTTGAATTTGAAAAGCTTTGACAAGAAAAAGATTCATCTTATAAAGATCACCCCCAAATTTTTACTGTTAGTAAAAATTCAAACTCAACCCCTAAAAATATAGGAGATATAAGTTTAAATCTTTGCTAACTAAAAACTTTGGGTTTTGGACAACCTGCTTCTATTTTCTCAACTGGACAGTTCTTTAACAAACTACAACAAAACAAAGACAATAAATTTAAACTAAACTAAAGGATAGAAAAATTGGGGTTTGCCCAATTGTTTTGCTGCAATTGGTGTTTGCAGCGAACACTCTGTTCCTTCAACTCATGGTGGATCCTGGAAATGGGCGGTATTAATCACCCTTGGAAATTCATGGGCAGAGCATGGTTCAAGTTTCTTGCCATTAACCTTGAAAGGTTCTCCTCCCGGGCCTTACAATCTCAACCTTTCCATGGGTGAACAGCTTGTTCACGACAAATGGACCAGACCATCGAGATTTCACTTCAACAGGGAACATCTTCAATCTAGAATCATGTAAAAGCACTTGTTGTCCCTCATAGAACAAACTGACTTTGATTTTCTTTCCATGGCACAACTTGGGCTTCTCCTTGCATTTTTGGGCATTCTCATAGGCGAAAAGCCTGCATTCTTCCACCTCATTCACTTGCACTTCTCTTTGAACCCCAACATCCTCCTTCATGTCCAATTTAGGTATGGAAATTCTTTCATTTGGTATATCAGGAGGCTTTTTGAGTGAAGGGTCTGAAGTGTTTGGTGGGAGTGGTGATTTTTCTGCTGTTTCTTTGGAACAACATGTTCCCTCACTAATCTTCACTTCTTCTTCCCAAATCTTCTCCAAAACACCATGCTTAGTTTCCTGCAAAACAGATGACTGCAAAGGTGAATCTAGAAAATAGCATGCATCATCAGAAGTAGGACGCCTTACTAAACCTTCATTCATTTTGAAAATGATCTTATCCCCATTGACTCGAAAGCTTAGTTCTTTAGCCTTTACATCTATGAGAGCCCCACTAGTAGCTAGAAAAGGTCTTCCTAGAATTATGGGAACATGCATATCCTCCTCTATGTCCATGACAATGAAATGAACAGGCAAAATAAACTTACCTACCTTCACTAAGACATCCTCGACTATACCTCTAGGGTAACACACAGACCTATCAGCTAATTGTATTGAAATATGTGTAGGTCGTGGTTCTCTTATGCCTAGTTTCTGGTATAACGGATATGGAATGAGGTTAATGCTTGCACCAAGATCACATAATGCATTTTCAACATGTAAATTTCCAATTGAGCAAGGGATAGAGAAACTCTTTGGATCTTTCATTTTTCTAGGAAGGGGCAGCCTGTTCAACAAGATTGAATAGCAGTCTCTGTTCAATTGAACATAAGAGACATTCTCAAGCTTTGTCTTATCAGAAAGGATGTCCTTCAAGAACTTCTTATAATTTGGCATTTGGTTCAAGGCTTCCAAGAATGGAAGATTGATATGAAGCTTTCTCAAGGTATCAAGGATCGTGGAATGTTGTTTCTCCAATTTTTGGTTCACCAATGCACCGGGATAAGGTGCAGGTGGTTGGTAAGGAGGAGGTGGAACATATTTCTCCACAAGTTCCTCCTGAACCAAAACAGACTCCTTAACTTTAACAATCGGATGAGCAACTTTGGGAACAGCTTGCTCCTGAACCATTTCAGCTCCTGAACCATTTCAGCTTCTTTGGAAGTTCCTGCAACATTAACTACTTTGTTAGGTTTAACATGGTTAGGGACTTCCTTACCACATCTCAGAGTAATCACCATCACATCTCGCTCAGGATTAGGCTCTTTGTTGCAAGGAGTAACACCATCATCTTTGAATGTGGAACTTGAGACTAACTGATGCATTTGAGTTTCCAAAACTTTCAAAAAGTCCTGAGTGTGCTTCATGAAGTGCATGCATCAACATGATTTTCAAATCTGGCTCAACTTCCTCCTCAGCCTGAACAGGTTATTTGTATTGTTGTGGAGGTTGTTCTTGGTAATAACTTCTTGATTGTTGTTGGAATGCTTGTTCCTCTTGCTGACCAGGTTGTGGAAGCCATGAGGAGTTTGGATGATTTCTAGGACCAGAGTTGTATAGGTCCGAGTAATGATTTTGCGGTTTTATCGGATTGCGCCCCATAAAATGACATTGTTCATGAGCATACTCCCCCATTTTGACTTTATGGTTGATGGTATTGGGATGAGGGCCACCACGAAAATCACAAGCATTGGGGATGAAGGCTTCATTTGTGAATTGGTGAGGCATTCATCTTGATAATCTGCTGAGCTAACTGTTCCATCTGAGCTGTAAGCTTAGAAACAACCTCTGCTCCATGATAGTCCATCGACTTCTTCGCATCACTCCTCACTGAGTGCCAACTATAGCTTGTGTTCACCACTCGATCAATGAGATCATAGAGTTCTTGTGGCTCAAGATCCTCTGGGTTACCATTTGCAACTGATTCAATTTGCATCTTATAAGTATTTGCAATTCCATTGTAAAAATTCTGAACTTGCATCCACATTGGAATGCCATGGTTTGGTACCCTTCTTAGAAGTCCTTTGTAACGCTCCCATGCTTCGGCCAATGATTCATCTTCTTCTTGGGAGAAACAGGATACTTCATTTCTCAGCTTGATGGCTTGTCTTGGTGGAAAATATTTCATTAGAAAAGCACCAGCCATCTTCTCCCATGAATTGATAGATCCGGGCTGAAGATTTTTGAACCAAGTCCTCGCTTTATCCCTTAGAGAATAATGGAACAACTTCAGCCTTATAATGTCATCGGAGGCACCCATATTTGTTCGAAAAGTGTTACATATTGTAACAAAATTTTGAATGTGAGAATTTGGGTCCTCATTCTGGTCTCCACTGAATTGGACATCAACTTGAAGCATTTGTATCATGAATGCCTTCACCTGGAACAGGTTGTTCCCTTTGTTCGGCAACACAATACATGAAGAATATCCTTCGGTGTTGGGTCTAGAGTAATCTCTCATCCTCATTATCGGCAGATTGTTGTTCTCGCCTTCACCTTCACGGTTTAGCTCTCCGTTTCTGTCATGTCCATTGTTACCGCCATTGTTTGCCCCATTAACAGGTTGTTCTTCATTCATCCTGCTTCTTTTTAGTCACTAAAAGCAAAAACGAGTCCAACTTTGGCTACACCATGAACACACAGATTAAAAACACACCGTTTTATAGAAATTTTCAAGAAAACTTATACTTTCAATCCCCGGCAACGGCGCCAAAACTTGTTGTCTCGAAATGTGACTCTAGCAAGTGCACTAGGTACAAGTAATAAAATGATAAGTAGATTATCGTCTCCACAGGGATTGAGATGAAAAGCTTAACTGAAAAACCTTATGAAACAGTTTGTTCATATAACAAGTAACATCATTATCATGGTTGTGGTTGTTTTCTGTAATATCTAAATGACAATAAACTAAAACAAGCAGATTAAACACTGAAGATGGTAGAAAATGGTGATTTAACACAATATCTAAAAGGAACAAGCTAAACCTAGCACGGAACTGGCATTGCAACCTCTTTTCTCTTCCTTCTTAATTCATGAATGCATGCAAATATAAAGTCAAGGTCTCTACTTAAAGTTCACTTGATTCAAATGGTCATATCCTCAAGATTCTAAGCATTACTAATATCCCCAAGGCCTTTAAGATGCGTTCTTAACTTGCATAATCAGACATCAGTCAAATGGTCATATCAGACATACATGTTTATATGAAGGACAAGCAAGTATAAAAAGCAATGGTCATGACAATTATACATACTGTAACAGGCTGTTAAGACCTGAAATCTACAGAACTTCATTAAACACCTTATAAATGCAACATTCATTCATTAAATAGAAAGATAAGGAGACTTACAACACCAGCCCTACAGCTGGTTTAGCTCGTAAGAGTACTACTCACTCATAGTAAGCAACATTACAAAAAGAACTACAATGACTCCCATTAATGGAGCCATAACTACGAAATCTAGAGGTTGAAGATGAAGTTCAGATATGAGATCTGATTATAATGGTTCTCCCAAAAAGTCCCTCTTCTCTCCTCTAACAGTTTTCAACTTAAAGGAATAAAGAAAGATTAAAATACTAATTAAGTACAACAATAGGTAGACTGTTTCAGCAGGAATACAAGATATTTTCTATTAAACAACAATAGAATTTTGTCCTTATGATCTTCCAAAAGGCAAAGCTTCTTCAATAAGCTTCCAATCTCCAATTTGGCTGACTTTCTCCCCCTTTTCTCCTTGATTTGACTTCTACTTTTCCACCAACAAGTTGCTTTCTACTGTAGCGGGCTGCTTCTGGTCAGCTTCTCTAATAAAGTAGACAAATCTACAAAGAGGCTTGTAAGTCCTTAAATAATAACAATTACAACCCATTAAACCCAATTAATAGTGAATTAATGTATGATTATTGGAGTCAAATACGAGCTCATCAACCCGATATCTTGTATAGAGTTGGACTCATTAGTCTTTTCATGGAGGTTCCAACTTTATCTCATGTGGAGGCAGCAAAGAGGATACTTCGTTATGTCAAAGGTACAGTTGATTATAGCTTATTTTACTCCTCCCAAAACAATTTCAGATTGTTCGGGTTTAGTGATAGTGATTGGGGTGGAGATGTTGATGATCAGAAAAGCACAAGTGGGTTTGTGTTTTTTATGGGCACTGCTGTTTTTCCTTGGAGTTCGAAGAAACAAGCAATTGTTACATTTTCAACATGTGAAGCGGAGTATGTAGCGGCGGCTTCGTGTGTTTGTCATGCGAAATGGTTGAGCAGATTGTTGAAAAGCTTGAAGTTTGTTCAAGATGGTGCTACTGATGTTTATGTTGATAATAAGTCAGCTATAACGTTGGCTAAGAATCCCATTTTCCATGATAAAAGCAAGCACATTGACACAAAGTATCATTTTATTAGAGAATGTGTTACAAACAAAGAAGTTCAATTGAAGCATGTGCCATCCAAGGATCAAGTTGCTGATATATTTACCAAGCCATTGAAGTTTGAAGATTTTAACAGATTGAGGTCTATTCTTGGAGTTATGAAGGGCTGAAGATGTTAAGTTTAAGGGGGTGTGTTGAAATAATAAACTTATTGTTAGCAGATTTTTGTGCGATACTAGACGTCTTCTTACGTTATAAATTTGGTCGTAACAGGGGTTTTATGCATTTACATTTACATTTAAGTTTATTTATGTTTCTTTATTTGCTCAGTTAATGTTTTTTTAACGTTTAGTTTTCTGTATCTATATGTAATCAGTTTGTTAGTTGTAATGCTTAAGAGATTAAAAGTTTAAATCATCAATAAGATTATAAAGTGATTTTCACCAAACTTACTCTCTTCCTCTATACCTCTTTGTTCTTAGTTTTGATTGTCGATCCAACAACGAGTGGATAGGCCTACACTACTAGAAATCGCTGATCTGCAACGGAAATTACGGAATGAATTCCGTCGCAAAACACATGTATATTGTTTGTGACGGAATTCTGTCGCAAGCTAATACGTCACGTCCCGCGACGTAATTTTGTACGAATCTAAAACTTTGTCAATAATTATTTTGGTGGGACCATTTCGCTGCTTTTTGCGACGAAATTATCTTGACGGAAGGTATTCGTCCCGAATTTGACACTTTGCAACGAATTTACTGACAGAATTCCGTCAGTGATTTAATAATGGTTTTTCGGTTTGATAATATATGAAAATAAACATACTTACTTAAATTAATATACCATGCAAAATTTGAATATTTTCTTTCTGACCGAAAAATTATATTGAATATTAAAAATTTGATGTATATTATTTATTTTTCTTATATATAACTTGATACAGTTATGCTCACCTAGTCAATGGCTGCCCAAATATAATTTGGTCAATCACCATTAGATTAGAATTTAATGGTGGAGATTAAAACCGCATGAAATCACCTAAAGACGACGGGTTGATATGGGACTATTTAGGGTGTAATAAAAAAAGCAAAAAACACTGTTTATAATTAAAGTAAAATAGGTGATTTCGTTAGGTTTCAATCTCCACCCTTAAATCTTAATCTAATGGTGATTGACCAAATTCTATTTCGTGATTTCTTTAGGTTTCAATCTCCACCCTTAAATCTTAATCTAATGGTGATTGACCAAATTCTATTTGGTCAATCATCGACAGGTGAGTACCACTCTAACTTGATCAATGTTTACTATTTAGAATTCTAGGAATTTTAAATTTTGAAAAATATATAAACCATATTTGACATTTAGTTACTTATTGTAGTTTTTTTTTATCATGTTAGATATAATGAAAGGGAGATTGACAATAATACTTTTAAAATTTTAAAGTTCAAAAGTTTGTGTTTCATTAAAGTTGACTAAGGGTTAGGGTTATGGGTTAGGGTTAGGGTCACGGTTAGAGTAAGATAGACCAAAATTTATTAACGTTGTAAAACTCTATGTTAACGACATGAAAATGAATATTTTAAAAAATTAAAGTTATTTAGTAGCAAAATATTTACCATCGAATCATTTTTCAAAAATTAAGAACTTTCTCTCTCTTAGCATTGTTTTTCTCTCTCATATCCTACAACATCTAAATGATCTCAAATTATAAAAATGGACGAATATAAATAGTTTTATAATATTCGTAAATGTTGGACTATCTTATTTTTGAAGTCGTCAATGGTCATTGAAATATAATCAATTAAAAACGTTCTTTTTTTGAACTTACCATTTATTCTTTTAACTTTATTTACTATGTAGTTATAATATTAATGAGTCAAGTTCAAATGAGACAGCAGTTTAAGATGAGACTAGTTTTTATGGTGAGACAAGGGATGGTGGCAAACTTGTAATTAAAAAAAACCTCTCATGCGCGGAATTGGACGGAAGGGAGAGGAGGTGATGTCAGCGCTCATGTCACCCCTGGAAAGAGAAAAATTTTTCATTATTTTATTTAAAATGCATTTTCCCGCTCTTTCCGAACTCATTTTTCAAAAAAAAATGATACCAGTGAACTCGTATTAATTAGACGGTCATATTGAGATCCATTGTTGTTATTTATAGACAATTTTTTTTTATTTATTTTTTTATGGTTTTTCCAAATTGGATACTCGGTTGTTCCAGCATAATACTACATTTGTTCCACCAGAATACTACATTTTTTTACACTCCCAGAGTGCATTTTAAAAAAAATAATGAAAATATTCCGCTTGAACAAATGTAGTAGTATGGTGGAACAAATGTAGTATTCTGCTGGAACAACCGAGCATCCAATTTGGAACAACCATAAAAAATAAAAATCGTCTATAAATAACAACAATGGATCTCAAAATGACCGCCTAATTAATACGAGTTCAGTGGTATAATTTTTTTTGAAAAATGAGTTCGGAAAGAGCGGAAAAATACATTTTAAATAAAATAATGAAAACTTTTTCTCTCTCCAGAGGTGACATCAGCGCTGACATCACCTCCTCTTCCCTTCAATAATGCCCCTCCATGTTTTTAAAATTTCAAAATTGCCACCACTTTTTAATTGTCTCACACTAAAAATCAGTCTCGACATAGTGACATTGTCTCACCTGATCCTATCTCTAATATTAATATGTAATTTTATTGAAGTATAAATTTTTTAGTTTTCCTTATACTTATTATAACTTTATTTGAATGAAAATATCTAAGTTCGATTATTTTTAACAATTCGGATTATAAAAAATTTAATTATATGTCCAAATTAAAATAGATAAATGGTTGGTAAGTAAGACTTATTTTATGATTTTTGGTTGAAAACGTGAAAAAAAGAAAAAGAAAGACCAGAGTTAATCATAGCCATTTATCGGAAAATAATCTGCTGTTCCGGGCTTTCTATTCCATTTTTCTGTTCCTCTATAAATTTTTGACATGTGTAAAAAAAATTCTACGACGGGTTGATTTAGGGACTATTTAGGTATAATAAAAAAACATTAGAATCTTTTTTACACATGTCAAAAATTTAAAGGGAAACAGGACAATGGAATAGGAAGTTCGGTACAACAGATTTTCTTCCTCATTTATCACGTTTGATCACCATTTAATCCTCTCCTTGATCTTCTTTCGCCGCTGCTCCTGCTTCCTTCCATTTTCATCCACTAAAGTTTCTGCAAAAGCGAAACCTTGAGCTAAAATTAAATTGCCAATCTAGGTTCGATTTTTTTTTCCTCTAGGTCTTTTTCTTTCTTTTTGAGAACCTCTAGGTCTTTTTTTAGTGTTTGGTGATTTATTTTAAAGTTATGATTAATATGCTTGAGATAGGATCAGGTGAGACAAGATCATTATGGAGAGACTTTTTTTAGAGTGAGACAATTAAAAAGCGGTGGCATTTTTGAAATTTTAAAAACATGGAGGGACATTATTGAAGGGAAGAGGAGGTGATGTCAGCACTGATGTCACATATGGAGAGAGAAAAAGTTTTTAATATTTTATTTAAAATGCATTTTCCCGCTCTTTCCGAACTCATTTTTCAAAAAAAATTATACCACTGAACTCGTATTAATTAGGCGGTCATTTTGAGATCCATTGTTGTTATTTATAGACGATTTTTATTTTTTTTTATTTTTGTTTCAAGTTGGATACTCGGTTGTTCCAGCAGAATACTCCATTTGTTCCACCAGACTACTACATTTGTTCCAGCAGAATATTTTCGTTATTTTTTTCTAAATGCACTCTGGGAGTGTAAAAAAATATAGTATTTATGGTGGAACAATTGGAGTAGTCCGGTGGAACAATTATAGTATTCTGTTGGAACCACCATAAAAATTAAAATTAAATTTTTTTTTGTCTACTAATAACAAAAATGGATCTCAAAATGACGGCCTAATTAATACGAGTTCACTAGTATAATTTTTTTTGAAAAATGAGTTAGGAAAGAGCGGGAAAATGTATTTTAAAGAAAATAATTAAAACTCTTTCTCTCTCCAGAGGTGACATCAACGCTGACATCACCTCCTCTTCCTTCTCTTCAATTCACGCATGAGGGGTGTTCATTTAATTACAAGTTTGCCACCTTCCCCTATTGAATTACAAAAATACTCATTGTCTCATCATAAAAACTAGTCTCATCCTAAACTCTTGTCTTATTTGAACTTGACTCTAATATGCTTATCTTAGGTTTTTAATACAAATCCTGTGTTGAATGATAAGTTACGGAAGTTATGAAGTTGGTTGGCAGAGAATTTATTTAATCATTTTGTATATCCTTTTGACGAGGTAATGCTTTCACAATGATTTTTTGATTGTCAATATAAGTTAAGGCTTTCTAGTGGTGCTACAATTAAGTTTGAAATTCCAATTTTTAAATGTTATCCCGAGAAATTAGTAACCTCAGTCTCTTATTCAACCATTGTTTCCTTTCTGTTTTTACTAATTCAACTAACTGTTGCTTTATTTATCTTATTTGCTAATTTGCAGGTAAAAGAAGATAGTGATATGCCAGGTCTAGAGGCGGAAAATTGTCGTAATTGGTATGTATCTGATACGATCTTATCTTGTGAATCGGTCAAGAGGGATCGTTTTGGGGTGGAAACGACCTAAAACACCAGTTCGCTTTTCTAGTTAGCGCAAACTGAAATATTATTAAACTTCTGAATTGATTGGTTGAATTACATAAGCTTAAAGCCTTCAAATAGCAAACTAATAAACCTAATCCTACTCATAAGGAAGTACTAATTAAATAGAATATTAGAGAACTAATAATTCTAAAACAATAAAACTACTCATATAATATTAATAATAACAGTAATGTTCAAGTGGTCCTTGGATGTCCAAATTGAATTTGGACATTAACCATTAGATCTAACAATTTCGATTATATTCACATTAAAAACTAAACCTTAGACACTAAAACTAAACTCTATACCCTAAATCATCGACCCTAGACACTAAAAACTAAACCCTAGACCCTAAATCATCGATCCTAGATGATGTGATACTCCGGACTAATAATTCGCATGTTAGTATCTAGGGTTGATGATTTAGGGTCTAGGGTTTAGTTTTTAGTGTCTAGGGTCGATGATTTAGGGTCTAGGATTTAGTTTTTAGTGTCTAAGGTTTAATTTTTAATGTGCATATGAACAAAATTGTAAAATTTAGAGTCAATGTCCAAATTCAATTTGGACATTCAAGGACCACTTGAACATTACTGTAATAATAAAAAGCTCCTAATTAGATAACAACCAATCTCGGACCGTATTATCCGGGTTGTATCATTCGTCATCCCTTCAAAATCACCTTGTCTCAAGGTGGTAGTTTGAAAAATAAATATAACAATAAGAAAGTCAAAATCCAAAGAGAACTTGAATGCTTGATGATGTTGTCGAGTCGGTACGGCGGGTCGGGATCAAGTAACACGTCATCTCCAAACAACACTAGGAATTTGTTATATACTCCAAATTTATGCAATAAAAAACATCTAGCTTCACTCCCATCAAATTCGGCAGATGTACAAGGAAGGAATTGATCAAATGCAAAAGCAATTTTCTTGACATTGAGAACCTTAATGGATGATTCTAGTGTAGGGAAAGGTGAAGCCTTTTTAGTCAACTCCTTTTGAGGATGTATGTCGTGTGGTAAAGTATTTGAGGTTGCATCGAGGATAAAATCAACTTGTTTGTCTTCTTGACCTGCGCTCCTAATCCCATAAATGGCATTGTGTCTCAAAATGTATAAATTCCACATCTAATGACTTAATTTGAATGCTAGCATCTAGCATGCAACTATCCTGAGAAAGGCCCAAATTGTTCGTTAAATTTCTCCAAAAAATCAGTCCAATCTCGAAATTGACCATTAGTTGTCATTCGGCGGTACCACAGATACACATCACCTTCTAAATGGAGAGCAACAATTTTCAAACGGTTCTCTGAGATTACTTTATGAAAATTAAAATATTCTTCGATTTTAAAGCACCAAGGCTGCGGATCTTCGCCTGTAAATCGAGTTGGATCTAAATGTAAGGAACGAACCAAAGACTTGAAGTCGGTATTGTTGGAGTTGTTGTTTGTTGATTGTTTTGGTGGCTGTGAAGTTTGTAACTCGTGAATACAAGCTTAGAGTGACTGTTGAATATATAATTGAAGGGAATTTTGTAGGCCGGCAAATCCAACACGAAGTATGTCACGTATTGTGGATATGTCGTTCATGGCGGAGAATTGGATATGAATAGAAAGAATCAATGAAAGATGAGATAGAAATCTCTCAATGAAAGCACCAGTTGATACGACCCTATCTTGGGAATCGATCAAGAGGGATCGTTTTGGGGTGGAAACGACCTAAAACACCACTTCGCTTTTCTAGTTAGCGCAAACTGAAATATTATTAAACTTCTGAATTGATTGGTTGAATTACATAAGCTTAAACCTTTAAATAGCAAACTAATAAACCTAATTCTACTCATAAGGAAATACTAGAATATTAGAGAACTAATACTTCTAAAACAATAAAACTACTCCTATAATATTTAATAAAAAGACTCCTAATTAGATAACAACCAATCTCGGACCGTATTATCCGGGTTGTATCAGTATCCATTGAAGGTTGTGGAAATTGTTCTAGTTGCTTAGTTTATCTATATATATATAGTTGGTTGGGTAAATTCAATCCTTGAGTAGCCATATGGTACTACTGATTGGACTATTTTTCATCTTGTCTTATTGTTTGGTCATACATGGATAATTAATGCAGCATACTGATATTTTGTTTTAATTCTCCATGGATAATCTAAAACTAGTTTTGCTATAAGTTGTTTCATTAATAAATATTGATATCTTGTGATTTTTGACGTTTTATATTTGTTATTTGTCTGCAGATTTCAGGAGACAATGGGAGTCAAAAGGGTCGGCTTAAGTGGGGATAACTTCCTTCTCTTTTCACTTTTTTCGCTTTTGCTGCTTTGCTACAAAGCCCATGCCTTGTTGGAGTGGCAATTTAAGCAGCCATGAAATTGGTAAGAGTGAGACTGGTTGGGCTTCTTTCATTTTGTCTACTGTGGTCTCATGCTTTCGATGATTGAATGTGGCTTTTCTATTTTGTTGAGAGTAGTTTTGTTGGATGAGTATCTCTCATGCCATTATATTTGTGATTTGTAAGAATTGATGTATTGTGATATGTGGCCTAAATGGCTTTTGATAATGATGATTGTTGGTGATTAATTGGGAGTTCCCTTCAATCCAAATAGTTAATTGACTAAAATGAAAAAAAAAATTAATAATTTTTAATTACTGTTGTAACTGTCTGTAAAATATTATCCCGTCAATAATAACGTCACACAAAAGAGACGCTTTCTTTAGTCCTAAATAACTTCACGAAATAGACGCTTTATTGCATCGTAAATAACGTCTCAAAGACTGACGGAATTCCGTCACGCAACCGTCACGTGTCCACCTCCAGAAACGTCTGCAAAATCTGCGACGCCCATATAACAACTTATGTATTCAGTCAAAAATACCGTCGCAATTGCTATTTAGCGACGGAAATTCGATTTCAGTGACGAAAATTTCCGTTGCAGATCGGCTTTTTTCTAGTAGTGACAACCCTTGGCTAAACTTTTTAGGGAAAAGTACAAAAAATATTCCCGTGGTTTCAATGTTTTGCAAATAGAGGAATGTGGTTTCATTTTTTGCAAAAAGAGACATGTGGTTTACAAAATTGACAATTAAAGGAATTTCACTTAAAGTGTTAGTATTTGATGACTTGTGATATTGACTTTGATAATGTGTCATGTTGACTTTGATGACGTGGCACAATAAAAAATTAATTTTTTGATGACATGAATGGTTGACTTGATGATGTGGGAAATGTTGTTAGTCAATTTCCTTTGTTTGTAAAATATGTAAACCACATGCCTCATTTTGCAAAAAATGAAACCATATTCCTCTATTTGCAAAATATTAAAATCACGGGAGTTTTATTTATACTCTTTTCCAACTTTTTATTACAAAAAAGAAAATATTCAACTAAGTTTGTACCAAAAGATTAAAGTATTGAACAACGTGACTTAGAGAATGGCTATTGAACAATCTCACTTAAATTTATAGAAAATACTACTCCATCTTTTTCGTAATACATGTGTTTTAATTGATAAATTTTACAAAACACTGAATTCTACTCCCTTGATTATAAATAAATTAAGATTTATATATTTCTCATTACGAGATATTTTAGTATACTCCTGGAGCACGATGTCGTGGTACTCTAAACCAATAAATAGTTGGCATATGTTATATTAACCAATAAGATTTTGACAACGTGTAATAATTAAAAATTTATTTTTTGGTTAATAATTTATATAAAATTCTAGCCCTAAAATAAAAACTCTAGACCCTAAAAACTAAACCCTAGACCGTAAATCATCGACCCTAGATACTAACATATGTGACGTGTCATCGAATTATTAGTCCGGAGTACCTCGTCATCCGTACTCTAGGAGTATTTTAAAATTTCTCATTACTCCATGCTCTTTTTGCACATAGTATTTTAAAGGGAGCACCGTACACGTGATGTATTCTAAAGTTTCTCCATTTAAGGTTAATATACAGGAATTAAGAAACTTGATTAATGTCAATTACCAAGATTTTGTACCGTTGCAGTAATTGCTCTCAAGAACCTTTGAATTTTATCTCTCTACTTTATTTACTTGTTATATTTGTTTTTGTATTGTGCAACATCATTTGAGTGCTGAAACAGATTGTCTCTTTATTCTGTCTTTGTTAAGAAGACAAACTATCTAGAAGAGACAGAATTTCTCTCAGAAGCGCTTCTCAGAGG
Source organism: Euphorbia peplus (assembly GCA_028411795.1). Lineage (NCBI taxonomy): Eukaryota > Viridiplantae > Streptophyta > Magnoliopsida > Malpighiales > Euphorbiaceae > Euphorbia > Euphorbia peplus. Next base: position 17,059,626 of record CP110837.1, on the reverse strand, counting down.
CTAACTTCTGAAAATGAGAAATTGAATTTTGTCCAAGTCTTTCATAAACTTGATTTTGGACGAGAAACCTATTCCCCCTATCTAGGTAATTCTGATCTAACAAATATAGCTTCCAAATTAGCACGCCCCCTAACGCCCAATTCATTTGATTCGTGACGCCAATATAGCGGAGCTCCCAACATTGCGCAACCATGACTCTAATACCATCTTACCAAAATCTAATTAACCACAAAAAGCAGAGGATATGATTGATTGCTATATTTAAGAAGTTCTTCTAAGTAAACAATGTAGGTATTCAATATAGGCTTAAACACCTTTTTTCCCCTATGCTATCCAAAGTGTTTGCATTTGACCACTGTGGTATTATTTCGTCATATTTTCCTCTTGTGGTATCTTAATTCGTCAGACTTAGCCTTTGAATGGATGGAAACATAAAAAATATTTGTTATCTCTTGTCCCATGTCACTGTTTGACATGTGAACATACCATGTAACAACATAATTTGAGACATAATTCAATATTTTGCAATGATTTTAAGCAAATTGAGATGTCAATTGACAATGCACTTAGTGTTTTTGTTCAAATTAAACAATCATGTAACATGTGCATGTGTCAAAATAGTGGCACGTAACAATACGTGTTAGAATTGCTATATTTTCATCTATTGAAGGATAAAAGATGACGAATTAATATTAGAATATCAAAGGGAGCAAATATGACAAATAAGGGATACCACGGAGGGCAAATGCGATAAAATAATATCAAAGAGAGTAAATGTCAACATTTTTGATACACAGATGTCAAAAAGAGGTTTGATTCTTCATTATATTCATATCATTTTAAACCACATAATTAACCTTATCTCCAAATGGTAAAAATCAGGGACGAATCCACCCCCCAGTGCCCCCATGGAGATCTAGAAAGTTTTCATAAGCTATATGTTAAATTTTTCAGATTTTGAGTTTTTCCCCCACTGATATTCTATCGTTGTTACCTGCATATTTTATCCATTAAAGAAGAAGTACTTTATCAGGGTTTCATTTTGTCCCTTCTTACCTTAAACAGTGTCGTATCATTTGGGTTTAAGTATGGCGCCGTTTAAACTGCATCAAGAGAAAATAATTGAAATAATCCCTTATAAAACCCAATTCAATTTGTATTTTATATACCCATACAAAACTACAAAAAGTAAAACAACACATTGACTGCTTCTGTCTTCCATTTCCTATTAATGTGATTCTTTCTAACATTAATTCTTTATAATGTTGATACCAACGATTTCGGGTCTGTTTGGTAAGCTGTTTGATGTTTGTTGTTTGCGGTTTCTTGTTTCGTTTTGCTATTTTCAGTTTGTTGTTTGATAATTGGTGTTTGGTAAAATCATAATTATTTGTTGCTGTTAGCATGTAAAATGACTAATATAGGCATGCTTAAATTTTTTAAATGTAAAATGCAAAGGATAATAAAGTAAACTTAAATCCGTAGAGATTTTTTTTAGAAAAAGCAGTATTTTACTGCTTCTTGAAAAAGCAGTTGTCTTTCAGCTAAAAAAACAACTAGCATCATTTTCTAATTCCTAACCAAACACCCAATAAACTGCTTTTTAGATCGAAAAAGCAAAAAGCAGATGGAAAACGGTGAAACAAACACCCTCTTCATCTTCACCACCAATAGTTATTAATTTAATTATTTATGACATGATTTATCGAAATAGAACAAACGTATAAAGTGAAATGAATTTAAATTCAACATTTAAAAAATAATACCAGTTTGAAACTCGGTAACGCAATTTGTGTTTTGATTTAGACTGTTAGTTAGATTACTTCTAATATATACTTATTGTGTAAAAAATGACAAATTATCCTCATCAACTGTGTGTGTATATCGTGTCTAATTTTATTACTAAACCCTATCTTTCACCACATATATAATTTGTCCCCACTAACAAAAATTCCTAGATTCGTCCCTGGTAAAAATCACCGATTTTTAACTATTGGAAAGAATACATATATGGGTTCTTATTTTTTTTTTGAGAGATGTATATGGGTTCTTATAAAAGTTATAAGTAAACGAAATTGTAAATCTCAAATCACGAGTTTCTATCAATATTTAAAATTCAAAATTTCCCATCGTTCCTTGTACGTTAAGATTCTCGTGATTATATTTGTTAACAAACGAAATTGTGAATCCTAAAAGTTAGCTTCTAAAATTTTGTATTACTTGTCTCTTTGACCCAAAGATTTATGCTTTGAGGAATGTGTTTTATCTCTAAAAAAAAGATTTGTCATTTTATATGAACACATTTTACTAAGCTTATATTTATATTTATTTAAAGACGTATTCACGCATTACCCTTCATATTAGAGGCCGAAGTAACAAACAGGCAAATTTAATTTCTCATACGTAACGATCCCATTTCTCCGTATAATTTAGAAATAATGTGGACAATATTCTTTGTAAATGAAATTCACTTGTATTCAAAGTGAAAAAGAAAATTAAAAAAAATTAAAAAGGTTAACTACAAATAAGTGTGATAGACGTACAGATTTGATGACTTTGGGTACAATTAGAACATCATTAAGCTTTAAATTCTGAATTTTAGAGTTACCAGTGTGAGTAATTGACAAACCTTATCCATTTTCGAAGTAAGCAGTATTGTCATATCCATATACAGTGTAGGATGAGACACATGGGCATCAGTGGGATTCATGTGATGAGTGGCCCCCGTGTCAGGGTACCAAGGCTGAGAAGCATCTGAGTAGTATGGATCAAAACCCATATGCTGCCAGGCAAGGTGTGCCTGTGGACGAGTGCCCCTGTTGCGTCCCCGACTACGATAACGACCCTGGCCAGACTGAGACCCTCCCCTATTATGTTTCTTCTCAGGGAATTTTTTAGACTAGTGATTGACATCCCCACAATTAAAATAATGTCCCAGTTTCTTAAAAAATTTCGAACCATGTGACTCAGAACTAGGCTTGACACTAACATTGGCAGAAAGAATAACAGACAGAACAGACTGATGTGCAAAATCAGACTCATGTGCAGAATCACGAGACAATGTTTCAAAAGATATCAGCTCACTATAAAGAGTATGAAAATCCACAAAGTTATTGCGAGAAGTCAAGGTGGAGATAGTGGGGTGAAAATCTTTACGAACACTCATCAGAATAAGACTAGACAACATGTCATCCGGATAAGGGTTTCTTGAGGCAACTAATTCATCCAGTAAGACCCTAAGTTTGGTTAGGTACTCTTCTACAGTGCCACTCCCATGTTTAAGTTGACCAATCTTTTGATGAATGGTCAGACGACGACTAGTAGACACTAACCCATAAGTACGCTCAAGTGTGACCCAAATTTGATGACAAGTTTGCAGACTATTAAGCAAGGGATACACCTCTTCAGTTATGGAATTCAACAATATTGCCTTAGCAGTATTTTCATTATTCTCCCAAGTCAAATAAGCAGGATTGTGAGCAAAGTCCATGTAATTAAACGAGTTATGCAACAATTTTAGGGGAGTAGGTAGTGGACTAATGACTTGATCAAACAACTTAATTGATTTAAGTGTAGCTTGCATAATAGTTTTCCAGGCCCCATAATTCTCGATTCAAAAAGATAAAAAAAGAGAGCAACTACATCAAAAACCTCTATTCTTGACGTGAACAGACGCTTTCTCATTAGACTCTAAAGAAAAAGTATTTTCATTTCCTCTGGAAGAACTTTCTACCCCTCCCCTTCACAGACCGATTTTTTACGGTCTTTCGGAAACTCTAGCCGGGGTGGCCTTCTTGCTTTAACCAATCCTGGAAAGAAAAGACTAAAAAGAAAGATTGAAATTTCTATCTTCAGATGTAAGAGAATAGTACCCAATGCGAAAACTTTCTCTTTTATTGGCGCCCGGCTTTTAGATTGAGTCGAAAGCCGCATAAAAGTTACTTTCTCGTTTATTAACTGTTGAGAGATAAGGAAGTGGCCTAGGATTCGGTCTGTCCCTTGGAGTGGTGGTTTTAATTTGATGTGAACAGACACATTTATAGAATTGGAAACAGGTAATTCACTCGAAGTCACAACGCTAGATCCTAAGAGCACATTTTCACTAAAAGAATGTGGTGGATACGAACTCGAATTTGCCGTGTAAGGCTGAAAATTAAATTGAGTTCTGACATAAGGCGCCGAAACTAACTGAGGAGGCTATCCATGTGATTAGTGATGCTGCAAATAGGCGGACTGGTGGTGATGGCCGGAGAGGCGGCGGACGGTGACTGAGTTACGGCTCATGACCAGACGGGGGCTGCGAACGATGGTCGGGTTGCGGCTCGGAACCAAGCGGCGGCAGATGATGCATCTGGTGGCTTCCAAAGTGTGGAAAAGGGCCGATCGGTGGCTGGTTGCCAGGCGGTGGCGCCTAGACAGACGGCGGGTGCAGCGGCGGTTGTTGATAGGATGACGGATGAGGAGCTGACGCCCCGACAGTGGGTGCGCGCCAGACGGTGGGCGGTGGGAGCTGGATAGTCGTACCAGGGAAGCCCGGCGACGGAGCACAAGGGCGTTGAAGGCTCGGTCGCGACGATGCTTGGTCGCCGGTGTGATAGGATATGGGAGGAGGACCCCAGGTGGCTGCCGTCGGTGCTGGATTGTGAATCCCGGCTTCGATGTCGCATGTGATATCGGTAGTGTGAATGGAAATTGACGATTCAAGTTGATATAGTAAGAGTTGTTATAATTGTTTGGTGTTGGATCTGGGGGGTTTATTTTGATTGAGTGCAAAAGCGGGTGGGATGGAGAAGGCCGACGAGGCTGGATCAATGAAATATGAGTGAGAGGTGGCGGAGGAATCGTGAGGATTCTCTGTCGGTACGGATGATGCGTGGGAGGCAGCGAGCTGTTGTGCGTGTGGCGGAAGGTGGTGAACGGAACCGGCTTCTGATGCCATGATAGACAACAGATTAGTGTAAAATATATTCGGTGTATTAGATTGATTTAGAGGAGAAATTGCACACATATATATATATAGGAGAGGGATCATGTGAGAACACCCCCTTAAATTGAGAACACTCCTTAAAGTGAGAACACATCAAAACTACGTAGTTTCATTAAAGGGGAGGGACTAAAAGGAAATTTACTCATTTATTTAGGTTAGGCGTGTATGTAAGGAGAGGAGAGAGAAAAGTGTGCTGATCAGTCATCATTTGTTTACTTTTTGTTCAAAAACGTTTTCCCAGCTATCCCGGACTTCGATTCCGAATTTTTTTATACCGTTGGATTTGTATTGTCGATGCGCTCATTTTAAGATCCATCATGCCCAGGTAAAAACGAAGATTTAGAATCTGGAACATACGGCTCTCGAGTTTGGAATGTATGCTAATTTTAGTTTTTTTCTTTTGTAGTCTCTGTTTTAAATGTTAAGCATACTGTTATAAAAAAAATAAGTCGAAAAAACAAAGCGGAAACATATTTTAATGGTTAAAAATCGAAAAAATACATTCTAAACCACGTAAAATCAATGTAAAATCACAATTTATAAACTCTAGACCATAAAAAAACAAAATTCAAAAATATAACCCAATTCTAATATATATAACACTTTATATTCACATTAAAAGAATTTTATACATGTCACATTATTCAATTTTGGTCATTTAGTTATAAGTGTTTAGGTTGTTACTATTAATTTGAATGAATTTTTTTTTGTATTATATTGTGGAACATAACAGTTTGTAGTTTAGAATATATGTATATTCAATTTTGGTCATTTAGTTTTAAGTATTTAAGTTGTTAATATTAATGAATTTAATGTATTATTTTTGGATTTTATTGTGGAACATGTCAGTTTATAGTTTAGAATATATGTTTATTCAATTTTGATCATTTCCTTATAAGTGTTTAGGTTGTTAGTATTAATTTGAATTAATTTTTTTTAATTATATTGTGGAACATGACAGTTTGTAGTTTGAAATTTATGTATATTCAATTTTAGTCATTTAGTTATAAGTGTTTAGGTTGTTATTATTAATTTGAATGGATTTTTTTGTATTATATTGTGAAACATGACAGTTTGTAGTTTAGAATATATGTATATTCAATTTTGGTCATTTAGTTATAAGTGTTTAGGTCGTTACTATTAATTTGAATGGACTTTTTTTTTGTATTATATTGTGGAACATGACAGTTTGTAGTTTAGAATATATGTATATTCCATTTTGGTCATTTAGTTTTAAGTGTTTAAGTTGTTAATATTAATGAATTTGAATGTATTATTTTTGGATTATATTGTGGAACATGACAGTTTGTAGTTTAGAATATATGTATATTCAATTTTGGTCTTTTATTTATAAGTGTTTAGGTTGTTAGTATTAATTCGAATTAAATTTTTTTTAATTATATTGTGGAACATGACAGTTTGTAGTTTGGAATTTATGTATATTCAATTTTGGTCATTTAGTTATAAGTATTTAGGTTGTTACCATTAATTTGAATGAATTTTTTTTGTATTATATTGTGGAACATGACAGTTCGTAGTTTAGAATGTATGTATATTCAATTTTGGTCATTTACTTTTAAGTGTTTATGTTGTTAATATTAATGAATTTGAATGTATTATTTTTTGATTATATTGTGGAACATGACAGTTTGTAGTTTAGAATATATGTATATTCAATTTTGGTCATTTCTTTATAAGTGTTTAGATTGTTAGTATTAATTTGAATTATTTTTTTTTTAATTATATTGTGGAACATGACAGTTTGTAGTTTGGAATTTATCTATATGCTAATTTATAGATCTTGCATTCTAAAAAGTAAACCACCGTATTGTACTTTATAAATCTTAGATTCTATTTTTGCATTAAAAGTCAATCTCAAATGCTCATAAATTTGTTATAGATTCTAATTATAAACCTAAATTAAATAAAACAAAATATATAAAATTTAATAAAAAAAAGCTTTAATATAAATCAATATTATATCTAACATATATGCTAAAAAGAATTCTAATTAAATCTAATGTCTAGATTACTACAGTTTTTACTTTTTTATGGAGAAACAAATAAAAAGAAACTAGGCTCAACAAAAGTTATATATATATATATATATAAAGTGATCTAGGATTGAATAAATGTTAGGTTAATTTGCTTGTTTTTTTAAGAACAAAAATCAACAAAAATTTTATAAACTTAAATTGGCATTAAAAAAGTGATATGGGCTAAATTAATTTTTTATGAAAACTCAGTGGACCTATTTGACTTTTTGTTGTGACGAATTTACATCTTTATGAGTAATCTGCCACATGGCCCATATTAAAGCGGTTGATGAATCATGATGCAACTGTTTTGGCCCAACAGCGTACCCCTATCCACGACGCCGTTTCCCAACTGTTCTCATATAAAATGTGTTCTCAATTTAAACTTTGTTTTCATGTGATCCCTCCTATATATATATATATATATATATAGATATAGGAGGGATCACATGAAAACAAAGTTTAAATTGAGAACACATTTTATATGAGAACAGTTGGGAAATATATATATATATATATATATATATATATATATATATATACTACCCTATGTACAATTAGGGTTTACAGATAAAATAGGAAAGAATAAGAGTCCAACCTATACAAGGTAACTAACATAAATATGAAGAATATTCTAAGGAATAATCTGAATAGTGTAAAAGTTAACAAAGTGCACATTGGTTTCGCGTTTTTGCAAATAAATTATTGTGGTTTGCAGTTGAACAATTAAAGCATTGTGGTTTAAATTGTTTGCAAAATTAAGGAAATAGTCGGTTTTGTTTATGTCAACGAAATGTTTTTTTTTCGAAAGAATTTATGACCTTTCAATTTAACTCTTACGTAATTGATCAAAGGTTTTTGAAATGTCGAAATTTTCACGAAAAATCAGAAAATTTTCAAATTTTTGAAATTTTCCAATTTTTGGATGGAAAATTCTTAAAATCTGTAAATTTTTAAGAATAATCTATAAATTTCCAAGTGGAAAATTTTCATAAATATGGAATCTGTAATTTTCCAAAAATTTGAAATTTCTAGTGGAAATATTCCAAAAACTTGGAAATTTCCAAAATTCTGAAAAAATTCAAAAATCTAGAATATGAGACTTTTCAAAAATTTCAGAATTGCTGTAAGATTTTGGAAAATTCCGGAAATCTGAATATTTCGAAATTTTTCCTGGAAGCCAAATTTCTGGAAGAAAAGAGAAAGAAGAAGAAAATAACAAAGCAAAAGAAAAAGAAAGGAAGAAGAAGAAAAAGAAAGAAAAATAATTTGGAGGTCATTTTTTAAATTGCAATAATGGAAAATTTTCAAATTTTTTCCTTCCAATTTCTTAATTTTCCCACGTAGACTTCACGTAGGACTGAGGAGTCAAAATGACCTTGTTTTTTTAAGTTCAGGGGTTAAAGTGAGAAGAGATGAACATAAGAGGTTAAACTGAAAAAAGGTGACAAGTTTAGGGGTATGTAGAGGTTTTAAGTCATACATATAAATAGATATCTTTTTTAAAAACATTAGATTGATTAAATTAAATATTTGAAGAATTTTTTAATTCGGAGAAATTTTAAAATACTTATGGAATACGGATGAAGTGGTACTCCAGATCAATTATTCGACGACACGTCACATATGTTAGTATATAGGGTTCATGATTCGGGGTCTATGGTTTATTTTTTAGAGTCAAAGATTTTTATTTTAGAATATAGAATTTTATATAAATAATTAGCTAACAAATAAATTCTTAATTAATTACACGTTAAATTTCTATTGATTGATGTGGCACAGGTCAACCATTTATTAACTTGGAGTATCACGTTATCGTACTCCATAAGTATACAAAAATCTATCGCACTAATATGTCATCACAAATATCAAATTATATGTATTTTAACTGTCAAAGTAAAGATTACATTTATGAGAAGAGAGATTAATGAAATTCTTGATTATCGCACTGATAACCTCTTGTTGGCTAATACACTAAATCGTAAAGGGTTGATTTTCATGGTTTGGTAGTTTTGATGATATTCTAAGATGGATTGATAGGTTCCATTTAGTTCAAGTTGTGCACTCCCGACGTAGTACAAATATTGTTGCTTATGAAGTTGTTGCGTGGGCTAAGACTTTATCTTCAACATCAACAATAATGTTCCCTCTTTTTTTGTCGGTTTCATTAACCATGATAATGTAATTTATTTATTTTTTGATGAACAACAAACTTCAAAGACTCAACAACTAAAATATTTGTCCGAATCAATGAAACAAGCTAAAGAAGACAGGCAACTCTCAACAAACATCGCGGGCTCCGAAAGTGACTTTCTCCGTTTTGCAAGTTCATAAGCCACGACATTAGCCACACGACGAATGTGTCGCACTTCACAAAAGCGAAATAAAGAAATCCAAAACTTTAGACATTCGAAAAGAACAAGCCCACTTGAGTCGATACATCCCTGACTATGATAGCCGTGTTCTAAAAATCAGCCGAGTTGACTGATTCATTGAAAATTAATAGGTAAAATTGAGAACACCGTACTGATTTTCGTATTGGTCAACTGATTTATGATCGATTCATCGGTTCAAAACAGAAAAAATCAGCTCAGTTGAGAAAACATCGGCCAAAATAAAAATGGCCCATGTAATTTTAATTAATTAATTAATTTTAAAAAAAAATAAAATAAAATAAAAATCCATAAAAATGAGGAATTACTTGAAGATTATGAATTTGGAGAACAAAGATATGGTTGAATAAGAGCATCTAAATATGTTATGTTAATTTGTTGGTGATTATTTTTTGGCTTAAATTTCAAATAAATGTCTTGTGGCTACGTGATTTTGCAAATAAATGACTGTGGTTTGCATTTGAGCAAAAAAATGATTGTGATTTGCATATTGTTTGCAGAATTAAGAATTTTGTCGATTTTGTTGATGTAAACGAGTACATTTTTTGCCTGAACAGTTTCTCAGACCTTTGACGAGTCAAGTTAGAGTTAAGTTCAAAAGTTAGAAAAATATTTCGGGCCAAAAATGTCATCTTTTACATCAACAAAATCAACTATTTCCGTAATTCTGCAAACAATGCAAACCACAATCCGTTATTAGCTCAAAGGCAAAACCACAGTACTTTATTTGCAAAACTGCGAAACCACAAGGTACTTATTTGAAGTTAACCCTTGTTTTTTTAGAATATTAATGTAATAAACATCGAAATATTTATGTTTCTCGACATTTTGGTATACTTATTATTATCATTTGAACAAAAAATAATTATTGTTTTTAGGTAGTTTCGTCAATATTTTTTTGTTTTTTAACATGGATTTGTCGGCATTTAAAAAAAATGAATTAAATTATTTAAAATAATTAAAAAATACAAAAATACAAATCGATTAATCTCGGATTCATCTCCGATTAATCCCCAATTCATCGTTTAAAGTATCAACCGTGTCGCGCTCGCATAACAATTTTTAGATCACCGATGCTACGTATAATCCTTTCTTAGCTTAATGAAATCGGTTTTCGGCAAAAATATTTGGTAAAAAATGAGTAGTACTATAGGGTTTAGTTAATTCTATTAAATATAAATATATGTATAAATTGCAAAGAACCGATTGAATTAGATTTGGAGGTTTTAACTGCTAGCTTGGCTACACGGATTTAAGATTTCAAATATTCGATTGAGGAATGGTTGTTTATAACTAAACTGAATATTATTGTACTGAATTGAATTAAAGTGCATTTACTGAAGGAAAACTACTAAATTAAATTGAACTGAATACTATTGAATTGAACTGAATTGAAATAAATTACTGATAAGGCACGAAGAACGTGGGTTGACAAAAATGTTTCATTTTTTCATATAGAAAACAATATTTAGCCCTCAAAACTCACTAAAAGGTATCCGTTTTTTTGCGATAATTAACTTTTTAGTCATTTTTGTCCATTTTTTAGATTTTAAACATAATATATTTTAACTTTTAATACATCTAAACTGCAATACAAATTTACCTTGTAATTTTATTATGTTATGTCTGTCTGTTTATATATACAAAAATATAAAAGTTACAGATCTAACAAAATAAACAGAAGGACCAATGAGTTAATTATAACGGAAATATATGAAATTTGTAGTAAGTTTTTCAAAATATGAGAACCAAACAGTGAATTTTGAAAAAAAGCCAGGAACTAATAAATTATTTTCTCTATTACATATTCCACTAAAAGAAAGTCATATTATATAGTTTATATAGTAATTTTTCTTAAAATTTTGATATATATGTAGTTATTATTATAAATTAGTCGGGGCCGAATTAACAAACATAATTAGTTCCACGTACTTTAAGATTCCCGTGGTCTTAACTATATTTTAATAAACGAAATTGTGAATCTCAAAAGAGCTCCTAAAATTTGTATTTACTCATGTTGAGTCAATTTGTTTCAATTCTTGTTTCAATTCAGATCAGCTTAGCTTTGTTCAGCTAAAAAAACTAGGACTTATGCCTAATAAAGTTTGTTAAATGTATTGAATTGAGGGTCTGTTCTTTATAACTGAACTGAACTGAATTGAATACTATCGAATTGAACTGAATTGAAGTACATTTGCTGAAAAAAATTACTGAACTGAAATGAACTGAATATTACTGAATTGAACTGAACTGAACTACATTAAACTGAAATAAATTACTGATAAGGCATAAAGAACAGGGCCTAAAATAACTCAATTTTAATAAATTTAAGTATAAAAGAACATGCCATAAATCTCAATTACACTTTCCCGTTCTTTCTATAAATGCATTAGCAGGTTTCCAAAAAGTTGCATTCCTTCATATTTCAAGCCATTCTCAAGAGTAGAATAACAAGAAAGCAAATATGGCAGTTGCAACACCAACCATACTAGCTCACAGATTTCCACTCCACCAAAGGTTTGGAGTTAAAGCATTGGGACATTTGACCCAACACAATTTGATACGGTATGTATTATTCTTGGGTCCATATTATTAGATGTTTTTAAAAAAATATATATATTCTAAATTAATAGACGCTTTTTAATTTTTTTGTTGAAAAATAAAAGAAAAGAACAAACAAATAAAGCTTATTGAGCGTAACCACCAGCTTTTGAGATTTATTAAAACCCTCTAATCTTATGTTTCCAGCACCTAAGCTCCACTGACATCCATCTTTTATGTTTACATTCATCTTTTATGTTTTCTAATAACTATAGAGCTAAATTTGTTTATTATAATTTTACGGATGATATATAAAATCAGGTGTTTTTTATGGTTACTTTGAAGTTATCACTACTTTGTTTTTATTACCATTAGATCACATCTCATACCACTAATTTAATGGTGATAATAGACAAAGTAATGGTTACTTTGTGTTTTACAAAATAACCATAGAAAAACCCATAAAACCAACCTGATGATTCTTATAAGAGAAACTTATTAGATGCTAAAATAAATTGGTTAAATTTTAAATCTCATAAACATGCTTTATGGTATCTGAACTTTAGTGTATTTTACGTTTTTGATATCTGAACACGAGCTTGATGAAATATAATAATTAGAGAGCTAAATTTGTTTATTATAATGTCGTTGTATATTTGTGCAAATTGACGACAATGGAAACTTTACATGACAGGTTATCTAGTAAATTACATTCTCAAAGGTTGAATAGAAGAAATGTGGCAGTTGATGTTCATAAACCTACAAAATCACATGAAGACTTTTTGGAGAGTGTTTGGGGTCAAACCTTTGCTACGATTGCCCCACTAGATTCGGTAATATATATTATGTAATTATATATCGAAATTTTTTTTATTTTTTTTTTATTTTATTTTCAAACACAGGATTATGATTTTACATTTTAGCAAAATAAAAATTTTTTATTGACGCTCTTAAAATCACCGTTAACGACTTAAAAAATTGTATATTCCAAAATAAATTGATATTTAAGATACTATAATTCTTTAATTCTTTAATTTTTTTATTTTGTGATTATTTTGATGGTGCTTGGTGAGAAAGACAAAGTTAACGTTTACATCGAGAAAAATTAAAAAACGATAATTTTTCAAAAACTAAAAAATGTAGATTCATGATAAACATGGTATTAAAAACAATTTTAATTCATGAAATTTTTCATTTTAAGATCGTTCATAATGAAGTTTAATATGACTTCAAACTAAACTGTTTAATTTTTAGAAAAAAATGTAACAATAATTCTGTGTTTGCAAAAAAAAAAATTTACAATCCTTTTCGTGCAAAAAAGTGAAACCACAACAAAATTTTTTAACTCTACCCAATTATATATAGAACTCTTTTGCCCAGTTTGTTTTCAATTAATTGTAGCAAAAGACATTTAGTGTTAGTTAGGCTGTCGAGCTTATTATCAAAGACTAATTAAAAAATGGTTCGGTCGGATTTTTGAGTGCTTAGTTTGGCCAAGAAGTTTAAGTTGGTCCTAAATCAGATACTCATTTTTCAGCGTCTAGGTGCAATTTAAAGCGACTTTCATTTACAACAGTGTTTTTAATTATACCTAGTACCTACAATAAAATCTATATATACATATACATAAGAATATCTTCCAATTGTTATACAAATAGTTCGGTCCCAAATGTTGAGAGTCTTTGTTAAACCAACCTCTATATAAGAATAACCTCCTAATTGTTATACAAATAGTCTAGTCACAAGTGTAATCCTATATAGATGTTTTAGTGTACATGATTTCTTTCTTTACATGTTTGGAAAAAGATCCTAAAATTTATTAAATAATTTGTCATAAAATAAATAAGAATGTTATTGATACTCCAAAATTTATTCAGAACTCCCTCAATTCTGAAATATATGTTATTTAGAGGAGAAAGAAATAGTCTGAAATATTTGTCGTTTTGGTTTGGCTCCTTTTCCCAGCTTTGTTCCTCCTTAAATTCTCCTTAAACCATTTATTTTCAAAAAATAAATTGGGAGATGACCCGTAATGAAATAAAAAAAATAAGATGAAAGTGTAAAATCAAGTATTAAATAAGATATTAAATAAAGAAATAAAGGTAAGATTGTATTTAATCTCATCATTCAGATTTAATTGACTAAAAAATATATTTCAAAATGGATCTGTTTATGATAATAATACAAAATATGGATTGGTAAACAAAAACTCATGAATTGAGAAAAGTCTTTTTTTTTTCCTTTTTCTTTTGGTTTTTCATTCGGTTTCTGAATCATATTGGGCCGACTAATCCAAATTTGGGGCAGGTTCAAAGATTATGGTATTTAAATCCCTCCAGTCGCGGTTGTGTGGGATCGATCCGCAGACCTCCATACCAAGCGCAGCCCCATGTTACCACTGCGCCAACCAACGATTGGTTTGAGAAAAGCATCTTTTGATTTGTGCATTTTTGCAATTAAAAGAGGTTTAATTTGTGAGGTCGGACTGGCTTCAATTCATGATTTTTTGCTTACTAAATAAAGTTTGGAGTATCCATTACATTCTTATTTTCTACGTACATAATCCGCTTACATTAAAATTAGAATAATAATATAAATTGAAATATAAATTTTATTTTTTCTTTTAATTATTTTAATTGAGAAAATATGAATTAGTGGCCCCTTAAATAGGTTCTAGAAGAAATTCTGGCTTTAGCCCGACATGTGATTGGGCCAGACTAATATTGGTCATGCTCAACCTAGAATTTTTCAGGTCTAGATTTGTCTAGTAATAGAATTAGGAATTAAGAATTATTCAACATAAATCTCTTGTTCATAGTAATTGCTCTCTCTGTTTTTTTTTTTTTATTATATGTCGTTTTGATGAACATATTTGGAATTAACAACAACACTAATTAAATTATACAAATATTATGATATCCTTTACTGCAACATTTATTGAGTATATTGATGTTGATATATGAATTCCAATAATATTTTTTATGATCCCTGATATTTATTTATGTTAAGCATACAGGAATTGCAATCACATTCTAAAGAGGTGGAAGCAATAAAAGTAAAAGTCAAGAATATGTTACTTCACTCTACAGAAAACGTAGCGGATAATATCGAGTTCATTAATTTATTATCTCGTCTTGGTGTATCATATCATTTCGAAGATGAAATCAACGAACAACTCAATGCCATATTCACTATGCTTCCCCAACTCTTGAAAGATAATGACTACGAACTTCATACCATCGCAAATTTATTTCGAAACTTAAGAATGTATGGATACAAAATGGAATGCGGTAAGTACTTATTTATCAAAAAAAGTTTTTGATGTTATTGTTATTATAAGTAAGGATGAAGAATTTATTAGTCTCTATATTTTTACCTCATACAATGTTTAGTTTTCATACTTTCAAAGATGTAGTTCATCCTTCATTTTTCAATAAATTCATCAGTTTAGTCCCTACGCGGAACTATATGGAGGACTAAACGTTGTGATATATAAAAAATATTAATAAACTGTTGAAAATAAGAATGTTATAGATTGTGTCATGTGTTTCTAGAAATATGAAGACAAAAAATAATAAATTTTTATAGTTGAGGGACTAATAATTTATATATCTTATAGGTAATATTGACTATACCTTGAGTTTTGACTTGATTCATTATTGTTATTCAAAACCAGATGTCTTCGAAAAGTTGAAAGATATAAATGGAGAATTTAAGGAAGACATTTGTAATGATGTCAAAGGAATTCTTTGCTTGTACGAAGCATGTTTTCTGATGATTCCCGGGGAAAATATATTAGTTGATGCTCTTGCATTTACAAGGAAATGTATGGAAATCTTAGCTAAAACTTCAAGTCCACATCTTCAGAAACATATTAGAAATAGTTTGATGTACCCATCTCACCGCACCATTGAAAGACTTGACGCTATAAACTTTATATCCTTTTACGAGAAAGATGAATATATGGATGCAACTCTACTAAAGTTTGCGAAGTTGGATTACAATGGACTACAATTGCTCTATAGAAAAGAGTTAGCTTTACTCTCGAGGTAAGTAATTATCGTATTGAAAGAAATTTTAATATAAAGCCGGACATACCACTTTTTACATGTGTTAGACATATAATTTGATATCACATTGCGTATAGACCAATAAAAATATATTAACAATGTATACCTAACTAATAACATAGTATTTTGTTGATTATTTATTTAATTAAGATTCTGGACCCTATTAAATTTTAGATCCTAATCTATATATAACTTGATATCAAATTATTGGTTCCACAGAATTATGACATATTGACACATCAAAACATATAGTAAATTTTCTCATTTGAATGAATACTCTTTCTTTTCAGCTTTTGGTTAATTCCAAGAGTATGTAAGATTAAATTACTTATACGTTTTACGTTTTTTTAGGTGGTGGAAAAATTTAAATGTCAAAGACACTCTTCCATTTACAAGAGACAGACTTGTAGAGGCATACACATTAGTGGTTGGGCTCATTTTCGAGCCACAATACAGTATATCTCGAATGTTTGTATGCAAGTTTATAGCAGTGGCAGTACCGTTAGATGATTTCTATGATTCGTATGGTACTATAGAGGAATTTCAAGTTCTCACATCTACATTGCAAAGGTAATATAGTAAATAGATTTATTTATACGCGCATACATATATAGTATGGCAAAAAGATGAACTATCACTATATACTTTCATTTCTACTTCACTTCGTATTTTATCAAAATGTTAAAGAAACATATAGTGATTCTATAACTTTTTAATGAAATTTCAACAAATAGTACAATGAGTCAATGTTTACATCGGTTAATAGATTGATGATCAATAATTACCCGTTTTTTGCTATCAAAATACAGGTTCACAATGGATGGTATCGATGAACTACCACAATATATAAAATTTATTTGCAAGCTTGTCTTTGGATTAACAGAGAATGATGGAACTCAAGAATGTTGTTGTAAGGCCACTTTTGCCAAGGAAATGGTATGTTTTTCTTTTGCTTTTTATTAACATAAAATTTCATTATAATAGTAAACAACTTCAAAATGATTAATGAATATAAAAAAGACTTGAAGAATTATTAATGTTAGTTTAGAATCATACTAAGTAGTTTTTTTTATTTATGTTCAAATTAACATATTTTTGACAACATGTTCAAATTAATATATTAATCATATATTTACAACTTATATATTAATTATTAATTTCCAGTTAAAAGAGCTAGCAGTAGCGCTAAATAGGGAGGCAATTTGGCAAAAAGAAAGGAAAGTACCCTCATTTGATGAGTATATGAGGAATGGTAGGGTAACAAGTGGTTATGATGCTTTTTCGGCGGCATTTATTCTTGGAGCTGAAAACATGGGCATGAAGGAAATTTTGTGGCAACGAAACAATCATGAAACTGCTGTTTGTGCAAGGTTCCATGGTCGTCTCCCGAATGACATTGCTGGAACACGTAAGGTATGTTCATCAATCAATTTGATCAACTAACTTTCGGCTTAAGTTTTTTTAATCAATTCCTTCCTTAATATCCTTAATATGATAACACCTATAGATCGAATACTCGAGCGTTCAAATCACACAGTAAAGTAGGTTTTAGTTCAAGCTTTTTTAAGACTAGAATATATTATAAATCAAAAACTTTTCTTGATTCTTAACTATTAACTTCAAATAGATTTATCAATTAGTTCATGTTTGAATAGAAAAAAAATGGTATTTTAAGAAACATTATGAAATATGTTTGATGAAGATAAAAATCTAAAATATTAGGATGTGAAGAGAAGAGAGTTTCCGAAAGGTGTTGATTGCTATATGATGCAATATGACGTGTCAGAAGATGAGGCCCTTGAAGCCATTCACAAAATACTCGAAAACAAATGGAAGGAAATGAATGAAGATATGTTGAGGCCAAATATGGTGCCGAGGATATTGCTCAAGTTCGCTATAAACTATTGTCGCGGAAATCTTTGGCTCTACAAAGACACTGATTTGTTTACTTACGGAGACAACATGATGCCAACGGTCACATCATTCATAATTAACCCACTTCCAATGTAATATCAACATCATTTTCCTTTGTGTTAAGTTTGTGAGGATAATAGCTTGTAGAATTTTCAATTTGTTGGTCTTGTTGTGATCTTCATTTTGGATCTTCAATCGTTTCTCTTGATGAATCTTAGCCTTCCAAATATGATTTTCTTGTGGCCAATTCGGATGTTCCATAAGGCTTTGTTTATAATCATTGTATATCACAATTGGGATTAGCAACAAACTTGGTTGAGCTACTGTTTTTACATCTTTAATAGAACAAGTTGATGAAATGCTCACTTTACGTACTGTATTGCTATTTTGATCGTTATTTTATTGCTTGTTTTGGGTGTCTTTAAACTTTGCGGGGCTTTGGTAACTAAATGGAGCTTTATTGAGCATATTTTTGAATTGTGATATGGAGCTGAGTTAATAGAATTTGGGTGCAACCGGAGTTAGTCTTGCCCAAGACTAAGGCCTCATTCTTTAAGGCCGAACTGAATTGTACTCCATGAAACTTAACTGAATTGGTTGAATTGATTGAATTTGGCTGAACGAAGAATTTTACAGAATTTGCTTGCACTAAAATGAACTAATGAAACTGAACTGAATCGAATTATGCTGAAATTAAACCAGAACTACAAACAGCGTTTTTCAGACGGTCCCAAGAACCGCCGGTATTTTTCGTAGATGGGTTAAATCACATATTTCCGTCAGTAAATACCTGTTGTTTTGTAGTGTTTGCAAACCGCATCAGACCCAAAAATATTTTGTATCAGCTTTTGGACATTTCTTCTATTTTTGGAAATGCGGACGAATGCTACGGAGAAGGAGTTCTTCATTGGTACCCATAATACACTCGTAATTGCAATTGACCTTTTGAACTTTCATAACCTACAATTTATCTCCTCAACATCATCAAATCCAATAATTAACAAACTAATTATACATGTATACATACATCAAGAATACTTTATCTTGTCGAGCTAGAGCGAAAGGAAAGATCCATGGACAGATTCTAAAGTCAGCAATGCATGACTATTCTGAATGTATTTGCCAAGTTAGTACGCAATATTTGATACCGGGTTCATTTGACAACAGTCTATATCATACATTCAGACGCTATGTGGATCCAAAAACACAACAAAGTTCTTTTGTATGTGATCTCCACGTAACATCAATTGATTTTCTGTCTGAATTAGTCGAAGTAACATTATCGATATAAAAAGATAGCTTTAAAGCCTTTATCAAAACCAGATGAAAATTACCTACTCGTTGAAGCTAAACTTTAGATCAAATTTGAACCTTATCCAAACAAACTTACACTGTTTTCTTGCCTATAGGAAAACAAAGCATCACAAACTAATCACAAGAAACTCCATGCCTAACAATCAACAAAGGAAAAATGCTTTCGCAACTAGATAAAATAAACCTTCCAAAAGTAATTTCCCGAGGCTGGAATATCTTCACGGTTTCCTCCAAATTGTTGAAAAGCAATACTCGTACTTACCCCACCAATATTCTTCACATTTTTTATCCCGTTTTAAAGTTTCATGTGAAGAATACTCAAACTCAACACGATCAAAGTCAGGATCACGAAGAAAATCAAAGAAATCCGTCTTCTCAAACAAGCACCGGCCTATTCCAGGTACTCTATGTTCTCCCTTTAGCTGCAATCCAGCACACCTGTAGTTGAAATAATTCAATGTACAAAAAAATTTAAATCAGAAACAACCCCAAAGTTTTGAAATAATTCATTTGGTAAGGTCAATTTCGAAATGATTGGTCTTTGGACTATACTTTCTTAAAAACATAATGGACACAACTTTGAAACTTATCCCATTTATTTTAAAACATAAACAAATTGGTTTATACGTACCTTGAATGGACATTAAGTATCTCCACATTACATCCTGCGAGAACATATTTAAATGAAGAGAAGCTTGGAGTGTGAAGAACTATCTCTTGTTTTGAACCCTTGGGAGAAAACTCTAAAGGCAGCAAATCACGTTTCTTTGGGTCGTAATAAAGTAGAACACTCCTCGGATAATTAAACATCAAAAGTGCTCCATTATTCAAGTATTTGATAGGTTGGTATAATCCATAAAGCAAACAATCAGAACGCCTCATGTCAATTTTGAAAAGTTGAGTCCAAGACTTTTCGGGACCATAATTCTTCATCAGCCAAACAAAAATCGATGTTAGACTAGAAGAGTCGCATATGCAAAGACATCCTTCTAGTACTCCCATTCCCACGTTGACCTTGTTGGGCTCCTCTAATGGAGGTAATGAAAATGGTAGAAAACATTCTTTCTCACAATCAAATGAAACCATCTGACTCAATTTCTCTTCACGGTGACAAAACCAATGAACTGAACCATTCAAATAAGTAGGAAATGTTAAGGTATAGCCTGAACAGGCATCAGATTCGATATTTTTCCACGAGCTTGTACCTAGAATATGTACTTGAGCCAGTCTATCAATGGAATCACGTTCTGGAGGCGAATCTAGCTCAAATATTCTTACCACTTTGTATTGATTTGTCTTTGTACTATAACCAAAACCACAATCAATATACTCATAACCAGCAACATTAGTGAGTTGTGGAAGACTAATAAACTCACCTGTATACGGATTGCACACAATAACAGGCTTACCACAAGATGGTTCGGATAAGCATATAAATCCATTACACGAATTCACTACCTTATAACCGTGATCCTTCGGATTCAATGTGATTTCTTCAACGGCATCGCTCGAAACCATTGGGAAGTTGCGCACTGGAATCTTTAACTTGGTGTTGAATTCCATATTAACATGTAAATGTTCAAATTCACTATTGCATCCCGGAGCCGGATATAAAAACATCTTCATAGACCTTCCTTCCTGATCAAACTCAAGAGGGTAAAATTTTCTTGACACATTGGTCTCAACCACGGTTCGAACAATTGGAAGGATCTCAGATCGACCAAAGTCAGGATTCGATATTTTGGCATATAAAGATTTGCATAAGCATTTGCAAGCAGCTATCTCCTTAATCAGCAATCTGCAAAGAATAGCTGCAAGAATGTGGCTAGGTAAATCCGTAATTGAGCTACCGGAATGTTGGATCTCTACTTGGCCAGTCTCAGCTTTTTCATTTCTACTTGTTTGGCCACAAGCTTTTGAAACCTTTTTCCTTTTCATCACTACTCTGTAAAATTTTAGAAATAAGTAGTCAGAAAACAATCCTTCTATAAGATTCAATTTCATGCATTACACGAAGAACTAGGGGTGTCAATTTCTGATTCAACGTGATTCAAGAAGACAACTGATCACTTGACACAGTTCTCAATTGTTGCATTTCATTCATAGCATTATATGACAACGCCGAGTCTATAGATAATACATAACATGATTATGACATAACAACTGGTAGTAATAAGACTCATACAAACAACCAAAATGTGCTTTTTATTTTGCAATTCTTTTCCTATACTATGATATGTCATTTTCGATTCTCGCTAAATTCGGTTCCCCCCTAGGCACATACAGGTAGTTACATATCTAGACTTCGCTTTTCCGGGTGCTCTCTAGTGATCTATAGGTGCTCAATTGATATAGGTTCAGTGTTTTTGCACAAAAAATAAAAGTCCTGTGACATGGAAATTGCAAAAACAGGAAAAAGAAATGAAGAAATTAAAGAGACTCCATACCTGAATTTGATATAGGAAAAAGTGCAATACAAGTTACAATCACAGCAAATGGCTGAAAGGAACACGTAAGAAGCATTATATATAATGGAATACCTAAGCAGTAACGGTTCTTTGGAGACGTGTATTAATGGGGGAGGTTTAAATACACATTTTGCTCCTCGGCGTATTTCAAAACTTCAACTGCACTCTTGAATTTTCATAAGTTATAACTAGGGTGAGTACGAGCCTAAACAATCCAGAGATTTGAAAATCTCCGGTATTGTATTGAAAGTTGGGGATCCTAAAAATTAGATCTCCGGAATTGTATGGAAAAAAAATTCTCCGGATTGGATTGAATTGAATTGAAAATTTCGGTCCAATCCAATCCGGAGATTTGGAGATTTAAACTATTTTTTTTTAATTAATAAAAATCTTATACTATAAAAACTAGGAGTTTAAAGGTTTATTGCCTATAATACACTAACAATAATCACAATACATGTATATAACATATATATTTATTGTTGAAACTAAAAACTAGAATAATATATTGTGAAGAGTATCCACGCAAATACACTGATTATCTAATATACATAACATAATACATTAAAAGTTCGGTACTTTCGGTTCAATACAGTTCAGTATAGTTCCGTTCGGTTATTCGGTTCGGATATTAACTAAGATCTCCAGAATTGTACCAAATGAAAGTCAACGGTGCAATCCAATTCGGTTCTAAAAAAAAGTTTGGATTTTTTTTTCGGGTATTCAATCTGGTTCAAAAATCTCCAAGATCCACGCTCAGCCCTAATTATAACTAATACCTTAATATAAAAATGGACAAAGTACAACGATGAGATATACTCATTTTGCAAAAAGTGATTTGTAGTTTAACAATTTGAAAATAGAGATACGTGGTATTAAAATAATTTGCAATAGGGGCAATGTGGTACGAATATTTTTATGAAACAGGGTATGTGAAATCAAATTGTTGAGTTCTGATGATATTTTCTTACACAATGTACTTTATTTTTTTTAGAAACTACAGATTTACTTCATTGTCATTGAAACGTAAAGATATAACTGAAAATACGTTATTTTGCAAAACACATACCACATACTTTTATTTACAAACTGTTAAACTATAAACCTCTCTTTGCAAATTGAGTAAACCATAAAATTAAATTTTATAATTATCTCTTTAAAAATTTGATATATCTAATAAAGATGCAAGTTATAATTTGAGTGAGTTTTGAGAGTAATTATACAATAAACCAGAATCATTTGTATTTAGATAGGCCTGTAGAGCAGATTGTGCAGACAGGAACCCAGTAATGTTCAAGTGGTCCTTGAATGTCCAAATTGAATTTGGACATTGACCCTAAATTTAACAATTTCGATTATATTCACATTAAAAACTAAACCTTAGACACTAAAAACTAAACTCTAGACCCTAAATCATCGACTCTAGACACTAAAAACTAAACCCTAGACCCTAAATCATCGACCCTAGATGATGTGATACTCCGGACTAATAATTCGATGACACGTCACATGTTAGTACCTAGGGTTGATAATTTAGGGTTTAGGGTTTAGTTTTTAGTGTCTAGGGTCGATGATTTAGGGTCTAGGGTTTAGTTTTTAGTGTCTAAGGTTTAGTTTTTAATGTGAATATAATCGAAATTGTTAGATCTAATGATCAATGTCCAAATTCAATTTGGACATTCAAGTACCACTTGAACATTACTGAGTTCTTCATTACTATTAATTGTTATATATGTCATGAATAAGAAGTAAATCGGCAGCCCACGTACTAACACACAAAAAATTATAAAAAAAAAGAAATTCAATTAATTTACCATGAATCAAAATCAAGCTAGCTGTATCTATTTATTTATTGTCTTCTTTTATAACGCTAAAAAAGGAGAAATTACAGCGAAAAAGGGGTTTAAAAAAAACGTTAAGAAAAGAAAAATCCAATGCTTAATAAGTGACTAATAGTTTAATGTGTATCCTCGTTCTTATGAAACTGAATTTACCGAACTAAATTGATAAAGTTGACTAAATTTGGTTGAATTATTAAGGAGTTTTGCTGGATTTTGCTAAACTGAACTTAACTTGATTGAATTTTGCTGAAAAAATCAACAGAGATTTTTGTATGAGTGTAATGTGGATTAATTTTTCTTTTTGTCAAAATAAGAAGGGTATTTTTCTAAAAAAACCACATATGTTTACGAATTTTGTCAAAATGGAGTTTGTGTTTATTTTTGTGACAAAACAAGGATTGTGTTTATCTCTGTTGGTGTTAAATGTGATGACGTGTCAATGAGTATTTTGATTTTAGTTTATTGGTTTAGTTATACAAAAACTCATTTTCCACGTTTTAAAGTTGTAAACACGTGAATGTTTTAGGAATTTACCAATTAATTAAGACTGAAAATCTCTTGTCACGTCATCACATTTAACACCGCTAATGGATTTTCCGCTTTCAGGGTAACGGTGATAAACACGATCCTTTTTTTGTCAAAAAGCATTTTGACAAAATCGGTAAACATAAATGTTTTTTTAGGAAATTACCCAAATAAGAATGAAGTTCACACTTCCTTTTAAAAGACATTGTGATTTAACGTTAAAATACAATCTAAAAATGAAAAAGAAAATTAAAAATTAAAATTGCCTAATATTATATTCACCATGGAACCATACTTTCAAGTTTTGTAAATGATCGTTTTTAAATATTGATTTTCTCACACCATCTAAATGATCTCAAAATAAAAAAGAAAAAAAATTGAAGTTTAAAATTTCTTAAAATATATTATTTTTGAATTCGTATGTGATGATTTAATAATGTCAATCAAAATATTCCTCTTTTGGCTAAGTGTAAAGCTTGCATTTCTATTTTGACAAAAAGTACCAACAATCACTTATCTGAAAATAAATTTAAATCACAATAATTTTTGTATATACCAATCGTAATGTAGGTCGTGTACCAATCGTAATGTAGGTCGTGCAATCAATGAACTTTCTTCTTACGACTGATGTGCTAATATAAAACTTAGAAACATTGCACACCCATGATCAATTTTGCGCATTTATTTTCTACTCCGCTAAACATAAAATGGACATTCTACAAACAAATGAAAATGGTAACTTAGTGAAACTGATCTGGCCAAAATAAAATAAAAAACTTAGTCTGCTCCAAAATCAAGATAATCACCAAACGTTAAACAAAAAAAACACAATGGACATGGGAGTCGTAAAAGCAATTTGAAATGGCATATACTAACTCAAAAAGGAATAGGAATCTCCACATTACACTCATAAATTACAATAACAAAGACATATTCTGTTCTTTGCTTTGCTAATTTCTATCCAAGTTCAAAAAGAGAGTTGGCAGATATTAGAAATTAATTAAAAATAGATTAGCAAATAATTGAAGCAAAATAGAAAAAGACTTGAATATAAACCATGGAAACAACAATTACAAAGACATATTCAGTTATTTGTTTGCTAATTTCTATCCATTTGTCATACAAGGATGCACTCACATGCTAAAAAAATCTTGCATAAGACTATTGATAAACAAATTTAAACTCTCTACAGTATATCCTTCTGCAGCAACTAAAATTACAGTCATCGCGTGACAATATATATGTCCGATCTTTCAATGCAACATATATGACTCACGAATGTACGAATACATTTGATACTAGTTCATTTGCAGTGGAAAAAATGACACTAGATAATTAGGAGATATTTGGTGCTATACCTCCGGTGCAGCTCACAATGTCTATCTCAATTTCCTCAAAGGTAGTAATCAATATCATTTTCAGAATCAGAACTATAATCCAAATCAGAACACCAATTGGTATCCGGATAAAACTCTTCTTCAACTATGGCAATCTCTTTGGTCTTTTCGTGCAGCTTGAACTCAGTGCACCTACTCCACATAGTAATATAAGGGTTAGAGGAAGATAAAGGCAACTTAAAAATTCGTCTCGCAAGTAATTCTTTATTTTTTAAAAATATAAATTTTGTCATAATCAGCAGAACAAAAAACTTCCTCATTTATCATATGCAGTAGTGCATCTATTCAAATCAAAGTTTGAGTTTATGGTTTCATTAATTCATTCGCACAGCTCTCGATCCCATTATTGTTCTTTAGTAGCAGAACATTATAAAAATTACCTGGACATAAACTTATCAACCTTCACATTCTGTCCTGATAGAGCATGCTCGAGTGAAACGAAGCTTGGAGTATGGGCAATTACTTCCACTGCTGCCGCTGAATTCATCCCATGAATCTTCAAAAATCTGAACCGATTTCTTTTGGAATCCATGTAAAGTAAAGCATCTTTAGTATCCATGTTTTCTGAATTTGTATAAGAGTGAAACATCAGCAATGCCCCATCATTGAGGTACTTTATAGGTTGAAATGGGCCAGAATACCGCGTTGGATGCGAATAAACATTGAACGAGAAAACTTTAGACCACTCCTTTTTGGTACTGTGATCTTTCATTACCCAGACATGAATGGCACCAGACTTGGAAACCCTACATATGCAGAGTTCTCCCCCTAATACTCCCACGCTGACACAACCATATTGGTAACCTCGATCCTCTCTTGGTGCTAAAACTGACCCAAACTGCTCCTTCTGAATGTCAAAACTAAATACAGATGATAGTTGTGAATCCGAAGACCAGTAAAGAAACCCATTCAAATAAGTAGGAGATAACTTTGGAATTGGATGTGTGAAAAATCCAATATTTTTCCATGTATTTGTACCAAGAATATGTACTTCAGCGGCCATATTGGAAAGATCAATGCCTCGCGCAGACATTCTTATCACCTTATACTGGTTATTCGCAGGACTATAACCAAAACCATAATGTGTATTATAGCAGTACTTAAAGTCAAACTTCTCAGAATCAAGGAGGTTAATAAACTCACCTGTAACGGGATTGCAAACAATAGGAGGACATCTATTAGATGGATCGAACAAGCAAATATAGCCGTTGCATGAATTAGCTATACTATAATTATACCCCTTATTCTTAGCTACACTATATTTAAATCTCAAATCCTTCTTTCTCAGATCGACGCACTTGTTCCTCTCAAGTACTCTAAATTTGGTGTTGAGTTCAACCTGAACATTACAAACACAACCGGACATAGAGCGAGTATGATCACACATCCCAAGCTTGACCTCAAAATCATCGTTATCGGGCTGCAGAAGATAAACCATTTTTGATTGCAATCCTCGAATCAGAGGATAAACCTCAGCTTGATCAAAATGTAGCTTTGCAAATTCATGACTACAAACTAAATCATACCATGTTTTGCATACGCATTTCGATACAAGAATCCGCTTAATGGACAACCTAAGTAGGATATTTAACAGAATTTCCCGCGGCAGGTCGGAAAACGAAGAACCTGAAGATTGAGTGTCTATAGGGCTAACTACTTCCTCTGGTTCTTTACAAATCATTGCTCTTTTCATGATTATTCTTGAAGCTATTATCACAGAAGAAAATAAATTGAAATTAAAATGCTAAACGAAACACTAATTTTGGAAATAGGGTATTCTAATTCAACAAATTAATGGAAACCTAAAGTAGGTTCCATAGAATTGAATAGAATCGAAAACCTAGATATTATGATTCATCTCCATATAAAATAAATAAAAAAGAAAATTCAGAAGAAATTTCTGCAATTTACCTAGATATTTTGCAGTTTGGACAGGAAGAAGAGATCGCGATTTGATGGAGGGAAAGGAGGATTTGAGTTAGGGGAATTAGGGGTGTTTTGATTCGAGTATTTAAAAATCTTCCAAATTGTATTAATAAGGTGCAATATGATTCGTTTTTAAGAATAAGGATAACTGTTTAATTCGGTTTTGGATCATTTTATTTGGCTATCAATCCAGTTCTAGAATTTTCGTCCATACATGGTTAATGTACCATTTCTTTCGAGTGACCTACATCGAAGCAATTATCTTAGGCTCCGGGTGTTTCAAACACCCCTTAGAATTGTGCGATGTGGCACAAAAAATCACTTTTGTACCATATGGCACAATCTCTAAGGAAGTGTATGAAAACACAAGGTGCCCTCCAGAAAATCTCCTTATATCTGAAAACCCGAATTGGTAAGTCCAAATAGCAAAAGCCATAATTTTATTACTCTCATTTGAGTCACATGCCTGAGTTATCAAGCTCAGTAATACATTGTTCATTGTTATAAAAAAAAGTCTGTTTAAGTTTTGCTTAATGAGAATTCAATTTAGAATAATTTGACCATTTCAATTCTCAAAGTTCGATTTGTTCTTATTAATTTCCATGTTATAGCTTGATTTATTGATAAAGTTAAACTTAAAGTATTATCGTTTAGGCTTCTTCAAGCCCGTTTAGAATTCGATTTGCAAGATTTGCAAAAAATTTCAACAGTTCAAGTCACTAAACGAAGATGAATGCAACTTATGAAAATCTTACCAAATTGACTAATTAGGAGGTTAATGATATGAAGTTGATACAAAATAAATAATTAACTTAATACACCGCGCAGGAACCTCCTTTTGCATACCAAAATACGCTCTAGGAGCAAGGACGAAATTAAGAGAGTCAAGAGGTCTACCAACCTCCCGACTCTAAAAAATAACAAAGAGATGAACTTGTCAAAGGAAATTTTTGTTATTGCACATGCTTTTTAATGATAAAATTCTCAGCAAAATTATCTGAATTGCTCGCAAGTCATCCGCAGGGTTGGAGGATAGGGATATGCTTAACACTAATGGTTATTGCAAGGGAACCTTGGTGTGGTGTCATCTGCAGGCTTTTTGAGGAATTTTGATTGTTTCTGATGTGGCGGTTTTGGGGTAGATATACCCCGTTCTATTGCTGAGGTTTCGCGGTGCACTTTCGGCCAGGACCTTGCGTGGGAGAAAGCGCCTTAAAATGTTGTTGTGAACTTCATGACGCGTCCGTCAAGACTCATTATAAGTAAACAACCCTGCTTATATTGAACAAAAACTATAATCTTGTTTCTAATAGGATTCACTCAAATCCAGATGAAGATTTCAATTCCTATTCTAATTAGGAACAGGATTTAAACATGCATTAGCAGATTATAAACATACAAGAATGCAATCAAATTATAAACATCAACTCAATAGTAAATAATTACAAATACAGAAAAACAGATCATTTCACATGTTTTAACAACATCACCTCAAGATTAAATATGATAAACAAGCAAAATATTCAACTCAAAATAATTGTTTTCTGGGATTAAAAGGAAAATAACTGTTTTAATATCCAAAAAATTGCTCTCCACCTTCCAATTTACCACGTCTTCTGATAGCAAATTTAGTTGAATGGTGCCTACAAAATGGAAAAGTGTGCTACTTTACTTTTAGCTCCTTGCGACCGAGCCATCAGATGAGAATATATCTGATTAACTCATTGTGCCTTGTTGATTCTTCCAAACAATTTCCAAAATGGCATCTATTTCGCAGAACATTTACCTTTGCTGTAGCCCAAAATGTGGATATCTCATAACCTATTCCCTCCATTCCGCACTAAAGTAACAGTTTTCCCCTCGTTATGGAGCCTAAAAATTCCGCACCTATTCAACATATGTATTAAAGGTTTAGAAATTGTTGCTCCAACAAAGGAATGGTCCAAAAAATATTATAAAGTAAAAAAGAACAAAATGTAATCAGATGAATCAAAGCAATAAGTAGTATAAGGTTACGAAATTACCTCGACTTAACATTAAGAATTTCCACATCATCTCCTGGTAGAATATCTTCGAGAGATACAAATGATGGAATATGAGGAATCACTTCCAGTTTCAAATCGATTCCACGAACCTTCAAGTATTTGTATCCATCTTTCTTTGGATCCAAATATAATAAACCATTTGAACCAGAATGAAAGATCAATATGGCTCCATTGTTCAGATACTTGATCGGCTGATATGAGCCATTTTCAGAAGGATTGTCAATCCTGATTAAGAAAAGTTTAGAGAAACACTTTTCAGCACTATTCATTACCCAGAAATCAATATTTCCATCATAAACCTCTGTTATGCAGATTTCCCCCCCTAACACTCCCATTGCCACATTGCTACGTCCATCCCTGCTTTCTAACTCCACATTGCTAAGTTCATGCCTGATTTCTAACGGTGGCAATTCAACTGATCCAAAGCATTCCTTCTCAAGGTCAAAAGAAATCAGATTTTCCTCAGAAAACCAATGAATAAACCCATTCAGACAGGTAGGAAATAACTTGTACATTGAGTTGGGATAACAGCCAAGGTTTTTCCACGATCTTGTACCAAGAATATGTACTTCAGCCACCATTCTGTGTGTGATTGTAATGCCATCTCGGATCATAAGCAAAAACATTCTTATGACTTTATATTGGTTAGTCGAGGGACAAAAACCAAAACCACAATCAATATGGTCTAATTCACCATCTGTTGAAGTCTTATTTTCTGGCAGATTTATGAACTCGCCTGTAATAGGATTGCATACTATAACAGGGTCATTATCAAGTCGGTCTGACAAGCAAAGCAGGCCATTGCAGGAATTAACTATCCTGTACTTATGGTCCCTCATTTTCAACTTCAAGCCGCCGCTTTCAGAATTAAGCATGCCAAGGTCACCATCCCTATCATTCAGTATCTTTTCAAGATTGCATAGAGGGAGTTTGAATTTGGTGTCAAGTTTAACCTTAACACAACAGTTGCATCCTTCATTATTGTAATGATTACATATATCAAGCTTGTGCTCGAACTCTTCTCGCTCTGGGTGGACTAGATAAACCATTCTAGATAAGAATGTAGAACCAGAGCTTCGGATTAATGGGCAAACCTCAGCTTGATTAAAATGAAGCTTTGCAAACCCAGGGTCTGAAATTAGATCACGCCATGCTTTGCACACAGATTTACAAACAAAAATCCTCTTGACGGATAACCTAAGAATGATTATTTCCAAAATGCTTTTGGGCAAAGATGAGAAAGAAGGACCTGCATTTTCAATCAGTCCGTGGCTACCTTCCCTTCGTTCGTTTCTGCCTCTTTTTGCATCAGGAGCTATAGAACTTTTCATGATTACTTATGAAGTTTATGTCCTGAAAAATCAAAAATAAAACTAACGAAACGCTAGACGAAATTGATTGAAAACGCATTGAAAATAATGAATTTGCATCGTATTTGACGAATTAATTCGACAACTTCTTTCTTCTCCAAACGTTACCACTAAGACCTAAATCTAGAGAACCTTGATATTATCGAGAAAAAAAATCAAATTTTACGAAAATCTATCAATACCAAAAGAAACGAAACATTATAGGAAAATCGGGAAAATCAAGATCATAAAGCTACAAGCATAAAAAATTAGATTCCTAATTCATTTATGACTATATGAACCTAGATCTACAAGTAGTAGAAATTATAAGTGAAGAGAAGAAAGATTACCCGAAGTTGATGGTCGCTGCACAAGAATTGAGTGAAATGGGAGAGTGGTGGCCGCCGCGGAAGATTCAAGTGCTAGATGCACAACCCTAGCACTTGTACTTATAAGCCCACACTCAAAAGGAAAGAGTGAGAAGACAAAAAAAAAAAAAAACAATTTATTGAAGTTTTAAGAAACAAATTGAAATTTTTTTAAGTTACAAGTTACGTTGCACAAGAAACGGACACTAGGAAACAATATTTGTAACAAATAAAGGGAAACGACATGATAGAGGAGCACACAAATAATACAATAAAATGAAAATCAACAAATTTAAGTGGCACAACATGGAAAGAAAAAGAACTTTCGGTTTTTTCATTTTGGAAGCTTGAAAGAGATTATTTATAAAAGTTAAGTGTACAATGCAATGTGATTGGCGCATGATGCCACATTGTTCAAAAAATGTATTTTACTTTAATAAACGGGTTTCCGTATTTAATGTAAACACGAAATGTAGAAACTCTTCAAAATAACAGACTTATTGCAAAATAGTCTTTTAAGATTCTGAAGATAAAAAAGAACAAAACTAACGCTGTAGTAGTCCTGCAATTTTTCTTTACAAATCTGCTGTCTTTACTTCTTAGTATATCCAAAATCAATGTTTAGTAATCTGACTCATCTTATTGATTCACATTCCTCAAGAAGAATTAGTTTCAGAAACAGATACAACCATTAAACCGAATCATAATTTCATTAAATTAATTACTTTCTATAGTTTAACAAACAATCTATAAAAATAGTATATGCTTGTTACGTGGTATTTAAATACATAAGATAAAACATATATAACAAACATATTCCAAATGGAGAAATTAAACATCTTTGAACATATAGTATGTGAGTGGAGATGGTCACTAGTGACCTTAAAAAGAAAGGAAGAGGCAAAAGTGAAGTGTTGAGAGGAATTGAAAAGAGAAGATGAAATACTTACAAGTAGTGGCTCTATTAGCAATACAAAAGGAATTTGGGAGAAATATCTAAAGTTCGATTCTCAATACACATATTTGAAGCACTCTAAAATACGTTTTCAACTCGGTGTTTATGTCATAATAAATTCATCAACAATTTGAACCGAATTGAAATAACAATTTGTCAAAACAAACATTGTCATTACCATGAGGTTAAATTGGATTTAGGCACCTTCATAAACGGCTGAATCTGAGATTTTCTCATTTATCTTATGCATCACTTACATCTATTTAATTATAAAGATCAAGTTTGTGGACCCATTTCTAATATAACCATTTTTAAAGACATGGAAGTAGCCGGACTGGAAAAAAACTTTCAAAACTATGAAAAGCACTGAGATCAAGAAAAGCTTGAAATAGCACGACATTACAAAATTACCTCGACTTGACTTTGAGGAACTTGGAATACTAACAGTCGCTTCCACTTCAATTCCTGTACGCGGACCTTATAGCATTTGTTACACAATGAAACATCAACAGTGCCCCATTATTGAGGTATTTTATGCCATGATATAAACCATAAGGCCATCTTTCTTCACAAGACAAGTCAATGGAAAGAACTTCAGACCAAGCCTTTTTTACATCATGATCCTTCATTGCCCAAATATGAATAACCTGAAACGAGAATCTAACTATTCACAAAATAGTAGCTGATCTTAAGAATCGAATAAGTACGGAATAACTTGCATCTTGACTATGACATTAAAGAAAACCAGTGCCTTCCATGATTTTGTACCAAGATTACTTACTTCAGCCACGATACCAATATCATAACCAATTTTATTGGGATGTTCGTTTCTACGTCAGGTTCAGTCGCCTCATCCAAGATGGAGGGCTCTCTTTATCACTTCACTTCGTTCGCGAGATCAGATCTCATCGGACACAACATTCTCATCATCTATATTGGATTGGCTAGTCATATGACTCAAACTGAAAACGAAATACAAGTAAACTTATAGACTGTCTCATTACTCCTAAACTTTGCTTAAAGTGACTAAATTTACTTATAATGACCTATTAGCCCCTGAACTTGCTTATAGGGATCAATTAGCTCCTGAATTTGCTTAAATTAAATCTAAAATTGCTATGATCATTCCCAACCGAAAAAGATAAAATCAAACCTAAAATCTCGGAAAGCTGGTTGTCAATCTTATCGCTTATGATGAGCCGAAATTCCTAGGATGTTCTATGCAACAATAAAGGATTGTCTAACTGAAACAACCAGGAAAATGAACATATAAAAGCTACAAGCATAGGAATTTCCAAGAATCGATGTTAAAGAGAGAATCATTACTGGAAAATTAACTCACCATCAGCCATCGCACATATCTGCAAAAACCAGTCACTCACTTCCTCATATTCCCACAAGAAATTGTCAACCCACGAGCCTGCGAACAAGCTTGAGCATAGCCAGAATCCAAGACAAAGTGGAAATCATATTCGATATCAATAGGACAATGGAGGCAAGTATAAGGGACCTGCACATGTTCATTTCTTAGACACCAACGGGTAGACAGCGAGTTCGAGTAGAATATCTGAAGAAAAACTTTCAACTTCGGGCGAACATTAAGCTTCCAAGGCTTATTCCAGTCATCCCGAGAATTTTGAACAAGCCGAGAATTAGCCAGGAGGTCATAGCCCGACTTTGAAGTACATAGGCCATTGCTCGTGAAGTGAAAATCAACTTATCCTCCTGATTACTAAACAGAACCAGCAAATCATTAATAAGACCGGCCTCTTCTGAAGAGAAAAATAATTCAAGCTTACCTCGGTCCCAAATCCAACGCGAAAATATGATCTTTCTAGTGTGAACTAGATAGTTCCCAACTTCTTTCGAATTGACAAAATGGCATTAGATATTAGGTATAAATTAGCAGATAATCAAAGAATAGCTACATAATTTAGCATATATTAGATAGCCTAGTAGATAATTAGAACTACATTCACGATTACATCATTGCTTAGATTAGATTCTAATCCAAACAATTGTAAAATATATATGTGATTAAACGAGAAAACTTTGGACCACATCTTTCCAGCATCGTTGTCTTTCATTGTCCACGCATTAATATCACCAGATTCGAGAACCCCGCATATCCATAGTTCTCAACCTAATACTCCTACGCACTGCCATATTGATAAGGTCAATTGACTCAATTCACTGTGGGTGTTGAAGCTGACCCAAAACTTTCCTTCTCAACGTCAAAAGTACATATATGACAGTGTTGGGAGTATTAGGGGGAGAACTATGCACATTTAGGTATTTTATGCTATGATAAAAACCATAAGGTCATCTTTCTTCATGAGATAAGCCAATGGAAAGAATTTCAGACCAAGCCTTTTTCACATCATGATCCTTCATTGCCCAAACAAGAATGACCTGAAACAAGAATGTAAATATTTAACAAAATGGTATTAAATCTTAAGACCAACAATCAAACCAGCTAACACGATTTACGCAAACAAACCATCTTCACAATACGATATACAATTATGACAAGACAACCCGAATATCCATACTTTTCTATGCATTAAAAGATGTATAATCCTTCTCGGCTTAGAAGCCGTTTGGCTCCCTAAACTTAGAGATACCTAAACTTGATTGGTCAACTAAATATACTTAAACTAATATATTAGTCCCGGAACTCAGTTATAGCATGATCAATTAACTCCTGTATTTGCTTAACCTAAATCTAGAACGCTTTCAATTATTCTCAACCGGAAAAGATAAAATCAAACCCTAAATCTTGGAAAGATGGCTTTCAATCTTATAGATTATGATGAGGATAAAAAAAGCTACTAGCATACCAATTTCGGGGAAATCGATGTCAAATAGAGAAACATTACCGGAAAAATTTATCGATGGCCGGCAAGTTGATCGGTGGCCGGAAAATTTGATAGCTCCGAAGTCTAAACTTGAATTGTAAAATTATGTTCGGTTCAATCAGATACGAGGAAGGAGAGTGACTTTTAAGATGGCAAAAAACATTCCAAACCTCCTGATATTTTAATTTTCGGTGCATTAATTTCTGGTATTTCATTTGGATACATTAGGCATTTGATCTTTTATATTTGATTCTATCAAGTCCTCATCTACAAAAATTGGATGATTTGTTAACTTTCACAAATTAATAAGACCAATTGAAATATTGGGACACCTAATTAATTACAATTGATTGAATATTCAATAAATTATTTAACATTTTTTTTAAAATGAACAAAAAATCAGTAGTTATTGTCGTTGTTTTGCTCATTTTCTAGTCATTTCGGAAGTGAAATCGAGGAGAATGAAAACATAGATGGAATCTAATGAGTGATGTTTGACCATGTTTTTTATCCTTTATTAGTACTTATCAGTTGTTCATTTCAGTTCAGTAATTTCTTTTGAGTAAGTGTGATTCAGTAAATTTCAGTCATCAAGAATTTGACATTAATTTGTGGGACCGGAATTGAAGAGAAGAAAGAACTAAGATGAAAAAGAAAAGAAGAAGAAACGATTACAGAAATGAACTTGAAAGACAAATAGTACTAATAACGTTTGAGAAAAAAGGTATGACGTTACTCCATTTCTATAGGCGGGAAAAATAATTGTCAAATTTAGAAAGAAAATATTGTCTAGAATTGTAAGTAGAAAGCAAAGTGAATCACATATATTAATGAACCATTCTAAATGGGCTAGATTTGTAATTATGCCACAATATTTCAATCTTCTTAATTTGTAAAATTTAACAAATCATCCAATTTTATTAAATGGGAGCTTGATAGAACCAAAAATAAAAAATCAATGGCTTAATATGTCCAAATGAAAAATCCAGAACTTAATGCACCGAAAAATGAAAGATCAAGGATCTCAAAATACTTTTTGCCAAGAAAAATTTATCCTTAAATTCGGGTCTAATTAGGCCCAAGCCCACCCAAATTCACTTTGGGTTGCGGTTATTTTAAGGCCAAGTATAAGTTTAATTCCTAACTTTAGTTCCATAATCCCAAAAAATTTAATTTTAAATTTTTTGTATGTTTTTTTTAAGTGTTGTATTCTACTCTCTCCATCAATAATTGTTCGGGAGAATAGATAGTCTACGAAAAGGGTGATCTCGCGGATGGTGTATGAAAATAACAATTTCAGTAATTTGTGAGATAGCATTGAGTATCAAAGAAAGATTATCTTGGATAAAAAAAATGAAGTGCGAGGATGTGATTATAGGATCAAA
The DNA here is from genome assembly GCA_028411795.1 of Euphorbia peplus. Classification (NCBI taxonomy): domain Eukaryota; kingdom Viridiplantae; phylum Streptophyta; class Magnoliopsida; order Malpighiales; family Euphorbiaceae; genus Euphorbia; species Euphorbia peplus. The sequence continues at coordinate 17,023,254 of CP110837.1, read as the reverse complement.
CTCACAGTTATGTGAAAATGTTTAAGTTTGGTTTTATTATTAGTCAATGTTGTTTGTTCGTTTTGCTTGAAAATTCTATTTTAATTTATTTTATACCCTTCCAAGCGAACTTAGTTGCTCATTGTATTGCTAGGGCATCTAAAATCTATGTTAGCTTTTATTTTTAGTTTGAGATTCCAGTTTTTTAGTGGAGATCTCCTACTTTCATATTGTTATTGTTCTTATGTTCAATATATATGTTACCATCGTTTTCTTTTCCTAGTTACTTGGGAAAGATATTTTACAAGACTAACTTAAAAAAAATAAAAATATAATGAGCAGTCAAGTATAAGTTTTCTTTTACTAACGACCAAGTATAAAACTCTCCATTTTGGAGTTTAGATTTTCATTATGTAGCACTGCAACCAACACCTATTAGATAGACAATTTATTATGGATTTAGGTTCCGGAGAAAGCTTGAGGATCACCTAATTTAGTGGATCATTTACTACATGTCAAAGCTTCAACTGGGGTCTTCAAAACGTGAGGTCCGAGTTCTCTAATAATTCCTATGAATTAGAATGTCTCACTATTAGCCAATAAAAAATAAAATATTTTATATAATATCCTTTACTTTTATTAAGGAGAAAAAAGCATAAGTCATTTAATTGCAACAAGTAACATTCATAACGTTATGATTCATATTGTATTCAATTTATACACATCAAATCCATAGTGTTTCAACTAGTCTTATTGACTCGGTGGATTAGACAAAAATAAACTTCAAAATTAACCGAACATTTGTTCCATTCCAATCCATAAACTAAACTCTTAAACTTAATTGGCCAAGTGACTTTTCAAAACAAACTTAATTGGCCAAGTGACTTTTCAAAACAAACTTAATTAGCAAAGTTTATGCATTCAATTGTCACCAAAATAGTATCATTGTACACTAATAAAAATTAGGCATTACAAAATGAGACAAAATTGATAATCATGTTACAAACAGACAGCTTTTATAAATTTTGTCATCGTATTAGTAACTACCAGCCATAACAAAAATTACTCTAAATTAAATAAGAATATACTATATTTCAATCAGACAAACAGCTCAGCTCCATATATATCCATAGGACAATAACAAAAAACATAACTACAACTAGATAATGATAGAGTGTATAGGTTATGGGTATTATTGTAATTGATACATACACGTGATTGTATATATATACTGTTGATAATAATAATATAAGTAAGGTTGCACATATTCTTCATGGTATACAGAGCCTCCTTTTTAAAAAAAAAACCCTAGCCGCTTGTTTCACCACCACCACCGCTGCCACCATGTCGCTTCCCCTCTCCACTGCTCATGTTTCCACCGGCGTTTCCTCGCCTGCTACCTCTATCGGTGTCTCTACACCTGCTGCAACCATCGTTCCTACAACCATCAGTGCAAACCCTCTCCCCCCACCCACAACTACAATTGCCACCACCACACTTCCTTTGAGTATCACTCAATCTCATCATACTGCTTACTCCACCATTATGCATACCCAACCCCTTCACACCAATTTTAATGTTCCACCGCTACCTCCTCTCACCGGTTCTCATCCGAACCTTTTGAGCCAAGTTACTGTAAAATTGGCCTCGAACAATTTTATTCTTTGGCGTGCGCAAGTGCTCTCGGTCCTTAGAGGCTATGGATTATCTCATCATATTGATGAAAGAATTCCTCCACCGGCTGTTACTGATTTGCTATTTCGGACCTGGGATCAACAAGATCAACAGGTTCTGAGTTTGCTACTAGGGTCAGTGACGGAATCCTTACTTCCTCAGATTGCTTCATCTGTTACTGCTCTTGATGCTTGGTTGAGTTTAACTCGGGCTTATGCTGCTGGATCCCCGTCACAGATACGAAACTTGCGAACTCAATTGCACAGTCTTTCCCGGGGTTCCGATGATATACATACATATCTCATTCGTGCAAAGGGTATCTATGATCAATTGAGATCATTTAACGATCGTGTTACCGAAGCAGACCTTACTGATGCTGTGATGCAAGGTCTCGGACCAGATTATCGCTTGTTTTACTTGTCCATTCGGAACCTGCCCAACCGAATGTCCTTTGATGAAATATACGGCCTCCTTCTCATTGAGGAACGAGAACAAGCCCGTGATAAAGCTACTGAGCCTATTCCACCTACTGCTCTTTATTCTGAAGGTCCTCGGAATCACCAAAGCGGTCATTCTCATCGAGGGCGTGGACGTGGCCGTAACAATAGGGGTGGTCGCGGGGGACAGCGGAATCGGCAGCCTCAGTATGGCGGATTCTCTGATTACTCGGGACAGCCCGCACCACCTGGATCATCGCCTACCCGTTCCCATTTGACATGCCATAACTGTCGGGGTTTGGGGCATGTCTCCCGAAATTGCTCCTCTCCCCGCCTAAACCGTGATCACTTTCAAGCTCAATCCAATCTTTCCACCAGTGGTATGCCTCACCAACCTTGGATTATTGACTTTGGAGCAACACACCACATCACATCGGACTTGGGAAACTTGAACCTGCATTCTGAGTATACTGGTCCCGAGGGTCTTCAAATTGGTAATGATTCTAAACTTCCTATCGCTGGAGTTGGTTGTTCAAATTTATCTCTTGGTTCATCCGATCTCACACTTCGTAATATTTTATTGGTTCCCACTGCAGCTAATAATTTATTATATGTATATGCGTTAACTAATTCGAATCTTGTGTCTGTTGAATTTTTTGCTGATCGTTTTTTTGTTAAGGACTTGGAGACGGGGACCATCAAGTTCCAAGGCCGGAGTGATCAAGGACTTTATTCCACCTGTCTATCTGCTGCTTCAAGGACTCCTGCTGCTCATTTAGCTAGTCTAGCTCATTGGCATGATAGATTAGGCCATGCTTCTTTTCCTCTTGTTAAACGTATTTTGAACTCAAATAAGATTGAAGTTTCTGACAATAAAATTTCTTTGTGTTCTGCGTGTTGTTCTAGCAAAAGTCACAAATTACCTTTTTCTGCATCTTCTCATGTGTCTTCTGCTCCCCTTGAAATGATTTGTGCTGATGTTTGGGGTCCTGCACCTATTGAGTCTTTGGATGGGTTCAAGTATTATGTCTTATTTTTAGATCACTACACCAAGTATAGTTGGGTGTATTTTCTTAAACGTAAATCTGATGTGTATGATACCTTTGTTCAATTCAAAGTATTAGTTGAGAAATATTTTGACAGGCATATAAAAAATTTCCAATCCGATGGGGGTGGCGAATTCATGAAATTGACACCATTTTTAGGTAAACACGGTATTTCTCATAGAATCTCTTGTCCTTATACTCTAGAGCAAAATGGAAGTGTTGAACGGAAACATAGGCATTTAGTTGAGCATGGTCTTGCCTTACTTACTAAAGCTAATTTGCCACAACAATTCTGGTCTTATGCTCTAGACACTGCAATTTATCTCATTAATCGTACTCTGTTGTCTTCCATTAACTTTTCTACACCTTTTCAATTATTGTTTGGAGAATTGCCTGATTATATGTCTCTTCGTACATTTGGTTGTTTGTGTTTTCCGTGGCTTAGACCATATTCTGCTAATAAACTTGATGTTCGTTCCAAACCGTGTATATTTCTGGGATATAGTAAACAATACAAATGATATAAATGTTTTGATTCTCAATATCAGAAATTACATATCTCACGTCATGTCTTGTTTGATGAGCAGGTGTTTCCTGGGTTTCCGAGATGTGACGCTCCACGAGTTGATAATTCAAATCCTTCCCCTATGCCAATTCCGGTGATTTTTCCCACTGTGGTCCCACCTCCGGACACGGTTACACCTCCCCCACAACCCACATACACCTCGGCAATCCCTTCCCCAACATTACCGAACTCATTGCCCATTCCCTCTCGCCCCCTCATTGTCCATACTACAACCCCACTCTCGACAGCACCCACTACCTCACCTACGGTGATTTTCCAAACAGCAGCCCCGTCCCCGATTCCTCATTCCCCCAATGAATCGGTCCCTACTTCGGAACCACAAACCTCCACTGGTGAAATTAACCCTATAACCACCGATCCACCTCAATCAAATTCTCGACATCACATGGTTACACGGACAAAAACAGGGAATTTAAAACCCAAACGACCCTTTGGTCTTGTTCATCAACTACCATCCATCCCGGACTCCTATGATTATGCGGCAACTAGTCCTGAATGGAAGAAAGCCATGGCCGAAGAATATAGTGCACTTATCCGAAATAATACATGGGTCCTGGTTCCTCCCGAGGAATGCTCTAATCTGATTAAATGTCGCTGGTTATTTGTCATCAAACGTCATCCGGATGGCACAGTGGAGCGATACAAGGCACGATTGGTTGCCAAGGGCTATACTCAACAACCGGGAATCGATTACTTTGAAACTTATAGCCCTGTGGTCAAACCTACTACAGTCCGGTTACTCATTGCCATCGCCGTTGCCTTGAATTGGTCTATTGTACAGCTTGATATTTCGAATGCCTTTCTCCATGGAAATCTTGAGGAGGTCGTGTATATGGAGCAACCCCCCGGATTCGTCGATCCTACAAAACCCCGTTATGTTTGCAAACTACAGAAATCATTGTACGGGCTCAAACAGGCACCTCGGATGTGGCACAAAAGACTGACAGATGTTTTGCGCAAACTCGATTTCCAGGGGTCGAAATCTGATACTTCGTTGTTCTTTTATCGCAAAGGCAAGGTTTTGATTTTTTGTCTAATCTATGTTGACGACATCCTTTTCTTAGGATCTGATTCTGTGGTAATTCAGAAATTGGTGGATCAATTAAAGAAAACCTTTGCATTACGTGATTTAGGACGACTCGATTATTTTTTGGGCGTTGAAGCACATTGGTCCTCTACTGGTCTGCTTCTTAATCAAACCAAATACATCATGGAGCTTCTTGCTAAAGCCAAGATGTCCGAGAGTAAGGGAATCTCCACACCCATGTGCACCAAAGAGAAATTCAATAATGATTTGGGGGATATTTTCTCAGATGCCACTTTGTATCGCAGTATTGTTGGAGGATTACAATATTTGTCCTTTACCTGACCTGATATATCATTCGCGGTTAACAAACTGGCGCAATTTATGCACGCCCCGACATCTATACATTGGCAAGGTGTTAAACGGGTCCTCAGGTATCTTCAACAATCAAAACATCTTGGTCTCTTCTTTGCACGAAATAATGTGTTATGGCTCCATGGCTACACCGACGCCGATTGGGCAGGGAATCTCGACGATCGGTCTAGCACCACTGGATTTGCTATTTTTATGGGGCGGTCTCTTATATCTTGGAGCTCGAAGAAACAAGCTTCTGTGGCTCGATCCTCTACGGAAGCTGAAGAATATGTGCAACCTTACTTATATTATTATTATCAACAGTATATATATACAATCACGTGTATGTATCAATTACAATAATACCCATAACCTATATACTCTATCAGATAATAGTTCATATCTTCTTTGTAGTTGACAAAAAGATAGTTAAAAGTTTAGCAGATATTAATGTGAACCTGAAAATGTAAGCTATTCAAAATCATCCATGTCTTCATAATCATCCTCATATTGTTCCCTATCTTCAGAATCAATCTCCCATCCCTGAGGTCTTTAACTATTGAAATACCTTTGCCCTCTTTATGAAGTTTCAGCGCTCCACACCTGCTCAAAGCATTCATAAAATGGTTCAGAGTGCTGCTGATAGAGGATGCTAATAGGAATGAATCTTATTTGTATTTAGGAAGAGCAGATTTAGTTTCTATGTATAAACAATACAATAGTAAGCCTTACATTTACCAAATCATGCAATTTTTCTAGACTTAATAACGGAAGATATGTTTTTTTCATTAACAAAATGTGCAGTTTCAAACCCAATAGGTTGGCCAAAACATTGGAGATTGGGGGATTTTCATATCAACATGCAGAACAATACAATCTTAAGCCTTACACGTATAAATAACAAGAGTATCTTTATCTCTTTTATTAAAAAAACGAGTCACAACAATTCATAATCTTAACCATAAATTCTATCATGAAATAGATTCCACATAAACAATAAATCAAAATTAATAATTGTAAATCGTAAATAGGTAATAGGTAATATATTTAACAACTTTACATCAAGGTTCTCAATTTCATTTACAAAGTCATTCATCTTCAAAATTCTACCATGAATTACAAAGTAAAAATCATTTTCGTCATCTTTCCTACGTACTCTAGCATCATAAACACTTTCATCAACCATAAATGATGTAGATACCGAAGAGTTACGGTAAAAAAAAACAGTTTTTCACTTGGAACTCTTGTAAATATTTGGCTTATATACTTACTCCTATGTGCACCTTCAAGCTCACAAAGGCATGCTTACACTAGCGGGCCTTTTATAACTATGTCTCAACATAATCTCATCCATCTTATTTACTTGTTTGCAATGGTTTCATGTGTCCTAATCTTTTACTTCAATCCAGAAACTCGATGCTTCGTCAATTTGTTTTGAGTTTTAGTTTCTATCAATTGAACAAGGCGAAGAAATAGAACTCTAATAACATACCAAACATACTAACTAAAGTCTCTCATAACTGAATCTCACAGCGCTCTAAACCGACTATCGGCTAGTCACCAAAGGAACCTTCATTTCTGTCAGCATAGTCTCTATCAGATGCTCAAATAAACAATTTAAAATATTAAGGAGAGAAGAAATTGCACTAGAGAAGAAATTGCACTACAAATTCATTTGCAAATTTTCTTGCCCTTATAAGCTCATTTATAGTGTGCTGAATCACAAGTCTCATTTATCATTAACTCATTGGCAGCAACGAATAGAAAATCAAGCCGATCATTTAGTACAGAATGATAGAGAAATACCTTGAGTTGACATCAAGAACAGTCACATTATGTCCCGATAGAGCATGTTTGAGTGAAACAAAACTTGGAATATGAGGAAATGCTTCTACTTTTGACTCCATCCCGCTGACCTTCAAGTATCTGAATCCAGATTTCTTTGGATCATAATATATTAAAGCATGTTTACGAGAATTAAACATCAACAGTGCCCCATTGTCCAGGTGCTTTATTGGTTGATATGAGCCAACAGGCCATCTTTGTCCATCATCTGGGTCAATGGACAACATTTTAGACCAAGCCTTTTTTCCATTACGATCCTTCATCACCCAAAAATCTATATGATCAGAGTTTGCAGCCTCAGTTATGCAGAGTTTGCCTCCTAATACTCCCATGCTCACTCTCGAAACTATATCATATCTCTCAAATGGAAATTGTATTGAACTTGACTTAAAGCATTCTTTCTCAATGTCAAAAGAAATTACAGAACATGGTTGAGAAGGGGAAAGCCAGTAAACAAATCCATTCAAATAAGTGGGGAACAACTTCCATGATGACTCGGGAAAATAGCAAAGGTCTTTCCATGTTTCTGTACCAAGAACATGTACTTCAGCCACCATAAGTCTACCTCGACGAGTAAACATTCTTATCACCTTATATTGGTTAGTCACAGGACTAAAACCGAAACCACACTCAATAGGCAAGTCAAGATCGTTAGCAGTCCTAACCTCAGGAAGATAAATAAACTTGCCTGTAACCGGATTGCAAACAATAACAGGATCATTATCAGATGGATTGGATAAGCAAAGCCGTTGCATGAATTAACAATCTTATACTTGTGATTTTTCATATTCAGCTTCAAGTAATTCTTACTCTCTACCCCTTCTTGATCAAGTATCACTTGGATGTCCCGAAGTGGGAGTTTCAGTTTGGAGTCAAGTTTAATCTTAATGGGTGAGCTACCAGAAAAGTTATCAATCATGCTCTCAAACTCATAACACATGTACATATCAAGCTTGCGCTCGAAATCATCCTGCTATGGTTGCACAAGATAAAGCATTTTCGACAGTAATGTAAAACCCGAGGTTCGAAGCAGAGGATAAACCTGAGCTTGATTGAAATGTAGCTTTGCAAACTCAGGGTCTGAAATGAGATCATACCATGTTTTGCACACACATTTGCACACGAGAATCCTCTTTATAGAGAGGCTAAGTAGAATATTTACAAGAATGTTATTTGGCAGATCAGTAAATGAAGGACCTGAATAATTAACCTGAAGATGGCTAATTTCCCCTTTCCCGGCTTCATTTTTTCTCCTCTTTCGACTAGAAGCCGATGAATTCCTTCTTTTCATGACACTGGAACAACACAAATGACAGTTTAATGAAACTGAATTCAATTTGCTCGAAAAAGCCCCAAATGTTCTAAATGTTTTGAAAATTCATGAATTCATTCGATGATTCAGCAATTTACTTCTCCAATTTTTATTTTTTTGTTGTACTATTTCTACTGGCTATGTTGCCTGGACACAGATAAGGATACAGTTCGGACACCGGAAACATTATTTCTAAAACATAACCTCTATAAAATAGCCTGGTTTCCAACACAAATAAGGGTACACATATGTGTCCGTTTATCATAATCTATCGGAATTGAAAAGATTGAAACCTAAAATCTCATTAAGCAGGTTTATAGTAGTGCAATCAAGTAGCATACCTAGATTATAATGAAAATAAGAATAGATACATGTGGAATGGTGGGAAAAAGAACATGAATAAATTTTGAAGCATTACCGGAAAATTGAACGTTTCGATTCTCGAAAGAGCGAAACGGACTATTACCGGAAAGTTGATCGTCTCAACTCTCAAGGTCTTACTCTTAGTGAGTGGTGAACGGAGGGATGTTTGATAAAAGGCAAAAGCTAACGGACGCCCCCGGGGCACTAGATAAGCAATAGATTTTATTATTTTTATATAATATACATTAAATGGTTTAAGACAAATTACTTTAATAATTGTGCCAAAATGATTAGAAGCTAATAGCTTAAATAATTGTGCTTAAATAAGTGTGCCAAACTTAATTAAAGTAAGTGAAGTAATTATAAGCTAATTATTTAATAATTTTTTATGGTAATTATTATGAATTTTTTGGGGTTTATGATTGGGTTCGATAGGGTTTAAGTTTGGGTTCATGGGTTAGGTTCGGGTATAGGGTTTGGATTTAGTAGGGTTAGGGTTTGGATTTTGATTTGGGTTTCGGGTTAGGGTCAGGATTAGGGTTTAGGGTTTAGGGTTTAGGGTTAGGGTTAGGACTAGGGTTAGGGTTAGGGTTTCCGGTTTATATGTTGGTTTGGGTTAATTTTATGGTTTTAGATCCGAGTTGATGATTTTGGTTCGGGTTTGGATTTAGATTTCGGGTTTATATGTTTATTTGGGTTAATATTTATGGTTTTGAGTTCGGATTGATGATTTTGGTTCGGGTTTAGAGTCGGGTTTGAGGATAATGTTTAAAGTTTAGGTTCGGGTTTAGATTTATGTTTATGCTCGGGTTTAGGTTTATGTTTAGGTAACTAAATTAATTAAAAAGAAGAAAAAAATTTCAAATTAGAAATGTTGTACATAGAGAGAAGAAGTAGATTGTCCCAATACAAACTATTTAATGCATATAATTTACTAATTACAATGCAAACCATTAATGAAATCTTATCATTTTCCAATACAAATTAATTAATGTGTGTTATATAAAAAATAATAAAATATATTCCTTATCTAGTGCCCCGGGGCGTCCGTTAGCGGGATCGTTGATAAAATAGGCGCAAATCAAAATTGCAAAGGGCGGGAATTTTATTTTATGGAGGGAAACCACTTCATTTTCTTGGGCCTGACATTTTTGGGCCTGATTATGATAAACTTTCTCATTGATTTCTCAAATGTCATTTTAATGTTTTCGATACCAAGGAAATAGAGTTTCAGATACTTTAGTTAAGTAGAGTTTAGAGTTAAATATGTTTCTTTGGCGAAATTCAGTTTCATTTTTCTATAGTTCTTTTATCACAAATGACTGTAAAGATCATTGCTAGTACAGTTAAGTTCTAGAGGTGCTAATATAGTTGACATCTATACTTAAGATGTGGGAGACATGAAATGAAAAATGTCATTCTACATGTCTGACAAGCACACTGGTATTGATTCGTTTCTTTGTCCATTTATAAGTAACTCTCATTTTTTATTACTTAAATTCATTCCGTAATTTTCAGTTCAATTCAGTAAATTACACTTCAAAAATTATATTTCAACTGAGCTTGCATTATTCTATAAACGTTGTTTTTTTAGAAAAAAAGTTACACAACTAGACTTACATTAAATAACACAAAAAAACTTCTTTAACCACTAGGCTATTGCCATTAGCATCACATGGTTATCATTGGTTTCGCAATTTACTACCTCCTATTAAATGTTGGTCTTTTTGGTTTTTTTATAAATGTTGGTCGTTTTTATCATTTATGATAATAAAGATTAGTGTGAATTATGTCCCAATTTATAGCATAAATAGGGTTTTAAAGAAAATAAGTATGATAAGAGAATTTAAATAAAAGGATTATATAAGATAGTTCTGCTAGATATTCTAGCTACAGTTACCTATTGCACCTACAACCTATGTCTTTCTTTTCCTATTCAGAATCAAACTCCAATTCCTATCTTCAGAATCATATCTAAGAATCTAAACCCCTATCAAAACTAGGATTACGATTGAAATCACAATCAAAACTAGGATAAAACTTCTTCAACTATACCCTCTTCTTAAATTACATCAGCTTCTCCATCTACATCATCTTATTCTATCATGTTCAGCCTCTTTCTCAGAATCAGTTTAAAACTAGAAATACCGTAGCAATCGTAGCCAATATCAGATGCACAATTATTCTGAAAGGCTAAAAATGACAGAGACAAACTTGGATCCCCATACATTCAGATATGAAAAACGAACAATTCCATCAGTTTTTTTTTCCTTTAACAATTCAGAACAAACTATAGAAAAAGATTCTAGGAAATAAAATAAGAGATGGAAGTTAAAAGTACGAAAATATTCAACTATTATTGGATAAATTACTAAAAGATGGAAATAAAATATAACATTAACCCAGTAATATCAAACTCATGCTCCACAGCGAGATTCCTCGAACGAAAATACGGCTACTGCATCTGTAGTAAAAAGAAAGACAAAATTAAATTCAGTTGGCATCTTTTATAAACTAATTACAGCATAACAGAATCCACGCAACAGTAAAATATAAAACCAGATTATTTCACTTGATTTTACAATGCCAAATTCAAGGCTGAATGATAAAATTTTCCGGTCTGGATGAGATTACATTCAATGTATGTTTATGCAGAAACTTTGCTTCAGTAGCGTTTTCATTTTATAATTTTTTAGAATTAAGGTTTCCTTTTCAGTTTCAGTTTCAATGCAACATAGTACTTGATCTCTCAATCCAATATATTAGAGTTATGCCCGTATAACTACCGATAGTGTTAGTTTGTTTATTCTTCACACTTCACAATTGAAAATTTGTCAATAGAAAATTTAGCAGATATTTAGAGCAACATTTACCTCTGTTGAAACTTCTTTCGGTCACATCGTATCAGGATCATAATAATAATGACCAGAATCAGAACTGCAAGTCAAACCAACATTGTCATCATAATCATAATAATCATATTCACGTCCATAATCATCATCACCATCATCATAACCATGATCAAAAGTACGAATCTCTTCTTCAACTATTTCAATATCAGCCTCTTTGTGCAGCTTCAACTTATCACACCTAATCAACAGAATAATGAGATGGTTAGAAAGAGATAGAAATAGCCAACTTTTAAATTCATTCTGATACCTAATTCTTTATTTTCTCAAGAACGTTTTTATCATAATCTCTAGAACCAAAATTACCTTGATCTGACATTAAGCACCTTTGTTTTCTGTCCAAACAGAACATGTTTGAGTGAGATAAAGCTTGGAGTATAAGCAAATGCTTCGACTTTTGAACCAGCCCTCTTGACCTTCAAATATCTAAGTCGATTTTCTTTTGGATCCATGCAGAAAAAAGCATCTTCAAGAGAGTAAAATATCAGCAATAATCCATCATTCAAGTACTTGATGGGCAACAATGAGCCATAATCCCGTATTCGATCAATATATACATGATTGAAGGAAAAAACCATGGACCACTCCTTGCCGGTACCAGTATCTTTCATGGTCCAAACATGAATATCATTAGACTCGAGAACCCCACATATGCATAGTGCTCCCCCTAATACACTCAAACTGCCACATCGATAAGTTTGGTTCACTGTTGGTACTGAAACTGACCCAAAACGTTCCTTATCAATGTCAAAAGTACATATAGATAACGGTTGTTTGTGAGAAGACCAGTAAAGAAAACCATTCAAACAAGCAGGAGATAACTGAGGCATTGACTGGGTGAAAAAGCCTATGTTCTTCCATGTCTTTGTACCAAGAATATGAATATGTGCTTCAGCAGGCGTAGTATTGGCAGACATTCTTAACACCTTATATCGGGTAGTCAGAGGACTAAAACCAAAACCATAACGTACTTTATACCCGTTAAAGTCAATCTTCTTAGTCTTGGGAAGGTTAATAAACTCACCCGTAATGGGATTGCAAACAACAAGAGGACATCGCCGTTTATCAGATGGATGGGACAAGCAAAGTAATCCATTGCAAGTACCTATACCATATGATGCAAACCCATACCTCCCTGGCATTTCAAGTTTGGTGTCAAGTTGAACCCGAACATTACATACACATCCAAGCTTGGAGTCGGAGTGATCACACATCGCAAGCTTGTGCTCAAAATCATCCTTATTTGGCTGCAGGAGATGAACCAAATTTGACCCGTACGTACTATACGGGTTTCGAATAAGAGGATAAACCTCGCCTCGATCAAAATGGATTTTAGCAAATTCAGGTTCTGAAAGTAGATGAAACCATGGTTTGCACACGCATTTGCATACAAAAATCCTTTTAATGGAGAGTCTAAGTAGGATATTTACCACAATATCCTTGGGGAGATCAGAAAATGAAGAACCTCCTTCTTCTTCTTCTTCTTCTTCTTCTTCCCCTGTTTCTGTTTTGGCTCTCTTTGGATTAGGGTCTGTAACCGAAGAAATCGTTCCGGTTTCCATGATTAATTGTTAAGGTATGATTCTGAGACAATGGAAATGGGGTTATCAGCACACTGAATTTAAAATGCCAAAACAAAACCCTAAATAAGAAACTGAAACCCTCAATAGTTCAAGGAAGAAACCCTAATAAATAGTTCAAGGAAGAAACCCTAAATAGGTTAATATATTTTGGGAACCCTAAATTGATTCAAATTCAACAAATTAAAAAGAGATTTATATTCAATCAGTACCTTGAAGACGATAAGCAGAATTTCAAGACCTTGACGAGAAGAGGACTGAGACTAGTAAAGATATGAAAATATGAATATTTATAAGAGTATTGCAATTTAATTAATAAATGAAAATAGTTTATTTTTATTCTTTTTAGGGAAGAAAAACAGTTTCCTAAAAACCGAATTCTCCCACTACATGCACTATATTTATTTATTTTCGAAATAACTTAGATGTATCGAATGTGTTGGACTCGACAAGATAACTCATTCTCGGTCGAGATAATTTGAACCAAAGAATAAACTGCGACTTGATCAAAATGAACTTTTGCAAATTAAGAGTCAAAACTAAATCATACCATGTTTCCACATACAATTGCATGTAAAATCTTATTTCCTACAAAAAGTTTTGTCAACAATTATAAAATATCATTGAAAGTATGTAAAATTTCGTCAAAAATTTACAATTTACTTCAAAAAATTTAGTGGAGCAAATCGTGGAAAATAAAGCATTATACCATTACACCCATATAGTTTGGAAATGACCTATTTTATTATTTTCCAATGTTTTAAAACCGAACTGGGCCAGTTGAACCATGAACCGGTCAGTAATCCAATCGAGTTATTGGTCTTGCTGGTTAACACTACAAGAAAATAGGCTATTAAGGACAAAATTCAGGGACAAAATGCTTAATTGTTGCTAATATTGATTAATTTGGGACAAACGGTTGTCCCAAACACATAGCCTGTTGCAGATGATGGGCGGCAAAATTGGCGCCAAAATTTGGAATAAGGAAGATAAAGCGGTCAACCGATCTCAAACCATTAAACCAAATTGACCTTGTTTTTTGAAATTAGAGTTATCAAGAGTGATTAAAGTCTAATTAATTTATTCAAGGTTATAAAATTTTTATTTTTTTGATAAATATTCAAGGATATAAATTACTATCTATAAGGAAAAAATGTTCAAACTTTCCTTATATAATTGATTTTATAATTATATTTTTTTAATCTTTCCTAACATAAAAATGAAAAAATTGTCTTTTTTTTTTTTAACTCTTATTTAGGAGTATTTTAAAATATATTTTCTATTCTAGTATGTGTTAATTTAGGAATTAACTCCACCATATAAGAGTCATATCCTTTCCATATATTCTGTAGAAGAAAAATATATTAATTAGGTGCCATTTTTTATGGTTAATTAACAATTCAACCTTAGTTGTAAAAAAAAATAAAAAATTCAATCTCTTTCTGTATCTCTAATTATGCTAAATTAATAATATTCTCTTTTCCAAAATGTGAAATTTTATTGCGTTTAGTGAAATAATTTTCTATGGACACGTAAATTTTTATTTTTATGGCTAAGTAAATAAAATATTGAGTGGATTGCTATTTACAACTCACTTTTTCTAAATTATAGCTCACTTTTTCCTAAAAACCCTTGTTATAACTTCTTCTTTCATTCCGAAATTCTAAAACCTCTCAACATCATTTTTTTCAAAATTTAACTTTCTAATTTCAAAGTCACACTTTTTACTCACGATTATGGAAAAAATCACGAATAAAGTACGTAAATTTTTAAAAACACGAGCGTTTTCGGTCTAGAATGCCGTTTCACCCTTTCTCCATTGGGAGAAACGTCCATCGTGGCCGTTTCTCATATGGAAAAACGTCCTCCATGGTTGTTTCTCCCTAGGTTGAAACGGTCGTTTCCCAAAAAAATTCAATTTTAAAATATTTTTAACGTGTTTTTAATGTTTGAGTATCTCGCTCTCTAATAATTGTTAGCTATTATGTCATTCCGATTTTATTGGCTCATTCGACATCTCAAATTTCGAATTTCTAATCTAATGGTATGATTAAGTTCAGTTGTGCTCACCTACTCAATATCAGAATCTAAGGGTGGAGATTAAAATCTAATGAAATCGCCAAACTAATCTTCACCTTTAGATTCTAATCTAATTATAATTGACCAAATTGTATTTGATCAATCATTGACTAGATGAACACCACTTTGATCAAGGCCCCGTTCTTTTGGATTGAAAAAATCTGAACTAAACTGAACGATGCTGAACTGAACTGAATGTTGTTGAACTGAACTGAACTTTGCTAAAACTGAAAAATAAATATTGAAACTGAATTTTTTAATATAGTAAAAAAGTTAAAAATGCAATAATAATAATAATAATAATAATAATAATAAGTTTGTGCACGTTTGAGATACCGATTATACATCATAGTCTGAATGTTAATGGAATGGTAGATTCAGATATGTTTAATACAGATCGTAAAAATGTCATGTTTGCAGTGCGGAATGCTATAACACACCAAATTTGGGAATTGCACGGAGAGGAGGATGACAATGATGATGATGAAGCTGAATAAAATGATGAGATCATGGATCATAGGGTTACTTACACTCAAGGTCATCCAACTATTATAAATGGAACCAAAAAGTCATCAAACTTAAAATTTGAACATCAAAATCATCCAACTATCATAAATGAACCGAAAAGTCATGAAACTTCAAATTTGAACACCAAAATCATCCAACTTTTCATAACATTACAACCAAGATCATCATCGCCGGAGTCTGATAGTAACTCTCGCTGGAGTTATCATGTGGCTGCCACATCATTTAAAAAATGCCAGTTGTCATTTAGCTGTAATTAATTTGAGTTGGGTCGGGTCGGGTCAGGTCGGGTTTTTTAGGTGTGGTTGGATTTTTAGTGACAAGTCAAAATTAATGACAAGTGACATTTTTTAAATGACGTGAAAGCCACATGTTGACTCCGGCGAGTTACAATCGGAATCCGACGAAGATGACTTTGGTTGTAATGTTATGAAAAGTTGAATGATTTTAGTGTTCAAATTTTAAGTTTGTTGACTTTTCGGTTCCATTTATGATAGTTGGATGATTTTTGATGTTCAAATTTTAAGTTTGATGACTTTTCGGTTCCATTTATGATAGTTGGATGACCTTGGGTGTAATTAATCCGTTGAATTTAACTAAATACTTATAGAATTATTCTCAATTTGACTGAACTGAATTCTATTCAAAATAAAGCAAAAAGAACCGTACATAAGTCCAACAAATAAACAGAAAGTTTTTCAAAATGTAAAATAGTAGTCGATTTTTTGGAACATAGTAAAACTAGTTAGAAATCTATGCATCAAAAATAAAAAAATATAATAACGAAAATATATAATAAAAAAACTAAAAATTATGGAAAAGAACATCAACTAATACTGAAGTTAATACTTTCAAAGGAACCTCAAGCATCCTTGTATATCAACTAAACTTACACTCATAAATCACACAAACTAGAACACATCTACTACAACTTCATGATTCTTCATATCTCCTTCTCCTATTCTAAATTTAAATTTTTAGTCCATATCTTCAGAATCATGTGTAAGAATCAAAATGACGCAGGATCGGGTTCAAATCATTCGGAACGTCTAGGATCAGAATGGTCTCAAGATCAGGTTCAGATTTCAACTATAGAAATACCTTGCACCTCTCGTCCAGTTTCAACTCTGCACACCTGCTCCACATATTGATAAGATAGTTAAAATGAAAAAGATTGCAAACCATATCTCGACCAATTTGTGGAACACTTATTCGGCCTAGGGTTGTAAATTTATATAGATTATATAACACGATTATGAGATGATATACGGTTTTGACACCCCTAATCAAGTTCGAATGCACAATTTCATTAATTCAGTGAGAGCCTAATTTGACAACAACAAATCCCAAACCCGTCATGTTTATATTAATACCGCAACAAAATAGAGCATAAAGTTTAATAAAGAAAAAACTATGAAAGAAAAGCATTGAGATAGAAAATTACCTTGACTTGACATTAAGCACCTTCACATTGTTGGGTCCAGCCCATTTGGGGAATTAACACCTAGCCCATTTGAAGAAATTTCTAGCAAAAACTAGATTAAGAAATATCTAGAAGAATTAGCAAGAATTATATGGAGAAAATTGTAGAGAGGGCCAAAATATAAACATCTAAACTTTTCATGAAGTTTGTATGAAGGCTATAAATAGCCATGGGTGTGAGGCATTTGGATCATCACAAATTGAGAGAAAATTAGAGTGAGTTCAAGTGGTTCCTTTTGTAGAGTCATTTCCTACAAAAGAGTGTGTTAGAGAGTTGAGGTTCGAGAGTATTGAGCGGTTCCAATTCTCTGTTTAAAGTGTCGTGTACCTCAAGTCCGGTGTACTTGAGAGAGTCCCTCTTGTATTCCCATTAATTTCATTAGTGGAGTTATTTTGAAGCCCGTGGTTTTTCCCTTGCTAAAGGGTTTTCCACGTAAATCTTGGTGTCTCGCTTATTGCTCAATTTTATCCTCGTTACTCTATTTTAATTATATTAATCGCCCGATCCTAACAAGTGGTATCAGAGCCAGGCTCAGGCAGGTGATTGTATAATTAAAATGGAAGGTTCGTCATCTTCGATGATTAAATTGACCGGTCCAAATTGGTCAATTTGGAAGCCGATGATGGAGGATATCTTGTATTGCAAAGACATGCACGAAGCAATAGAAGGAGAGTCAGCCAAGCCCGAAGACATGAAGGATGCAGACTGGATAAAGTTGAATAGAAAGGCCATTAGGACAATTCGCCAGTGGCTAGATGTCAGTGTGTTCCATCACGTGTCTGAGGAGACGTCTGCCCATGACCTATGGAAGAAGTTGGAGGAGCTGTATGATCGAAAAACAGCTGGAAATAAATTGTTCACGATAAGGAAGCTTGTCAACCTCAAGTATAAGGAAGGTACTCCTGTCGCTGAATTCTTAAATGAATTTCGTAGTGCTATTAACCAATTATCTTCTATGAAGATAGTCTTGGAGGATGAACTCCAAGCCTTATTGTTACTTAGCACTTTACCGGAGAGTTGGGATACCTTAGTAGTATCAATGAGCAACTCAGCTCCTGATGGCAAGTTGTCGCTTAATCATGTCGTGAGTACCCTGCTCAACGAGGAGACAAGGAGGAAGACTACAGTCACAGACAACGGTCAAGCCCTTGTCACTGAGCATAGAGGCAGGAGTAGAACCAGAGGTCCCAACAATCTCGATAAATCCAAAGGAGGCGACAAGTTCAGAGGAAGGTCCAAGTCCAGAGGTAGAGTCAAATGCTACCACTGCGGACTTGAAGGTCATTTACGAAGGAATTTCCGCAAGATGAAGCGAGAGCAAAATGAGGGCAATAACCAAGAAGCTGTCAAGAACACCACCGCCACAATGGAGGAGATTGAGATGCTTACCTTCAATCATGAAGAAGAATGTTTAAATGTCTCAAATCAGAATGAGACAGAATGGGTAGTTGACACTGGAGCATCCTATCACGCCACTCCTAACAGGGAGTTCTTCGCCACGTACAAAGCAGGAGAGTTTGGAACAGTGAAGATGGGAAATAGTGATCGCTCCAAGATCGTTGGAATAGGCGACATTCGTATCAAGACGAATACTGGTTGTACACTCATTCTCAAAGATGTTCGACACGTTCCTGATTTGAGGCTCAACTTAATCTCTGGCGGTATTCTAGATAGAGAAGGGTTCGAGAATTTCTTCGGGAGTAAGAAATGGAAGCTCACCCGAAATTCCTTGGTGGTTGCAAGAGGTAACATGTGTTGTTGTCTGTATAAGACAAATGCAGTCATTTGCAAAGATGGATTGCACGCTCTTGAGGAGGAAGCTTCACCGAACTTGTGGCACAGAAGATTGGCTCACATCAGTGAGAAAGGGTTGCAGATACTAGCAAGGAAGGCGCTGGTTCCTGCTAATGGTACTACACTGAACCCCTGCGACTACTGTCTATTTGGCAAGCAACATAGAGTCTCATTTAACAAGTCATCAAGCAGAAAGTCAAATGTTCTTGACTTGGTCCACTCCGACGTCTGTGGTCCGATTGAAATTGAGACCTTGGGAGGTAACAAATACTTTCTTACTTTTATTGATGATGCATCACGAAAGCTGTGGGTGTACTTTCTGAGAACGAAAGACCAAGTCTTTCAGTCGTTCCAGAATTTTCATGTCATGGTTGAAAGGGAGACTAACAGAAAGTTGAAATGTCTCCGAACGGATAATGGAGGTGAGTATACCTCACACGAGTTTGAGAACTATTGTTCCAAACATGGGATTCGACATGAGAAGACTGTACCAGGTACCCCATAACACCATGGTGTAGCAGAGAGGATGAATCGCACCATTGTAGAAAAGGTCAGATGCATGCTTAAGATGGCTAAGTTACCTAAGTCATTTTGGGGAGAAGCAGCACGCACAGCCTGCTATGTTATCAATAGGTCTCCATCAGCTGCTCTGGATTTTGATATTCCAGAAAGAGTATGGTCTGGAAAACATGTCCAGTACTCTCATCTGAAGGTGTTTGGATGCAAGACATTTGCTCATGTGCCTAAGGAGCAGCGGTCAAAGCTTGATGATAAATCATCTCCTTGTATCTTCTTGGGATATGGGGATGAACAATTTGGGTACAGACTATGGGACCCAGAAAGGAAGAAAGTCATCCGTAGCAGAGATGTAATCTTTCGGGAAGATGAGACTCTAGAAGACTTCAAAAAGAAAGAGAAGCCAGTATACACAACCGATGTCATTCCTGAGCATGTTCCTTCAACACCAAATGACGCTACAGGTGGAGAAGATGTACCAGATGAATTACCAGAAGTAATGGATCAGCACGAGCCTGAAGATATTGACGAGCAGGGGGAGCAATCGATCCAACAGGCAGAAGCTGAACAAGAAGTCAGAAGATCTACTAGAGATCGTCGACCGACATCAAGGTATCCTACTTCTGAGTATATTCTCCTTACTGATGAGGGGGAGCCGGAGAATTTTCAGGAAGTTCTAACTCATCCAGACAAAGAATCTTGGCTGCAAGCAATGCAAGAGGAGATGAATTCTTTACACAAGAATCATACATATGAGTTAGTCGAGCTTCCTAGAGGAAGAAAAGCATTGAAGAACAAATGGGTTTTCAAGCTCAAGCGAGATGGAAACGGAAAGCTGGTGAAGTACAAAGCTCGCCTAGTGGTCAAAGGCTTTCAACAGAAGAAAGGTATTGATTTCGATGAGATTTTTTCTCCCGTGGTTAAGATGACCTCTATTCGAGCAGTTCTAAGCTTAGCAGCTAGCCTCGATCTGGAGCTTGAACAAATGGATGTGAAGACTGCCTTCCTTCACGGTGATTTGAAGGAAGAGATCTACATGGCGCAACCAAAGCCACAATTAGCAAAAGGCCTTTTAGGAGTATTGTAAACCGTCCTAGACTCCGGAAGATTAATAAACTCGCCTGTAACTGGATTGGAAACCATAACAGGCCAATTATCAGATGGATTGGACAGACAAAGAAAGCCATTGCAAGAATTAACTATTCTATACTTGTGATCCTTCATTCTCAGTTTTACGCAACTCGTACTCTCTACCCCTTGTTTATCAAGTATCATTTGGATGTTGCGCAATGGGAGTTTCATTTTGGTGTCAAGTTTGAAGTTAACAGGTGAGCTATCATAAGACATGTCAAAATCATCCGCCTGCACAAGATAAAGCATTATGGACTCTAATGTAAAACCCGAGGTTCGAAGCAGATGACAAACCCGAGCTTGATTGAAATGGAGCTTTGCGAAATCAGGGTCAGAAATTAGAGCATACCATGCTTTGCACACACATTTGCATACGAAAACCGTCTTAATACAGAGCCTAAGTAGAATATTTACCAGAATGGTATCTGGAATATCAGATAATGAAGGACCTGAACAATTAATCTGTATGTCGCTGCTAAATTCAAATTCATCCAAATATTGAATGGATTTCATAACTTAGTGAATTAACTCTTCAATTGACAAAAGATCCCTCTTAATGATGATAATAAGCACATGAATATTGAATGAAACACTAAATCAAAAAACAACAAGAAGAAGAAATTTTATTACCCAGAAGAGTGTGAAGTAATTGTAGAAAATGGCTCCCTTTATGGTTCTTGAAATCCCATTTTGTAAGACAAAGATGAAGAAGAAGCTTTTGTTAGTTTTGTTGTAATCCCACATTGGATATTTGTCCTTTGAGTGGGAGTTCTAAGGCTATAAATAGGGCCTTGGGCTTAAGGTTTTAAGCACACCAACAATAAGCCATTTCTTCATTCTAGGCTTAGTTGTTTTCCTCTTCCTTTCTCAATTGTAGTATTTTCCTTATTAGTGAAATATTAGTTTGGTAGTGTTCGGAGACGTAGGCTTAATTGGCCGAACTTCGTTAAATCTTTGGTGTTCTCTGTTTGTTTTATGCTTTAGCTTTTAATTTGATGGTTGTTTCCGCAACAATTGGTATCAGAGCTTTTGGTCATAAAAACCGAGTTATATGCTCTGTGCTCCGTAGGTGTACTACGGTAGGTACATCAGAAAGGTTTTTATCACTGGGCTTTTGTTGACCCATTGGATTTCAGCAAATTAAAAGATATTGTTTTAAAACACTCATTTGGAAAAATCTAGGATAGTATATTGTCTGAAAGTCATTAGAAAAATTCTGTCAAAAAGGCTCCGGGAGTCTAAGGTCTCTGCGCCTCATCCAGTTACCTGGGAATTTTTCTAAGTAAGCACTTTAACTGAATATACTATTTGTGATTTTTTAATTTGAGCTGAGATGACAGAAAATGAAAAGCCACAAACTTCCACATCGGCAAAGACATCCATTTTGTCAAGAGTAGGGGTGACTAATGGTAGAATTGCGGTGGAGATCTTTGATGGTACGGGTCATTTTGGCATTTGGCAAGGCGAGGTTCTGGATGCGTTGTTTCAACAGGGTTTAGATATTGCCATTGAAGAAGAGAAACCAGAAGAAGTTGATGAGAAGGAGTGGAAAACAGTAAACCGTTTGCCATGTGGTACAATCCGATCATGTCTTTCCAGAGAGCAGAAGTATGCATTCTGTAAAGAAACTTCTGCGAGTGTCTTGTGGAAAGCTTTGAAGGAAAAGTTTTTGAGAAAGAGCAATCAGAATAAGCTTCACATGAAGAAAAGATTGTTCAGGTTCTCATACGTTCCTGGTACCACGATGAATGATCACATTACGAATTTCAATCAGCTTGTAGCTGACTTGATGAATTTGGACGTGACTTTTGAAGATGAAGATTTGGCATTGATGTTGTTGGGGTCGCTTCCTGAGGATTTTGAATTTCTTGAGACTACTTTACTACATGGAAAGGCTGAAGTGTCCCTTCGAGAAGTTTGTGCTGCATTGTATAGCCACGAGCTGAGGAAGAAAGATAAGAAAGAAAGCAGCAGTGGCGCAGTAGAAGCTTTGGTCATGAGAGGCCGTTTCCAGAAGAAGGGTAAAGGGAAGAAGGAGAAATCAAAATCCAGAGTTTGCAAAGATGAATGTGCCTTTTGCCGTGAAAAGGGACATTGGAGAAAAGACTGTCCGAAGCTGAAGCACAAATCTGGTAAAGGGAAGGCTGTTGCAGATTCGAATGTTGCTGAGTATGATGAGAACTCAGACTATTCACTAACAGTTGGGGCATCGTCAAGTGGTTCGCATGCATGGATTTTGGACACAGGTTGTAGCTACCATATGTGTCCCAACCGGGACTGGTTCTTTGACTTCAAAGAAATAGATGGTGGAGTTGTTCACACAGCAAATGACAACCCGTGTAAGACAGCTGGAATTGGGTCAATTCAGTTGAGGAATCATGATGGAGCAACCAGAACTTTGACAGATGTTAGATATGTACCGAGTCTGACGAAGAATCTTATTTCGGTTGGAGTCCTTGGCAGAAAGGGTTTCACAATTGTTATCAAAGAAGATTCTATGAAGGTCGTCTCTGGTGCACTGGTGGTGATGAAGGGAGTTCAGAAAAGCAACAACTTGTATTACTATGAGGGTAGTACAGTTATTGGTGCAGCAGCAACAGTTTCCAGTGATGACAAAGAACTGGAAGCAACCAGATTGTGGCATATGCGCTTGGGACATGCAGTAGAAAAATCCTTGAAAGCTTTGGCGAGTCAGGGATTACTGAATGGAGTTCGGTCCTGCAAGTTGGATCTTTGCGAGCATTGTATCAAGGGGAAGCAGACGAGAGTGAAGTTTGGCACGGCAATCCATAATACCAAGGGTATTCTGGACTATGTTCACTCAGACGTATGGGGACCTTCCAAGAATGTTTCGTTGGGAGGAAAGTCCTATTATGTCATATTTGTTGATGACTTCTCGAGAAGAGTGTGGGTGTACACTATGAAGTCAAAAGATGAAGTGTTGGAAGTCTTTCTCATCTGGAAGAAGATGGTGGAAACACAAACTGGAAGAAAGATCAAATGTCTCCGATCAGATAATGGTGGAGATACAGAAGTGATCCTTTCATGAAAGTTTGTCGAGACGAAGGAATTGTTCGACACTTCACAGTTAGACATACACCACAGCAGAATGGGGTGGCAGAACGGATGAATCGAACTCTACTGGAGAAAGTTCGATGTATGTTGTCTAATGCTGGTTTGGGCAGACAGTTCTGGGCTGAGGCTGTAACATACGCTTGCCATCTCATTAATCGATTACCATCATCTGTGATCCATGGCAAGACGCCTTTAGAGGTGTGGCATGGAAAAGCTGCTCTAGATTATAATTCCTTACGTGTGTTTGGTTCCACTGCATACTACCACGTGAAGGAATCAAAGCTGGATCCGAGAGCAAAGGAAGCGACATTTATGGGGATTTCATCCGGAGTCAAAGGATATCACTTATGGTGCTTAGAATCCAAGAAGATAATCTTTAGCAGAGATGTTACCTTTGATGAATCCACCATGTTGAATAAGGTAACAGTTGGGCAGATAGATGGTACTCCACAGCAGGTGGAGCATACTTCGAAACAGGTGGAGTTTGAGGGAAGTATGAATATTTATCCAGCATTTGAAAAATCTGGTACTCCTATTGTGGAAGTAACAGATATAGGAGAGGTTTCAGCACAGAAATCTCCACAGCAACATTTGCCAATTGCAATAGGCAAGTCACATAGAAACCGACAGAAGCCTGTTCGCTTTCGGGATACGGTGGCTTGCGCATCTTCTGTTGAAGAAATTCCGATGTCTTATTCTGAAGCTGTACAGAGTTCAGAAGAAGAAAGATGGAGGATTTCGATGGATGAAGAGATGCATTCCCTTGAGAAGAATCATACATGGAAGCTAGCAAGTCTACCTAAGGGAAAGAAGGCAATTGGGTGCAAATGGGTCTTTGCAATTAAAGATGGATTTCCTGACAAGTCTAATGTTCGCTACAAGGCAAGGTTGGTGGCTAAAGGCTACGCTCAGAAGGAGGGCATTGATTATAATGAAGTGTTTTCTCCAGTTGTGAAACACACCTCCATCAGAATACTGTTGGCCTTGGTAGCACAATTTGATTTGGAACTAGTTCAGATGGATGTAAAAATGGCGTTTTTACATGGAGACTTGGAGGAGGAAATCTATATGACTCAGCCAGAGGGATACTCGGTTGCTGGTAAGGAAAATTTAGTGTTCAAGTTGGACAAATCGTTGTATGGATTGAAGCAATCCCCAAGGCAGTGGTACAAACGATTTGACAAGTTTATGTTGGGGCAGAAGTACACCAGAAGCAAATATGACCATTGTGTCTATTTGAAAAAGCTACAAGATGGATCATTTGTCTATCTCCTCCTTTATGTTGATGATATGTTGATTGCTTCAAAGAATAAAGGAGAGATAGAGAAGTTGAAGGCTCAGCTGAATCTGGAGTTCGAAATGAAAGATTTGGGTGATGCCAAGAAGATTCTCGGTATGGAGATAAGCAGAGATAGGAAATTGGGGAGACTTTGTTTGACTCAGAAGGAATATCTGAGAAAAGTACTAAAGCATTTTGGCTTTGATGACAAGGCAAAATCAGTTAGTACTCCACTTGCTCCTCATTTCAAACTCAGTGCAGCTCTATCTCCAGTCAGTAATGAAGATCGAGAATATATGTCAAATGTTCCATATGCGAATGTTGTAGGTAGCTTGATGTATGCTATGGTGTGTACGAGGCCCGACATTTCACAGGCAGTTGGAGTTGTGAGCAGGTACATGCATAATCCTGGTAAAGGACATTGGCATGCTGTGAAATGGATTCTGCGGTATATCCAACATACCGTGGATGTTGGTTTGGTGTTTGAGCGGGATGAGAAGGTCGGCAGATACATAGTTGGATATTGTGATTCAGACTATGCTGGTGATTTAGATAATCGACGATCAACTACTGGTTATTTGTTCACTATGGCAAAGGCACCAGTCAGTTGGAGGTCTACCTTACAGTCTACAGTTGCTTTGTCTACCACAGAGGCAGAGTACATGGCAGCTACAGAGGCTGTAAAGGAGGCAATTTGGCTTCAGGGGTTACTGAAAGATTTGGGAATTGGTCAGAAGCATGTCAAAGTGCATTGTGACAGTCAGAGTGCTATTTACTTAGCAAAGAACCAAGTCTATCATGCAAGGACGAAGCATATTGACGTTCGTTATCATTTCATAAGGGAAGTTCTCGAAGCGGGTCAAATACAGCTTCAGAAAGTTCCGACTGCTGACAATCCTGCGGATATGGCAACAAAGGTAGTAACATCGATCAAGTTTCAACATTGTTTGGACTTGATTAATGTTCTCTCTACTTGACGTTGCACTTTGAAGACACTACCAAGCACGAGAAGGAATACGGAGAATTTGGTTGGGATTTCGTGGAAGATCGCCAAGGTGGAGATTGTAGAAAATGGCTCCCTTTATGGTTCTTGAAATCCCATTTTGTAAGACAAAGATGAAGAAGAAGCTTTTGTTAGTTTTGTTGTAATCCCACATTGGATATTTGTCCTTTGAGTGGGAGTTCTAAGGCTATAAATAGGGCCTTGGGCTTAAGGTTTTAAGCACACCAACAACAAGCCATTTCTTCATTCTAGGCTTAGTTGTTTTCCTCTTCCTTTCTCAATTGTAGTATTTTGCTTATTAGTGAAATATTAGTTTGGTAGTGTTCGGAGACGTAGGCTTAATTGGCCGAACTTCGTTAAATCTTTGGTGTTCTCTGTTTGTTTTATGCTTTAGCTTTTAATTTGCTGGTTGTTTCCGCAACAGTAATTGTATGGTAGGATTCGGATCCTCTCTCACAAAATATCATTGACTTTTTAATAAGTGCAAGGTTTCTACAATCACAGAATATGAGTTAAAAACAAAGTATTTTAATAAGTAAACTTTTGGACCAATAAGAGTTGGTCTATTCTTATTGATCTAAATGATAAGATCATATCTTCTTCCAGCGTAAAAGTTTTGAGCTTTGAATTCCCCGCTTTATTAAAGTTTAGCACTTATTAATAGAAAATTTGTAAATTCCACCGTAAAGTCTCATCGAAATCCGTGGAGGCCAATCCTTACAATTTACTTTGACAAATTATATTATACGACCTGTATTGTTTTCCTAAAAAAAAGTTTCGCAATATTTTTACATTTAACACTTTTATGCTACTGACACCGTCTTCATCCATCTCCCCTTCAACTTAAATGATAACTATATAGCTTCTGGAATTCGTACTTTTTTCCATTTAGCCCCTCAACTTGTCAAATGTAATACATTAGTCACTTTATGCCGACGTAATGTATTGTCACATCACGAAACTGATTATAATAAATTCATCCAACATCAACACAAAAAGGACTAAACGTGTTACTTTTAGTGAAACGAAGGAACTAGATGATAAAAGATATAAATTTAGGTGGCCAATAAATTGTCTCCTAAGTTGAGGTGGCCGGAGAAAAACTTTTAGACAAATTTAGGTGGCTGAGAATGTATCAAGTCGACTGTAGTAAAAATCAGCAGCCTTAACTGACTAGTCGCTAAAATTTACTCTACACGAATCAAATTTAACCTACTAAGTTGATATAATTAGATATGTAAATTTGAACCGATTTTTGACTGATTCAGACCGATTTAACCTCACTGGATACTTGCCATTCCCATAGTTAGGTCCGTCGGAGTGAGCAGCGAGGGATGGCGATGGCGCAACTCCCGGAAGAGTTAATAGTTGAAATTCTAGTACGGTTGCCGGTGAAATCCCTTCTCCGTTTCAGATGTGTTTCTAAACCTACACTCGTCCTCATCGACACCTCTCATTTCATCAATTCCCATCTCTGTAACTCCTCTCACAACTTCAATCTCCGCAAACTCATTTTCTCCCATGATCGTAAATTCGATGTTTACGATGTCAATCTCAATCTCGAACAAGACATCCAACGCCCTAGGAATCTAATCTCATCGTCATCCTTACAGAAAGAAGCCTATGTATACGGTCATTGTAATGGTTTGCTTCTATTGTCTCCAACTTCATTTTGTAACCGTATGTTTAAACTTGCTCTGTGGAATCCGTCCACCCGCCATTATAGGAATCTTCCTGTTTGCCCGTTCCAAGTCCCGTCTGATATTTATTTTCACAGCGTGATTGGGTCTGGTTTCGGCTATGATGACTCTACTAATGACTACAAGGCTCTTTTTATTGTACTTGTGAAGTGCTTACTTGGATTTGAGTTTCAAGTTTGGCTTTATGGATTGAAATCTAATACTTGGAGGAGGGTTCAGAATTTCCCTCTCATCGAACATAGTATCAATAGGGGTTTTCCTCGAATGGGTTACTTCTGCGTAGATGGTAGCTTGCATTGGTTATGCACACTTCACGGTTTTAAATCAGAGATTGTGTCGTTTGATCTTAGAAATGAGACGTTCTCGTTGATGCCTCAACCTGATTGCTCAATCAGCTCATTGGTGTCAACGGAATTGCATGTTTTAGAAGGATGTCTTTGTATCAGCAATTATTTTTATCCTCCGTTGTATCGTACTGATTTATATATCAGGAAGAAGGATGCGGTTGGTGTATTTACATGGGAGAAATTGTTCTCGGTTAGTGAACGCTTATTCGTTGACATACCTTGCCTTGCTACCCTGAAATTTTTTGGATATTCAAAGAGAAGAGGTAAGATTCTGCTTCATCTTAATAAGGGTCATATGATTTCATATGATCTTAATGAGAAAAGTTTCGGGCAGGTAGAAATAGACATGTATCCTTATTGGGATTCTCCAATTCTTTGTCTCGAAAGTCTTGTGTCAGTAGTTGGGGGTGCGTAGTTGTTGAATGATTAGACTGTTTTGTTATATTGATCCCTAGTGCTATTGTCTAAAGTTTTGTTGTTTCAACACATTTGAACTGGTTTCTGTATCTTATCTTCTTTCCGAGGAGATGATGGTACGCCCTGTACGCATTCTTTCGACTGTGAGAGAAAATCTCTAGTGGGTGCTGCCCATATCCAATACCTTTACATAGCCATGGGGTGCCTTGTCTACAGATTGGTTATGGTTCTTATTGTCGAAGAAAGTCTGGAGATAACCCCAACGCATTCATACAACTAATTTAGGCCACCCAACATGTGGCCAATTGATGATGATTTTGATTTCGCCAATTTGTGAAGTTGCTCCCCCAAAATTTACAGTTAAGAGGATGCGATTTAGAGGGCAGGCTTACCGAGCAGTAGAGTCCTCTTTCTAGACATGTAATACCATTTTACTAAAGTTAGCTTGTGAGATAACATTTGTGAGTACTACGGTTGGTGTTAGTCATACATCATTACAAATTCCTCTCATTTCTATCTCGAATATTTGGGTGCTATTTTTTGTACATTCCTCCTGTCTGAAATCAAATTAAATCTTGACATTGCCCACTTTTTGTCTCTACTACTGATGCTTTTCACTTTTGAGAGATTACTTACAACTGCTTGTGTCTTTTATGTGTTATCCTCCAAGCATAAGCCCCTATATGGGATACTTAGCATGTTGATCATTCATATTCATTTTCATTTCTATCATTGATCCTTCATGTTACAAGGGTCACAATGGAGGAGTATGTTTGATGAAGACTTTGAGTTTTATCCAGATTCCAAGCCTTTTTTGGAACTTACTACGCTGTTAGACTATGTTTTGAGTTCATTTTTGCATGCTTGCATCAATACATGAGCTTTCGTGAGTGAATTCATCGAAAAAACTGCATATTTTCTAAATGCATCTTTTTGTGTCTAATAACTAATGCAATGTAGAATTAGTGACAGAACTTGATAAAATTCTGCAGCGTCAATCTTCATATCATAGTTGTGGAATTAATTGGATCAAAATGTTAATCTTTATATCATAGTTTTGAGATTACTTGGATCACAATCTTCATTTGCTTAATTTAAGGTGACATCTGGTTTATAGCTGATAATTGTTCAAAGATTGGGGATTCTGTGAAAATACATCGAAATGTATCTTTTTGTATGTAATGGTAATATATTTTGTGTATGTCGAAGTCTACACCAGCTGTTTTGAGTGTGCTTTACAAAAATGGTGATGACTTAAAGATTTGTGGGTGCCTCTCTTTTCCATGTCATATTTCTGTCTCCAATTTTCTGTCTCCTTCCCTATCCCCCACTTAACTTTTGACATGTAGCTATAAATGTCCTAATTTGCTTTAACAATTTAATATCAATTCAACGATGGTTAACTCAATCTAATTACTGAACGTGTTAATTAGTTCACTGCCTCAATTGTTGATCATCTTCTTCACCAAAAGAAAAAAATTGTTGATCATCAACTTGTCCAATTTAGGATGTTGTTTGTCAATCTCGGTTGGATAAATGAGCGGACCAGGAGCCCCTTGGCTAGTGCATCAACTAAGAAAATGGTTGTTCATCTTACCTGTGATTGTTTCAATGGGAGGTCTGTAACTTTTTCATTCTAATCACTATGCGGAGTTTGAATAATCTCAGTTTGAACCATGCATACGCTCATAGCATAAATCGGTAATTGTTTTTTCTAGGAATTTATCTGTAATTGTTTACGTAATTACATAGAGTTTTACATGACAATATAGTAAATCTGGTCTCTTGAAATAAATCTCAAGTCCTATTCATTTTACTTACGGGGTCGTACCAATTCGGGTTGGACCAAGCTTAACGTCATTGTCAAATATCTAAACCCAGCCTATGAAGAACAAACATAGGCTAAATAAACTCTTACACATGGCTAATCCAAAGTATCAAACGCCTCGTCCCCAACGAGCAATCCATTATTAAGCATGTTTTTTCTCCTTTTCTGCAGTAAAATTATCTTTTCTCTAACTTCTCGACTCGATGCTTTGAGAAAACCTACGTGTTCTTAAAACCCCGGGCACGCGTATATTCACTATATATCACATCATATTCCTAAAGTACCATTTTTAAACATTTGTATAATCTCAAAATTCTTTATGTCCCATCATACTTGTCATCTCTTTCATCCACTTCCACTAGTAGAAATCACACAATTCACAGTACATTTCCAAAGAAAAAGAAATACAAAAACGTCGACTATTCTTTAGCTATCAAAAAAACACTTCGGCCGACAAGTACCATGGACATCTAAAATTGGATGAAATTTAACGAAATTAGATGTAATGTATTGGTCAGGAAAAAAAATATATCGTATGAGGATGAAATAATCAGAAAGAGACACAGGCTGAGTTAGCGGAACAAAATGTATAATTTGAATTGATCAGTGGTTAATCAAATCTAATAAACTATAATCTAGTTGTGGCAGTTTTTAAATACCTGACAAATAGTTAACTAAAATGAATTTGCCAACCAGACTGGATCTATTATTTGCAGTGGAAAAAACAGTACTAGATAATTAGGAGATATTACCAAAAAAGAAAAGATAATTAGGAGATGTTTTAACCTATGCTGCAGCTTAAAATGTCTATCTCATTTTCCTCAATGGTAAGAATCGGTACCGGAATCAGTACAATACAATGTATAGAAGACGATTTTGAACAATACAAGAAGTTAGGGATGCTTAGAACAAAAGTACGATAAAAAACAGTGGAAAACAAAAAAACAAACTATAGAAAAGAACATTAATTAACTTGCACTAAACAAAATGACACCCTTCTAAAATTGGAGTCATATAACACAGCAATTAGACCTGATAAGCTTATATTTACAAAACATAGCAACATCTGCATCTTCGCAATTGCCAAAATGGTAATGAATGTTAGATATATAGTTATAGCAGATATTCAGTACTTCTACCTTTAATATAGCTAACAATGTGAGACTCAAACCCCGGGTTCCTATCTTCAGAATCAAACTGCAGGTACCTCTAAGGCTGTCAGTTTCTAACCTGACAACACAATCTATGGATAAAATATGTTTGATAAGATGCATTTGACACAGCTATCATATTTGTTTCATTTATATCAATTTATAATCATGCAGAATATATAGGTTATATCACACGATTATGACATGATAACCAGTTTTGACACACCTAATCTAGCTATTATGGAGATGGACCTTATCAAACCATCGCAAGTCCTCAATCACTCCCATCATACACACGATAAAAATCCCGTGAAACCAATGGAATGGGGAATGGACTTGGGGTCATTTGTCGTATGGAAGGTCTTTATTACAGCAAGGAGAACTCCATTCCAGCAGAAGCAGGAGCCTATGAATGTGGATCCTAATAATGAAGAATTTAAAGAAAAAGAACTCACAAATGAGGAAGAAAATGTAGATAGAGACATGGAGAACGAGTCTTATAATGAACAGAACTGAATTCTTGAGCTGAAATCACTTGAAAGATCATTAACATAAAGCAGGCTACAAGATCCTTACTTATCTATCAACTAAAATTAGTCTCTTTTTTTCCGACAAAAAGCTAAATTAGAGTCATAAACCACACACATTAGACATGTTAAGCTTACATATCGAGAGCATACGTTACCTTTGCTGAAGCCAAGGTAATAAAATTACAATCACATCTTTTTCACTTCACAACAATCATCAAAATGCTAATAAATATTAGATAGTTAGGAGATATACAATACTACTTTTACCTTTGGTGATGCCGACAACGTGAACATCACGTTTTCCTATTCAGAATCAACCCGAGGTTCCTATCTTCAGAATCATATCTAGACCCCAACTATCTTCAACTACAGAAATATCTCTCTCTTCTCCATGCAGCTTCAACTCTGTGCACCTATTGCACAAATCGATAACATGCTTAAAGTGCTTCTCTGATAGTGAGGGAACACTGAAAGGAAAAGAAGATTGCAAACAGAAACTCGACCATCTTTACTTTCAAACCTCATTCTTTGATTTTTCAAACACTTAACTAGGGCTGTGAATTTCTGACATGGCAACAAAATCTATGGAGACAACACATTTGACATGACTGGTATGAAATTTTTTCTATACAATCATGTAGTTTATATTAAGTAAATATATAACACAACAAACTAATCTGACATATATAATACAATTTGCTTCACATGCTAGTCAAGTTTATGGTTTCACTAATTCACTAACAGCCCCATTTCAAATGTGCACCTCCCAACCCCATCATTTTTGTCTAAACAAATCAACAAAACAGAAACTAAGAAAATATAACTTAAAAACCTATGAAAAGCATTGAGACCAAGTCAAGCATCAAATAGCAAAACATTAGAAAATTACCTTGAGTTGACATTAAGCACATTCACATCATGTCCTGATAGAGCATATTTCATAGGAACAAAGCTTGGAATAAAAGGAACTGCTTCAAACTCGCATTTGAATCCGCAGATCTTCAAGTATCTAAATCCTTTTTTCCTTGGATCCTTATATATAAAAGCATCTCCCCAACGATGAAACATCAACAATGCCCCATTATTCAGGTATTTTATGGGTTGAAATGGGCCATAAGGCCGTTTATCATTACCATCATTCTGAAAGGAGAAAATTTGAGACCAAGACTTCTTTGCACCATTATCCTTCATTGCCCAAAAACGAATATCACGAGATCCAAAAGCGGGTATGAAGAGTTCTCCACCTAACACTCCCATGCTCACTCTAAAATCACGATGCAATAGTGGTATTGAAATTGATTCAAAGCATTCATTCTCAATGTCGAAAGAAATTACACACTGTGGTTCGAAAGTGGTCAACCAATAAACACACCCATTGAAATAAGTAAGGAATGACATGGCTGTTGAGGTGGGTAGAAAGGGAAGGACTCTCCAACTTTCTTCACCAAGAGTATGCACTTCAGCCACAACAACTCCATTTTGTTTGGTCTTACAGCTCGTAAACATCCTCATCACCTTATATTGGTTAGAAGTGGGACTAAAACCCAAACCACAAAAAATCCTAGGCCTTTTAGGATCGTCATTAACAGTCCTAACCTCTGGAAGATTAACAAACTCACCTGTAACAGGATTGCAAACTATAACAGGTTCATTATCAGATGGATTGGACAAACAAAGCAAGCCGTTGCACGAATTAACAACCTCATACTTGTGATTCTTCAAATTCAGTTTGATGCTATTCTTACTCTCAACTTTTTCTTTATCAAGTATCATTTGGATATTGCGTATTGGGAGTTTCAGTTTGGAGTCAAGTTTAAACTCAATAGACGAGCTATCACAAGACATGTCAAGCTTACACTCTGGCTGCACAAGATAAAGTATCCTTGAGAGTAACGTAAAACGTGACGTTCGAAGCAGAGGATAAACCTCGGCTTGATCAAAATGGAGCTTTGCAAAATGAGGGTCTGAAATTAGATTGTGCCATGATTTGCAAACACATTTGCACACGAAAATCCTCTTTATAGAGAGACCGAGTAAAATAGTAACGAGAATATTATTTGGCAGATCAGAAAACGGAGGACCTGAATAATTGATCTCTATGTGGCTGAGTATTGGTTCCACTGCTTCATTCCTTCTTCTCTTTGCTGTTGAATTCACTCCTCTATTCATGATACTACGACAACGGAAATGACAATATCAGTAACACTGAATTCAAATTAATAAAAGAAATGAATGATTTGATGATGCAGTAAATTAATTCTACAATTTCATCTCATGATTTAGTAAGTTAATTCAAAACATCAAAACCTAAATTCTGCAAATTCAATAGCAGAATACATGAGAAAACTTAGGCCGTGTTCTTTATGCCTTATCAATAATTTATTTCAGTTCAGTAATTTTCCTCATTAAATGGACTTCAATTCAGTTCAATTCAGTTTGGTCATAAAGAACATGCCTTCGGGGGAAACATCAACATCAGAAAAATGGGAGTGAAAGAGAAGAAAAAAAGATTAAATAGTTGAATTCAAATGACATTATCAAGAAAAGAAAAAACCCTAATTTTTCTACAAATTTTGATTTCATGTCATGAAAAAACCCTAATAAATTCTAGGATTGAATAGCATAATGATGAGAAAAATTAGGGGAAAAATAAAAAATCTAGAAAGAATTACCGAAAATTTGAGAATGGCCTGCAAAAAGAGAAAGAGAAATGTCTCAACTGATAATATGTAATTGCAATTTGGCGGGAATTTATGAAATTATGGAGGGAAATTAATTAATAGACTGCTTCTTGAATTGGGCACTGAATTGTATAACTTTTGATGGGCCTTAGCGGGCCCTTAGCTTAATTCTGTTCAAGTTCAGCCCATCAAGTATTACATTTACGTTACATTACATTGAGTTCCCCGACCAAACTGGACATGATTAAGTCACTTCGATGAATTTGGATACTAATGTGGGTGTAGGATTTAAAATGGCGTAGAGTAGGGATAAAACTACTCGTCTTTGTTCTAATTTTAATTCAATGTAATGTTGTCCCTTAATTTAAATAGATGGCTCAGATTTTTTTAACTCTACGGAAAAAGAGTTTTCTTCAAGCTAATGGGAGTGTTGGGGAACTTTTGTGAGGTGAGACGTTTGAACTAGATGTTTTGAGTGACTGAAGATCCGGTTTTCTTTGAGACCTTTCTGAACAATTTCAAGATTTAAAAACCGAGAGTATGAGAGAGAATGTTAGGAGAGAATAGTTGTTGGTAATGAAAATGAAGAATTCGAGTTGCTTTTATAGAATTTAGGAAGAGACGTACGATTCTTGTATTGCCTCATACGAGAGTAATGTACATCCTGGATCATATTTATTTCTAGATTTGATTTGGGGAGTTCGGAAAGACTGTACAACGCTTATGTAACACTATAGAGTTGCAGAAGGGTTGTACAGGCCTTATCCACGGGTTTAAATTCATTGGATTTTAGTGACACGTCGGCATAATAATTCTGAAGAAATAAGTGTCGTACAATCAAAGATGGATCCAGAGGGGCATTAGGCGCACGTGTCCCCTATTGCCCCGAAAAAAACTTAAAAAAAATTACTTTTTTTATATGTAAAAAACGTAAAATTATCTAAAATAAATACATGTATAATAAAAACAATATAAGAAGTTAGTAGAGTAGGTATTATCATTCAATTAAAAGATCCTAAGTTCTACCCCAACATTCCTCATTTTTTACTTTTCGTTCTTTTTCTATATTTTTTTTTTCCATCTTTCCTCTTGTTTTATATGTTTCGTTCTATTTTTTCTCTCCATAATTCTTACTATTAATTTTATTTTTTAAATTGAAACAAAAAAATTTAAATTTTTTCAATTTTATTTTTATTCTATATTTTTAAAATTTTTCCTTTTTTCATATATCTTATTCTATTTTTTTTCTCCGATATTTTTGATATTACTTTTATCTTTTCATTGAATTAAAACACAAATTCATACTTTCTTTCTATTATTTTTAATTACATTTTTTCCTTTCTCATAATTTTTGGTGTTTTTTTATGCAAACCCAAGTTACATGACAAAAAAAATAAATTTACATGACATTGTGCCCCCCCTCTTATCAATTTCTGGATTCGCCACCGCATACAATCAACTTTTTTTTTCTGTCGAGAAATGGGGGGAGAACCGTACGATTCTTGGTGATAGCCGTACAGTTCATAGGAGAGCTGTATGATTTTAACAAGTGTCATATGACATTTTTGCGAGAGAGCTATTTGACATAAAAAAATCGTATGGATTGAGTGATTTATGACTTTGGAAAGTCATTATGTTCGCTTTTGAGTATTGTCGTTTGCTTTAGTTGGTAATTTGATAAGCCTATAAATGCTTACATCATAGGGTACGCAAATTGGTGTTTACAGTTACGTTGAAGTAATCATTATTTTGTGTTTATCACAGTTGAATCAAATTATGTCTCATACATATAATAGTTAGAATGTACAAAGTAATAATTATTCTGTAAACACAACAACTATAAAAAATCAATAAGCTTTTTTATAAATTATAAGAATCAGAATTCAAGTTCTTAATTCACCACTCACATATTAATGAGCTGGGTTAAAAAATCATAACTAATATAAAAGTATGAAAAGGGAACAAAAATGATATGGGGACGAATGTAGTTGAGATAAGCAAACCGACAACAACAAAAATAAAAGCCCGGCCCGGCCCAGCCCAGCCCAGCCCATCCTGAATTAATATGAGGAGCAAACCACCGCCATAAACTTATATATAAGTAGTTAATTATATGATCATCCTTCACTTGACCTCTCAAAAAAAAAAAAAGTTGGAGTGAGGTTGATCTTTGCTTTCAATTCAACCTTTTTCTAATTCTAATGAATAATTTCATGAAAAAGAAAAAGGTCGTTTTGAAAGCAAAAGACCAATATCACTGCCAATCTTAATTCTCATTAATCAAATTAATCTTTCTTTCAATCTTCTATACAAACAATATATTCTTTGCCTCCTCATATTTTTTTACTTAAAGACTTAAAGATTGCGATTGATTTTTTTCTTTCTTCTTTCTCATAAACTTTATCGTTGTGCTCTTCAATTTTCATATTTTATTATGTGTTCTTCTTGTTTCGTTCATATTTAGATTTTAATTCAATTCTTTCTATCTTCTTTTTTTTGTAACAATTCAATTCTTTCTATCTAATCATCTTCAAATCTTTCTTTTTCAGATTTAACAAACTTGTTTTCAACTTTTTTTTCTTATCATGATTCCGTTTGTGTGGGTTTGTCATATTTTATTTAATCAATCTTATGGTGGTCTCCAAAGATTTCTTGATTTTATACCCTATGTACCCACATTAAGAGAAAATTATAAAAATAATGGACCGAATATAAAAACATAGCTGCGTTTTTTACCTAATTTTTAAATAGAATGGTTTCAAAATTTGCAAATAAAAATATTAAATTTTTCATCAAAAAATTCACTTTTGGTTTCCTTTCAATTGTTAGCTTTTAAAATTACATATTTGCAAATTTTAAAACCATAAAACTGTATTTGATAACCACAAAAGAAAAACTTTTCTCTAAAGTAAATTGTACCTTAATAGCAATTTTAGCAAAGGGCACCAAGGTGCCAAGTTGAACAAGTAACCCCTCTAAGGCCAAATACCTACAAAATTTAATGGTTGTTTGGTATACATGTATTTATGTACACAATAGAAATTGCCATGATTTTCTAATTTGGCTAGTTGTTTGGTTGACATGAAATTGAGAAAATATGGGCACTCAAAATTCATGGGAATTTGAAATTCCCACATAATGTGGGAAATTAATCACCTAGCTCCCCTTGGTCATTCAAAATTCATGAAAATTTCAAATTCTTTAATGTCAACCAAACACATTTTGGCTATTTCATGAGAATTACACTAAGGAAATAATTTCCTATGAATTTGAACTTTCCACGGAAATTAAATTCCCATATATACCAAACGACCTCTAAGTTCACTATACTCAAATTTAAAATGTGTGATGATGTTTCAACACTCAACTATTTTGGATTAAAGTTAAAGTTGTTTTTTTGTCGCAAATAATATCCATAACAATATGTTCCTTTTTTCTTTAACCAAATACACAAAACTAATCCAATCGGATATATATACATTATACAAAGAGATTTATGTTATTTCATGTGTCTTTATATTATTGACTTGACGTACATGATATGTCGAGTGTGTTCTAAATTTCTCATACATATGATAGATGGCAAAAATTATTCAAAACAAATTTGTAATTCCGAGTGCTAGTTTCATCTTTTCACAACAGTTTTTTCAATGTTTAATTTCAATCACATGAAACATAGTGTTTATTAGGTTTTATAAAATGACTACTTTTCAACATTTCTTATCCATATTTAGAGTTTGAAGCTCCTTGTGAAAAATTATTTATGGCATGTTACCAAAGAATATCTTAAGACCGCCTATGATCAACATTCTTTATAAGTTAGGGGTTGTCCAAGAAAATGTTCTAAAACACATGGTGTAAAGCCTTGCGCTATGCCAGTCAATATCTTACTTTTTATCAACAATGCATTCCGAAACAAGGGGTAATTCTAAAAATGAATGAATATCTCTAATCAACAATTCAATAGTGTGCTCGCATGTGATCAAAACAAATTCCTATAACAAGAAACTTTTAATTAGTCTACTATCGTAATTAGTTGAATTCTCCTAAGGCTCGGTAACTTCCCTCCTTTCCTACATACATATGAAGGTGAATGTTATGGTCACGTTGTTTTTAGTTTACTTTATTTCTACTTTGTTTAACAACTATTGAATTAGTTTCTCTACAATCATCCAATAGTATGGGTAAAAAGCACCCAAGGTCACTCAAGTTTGCCTCATGTCACAACATGGTCACTTAACTATAAAATAGGACAAGAAAATCACTAAACTTTCATTCCGACCACAATAAGGTCACAGTCGCCGATTTGGTGTCCACGTGGAGCCGGAACTATGACGTGGACAATCTAATAGGATCCTGGATGCCATGTGGCTTCCAGGTGTGAATTTTTTTTGCCACGTCACTGACATGTGAAAAATTAAAAAAAATAATAATAATTTCAAAAATAACGTTGATTAATTGAGGTGAAATAAAAGTTTTGCTGTTTAACCTACTTTAACTCAATACTAAAGAAAATCCAAATTATAGTAGCAGACAATTTAGTAACTTAGTTCTTCTTCTTCTTCTTCTCCATGTCGTTCTTCACATATTAAAACCCTAGATTTTTTATTTGCTAATTCTTTTCAAATTTGTGGAGCCTAGTTGTTGAGAGTGGTCAGTCTCTGAATGTGGACTCCATTGTATAGAACCACCAACTGTCAACCCCCGATATACGGTATGTCAATATTATTTGGATTCGTTAAACCTGAGTTGGTGTTTAAAAATCATATCTATTATTATTTGTTTTTTTATTGTCCGGGCTCCATAACTTCTTTAGCACGCTAGCTTTTCATTAAAAAATCTGATTTTGTT
This sequence comes from Euphorbia peplus, assembly GCA_028411795.1. Classification (NCBI taxonomy): domain Eukaryota; kingdom Viridiplantae; phylum Streptophyta; class Magnoliopsida; order Malpighiales; family Euphorbiaceae; genus Euphorbia; species Euphorbia peplus. Next base: position 16,983,755 of record CP110837.1, on the reverse strand, counting down.
TATGATATATAGATCCAGGGGAAGGTTATTTCACTTTGAAGCTTTGGTGGAACAGTGAGATAGATGGAACGACATGAGGGTGTTGAAGAGCTTGTTGATGAAGATTACGATGTCCCGTATGGGGATGACGATTACAATGATGTCATAACAGATATAGCTTCTAAGAAGAAGGTGAGGGAGGGAGAATATAAAGCATCTACTTCAAAAGGTAGACCGAATAAAAGTGAGAAAAGCGAAGGAAAAAGGCCAATAGTTTTCGATGAAATATCGGACGGTGAATTCTACACCATCCGATGAGTTGCATACTGCATCAGATTCAGAAGAAGATTCAAAGCCCAAATATTCCGAATTCAATATGGAACGTGACTTTTATAGTCCTCATTTGGAATTGGGTATGTTGTTTGGAGATTTTGGCCAATTTAAGACCTCGTGCATCAATTGGTCTATCAAAAATAGATTCGAGATCGTTTTTTCGTGGAATGATACTGTTAGATGCATATGCAAATGCTCCCAAAACACAAAGGAACGACCTTGTTATTTCAAGATACATGCTTCCCATGTGTCCAAAACAGATCCAACCGTGAAAATTAAATCGATTAATCTTCAACACACTTGTGGCATGGTGTTTAAGAACTTGCAAGCAAAATCAGCATGGCTTGCAAAGAAATACTATGATCAATTCAAGTCTGATCTTGAGTGGTCAACAAATGGGATTATGAAGTTGGTTCAAACTGATTTATCTTTGACAATATCAAGAGAGAAAGCAAGGAGAATGAGGGGGTCATGCAAGAAAATGGATTAATGGTGAAGAAAAAGAGCAGTATGCCAAGATACTCAGATATCAGAAAGACATTGAAGAAACCAATCCTGGCTCAACTATTCAGCTATGGCGAGATATGGGTGTCTTCAAAGGGTTTTATGTATGTCTACAACCATTGAAAGAAGGTTTCAAAAAATGTAGAAGACCACTAGTATGAATTGAAGGTTGTTGGTTAAAAGGAACATATGGTGGTCAACTGTTATCTGCAGTCACAATCGATCCTGATGATTGCATATACCCAATAGCTTGGGCAGTGGTAATGACAGAAAGCACGAAAACTTGGACTTGGTTTCTTTCATTGCTTGGGCATGACTTGAACCTATATGATAATGCACAAATTACTTTCATGAGTGATCGCCAAAAGGTATAACCTTTATTGATTTGCTTGTGATTTTTTTAACAGCTTATTGATGCTTAAATGCACTCTCATTTTAATTGTTATGAAAATAGTTGGTGTGCGTCATAAGAGCTGTTCATGACTTATTTCCTGAAGCTGAGCACCGACATTGTGTGCGTCATATTTACACCAATTTTAGAGAACGGTTTAAAGGAAAGCTACTTAAAGACTTGTTGTGGAATTGTGCGAGGGCCAGCTATGTTCAGAAGCTAACTAAGGCACTTGACGCGTTGAAAGTGGAAAACAATGATGCATATGAATGGCTTTTGCATCCAGACAGGCCGACAAGTAGTTGGACAAGAGCATATTTCAGGACTCAGACGCAATGTGATATGTTGTTAAACAATCTTTGCGAATGTTTCAACAAGTATATCTTGGATGCACGTGGGCTGCCAATAATTAGTTTGAACGAAAACATAAAGCTTAAGCTAATGAGAAGGATAAAGAAGAAAAAAGGATCAAAGCGAAAAGTATGTCGGGAAGATATGTCCGAAGGTGCAAAAGAATCTGAACAAACTAAAAGTAATTGCAGCTCAATATGAACCAGATTATTCTGGTGGTCCACGTGTTTTTGTTAGTGCTCCAGGAGGTCCTTACATCGTTGATTTGGAGAAATATACGTGCACTTGTAGACAGTGGCAATTGACAGGGCTGCCATGTGCTCATGCTATATCAAGTATACAAGGCAATAATCAACAAGTTGAACAATTTGTATCCTCATGTTATAATGTTTCAACGTATAAGGAGGTGTATGGGAATTGCATAAACCCGACAAATAGTGAGGAGTTGTGGCCTGAAGTTGGGGACCAAGGACTTATAATTCCGCCTCCAGAGATTAAGAAGAAAAGAGGAAGGAAGAAGACTGCAAGGAGAAAAGAACCAGAATAACTTGAAAATGCCAATGCTCAAAAGAAGGATAATAAGAAACAAAGAAATGAGGAAGCAACCAATGTAACAAGGAAGCTAAGAAAGAAAGGTGTGACCAAAGTAAAATGTAGTTTGTGTGGCAAAGAAGGCCATAACAAAAGGCATAATTCGACAAGCAAGAAGGAGAAGGTAAATATTTTAATCAAGATCAACTTGTTTGCTAAAATTCAACAAAGATTATCTTGTTTACTTTAATGTTTACTAATATATTGAAATGATTCTCTTACACTATTCAAAACTTTTGTAGGTCCGGACAACACAAAATAACCGCAATAAAGAAAATGGAGACGATCCGATTATGGCTGCAATGAATTCACAGGTTTGCAAATTCAATTAGGATGTACTTGTTGTTAAATTTAATAATTATATGAAGTAGTTCATTTTAAAAAATACCAAGGAAATGGTGTTGGCATATGTTTAGGTGTCAACAAATGACAATAACAATGAAGAATATACTGGAAATCTTTTTAAGATTTACTTGCATACCACAAACATGTCAACAATATTTGAAATGCCAATACAGGTAAATTAAAGTTTGTTGTTGCATTCTTTGACTCAATTACATATTCTCAATAACTTTTGTTCTTTCTAATGGTTTTTCACAGGGACAAGATAGGATGGAGCCTCCGCCTAACATCAAAAAGTACACGAGATCTCCGCCGAAACTAGCAAAGCGATCTACCCAATTGCCGAAGTTCAAGAACGTTCTATCTTGATATTTGTTGCAGAAAAACCTTTACAGTAGCTCGACTCAAAATTAGAAAAATTTGGACATATATTAATTATGTGTGTTGGATATTGTTTTGATCACTATTAATTTTAGACACTATACTTGTTCAATGGAATTGTTGTTTGGTTAATGTCTAGCTCACGAAAGTCTATTTTTAGACCATATATTAATTTTTGGATATCCATTTTAGATATTAAACTTGACCAACATCAAACATCATTCTACAGAGATATTAATCTTAAAATCATATATTAAATGCAAAAGTTTACTTATTATAATTGTTGAAGTATTATTTTTTAGAGGAAACTATAACATGAAAAAACAAACAAATTTATGTCTTTCTCCTAAAAAAGTTAAAATTATGTGGTTGGAATGAAAGTACACTGACTTTTTTATGGTTTATATGAAAGTTCAGGGATTTTCTTTCTAACATTTTTTGAATTTTAGTGACTGGGTTGCAGTATTAGGTATTAGATGCCTATTACTCATGGTTAACTATAGCTTCTTTTTTTTTTGCCATGGTGATGTGACAAAAAAAATTACATGTGGAAGCCACGTGGTATCCAGGATCCTATTAGATTGTCCACGTCATAGTTCCGGCGCCACATGGACACCAAACCGAAGACTATGACCTTATTGTAGCCGGAATAGAAGTTTAGTGATTTTATTGTCTTATTTTAAAGTTAAGTGGCCATGTTGTGACAGGAGGCAAACTTGAGTGACCTTGGATGCTTTTTACCCCCAATAGTATACAAAACAAAGTAATGGTTACTTTGCTTACAAAGTAACTATATAATTTTCTATATATGAGTGTTCACATCACATTAAAGGTACATAGCATTACTGTTTTACATTAATTACATATCCTCTCGGATATACTAGATGAGGGGTCGTCGGTCAATAATTTCAAACTTAACCTATCTAATCATTCCGAACGAACCTGATTGAGTGTTTTGTTAATTTCTTTACTGAATTCAACTATAATTCTAGTGTAAACTTTAATTTGCATAATATCTAATCATCTAGAACCTGTTAATCACTTCCATCTAGAAATATAGAATATTCAAACACATAATTATACATATTTAGGAAATAGGACCACATATGATATGAATATGATCATGTCATATTTGAAAATAATGAAATAAATCCAAGAGAAAACGTTATCAGTTTGGTGGAATGTTTTTGCTTTTTGTTTTTAGGATTGAATGTTAGTGTTTCTGCCAAAAGTTGTGGATTACATTTCAACATATTGTTTTTGTCAATTTTAATGAAAAATAATTGAGGAAAAATAAATAAATGTGGTCTACATCATCCTATTTTGTCCTGCTTATAGCTCTCTATTCTTTTTGCAGCTCTTCTTAATTTCTTCTCTTGAATCATGGCAGTTTGGTACTGCATAGCTGTAAGGTGTGCCAAACATTGATTCTATATTTTATTTTTTTATTAAATTGCACAGTTGTGCTTACATTACAATATAGGAAAACTCCCACTCATTGTGTGATTCGAACTCATGACCTCTCTATTTATAATTAGAATATTTAACCAATATGTTAAGACCTTCATCACACCAAACATCGATTCTATGGTATGCTCTTTTTTATTTATATTCAACATATTTCAGCAATTTCAATTTTATTCAGCAATTTTAGTTCAGTTCAACCATTAAATTCAAAATTTTCAGTTCAGTACAGAAAAAAAAACATGATATATTTTTATAATATATATATATATATATATATAAATAATTCCTTAAATTCTTTGTTCTTGTTCTTATAATTAGCCTTTGTGCACTTGCCTATTGAATACTAAGCCCAAAAAGAAAATAAACAAAAATTGAGTTATGTTTTTTAAAAATTTCTAGCAGCTTTTGCTTCTTTACTTTGTGCTTAGTTCATTTATTCGGTGAGAGAATTATGTGATTATGTACAAGATATTGGCTGCCTTTTCCCATGATTACATCTCCACGGGTATGTTGCTTTTTTTTATTAATTAGCGTTTAGGGGGGTTTAAATATTATAACTCTTGGACCCGTTCCGAATTCAGATTAATCGACTTAATGTGGTTCGGAAACCCAATGAAAAACCAAAAAAGGATTAATAATTTTCACATTCCTAGCTATTAATCTTTAGTCCCCATAAGGTTGTTATGGCTATTGTAACGGAGATAAGATCCAAATTTGCTTCTAAAATATTTGGGAAGGAAAAATATATTATATACACGAGACATTTTAGTATACTTCTGGAGCACAATGACATATGGTACTCCAAATATATAAATAATATATTTTTTTAGTGCTCTAAACAGTTAGAGCAATTTTTTATTCAAAATAGAATACGGAGTAATTTTGAGATAAAGTAACAAAACTCATAAAACATGACTATAACATATAGGCCTTGTTTGGGAACGAGCTGTTAGCGGTTAGCTGTTTGAATTAGCTGTTAGCGGTTAGCTGTTTGAATTAGCTGTTAGCTGTTTACCTTTTTGCATTAGTTGTTTTGACTAGCTGTTTTGACTAGCGGTTTGTAAACATGTTTGGTAAAATTTAGCTGTTTGGGTAAAATGACAACTAAGGACATTGATATTATTGTATAATATATGTAGTTAAAAGCTTAACAAATATTATAAAGTCTTCAATAATATAGAAAAATAAAAGAAAAAATAGGAAATAAATAACAAATTCATATTAAATTACATAATTGTAGCTTACAAACCACATTTCAAATAATAATAAAGTTACATAATTATATCATTAATCCATAAACAAAACACTAATACATGTTTTTTTTTAAAAAGTCATAAATAGAAGTTGCTAAAAAATATTAAATCAAGTAACTTCAAGAAATAGTGGAAATAGTTAATTTTCAAAAAATATTAAATAGAAAAGTAAAATAAAGTTGTAAAAAATATTAAATAGAGAAGTTGTAAAATATTAAATAGAGAAGTTGTAAAAAATATTAAATAGAGATGTAAAATTAAAAGGGTAAATGAGGATATTTTAGCCATTTATAAAAAATAGGAGAAAAAATTAATTCAAAAAGCTCCATTCAGGAGCTTTTTTAAAAAGACCTTTTTGGGCTCAAAAAGCTCTCCCAGAAAGTTCTTTGCCAAACACCATAAAAATTGTTCAAAATGCTAATTGAACTCAAAAAGCTCTTTTTAGCCAAAAAGCTCTTTGCCAAACACCCCTATAGGCTCATAAGCGAAGAAAGGGGCACGAATATCGATACACATTAATTTGTCGAGGACTGCACCTTCTGCCTTCTATATATATTCAGCTTTGGGGCTGCCAAATACACCCCAGCAAATGAAGGGATGCACATCTTTTTCTCATTACTCTATTCGAGGTTAAAACATCATCGTTTGGGTAAACTATATATAACAAAGTTTGAGAGTAGCCATATAAGATATAGGAGGAAACTAGAGCATATAGAATTTTACCATTTCTTATATGTATAATGTACTCCCTTAATATTTGGAACAATGAGTAATTTTCTCGTTTCAACATCTTCCCATGTGTTTTTAACTTCTACTTTTACTTCTTTTTTTTTTCCCTTGCATGTATATATAGTAAAAGTTGATAGTTATAATCATTTGTCATGTGAAATTTGATGAGTGGTAGTTAGTGAGAATTAGTGCAGATAATTATTTGTTAATTCATAATTAGATTTATAGGATAAAAATTATAAACTGCAGGCAGGGTCTAATCAGTAACAGAAATGAGAAGGTGGGGTTATAATTAATTATGTTAAATATTGTTAATTACTTTGGTAAAATTCAAATTAATCTAATTCACCACATAAAGTTGAAAACTTTTGAAAGCATACATTACCCAATAGAATAAAATAGACCAATCTTTATTCTTTTAGCTTAACTTAGCTTAGCTATCCAGAGAGACTGACATGAAGGGCCATGCTTTTCATTTGTTTTAAGTATGCTTCTTTCAGACAAGGTGTATAGTACCCATTAAGTTAAGCATCAAACACCATTCAACTCTTTTTTTATTTTTCAGACAAGATTATCATTTAACTAACTTTGTCTCTACATTTTCTTTATTTATTTATTTTTTATTACAAGAATCTCAACTGGGTTTCAAACTCTAGTGTTATTTATTTTTGAACAAAAACTTGTTCTATCTTGGCATTTTTCTGATGGTGGTTTTGAGTGTCAATGTGTTGTTTTTTCATAGAATCACAAGACTTTGCTCCTAATAAATAATTCTGAGGACAAAAATCAGAAGCTTTTCATCCACTTCTGCTCTTCATAATAATAAGCAAGGTTAGTTTATTATTTACTTTACATATATAGAGGTATGATTATAGTGTAGCAGCATTAGCAATTATCAAGAATCATTAAAAGTTGCTGCTGCTAAATTCTTGCTTTTTATCTCTCAGTTTCTCTTTGGATTTCAAATTTTGTTACCGGATTGGTACAAAACGGAGATCTGAAGAGCAATGAACGAGTTATTAGTTAATTAAATCACATATATATTTGATGCCTAATTTTCGCGGAATGTTTTTACTTCTTTCCCTGTAACTCATTCTGATTCTTTTTTCTGCAACTCTAGAATTCATATTTAATTGTTGCATAATCGTGTTTCCTCGCTTTTCGTCAAATTCTTGAATTTGTAGGCAGGGGACAATTCTAGGACAAAACTTGTGATCACTTCTTCATCTACTGGCCAAATGAATGATTCTGGTTCAGAAAGATCCAAGGCGTGGAACCTATACACAACAAGTTCAGACCCTACAATAGACCGAGACGGTCCATGGAAAAATTTCGGAACATCAATGAATGCAATAGCCTTTGGTTTTGTAGCAACAGCTATACTGATATCAATGTTCTTGATCATGGCTATTTTCGAGCATCTATTTAGGCCGAATCCTTCGTTTTCTTCGCCTCGGAGCGAATCGAGATCAGTTGAGAAACATGGAAATCTAGAGACAGTAAGTGTAAGTTATGTTGAGTGAAATGTTAGTAATTGAAAAGAAAAAGAAGATGAATGAGTATGGTTAAATTAATGAATGAATGGCAGGTAGGAACATCATATGCGTCGGATTATTCAGTAGTGATGCCAGGACACAAGTATCCAACATTTATTGCTCAACCAGCTCCACTTCCTTGTCCAAGGGAACGCATCTATTGGCCTAATCATCTTCAACGTATATAACAACCACTTGTATTTCCTTAATAACACTAGTCCCGCTATATCACAATTTTACTATGGACCACGTGTAATAGACTTCGACAAGGATAATAGAGAAGATTTTGTAACTTCTCATGTTATGCAAGAATGCTGAATATTATGTATGTACATGTTATAGGAGATTTGGTGTCATGGAAATGCTTGCTATTGAAAGTGATGTTGGTAGTGGGTCTTGGGTACAATTTAAAATGGTATCTGCATAATACCAAACATATGTAATATTATATCGATTGATGTGTCTTTCTTTTTATAGAAAATACTTCATAATTCGATAGTTCCTAACGGTACTTTTGGACCCCTAAACAATTTCTACTATATTTGGGTCGTCATCTTCTAGCCTAAAAAATAAATAAATACAAATTTAGTCATATTAAAATCCATATAGAGGCTATATAATATCTATACTATAAAAGTGAATGAAATGAACAGTAGCTAATTCAAAATTGAATTGAAAACAGTGTTTTAGTGTATTTTTGTCTTCCTCCAGCATCTACACAAACAAGCATAAGGACAATTAACGTGTGGGCTCTAAACTTCATCATCTTCTTTTTCTTTTCTTTTTTTTAATCTATTTTTATTTGTGTGGTTCATCTATTATCATTCCTTATCCTCTCATATCTACTTATCTCTTTTGTTTCTTAATTAATTCATACAACCAATTTCATATTCAGTCTTCTGTTTATATTTCATCTTCAGCCTAGATCTCAAAAAATTAATTGTTTTTTTCTCATTTCACAGTTGTTGATGGTTAGGAGATGGCTCACTCTGTTCGCGCTCAACCCTGCTTCTTAAATTCATGTGAGGTATGACTAACATTGTTAGTTGCAAATATGCTATATATTTATGTATTTATATATATCATATAATTTCATCCTACAACATGTGGTTTAATGTATTCCTCCTAGAATATGTGGTTCAATGTATGTTTACTTCATATAGTTACATGTCCGTCTAAAATCAATCCCTAAAGGAAATTTACCTAAAACTCTATTGTTGAATAGGTACATATGCGAACAGTTATACAATATCATTTTCTTTTCTGTTTTATTCTTTTTTGTGTTGTTTTTAGATTTACTTATGCGTGGGAAGGATCTATAAGGCATACAAGGTGCTGCAGACGAGACATTAATAGCTAGGTAAGGCAATTAACATTTAAAAATAAACAACAAATTGTGTTAAACCATATAGTTTTTTCTTTCTTTTTCTAAGAACATGAAATTAAGTTTGAATAATAGGAGAGTAAGGGAGGAGCCTGCCATTTGGTAAGATATGATAGTAGCGCATGAGTTGAGAATTGTCTTAATGTGATAATTAGTCGTAATGTTTTAGCATAAAGATGGATCACTAGCCTTATATGAGGAGACTCATAAGCATGCATTTTATCAAGTAATACTATCTTAAAGCTATGTAATGTTTACTTTTTTTGTTAGGATTCAAATTGTTAAGTTTGTTTGTTGTTGTGCAAAATTCTATTAATGTGACCCCGATGAAATTTTTAAAGATATTTTAGAAGGGATGTGAAGAAAGTGGCAGAAGCCATTTAAGTCCAAGCTTTGAGTTAAATGCACCAATAGTCACTCAACTTTGCTTGTTGTCTCAAAATGGTCACTCAACTTTAATTTGTCTCAATAAAGTGACTCAACTTTGAGTTTTGTCTCAATTAGATCACTTCATCAACTTAAAAATAAATTAAATACCAAATTAGTGATGTGGCTGCCATGTTGGCATAAGTCAACTTTTGACCGTTGACTTTGACCGCCACGTGGCAGCCACCTAGGCGCCACATGTCGTAAATTTGTATTATACATCTAAGTGGATGCTATGTGGCAGTCAAAGTCAACGGTCAAAAGTTGACTTGTGCTGATGTGGCATCCACATCATTATTTTATATTTAATTTATTTTTTAAGTTGATAGAGTGACCTACTCGAGACAAAACTCAAAATTGAGTGACTTTATTGAGACAAATTGAAGTTGAGTGACTATTTTAAGACAAGAGGCAAAGTTGAGTGACCATTGATACATTTAACCCCCAAGCTTTAGGATACATGGTGAAAATTTGTGATTCAGAGCAAATAATTTGTTTCATTTAAGAGTTGTATAGCTATATGATTTTATCTGTAATTTTGAAGATTAATGTGCTCCAAATTCTGAAGTATTAAAATGGAATGACTAATATAAATGTGAAAGACTTTCCAAATACAATTTCAGATGTTTCATTTTGTAATACTGACCATTATTTTTAAAAAAAATAGTAATATTATCTATTTGATTACAAACTAGCAATTTATTTTTTAATTTGTAAATTTCTTTTCATTTGCAATAACTAACTAAGAATGTTACAAAATATACATAAAAGTTGTTTATTTGATTGAGTATCTTTCCATCTAAAGTCTGCAAATATAATAGAAAAATATTTCAGGATCAGATTAGCTTTTCGTTTTATACATATAGTAGCAATTAATATTACATTGAGCTTTTTTTAGTGTTGTTTTTTTTTTTTGACAACCAGCTTTTTTTAGTGTTGTTCATTTGGCTATTGGTGGAAGTTGGTATTTAAAGAAATTAACATGTCTCAAATGTAACTATTCCAGTAAAATAAAGTAAAATTCAACAATGTTTCAGACTATATTTTTTTCTCTTTGAATTTGAAGTTTCGTTTTATAGAAAGCTAATATGGGACTTCATTAATTTAAAAATAATTTCATTTTATTTTAAAAATGTTACGTTAATTCTTGACCCGAAGCGAAGCGAGGGCATCTTTCTAGTATTTATAATAATCACATATGGAATTCCTGTTCCATCCCCTTTAGAGCAAACCCCTATATAAATGGAGAATCACTAATCCAATTTTGCAACCATGGAAATGGATGTTGTGGAAATAGTTCACGCTATCCATCTCCATCATTTTGATTGTTAGTTACCTTGTGTCATCGTCTCTTGAGTTGTATTGTGGTGTCTCATCAATTTGTTAGATGTAGGGTTCATTAACTCGTGTGTTAGCTCATTGTGCTTTGTATGCGACTAGGCCTTTTTTTTTGTCGACTCTCATTAACATGAACTTTTTTTATAGACTAGATGCAATAAATTTGACCAATAATTAAAAATACATAACACCTCAATGAAAAATGATTGAAATTAAAGAAATTTATAAAAATTAGCTTACCTTTAATTCATAGATTTATATGATATTTCTTAAAAAAAAAAAAGGAAAAAAAATTCATATATAATGCTTGTGATTTACTCAATTTTTAAATAGGGGTATGTGGTTTAACAATTTGCAAACAAATGTATGTGGTATGAATTGGTTTGCAAATAGGATAATGTGCTATGAATATTTTTACAAAACAGAGTATTCGAAATCACATTATTGAGTTCTGGTGATAATTTTATATTTTAACTAACTTATATATATATATATATATATATATATATATATATATATATATTAACGCAATATTGATCTCCCAAATCAAATTGCAGATTTGTAAAATGAACTTAAACATCAATTTACTTCCTAAACTGCAAATTTCATAAAAGTGCAAAACGTCCATAATATGGTTTAATATTTCGATTTGAGGGTGGCAACACCATTGAATGTTATATTTCATCGACATGCAAATATATTTTTACTTAAAAAGTACGAAACGTACTTCGTTGCCATTAAAACGTAAAGTCGTAATTTAGGATACATTGTTTTGCAAAAAGAATCATACCACATACCTCGATTTACAAAATGTTAAACTACAGACATCTACCTCAGTAAACCACGATCATATTTGAAGTTATTAAAAAAAATAACTCAAATTCTCAGACTAGAGGAGACGCCCTCGCGTTGCTTCGGAATATTCACATTTGTATTGTTTTTGACCGAATTGGACCGAATTCAGTCAAACCAAGTCAATGGTATAGTTAAATTAAGGATCATTTTACTTAAATATTTGATCGAAACGAATAAATTTAATATCCGTGTCCACCCCTAGTTGGAATGTCCGGCAACCTTTTTTTCATATAGTCTATAACGTATAATAAAAAAGACAAATTAAAATGTATATATAAAAAGACCCAAATATTCCATCTCGCTTCGGGTCTTTAAAATGTCAGGAACAGCTTTGTATAGGCTATATATATATCATAATTTGCATTAGAGTTTTAGAAACCCTATCATGTCTTTGTGAGCTTCTAATATGACATAATCAAATCTCTCAAATTTATTCTCTATTGTCTAACTAATTTTTGAACATTAACAACTTATTCATCTATTGTTATACTCTTGAACATTTGCGTTTTTAGTTAGACTCTTTTCACTGCCTGCTAACACGAATTAGAGAATTTCTTGAACTGTTTCCAAAAATATTCTTACTTTCGCACTTTTGTGGAGCTCGAAGGGCTTCGTATTTTAATAATTTACCTCACAAATCATAAATAAAAAAATAAATTCAACGGATTTTAAAAGTTCGTATCACATGTAATGCAATTTTTCTACAAGAAATGCGGAAGTTAAGGCTAACAACAACAAGAAAATGACTCATAAATATCATTTTGTCGAGTCAATATGGTGAACCAAGTAAGAAAGTGGGACCAACCCCTTTGACCCGGTGGGAAAACAATAAATAAAAGGCTCGTGAGATACCCCTGAACTTGTTCCAAATTGACAAGTGACACCATGAATGATGAAACGTTACAAAAATTCCTCTAAACTTGTTTAATTATATGAACTAACCCCCAATTAAGTGACCGTTATGAAATCAATTATGATGTGTTTAACACGCACTACAAGGTTGAAAAGTCAGACTGACACGTATTGACACGTGGATATTGAGTATTTTGAATTTAAAAAATAATTGAAAATCTGAAAAATATAATCTCCTCCTCTTCTTATTACCATTAACAGAACTCCCTAATCCTAATCCTAAGAATCGATTACCAGAAATCCCTAATCCTTGAGAATCGATTTCCAGAAATCACAATGCCTCCAAAACGACGACAAAAGCTAACTACTCGACATAAAAGCTCGGCGTTCGAAATGGCAGATGCTAATGAAGTTTTTGCAGCAAAAATCACAGATGCTAATGAAGAGGTAAGCAACATTTAACTTGCAATGAAGATGGTGGTTGCATTATTTAATGATGTATGACAATCAAGAAAGTTGCATGAGTTTTTAAATGGGATATAAAGTGGTCAAATATGGTATTTTTGTGATTATTATGTACAATAAAGGGCAAAGTTATGGTTTTTGTGAACTTTATGCTTTTGGTTTGGAATCTTAATGTCATTGTTTTGATTGATTAGTGTGAGATTATATTTAAGAAAGTTAGATTGTTTTGTTTGTTTGGTACCTGATAAATGCGAACTGTTTTTGGCTGGTTGTAGATAGCAATTTAAGTATTCATATCTATCATGGTGGTCAAATGATAGTGGGTAATTCTGGAACTTGACATTACATTGGAGCGAAAGGTTTGTGAAGGAGAATGTTGATGTAGATAGGTTTGGGAGATTGGACCTTTTGTGGTGTATGAATGAGTTAGAGCAACTCTGGTGGTTAGTCCAAAGGACTAACTAGCAAATAAGGAAATTATTGAAATCACCCACTCATCACTAGAGAGGGAAAAAGTACACCAATTAAAATGGATTTGGCCATCCATTTTGGTGGGTGATTCAACAAAAATAGAGAGTGAAAAGGGATGAACGAGAAAAGATTAAAAATAAAGAAAATAGTGGTAAGTGTATCGGTGAAGTTGTATGAATGGGGACGTTTGTTTCAACAATATAAATTTATGTTGGATAGTTTGTTGCCTTGACATATGTGGGATCCAAACATCCGAAGACAATAAAAAAATTAAAACTATTATTTATATCTTTAATATAGTATTCGAAAATTATTAATATGTATAGAGGTTTGGTTGAATTAAATATATAAAATAAGTGGGGTATTTATACATGGGATCCATAAATTGGAGACAAAATAACCCACCACTAGAGTAAATTTTAGTTGAATAAACATGATATGAGAAGAGTGGTTTTGAATAGTAAGCTTAGGTGATATGGAGGGGTAAATTGGTTAAGAGACAAATCCACCACTAGAGTTGCTCTTAGGATATAGAAAATGTGGTCCCCTATATTTCAGGCCTATAGGAACTGATACTTATATGGAATTAGAGGATGAGGGATGTGTGCTAAACATGTTCAATGCTCAAAAAAGGGGTATTGTGTGTGTCTATGTGGACTGTTTGCCAGATGGGTATGTGGTAGATGCTGATGTGGATTCTAGGTCTGACATGGAAATAGTAGCTAATATGGTTATAAAAAGGACTGTCATTCATGGTGCTGCTCTTTTCTCACCAAACAAAAATCTCACACACCCAGTAGAGTCAGATGTAGAAGAGGATAGTGAGGAAGCTGAAGTTGTTGAAGATCCTAGAGAAGAAAGCAGTGAAGCACAGACTACAGATGATGAACTTTATCAAGTGGAGGTAGAGGATGACAATGGAAGTGATGATGATGATGAGGGTAGAAAAATAAGGAGCTCAGTGAGAAGGGCAAGGAAAGAAAGATCTAGGAGGAACAAACATATAGATCCTAATGTTATTGAGCTAGGGGAGGTTGGTATTGACAAGGGGTTGGAGAGTTATGTTAGAGCAGGAAATAGGTATGCTGGTTTACTTGGAGGTGATGAAGACCATATAGGTAGCTCAGAAGATTACAGTCTTGGATTAGAGAATGAGAATGAGGATGAGGAAAGAGAAAATAGAAGGCTGAGAAGGAGTCTTAGAAGAGTGCACTATGATCCTGAGTGTGCATAGCCATTATGGGAATTGGGAATGGTATTCAAGAATGTCTATGAGTTTAGAGAAGCAGTGGTGAAGTATGATGTATTGAGGGGTTTGGAGTTGGATTTTGAGAAGAATGACAATGACAGAGTTAGGGTTATTTGCTGTGATGGATGCCCTTGGTATATATATGCCAGTTTAGTGAAGAAAACTTAGGATTTTGTGGCGAAAGGCTATTATCCACAACATCAATGCATGAGGGTACACTTGAACATACATTGTACTTCCAAATTTGTTGCAAAACATTTTAGGGAGAGACTTCTGAGTCAGAAAAACATCAAGTTGTGGAAGCTGCATGAGTTGATTAAAAGCACCTTGAAGGTTCATGTTGGTAGACACGCCTATAGAAAAGTAAAGATGATTGTCTTGAATGAATTCATTGGTGATTGCAGAGAAGAATATGCTAGGTTGTATGATTATAGGGATGAATTACTCAGATCCAATCCAGGGAGTACTGTGGTGATCAATGTGGATAGGAAGCTTGAGGGGCTTGCATAGAGGCGGAAATTTAGGGGGTTTTATGTTTGTTTCAGTGGTGTTAGAGAAGGATTTTTGAAGGGATGTAGAAGATGTATTGGACTAGATGGCTACTTTTTGAAGGGCATTTGCAAGGGGCAATTGTTAGTAGCAGTTGCCGGAGATGGGAATCATCAAATGTATCCTCTAGCTTGGGTTGTCATTGATGATGCAGAAAGTACAGCCACATGGAGTTGGTTTATTGAGAAATTGATAGCTGACTTGGAACTAAGAGAAGGGGCAGGCTACACAATTATTTCAGACATGCAGAAGGTTCTCCTATTTATTTAGTTGTTTTAGTCATTTAGAGATATTGTGAAATGTTAACTTGGGATAAATGTGAACTGTTAACTTGTTAGTAAGATAATTAGTGAACTGTTAACTTGTTAGTGAATTGTTAGTGAACTGTTAGTGATTATGTGATGTTAACTTGTTACTGATGATGTTATTTGTTAGTGATTATGTGATGTTAACTTGTGAGTGAACTGTTTGTTGATAGTGATGATGTTAGTTGATAATGATGATGTTACTTGTTATTGAACTGTTAGTGATTAGGTTTTATGTTATTGATTTCCTATAGGATCTAGAAGCAGCTATCAAGTACTTGTTGCCATAAGTAGAGCATAGAATGTGTGCAAGGCACATTCTTGCCAATTGGGCAAAAAAATGGAGAGGGGTAGAGGCAAGAAATGCATTTTGTGTAGTTAGTAAGGCCTCATTTGAAGCTCAACTAAGAGATAGACTGCAAGAGATGAACAAATTGGGCACATATATATGCATGGATCTAACTAGGTACAACAAGGAAAGATGGATGAGGACATATTTTCCTACAACTACCAAGTATGATTTTGTTCACAACAATATAGCAGAGACCTTTAATGGCTGGATACTAGATGCAAGACACAAGATGATTATAACTATGCTTGAGGAGATTAGAGTTAAGGTGGTGGATATGAGAAGGGCTATGGTAGAGTTTGCTGCTAAGTGGATCACAGATATTTCACCAATGGCACTATCCATATTTCAAGGGTTTTCAAACAGGGCAATGAGTTGTGAAATTGTCTGGAATGGTGATGATGGTTTTGAGGTGACAGAATGCCAATACAGGTATGTTGTGGATCTTAAATTGCTGACTTGTTCTTGTAGGGTATGGGTTCTAAAAGGCATACCATGTGCCCATGCCATAGCAACAATGCACAAAGTCAAAATGGACCCTATGCAGCATGTGAGCCATTGGTACAATAAGCAAACTTTTTTGAGTTGCTATAGCACTTGCATTCAACCTGTGTGGAATATGCATATGTGGCCAGAAAGTGATCACCCTGCAATTCAGCCACCAGAGGTGAAGGCACTACCAGGAAGGCCTAAAAAGAACAGGAGGAAGGCAAGAGATGAAGTCAAAAAAATTGGAAAATTGTCAAGGAAAGGAGTGCAGATGAGTTGCTCATACTGCAAAGCGGCCAATCACAACAAGAAAGGTTTTCCAGCAAGGAAGGCTGACTTAAGCCAGGTTGATAATGTCTAAATGCTTATGCTATAACAATATGTTTATGTACATTTTTGCTGACTTGATTTTTATGTGTAGGGCTTTAAAAGGGACAGGTTACCTGAATCTGAACAACAAGAACCTGCAACAAAACCTGTGAGGAAGAAAAGAAAGCAAATTGAAACAAAGCAAAGTTTCAATACACCAGCAAATGTATCAAATCAAGGACAAGTAGATGCAAGTTTTGGATTTCTTACAATGTTTTTGTAACTGTTAAATGGTATAAATTGTGCATAGGACATGTAGATACAAATTTTGGATTTCTTACAATGTTTTCTTACAATGCTTAGGCACAAAGAACTACAACAAGGAAGAATGCAAAGAATGCACAATCTGGTTATGGTGTCTTTGTATGTGAAAAAACTGGATATTCAGCTTACCAGGTAAATTAGTGTCTTTGTATGCTTTCTTTCAATCTAGTTTTTTAGTTGCAATTAGTGATTATGTTTCATATTTTTTCTAGACTGGTAAACCTGGAGGAATTGTAATATCAGCTACTCCAAGGCATGTGAAGAGTTCTGCAAATGTCACTGGTGACATTGGATTTGAACCTACAAAGCTTAAATGGAAAGGAAAAGGCTCAATGTTACCTGATCACCTTCAAGATGAAAGAGCAATGAGAAGGGCTATGCATGAAAGAAGAAGAATGCATCACATCCAACAATCACAGGCTTCTAGTGCTCATCCAGGACCAATTTGATCTTCTAGTGCTCATCCAGGATCAAATGCATCTTCTACTGCTCAAACAGGACCAAGATATGCCTCTCAAACAGCCTCTACTGCTGCCAGACAAGTTACAAGTTCACCAAAGGGATCTCAACCACCTAATATTGTGCAATGGTTTTATTAGTGTTAGGATGTTTGATGTCATTGACAAATGGCTTATTTTGGACAAGAAACGTGATGCTTTGTTGGGTATGGGCCATTCACAGTTGGCTTTTTTTTTGGACAAGAAACTTGATGTTTTGTATTGATGTTTTGTAGGTTGTTGTTGGCTTTTTTTTGGACAAGTAAACTTGATGTTTTGTAGGCTGTTTTATGCCATTCATAGTTGGCTTTTTTGGACAAGCAATTTCCTTGTTAGCCTATGTTGTTTCATGCCATTTTATATTGGCTTATTTAATGGAATTGCCAATTGTTATTCACTTAAGTGTTGTCTATTTTCTCATTTTATATTGCCTTATTTAATGGAATTGCCAATTGTTATATAATATTATGCCAACACAACATATATCACAGACAACTACAACATGTTTGAAAGAGATTAATTAAGTCATTCTTGTAATTGTGGAAGAGATTACATGATGTTTCATCAACAAAAAATACCCCCAAAACAGATTACAAACAACTACAACTATGCCACCAAAACATAGCACACAAAATGTTGCATGTAATCACAAACCTAAATTACCTTATAACAACAACCCACAAATTACACCAATCACAAAAACCATAATCATCTTCATGCAAACACCAATTGACCATTTGGATTGAACTTGTTTTTCTTCTTCATCTTTGGCCCTTATATTTCTCAATAAACCAGTCATCACTGATTTGTAATGCGGTGCTAGTTCTCCATCTCCCTCGTACCACTCAAAATACCTACAACTTCGTGATTTTCCCTACAAATGAACAGCCAGAAATCAAAGAAATCAACACAACATTAAATTAACCTAAAACCTTCAATACCCTTACCAGAAATCATGACAAATCAACTACGTACCCCATATTTGCAACAACCATAAAAACGTCTCCTAGGGTTCGTTTCTCACCATGAAATCTTCAATTCAGCCAATTCCCCGCAATAGCACCTTTTCATGTTGAGAATAAAAACAAGAAGCAGCAGCAGGAGATGTGTTTTGTCGAATTCGAAGACGAAGAAGAAAGAAGAATAAGAAGAAAGTGAATTAGTTGAGGAAGAATCGGAAGCTTAAGAAGAATGAAAAGCTTAAGAAGAAGAAGAAGAAGAAGAAGAAGAAGAAAATGATTTGGTTAAGGACTTTAAATTATTACCGTTGGAACTGATTTAATTAGGAAAATTGATGATTAATTATGAATTTACCAAAATAACCCTTCCAATTATTCATGCACGCGCGCCTTGGGAGAGCTCATTCACGCGTTCTGCCAAATCGACTCCATGTCAGCAATTTGGGGTTAGTTCATACAATTAAACAAGTTTAGGAGGATTTTTGTAACGTTTCAAAGTTCAGGGTGTCACTTGTCAATTGGGGACAAGTTCAGGGGGTTATATCACTATTAAGCCTAAATAAAAAAGTAAGCACCCTTCATGTTGGCCTAAGATTACTTTATCCACCTTAAGTTTAAAGCTAAAGTTTATTTTTTCCTTGCAAAGAATGGAGAAACACCAAATGAGTTAGTTTGTTGATCCAAAGGATCGCCCATGGATGTCTTATAAGATGTCAATCCTTACCAGTAGATAATCATAGCCCAAGAATGACTGAGCTAATTGTTCTCTTCTTCTAGTTGTTTCATTGAGCTCCTATTCTAATTTGTATACCTGTAAACACTGAAAAAAGGGACAAACATTACCTGTAAACACTGAAAAAAGGGACAAACATGTATCTTCATCCAAATTACTGAAAACAAAACAAAGTACCAAGGACTAAAAGGCATGTCTGAGTTGATTATATTCTGTTCTTTTCATTAGTTCACTGAGCTTCTAAGTATACTTTGTATGCATGCAAACATTAAGTATGCATCAAGTTCATCCACACTACCAAAATGAAATAAAAAAATGACTCATTTGAAGACAAATGTCTACATCTTTTACTACCTATAATTGGATAATTTCAAATTGATAATATTGAAATTAGGAAGAGGAATAAACCATAGTGCAAATAGCTTTTAAGAATGCAGAAAACCGTACATACATGTCAAAGCTGCTATTGTTGAAAGTGAAATTGATGAGGATCTAACATGAGAGGCGAGATTGTTAGATTATGGGTAGACTGGCCAATACAATTAACTCTGAAGGCAGCGGAAATTAACCAAAATTAAGTGGTTTGAGATTGAGCATTTTACGATACCTCAAATTCAGAAATTAAATCATGAGATTGAGCAATTCAATGGAGTTGCACGATTCGAAACGACAGTGTGTTTGCTGAAAAAGATAACCTCGACGACGAATTAGCTTGTGGCCTCCTCCCACCGGTGATCCAATACGTTCTCTGTGAGCGGGACGATATTTGGGATCCTAGGGGTTACATACAAAGATCGATTTGAGGCTTCAGGCATAAAGGGGAGAGTAAAGAACGATGAGGAAAGAAAAAAAGAAGCAAGAGTAGACAAACGACACCGCTTGATGTTTGGGTGTTGAATGAGGAAAGAATTGGAAAAGTTTGACCAATTTTGACTATTTCAATATGATTACTGTTCAGCGCATTCAGTTTTATATATATTTCGGAACACTTTCTTTAGCGATTTGTTTTAAAATTATTTGGTGGTAGGTTGATGTGTTAACTATTTTTAGTGAGTTTTGGTAACTATTGCTAAGAATACTTTTATAGGCTTTTATTGAATTGAATTATTTGGTTGTGAGCTGATGTGTTAACTATTTTTATGCTCTGTCTTTTTTTTATTGATATAAATGAACTAACCTAAACTGAAATTGACTAAATGTTGAATGAATTTTGCTCAATTTACTAAATTGAACTGAATTTTACTGAACTTAAGTAAAAAAACAATGCATTGATATGTTTTGTTATATCTCTTTTTGCGTTAATTGGGAGTGTTGAAATATTTTGTTCCAACACAGACGTTATTAATATCACGTCAATTAAGACCCAACTAATTTCAAAAGTAATTCAAAAGGTCAGTATTACCTTATATTAAGAAGTCGTTTACTTTTCCAATTTAGTAATAGGGTAAATTACAAAAAAAAACCCTGTGGTCATAAGTTTTTTAAAAAAAAACCTTGTGGTTTGTTTTGTCCAAATTTAATCTTTGTGGTTACAAAAAGTTTCAAAAAGAGGACATTTTTTGTTAATGTCATCAAAATTATCACTAATGCCTCAAAAATACAAATTTTCAAGAGCTAATAATATTCTTAACAACTTTAATTCTTCGACTTTTTAAGTTTGGAGTCATTTCGGTGTTGTTCGGTTAGGAAAGAGAAACTAACGTTTAGAGATATAAAATTTTCAAATGATAATTTTGAAAAAGTTGAAAGTTTATTTCAATAGAAAATGTTATGCTAAACAACTTTAATTCTTGGAAATATTCATTTTGAGGCCGTTAACTATCGTTTTGTTGCAAAAAGTCCTTTTTTTGGAAATCTTGTAACCACAGGGATTAAATTTTGACAAAACAAACTACAGGATTTTTTTTCAAAACTCATAAAACCATAGAGGTTTTTTCTATAATTTACCCTTAGTAATATAAGACATTTAACACGTCTCTTTCGCACCTAATTTTTGGATCATGTTCTTTGATTTTAAAAAATTAGTTAATTCGAGTTTTCACTCTTTATTTTCTAATTATTATTTCAGAATTTATTTTTAACGTTTGTGGGATTCCAATCACAATCTAACATTTATTTTATAGTGTAAAAAGCATTAAGTTACTTTAATTTAACTCATTTACCAAATTATTTTATGCATTGGTGTGGATTGAAATTAAGCTAATTAATCTTCTATAAAGTATTTTAATCGATTTTTTCAAAAATATACTTTCTCCGTTTTTTAATAGTTGGGACATTTCTAAATGGCACGTTTTTAAGAAGAAGAAATTAAGGGGTATGTGATTAGTTAAATAGTAAGAGAGAGAAGTAATAAGGGTATGTGATTAGTTAAAAAAGTAAGAAAGAGAAATAATTTTAGGTAGATAGATTAAGTTAATTAAGGGTATAAGTGTCATTTTCTCAAAAAAAGTTTCGTCAAAAAAGGAAATGTCTCATCTAATTGAAAACGGCCCAAAAAGAAATATGTTCCAACTATTAAAAAACGGAGGAAGTATGTTATTCTTATTTAATAAAAGAAAGGAGGGTGTTTTAAAAGAAGGAGGGTGTTAATGAAAAAAAGGAAATATCTACTAAGTAATATTTTGATGGTTATTACATGTTGTAAGAGAGTGCAAGGTGATGAGTTTCATAATTATAAAAAGTGAATATAATAAAAAAAAAAAAAAAAGTGAAAAAAAGATGAGAGGTTGCTCCTGAACTACAGTTGGTGATAAGCGGTCGTTTTTCTCTGCAGAAAGCATAATTGAAAGTATTGTACAAAAATTCTAATTTATACGGTTCATTACGTGAAAAAGAATATAATGAAAATTAAGCAATAGTAAAAAGTACAAGATTGGAAATTTTAGAACCAAAATTCATTTATTAATTCGGGATACACGTAATCCGTACTATTAATAACACTATAACTCAAATTTTGTGTGAAACCCGTCCTTGAGGAAGACATATATGTTTGAAATGCGGACAAAGATTCATAAAGGTGTGAGCTCTGCAGATTATACAAATGTTCTAGATGGTTGCATCAAATCAAGAAATGTGATTCAAGGCAAGCTAATCCACCAACATCTCATCAAAATCTCCTCTTACCCTCTTCATCTTCTTGAAAAGCTCACCCATTTATATGCTGCCTGCAAAGATATTCACTTTGCACGCAAACTCTTCGATTCAAGCCCCCAAAAACCCACTAACGTTCTTGTTTGGAACTTACTCATTAGGGCATATTCTTGGGATGGACCCTTTGAAGAATCCCTTAATCTCTACTACCAAATGCTCCAAAAGGGTATCCAACCCTCCAAATTTACTTTCCCTTGTGTTCTTAAAGCATGTTCTGTTCTTCAACGTGTTGAAGATGGGAAAAAGATTCACTTTTATGCGAAAAGATTGAATCTTGATCGCGATGTTTATGTTTCCACTGCTTTGATTGATATGTATGCGAAATGCGGGTGTTTAATGGATGCCCGGATGGTTTTTGATGAGATGCCTGTTAGGGATGTTGTTTCTTGGAATTCTTTGATTTCCGGGTTTGGAGGCCATGGAGGGTGTTATGATGAGACGTTGAAGTTGGTTAAAGGGATGCAAATGGAGTTTATTAGACCCAATTCCTCGACAATGACTTCGTTGCTTCCGGTAGTTGGTCAAGCCGGTGTGTTGATACATGGGAAAGCTATACATGGTTTTTGTGTTAGGAGGGGTTATGTTGACGATGTGGTTCTTGCAACTGCAGTGTTGGATATGTACGGGAAGTGCCGGGAGATAGATTATGCCGAGAGGGTTTTTGATAGGATGAGAGTTGTGAAGAATGACGTCACTTGGAGTGCTATGCTTGGTGCTTATGTTATGTGTGATTTTATGCACAAGGGTTTAGAACTGTTTCGGGAAATGATGAGACACAAGGATTTGACAGTGATGATGACTTCACCGGTTACTCTTGCTATCGTACTTCGAGCTTGTGGGAAGTTGATTGATGTTATCGGAGGGAGATGCATACATTGTTATTCTATTAAATCAGGGTTCGTTTCTGATTTAATGTTTGGAAATACTCTACTTTCGACGTATGCCAAGTGTGGGATTGTGGATGATGCATTGAAGTTGTTTGCTGAAGTGGATATTAAAGACACAGTTTCTTATGCTGCTATCATTTCAGGATGTGTTCAGAATGGAAATGCTGAAGAGGCTTTACGTATGTTTCATAGGATGCGTTTGTCTGGGACAGAACCGGAATCTACAATAATGGTTGGAGTCCTGCCAGCTTGTGCTCATTTGGCTGCTCTGCAGCATGGTCTTTGCAACCATTCTTATGCGATTGTTCACGGCTTTACAAATGACACCACAATCTGTAACGCTCTTATTGACATGTATGCAAAGTGTGGAAAGATCGATATGGCTAGGAGAGTTTTCGATACGATGATTAAGCGAGATATTGTATCATGGAATACAATGATACTTGGTTATGGAATTCATGGGCTTGGCACAGAAGCAGTGTTATTATTCAACAGCTTGCTAGCTGACATTCTCGAGCCAGATGATGTGACTTTCATTTCTCTCCTATCTGCCTGTGCCCATTCGGGACTTGTCGCAGACGGTAAACACTGGTTCAATGCCATGTCTAAGGATTTTAACATCACTCCAAGGATGGAGCACTATATATGCATGGCTGATCTTTTTAGCAGGGCAGGGCATTTCGAAGAGGTAGTTACTTTTATCGAAAATATGCCATTCAAGCCGGATGTTCGAATTTGGAGTGCCCTTCTTGCTGCTTGTAAGGTGTATAAGAATGTTAAACTTGGGGAACAAGTATCAAAGAAAATTGAGATACTGGGACACGAAAGCACGGGAAACTTTGTTCTTTTATCGAATATGTACAGCACAGTTGGTAGATGGAATGATGCAGCAGAGGTTAGAAGTATGCAGCGAGACCAAGGTTTTAAGAAAATTCCAGGGTGTAGTTGGATTGAAATAGGAGGGGTTGTTTATGCATTTTTCGGTGGAGATACGTCACACCCGCTTTCACCTCAGATAAACAGCAAAATCAATGAACTAGTAGTGGAAATGAAAAAGTTGGGTTACCACGGCGAGTCTAGCTACGTTCTTCAAGATGTTGAAGAAGAGGAGAAGGAACACATTCTCCTTCATCATAGCGAAAAACTGGCTATTGCATATGGAATTCTCAGTTTGAGCTCCAACAAGCCCATCTTGGTAACTAAGAATTTGCGAGTCTGCGGTGATTGCCACACTGCTATAAAGCTTATCTCTCTCATTACCAAAAGAAGCATTACAGTAAGAGATGCAAGTCGATTCCATCATTTTAAGGACGGTATTTGCAACTGTAGGGATTTCTGGTAAGAAGATATATTATTATAGCTCTTTTGGTCCCATGGAACTGAAAATGTTTCAGCAACACTCTCTTGGCTAACCAATTGAGAAGTGACTGAGCCTCCTCCAAAATGTTGTTCGTGGGGGATTCTTGAACTGCTCTCTTGACCGGAATTGTAGCAGAATCAGTAGCTGAAGGGAAAATGGACATGAACAAAACTGTCCTGGTCATATATCATCCACACACAAAACGAAATTTATTGGAGAAACCTAATATGAAATTTGATGTAATCATCAAAGTGATAGCTTGGATCCATTTTATGGAGCCGCTCCTTATTTATTTTCAATTTCAAACAAAAGATCAGATGTCTCTGATTAGTTATCACAGAACAAAAAAAAAAAAAACTAATGTCCACAACAAATTAAACCAAACATATTCCAGTACTGAAATAAATTAGAATGTTTCCCATTTGTACATTTAGAATGTAATGACTCAACATGGGCCTCAAAAGGGTCGGCGTCTATTCAAAACATAACATGTTGCAATAACAACTCCTGCCAAAAGTGATTTAAAAAAAAAAATTCAGTCAATATTGTTCTTTGACATTTCAACCAGTAAGATTTAGTTCTTTCTTCCAATAACTCTACTCTTATAAGGAATTATGAGAGCAAAAAAGTTGAGGTTCATGCCTCAGATTCACATAATTCTGTAAATAATTTATTTTTGAAAATCACTTCTGATATGCGTCTATTCATTTTGAATCATGAGTAAATTTCATAAAAAAAAACTGATTACAAAAAAAAGCGACTTATGATTTATTTTGTGACAAAAAAGCGACTATAATTTTTATATATTTTTTGATAAATTTGTAATTGTTTAGTATATCATTTACTGTAGAATTATAATTTCTTTTTATTTTGCAGAACTGACATTTTTAAAATTTTATCTCCAAATATTCACAACAAGTTTGATACATATTGAATTTTGAGATGAAGTGGAGACTGAAACGGAAGTGAGTTAAATTTGTAAGATGAGACAAAATTGGATTCCGGAGATTAGTTGGAACTTGTGCGATAAAAAGAATAAAATTGAGATGAAAAGATGGAAAGCTAAGTAATCCCTACCTTCCTTATTTGTAAGAAAGAAATGATAGGTACTACGTAGTTATTTCAACTCATTTCCACCCCAATCTTATCTCCACCATCCAAAAACACCCCAACCTTGTTCTTGAATTTTGAGATGAGATGGCCAAAAGTCCCCCCACCCCTACCAAGGGCTTGGCCATAAGAATTTTCAAAAAAAATTACTGTTGAAATTATATCTTCTATCTCAACACCATCTAGGAGCAATTTTTGCTTTCTTTGATCATAGACCCGAGGCCTTTCTAGCACTTTCAAACACTTACCGTTTTACTGGTGAATCTGTGTCCGATATTCCGGTTGCTGGTTTTCAGTTTAACTGGCTTTCTATGAAGCTCCTTTTTCAGATTGAGATTAAATAAAATAAATAAATTGCATACAAAAGCGCCTTCTTCAAAATCCTAAGCTGCCTTTTTCTGTAACTGCTCGTTGGGACTAATAATTGAAAGTACCATTGTAATGTGTAGATGGTGTCACATTTGAGATTGCAGCAAAAAAAATAAAAATTAATCACCACGACCACGACCTTTTGCACATCTAAGGCTAAGTCAGGTTTATTACCTTTCCAGCAGCACCATTTCTAATTGAATTCTTACAATTTAAGATAGGTGAGCGATACTGTTGTAGCAGCATACCTGCAAGAATACACCCCACATGATAGAAGAATCAGGCTGTAAAAAGTACTCTTTTTTTCAGATTGATGGCACCAACTTGAGGAATCTACAATAGAAGCAAGGATTAAATACATTACACGAACAAAATATCAACGTTGAGCACAATATCACAACAACAATTTGCCAACCTCTACCAGTTGCCAAATCTAAAGGAACCTTTCTGCATTCACAATCATCAATAACTTAACCCCGTCATATCTTCTCTTTTTCTTGGTTCTTTTCGCTACTTCTCCTTCGGTTCCCATTTTCACTCGACCAACAAAATATCTGCTAGTTTTATGGCTCCAAATCTTCTTCTTCATCGGGTAGTACTAGAGTCAACAAGGAATACTTAACCCGGAGAGAAATCCTGCCTTTCTCAACAACTAACCTGGCCCCAGAAACAACCCAATACCCAGGAGTTTCCTGAGGCCCTCTTGTCATTTCTGTCGTGTCGACAAACTTAAGAAGCTTAGGGACTTGAACAGGCACTGGAGGACCCCCAGGGTACACAGCTGAATTTATGTTCACATCGGCTGGTCTGGGAGGTGGCTTCTGAACTGCTGTGAAGTGATGACTGATTAATGTTGATATAAGGCCAGATTTATGAGCCAACCCCGGTGATCCATCCCACTCTGGATGCTTCACAGCTACGGCTCCCAACATGGTTGAGAATCTCAGTCGCAAAAAGAGAATGTTTTTAAATCCCGAATTCTCAACTACCAGCTGTGCTCCAGTTACTATTGACAGATCGTCGTTCGACTCAACAGGAGCTGTACAAACATGAGAGAAATTCTTCCACTGAATTTTCTCGTAGAATCTACGATCATAGGACTCCTGGCGGAAATAACCACTTGGATCATCTGCAAGTTGAAAGACTTTTGGAAGAGAAGAAAGGTGCTGCAAATGTATGGCCAGGCGATTACTTCTTTTACCCTCTAGATAAAGCCGAAGGCCTGTCACAGGCCTCTTACCAACATCAACCTGAAAAGATAATTCATTTAATCAGATTTTAACCAAAAAGAAGAAAAAATCTAAAAAAAAAATGTAATTTAAAGATGCAAAGGGTAATTCTGAAAAGCAGGTTCCTGCTTCGAAAATATCTGTTGGCCTTCATTGATTATAACTTCAACGCGGAAAATACTATTAGGACACTTCACTAAAATTAGTAACTCGCAAATATCCCATTGAGACCATGTTTCTTCACTATAGATTTATTCTGCTTGACTAACAATTCCACCATTATAGTTAAGATCCCTTTTCGTTGAAATAAACAGTGAAAGCTACTGCTGAGATTAATTGGAAAATTGTATGAATTCCAACTTTGAGCTACTGAATGCAGTTTTTGCTATCTTATACTTTCCGTCCATGGAGAAGGTAAAAATAGCCAAGTACCAAGTTGCATACAGTATAACAAGCGTGTCAAAGACTCGTGTAAAATAGCCCCATTTCAAAAGCTTCCGAGCCAGCTTTCTTCTCCAACGATCCAAACACAATAATATTGTTCAAGTGCTTATTATCAGGTCATCTGATGATGACAGCAACAATAGCCAACTTTAATCATTTAGAGACAATGTATCACCACGTATGAAAGCAAAGGTTGTCCATCTAGATGTGCATTTTTTTTTATATATATCAAGGCACTAAGACATTGCACGAGTGCAAAATGCAAATGAAGATGATCTGAGGAAAATCAAATTCAGCTTTTAACAAAAGGAATTTAGAGTCAATGCAATGCATCACCATATATGAAAGCAGAACATGTCCATCTAGGCATGCTTCTTTTTATATCAAGGCATTTACACTTTGGAGGAAAGTGAATTTTAGATTATGAAACTAAAAATTTACCCACAATACTTTCTACTTGTCAAAAATGATAGAGGACATTAAATTGTTGGTAATTTTTTGTAAGAGAACATTTTAAAATTTTCAATCCCATTATTCATCAAAAGGAGGGGGAAATGCAATATCATCTCCAAATGTTTCCTCATTTTCCCGCAAAGTTTTGTACCTCCGAATTTTTCTCCATTAACTTTGTTTTAAGCACTACTAGTACAACAATGATCAACATGGTCAGCAATTTAAATAAAGAAGTTAACCATAAGCAAGAAACTTTCACGTTCAAAAAGAAACTAATCAACACATCCAATTTGTATTCCTGCCATTTTTTCTTCACGAACTTTAAGTAATATAACAATGACCATTTATTAAAGCAAAAAATTAAGTTAAAAAAAGTTCATAGTATGCAATAAACCATGAAGTTCATGAGAAAATAGTCAATAAAATATGTTCTAAATTATTTTTCTCCTACCATAATGGACATTGATCGCCATTACTGTAACCCTATTATCCTTAAACTTTTTTTTTCCTTTCTCAATTCTGCTGCAGCATAGAGAAAGGCACATGCTGAGGTGACCTATTTTTCACCGATATGTACAGCAATAGCTTATTCAGATTCCTGAACAGAGGTTAAAGACACCTATCCAATTTGTTGTCAATGTCATTTGGCCCTGACCTACCCAAATTGGTGAAGTATCACCCAGTTTGGATGGACACTTCACAGATCCGCCATCGCATGCCACATGGCACGGTTTTTGACACGTGGAATGTCATGGATTTCTTACATGGAAATAATTAATTACTTTAAAAAGGAACAAAGGAAAAAGAACAAACCCCCTAAACTAAAAACAGATTGTGGAAACTAAATCGTGAAATCCCTAAACCTTAGCAATTGAGAATTTTTGTGAATTTCTTAATATAATGAGAAACCCCTAGGTACATAAAAGTCAAAAGAATTCTTGTTAGCTGTCAACAGTGATATCCTCACTTTACAATCGACGATGAACATAGGCCGTAATTTGATTCAGACACTCTTAGCGAGAATTCAATTTCAGGTATTCTATAGTAACTTCTCAGAAATTGATGGAGGATTTAGTTGTATATATTGATACCAAGAAATATGTCGATTTCTCCTCCAGCCTAGGACTCGAAAGAGATCCTTGAAGAGGGTGATTCAGCTGGCGATGGCATCATCAGAGAAGCAAGACCGAGAAACCAGAGCGTGAAAACTAAATCGTGAAAAACAAATCCCTAAACCTCTACGCAGACCAAAATATGGATCTCTTTCTTTTTTGACACTTTCCTCTTGCGGTTTATTTTCTACCTTTAATGGTGGAAATGCATCAGATTTTCCTTCAGTCTCATCTTTCTAGATATGACTAAGGCCGTATATGCATAAAGAACACCAAATCCAGATGGGTAATAATTCCTACTACATGGGATTGATATATAGTAAACTAAGAATTTCTACTATCTGTTTTAAGAGAATCTCAGCAGAAATAGTAGGATAGAATAAATAAATTTGAAGACATGGTCAAGATTATAATGTGTATATATACTTTTCTTTAATGCATGGTCAGATCATCAGTTGTTCTGTAAATTGTTTCCATTGATCATATTTATCATACTAACTTCAGTTTCATTTTGGTTTGCCCCCCAGTTTAGGGATTTGTTTTTACGATATGTTTTCCATTAGTTAATAAAGGGGCATGTATTTTCCTCTTTATTGTACTACGTAATTAACTATTTCCACTTGATAAATCCATGTGGCAAAAAATATTCAAACATGCCACATTTCGGGTCTACAAGTCAAAATTTGTGCCACGTGGCATGAGATAATGGATCTATGAAGTGTCCATCTAAATTGGGCGACTTTGCACCAAATAGGATACATTAGGACCAAATTATGGATAGGTAATGGGCCAAATAGTGCTTTAAGCCTCCATATTACAGCAGTAAATAAATCAACATGGTGTGGCATGTCCAAACCACATAAAACTTTCGCGATTAAACTGTGATAATAGAAGAGGCCTTACCGGAGTGGTGTTAACAAACAGCTTAGGTCCCATGAGACTAAACTGTAAAGATGCGGTACTTTGTTGCTTCCTTTGTGGGCCAAGGGGAAGATCACTGAAAACTGGTGCCCATTGCCTTGGTAGCTGGAATTCCAGAAACTGGTGCAGCTCTTCGATTGGGGGTTTATCTGGTGAAGGATAAACAAATTGATAAAGTAGCCTGAGTACATCTTACAGCATTAAAGGTCAAGGAATTAATAGATCAAACACATATTCAGGGATATGAATATGCATCTGTCGCAAATGATGAGAAATCCTTCAGAATATTCAACAGCATGAGTAACTGAACGCATAACGTAAAAAAAGCATGCCACTCAGTTCAAAGTTTATTTGTGTCATAATCATGAATAAGTGAATAACATTCATCCATCAAAATTTACTAACTGAAGAACAGTTTTTACTCACATCTTAGGTAAAGATTTATGGCATGGCTCAAGAAGCCACTCCCTGGGACTCCATTCAGTAGAGATGTAATTGGGATGAATGACATTGAGATTACATCAGGCTCAAACTGAACAGTATGTAACCACTCGCTATGGGATAGCCCTTTATTATCGTTTCCACCTCTTCTTTTGTAAATTCTTACAATATCCTGCCATTACAACAGTTCATTGAGAATGATGTAAAACTGCTATTTTGATATAGAAAAACCCTTAGATCTGCCAAGCCTTAGGACTTTTAGATATCAAGAAACTAATTCAAGACCATCAAAATAACAATATAATATCAAGAATAATCCTGTGTAACAAGCACACCTCCTTGTGAGAATAAGAACTTGAGGGACTGGTATCAGCAAACCTTAGCCGCTGCTCCCTGATTTCCATCTGAAACAAAAATGAGTAGATAAGATGCCCAGAATAGTTCATACCATATAAGCATTGCCAATCTATTCTTAAAGACAATGGCCATTATTACATATCAGTTTCTGCTTAACCATCGCAACTGATTATTAGCCGTGTCAAGACAGATATTTTGGGACCAAAGAAGTAATGGCTCATCATTGTTGTTATATGCAATTACATTCTGCTGCTATAGCCATTGCAATCACACACTAGATTTTCTTTGCCAGAACCTAATTTTTATGCTATTCACAATAGGAAAAGATATGGTGCCAACACCCTAAAATGACTATGCTCCAACAGGCATTTAAATTCCTAGCTTTACAGTCATGAAATCACTAAATAGTAGGCCGACGACGAATGTGCAGGCAACTCACCAAACACTGGCCTTAATGATTTATTTACAGATAATTATTTTCAGAGGACCAATGTCAATAAGTATTAGATGACTACCTATATTCTTAATTTCATAGTGTCATATTTTGTTTCTCCACTTTGCTTTGATTCTCAAATTTTAATTAAGGAGAACTAGCATCTAATAGCTCATTTTTTCATGAGGAGCCCATCCACATGCATGCTAGCATCCATGAATTCCTGAACTCTATTACCCAACATTTGTTTAAAGCGATCAAAATGAAGTATTATACAAAAGATGCATAGACCAGTAACCACCTAATTCACTGATGAACACAATTGCTAGGAATATGATCTATTAAAGACAACCTTGTGATAATGCACCAGAATTAGATGAGGACAATTGTCAGTTGTATAGCTCAAAGAACCATAGGTTTCCTCCTTTGTATTATCATATTATGAGACTAAATACATCCTGCCAGTACAATTTAAGGTTACTAGCTCTTACAGACTCTGTTGCATGGAAACTCCTCTTCAGCAACGGTTTCAAATTTCGTGCCCGTTTCAGTTTCATTTCCGTTTCCTGGCTTTTGAAGACTGTGTTTAAGAAAAATAATGTTTGCATGTTTTGTGGTCTTTCAGTTTCCATTTCTGTTTCTTGATTGAATAATCCCCTTTAGAAATAATGTTTCCAGGTGTTTATTTCCGTTTCCGTGCAACATTGCTTACAGATATTCTCTAACATCTACAAAGGCTATATTTATAAAGCCTTGAAAACTATATTCATAAAAGAATCAATCCATATTATCAGTATGATGGGTACCAACTAATAGTAATGTTTACTTTAATTATGCTATGTTCCGTAACTTAGTCCACTAGGTTTTATGGAGTTTAAACCGGTGGTTCAGGTACTGTTGACAAATAATTGCTCAAATTCCCAAAAAAAAAAAGGCAGAGCATACTTCACAAATGTACAACAGACCTTGTTATTCTGGTAAGCTTGTTCAGACACAATGTTGTACTGTCCATTGGTATCTAAAAACCTCTTATCAGCAACATCCTTCAATCTCTTCTGTATGTCAGCTGGTTGAAGAACTGATGAATGCTGTTGTTTCATATATATGACATCCTTCCCACCCATCTTCACACCAACAATAATATGAGTGCCAAATGTGTCAATAAACCTAGAACAATAAACTTATAGTGAATAACTCAGCTTCAAAATCTATACAAGCTTTTGAACATTTTAAATGGCAGTCAATTTTCTGCCTCATGATGTAATGATGCATCACAAATGAGTTAAAACAGTACATACTGTCGTTCTTAGAAAGATTTTCAATATCTATCAAAAACTGCATAAACCAAATTTCAACAACTTGTAGATGATCATAACTTCTGATTTATGAAGTTGTTTGCAATAAAACAAATAGCAAAGTTTAATTATACTCTGAACAATACAAGCAAAAAGACCAGAAAGCTTCATTTATTTCTTCTGTAGCATAGTCAGCTGAAAACAGATGCAGAAGACGACAGCATTTCAAGCTCTTAGTAAAGAGCTAATCAGTAGCATCTATGAAGAATGTTTGACAATCAGGCTTAACCACATACTAGTCATTTTTCTGAAACTGGGTATTCACCACAACTTTGTAAGCCTTTGTAAACAAGAGGACATATTGTTTCCCATGCAGGCCACGTGACAAGAGAAATAAACCAACCTTCAGAGTCATCTTATACTAATTTAGGACTTCTGAGAAATATTATATAAAAAATATTTTCGATTGAAGAAAACTAAAAGAACTTTATCAGGATAGATAAAATTCAGCTGAGCAATGAAAGTTATAATCTCAACATGACTAGAAAAGGCAGTGAAGACTTACTTCGCTAATGCTGCAGGTTCCCATGATGCAGGGACAGCCTTCTTAACATGATCACGAAGTACCATTTGAGACTTTTCTAATGCAACTGTATAGAGTGTAATGAATACCCCATCAAAAGCAAGGGTTTTGGTGTTAGCAGCATCTTTCTGCCAACAACCTGTGAATTCAAACATGGTATTGAAGAGACCAGAGGGAATTTTTCCAGTCAAAGACATCTCCTGATTAAATTGCTCTGACATCTGGGATAAAAGAAGAAATACCATAAAGATTAGAAAAAGGGTACCAGACTCCAAACAATGTGAACAATTTTACATTTTCTGACTTTTTGTTTCCGAAAGATGCAAGCAGGTCAACAGAGAATGAAATAAATCCAAAGAAATGGTCCTAAACCTCAAGACCTTTGGCCGATTCCAAGGAGCAAAACAGAAATAGAAAGATGAACCTTACATCTAAAGTGCTATAAACCTTGATTGCACAGAGCAATTCTGCCAGAGGCACTCATAATGCATGAGTACTAAATCACAAGCATGTGATATAATGTCTATTCTGTACAAAAAAGGGTAATATGAGAAGCATGTTGCATCTCCAATTACACCAGTTCGTCAATGATGCAAAATCCACGTAGATGTTAACAAAAACACAGCCCGTAGAGAAACCAAGTGTCAAAAAACATATTGCATCATAAGAAACCTAGTATGTCCACCTAATAACCGAACCATGGCAGTCACTAAATAACTAAAAAAACGAATTCAATGGCAATCACTAAAATAAAGAGGAAGAAAGAAAGAATTACTTGCTGAAATGAGAGAATATCCGACTTAAACCTTGTCCTTTCCCCTTTATCACACTTGATTGATTTAGAGACGTTTTGGATCGAAATCCCACCAGGCAAAACAATCTCTCTGCCAGCACCTTCATCAATCTCAATTAACTGGGAATCCTTGGCATTCCCTTTGCAGTATTTCAGTCTTAAATCAGCTGTGACATCATATCCGCACCCGATGGACGCAATTGCAACCTCGGCAGCCTGTGGAGCAGGACATCTAAGTGCCATATCTCTGCACTTCAACTTCGACTGAACCTACCCCTACATAAATTTCAATACACAGGTAATCAGCTCTAAGCCTATTGCTAACCAAAATAAACACATATCAAGAGTTCAAAATACATAACTAATAAGGACAAGCAAATTACAATAACAAAAACAACAAAAAAGCCTTAGACCCAAAATGATTCGAGGTCTGGCTAATATGAACCATCATAGAGAACCGTGCTCAAGTTGTGTCGGCAAACATAAATTCTCTCCCGTCACTCCGTCCTATCCACCACCATATTTTCCTCAATCCCTAATAAACTCATATCACTATCTTCCAAGTTTTCTTAGGTATTCCCCTACCCCTCACTGTTTCCTCCCCTTGCCAGTTTTCAACCCTTCTAACTGGCGCATCACTAGCCCTTCTTTTTTACATAGTCAAACCACCTTAGTCGATTTTCCCTCATCTTACATAACCCCTACTTTCATCCTAATTATTTCATTCCTAACCCAATCTTTTCTCGTATGGCCACACACCCATCGCAACATACACATCTCCACCACCAACATTTTATTAACATATCATTGTTTCACTATCCAACATTCCGTACCATACAAACAGTGCAAATCTAATTGCGGTGCAGTAGAATTTTACCTTCAATTCCACAATCCCCAGCTAAATTCACACATAAGCTTCAAATAAAACATAGTATAGTGTTTTTTTAATTCAACATTTAAAAAATTCCATTGTTACAGCTTTGACATAAACAAATCTGAAACAAAAAAGTTAGTAATAATTACAAGAAGTAGTTCATATTGAACTAGAATTAAGAATTATTAAAACAGATCAAATCTCTTGCATAAGCTCGAATTGAAGCGTACATTGGATGGAGGCCAAACTTTCGTGCAACCGCAAGATTTTGAACCTCTGATTGCTGAATTTGCCAAAGAGAGGAAATGAAAGAGCGAACGAAAGACGACAAGTAAGAGTATAGAGAAACCCTAAGCAGAAGGAAGCTGAAATGCCGTGGAGAAATAATATAATGAAAGAGAAACAAAAAAGAAAGAGAAGAGAGGAATAATAATATTATAATATGAGAATCATAAATGGTTTGACTATGCAATACAAATAATTAAGTTTGAGAGAGACTTCAGTGCCATATTCCTTAATTTAATAATACTAGCTTTGTAAAAAAATACATGTTAGGTTTCTATATATAATAAACTAAATACATGTTAGATAATGTTACTGAATAGTTCACATATTATACATTAGGCATATAATTTGTGTACCGAATTCACCATTTATCAATCTATATTTTTTAAAATATTTTTCAATGAAATTCTCGACATATATAACAAATATAATTATGATTTTAATTTTTTAAGTTGTGGATGAAATATTAATTCAAATACATGGAAAAGAAAATGAGAAGTTCTAGATGTAATAGTTACTATTAATTTATTACATTTTCACTCCGTAACTCTTATCCAATAATTTTCAAATATATTATCTTGATATAATAATAATTAAATAAAAATGCTTTAAAAATTCTAAATAACTAAGAAAATGACACGTGACGAATTGTCTAATATTGCGCCAAGTGTCATTTTCGAGCTCCTTTTAATAATAGTATAGATATCTACATTGGCTAACTTGAGTGTCTCGTTAGGTAAGGTTATAAACTCGTTTGAATACACTAGTGTAAGTAGTGCGTGTGTGGTTCAAAATATCTAAGCGCATCATAGATAAGAAGTGAACTCGCCACGTGATTTCGATCCGAACACTTCATTGGACAACTCAATCGGTAGGAGCGATAGGTAGTAATGTATTGACTAATCAAGAAAGAAAGTTAGGGTTTGAAGACGACCAAATATCGTCTTAGTCTCAACCATAAATAATGTCGATTAAATCGACGCATGTTGTGGTTCCCGGTTTTCTAAATTTTGTGTTTGATACTCTTGTGAAAGTTGGAAAAGAATGAAATTTTCATTTCTTTTTCTTTTTTGTTTATATATATATATAGGAGAGTGATCGGGTGAGAACACCTCCTTAAATTGAGAACACTCCTTAAAGTGAGAACACATCAAAACTACGTAGTTTCATTAAAGGGGATGGACTAAAAGGGAATTTACGCATTTAATTCATCTTATGCGTGTATGTAGTCAGGAGAGAGAAAAGTGGATTGATGACTCATCATTTGTTTACTTTTTATTCAAAAACGTTTTCTCGGCTATCCCGAACTCCGGTTTCAAATTTTTTTATACCGTTGGACTGGTATTGTCGAGGCGCTCATTTTAAGATCCATCATGCCCAGGTAAAAACGAAGTTTTAGAATTTGGAACATACCGCTTTCGAGTTTGGAAGGTATGCTGATTTTAGTTTTATTTTTTGTACGGTAATGTTATATACATTCTGAATTTTGTAGTCTCTGTTTTAAATATTAAGCATAATGTTATTAAAAAAATGAGTCGAAAAAACAAAGCGAAAACATATTTTAATGGTTAAAAATTGGAAAAATACATTCTAAACCACGTAAAATCAATGTAAAATCAAAATTTATAAATCCTATACCATAAAAAAGCCAAATTCAAAAATATAAACCCAATCCTAATATATATATATATATAACACTTTATATTCACATACAAGAAGAATTTTATACATGTCACATTATTTTTAAATTAGAATATAAGGAATTACAATGTAGAGATAAATATCATGGAACACAGAGTTTATAAGTTTATAATGCATAGTTTATACAATGGAACTCACAGTTTATAAATTTGGAATGCATAGTTTATATCTTAATGTACAAAGTTTATATTATAATTTCGAGTTTAGTCTTTAGGATCTTAATTTTAGGGTTCAAAAATTAGGATTTATGTTTAGGATCTCAATTTTAGGGTTCATTAATTAGAATTAAGGTTCAATTTTAGGGTTTGGGGTTCACTTATTTCGGTTTAGGGTTTAGAGTTTGTAGTTTAGGGTCCAATTTTAGGATTTAAATTTAAAAACTTAGAGTTACGAGTCCACCACTTTAGGGTTTCGGGTTCACCAATTTAGAGTTCGAGTATCACCAATTTGATATGATACTTTATTTAAAAATATATTAAAATAGAGGTTTTTTAAATAAAATTTAATTTAACTTTTTTATTTATATACAATAACCGGCCTAAATTTATATTCACATAAATAAAAGAATTTTATACATGTCACATAATTGTTAAATTAGAATATAAGGAATTACAATGCAGAGATAAATTAATATCCTGGAACACAGAGTTTATAAGTTTAGAACGCGTAATTTATACAATGGAACACACAGTTTATAAATTTGGAATGCATAGTTTATATCTTAAAGTACAAAGTTTATATTCTAATTTCTAGTTTAGAGTTTAGGATCTCAATTTTAGGGTTCAATAATTAGGATTTATGTTTAAGATCTCAATTTTAGGGTTCATTAAGTAAAATTAAGGTACAATTTTAAGGTTTGGGGTTTACTTATTTCGGTTTAGGGTCTAGAGTTTGTAGTTTAGGGTTCAATTTTAGGATTTAAATTTAAAAACTTAGAGTTACGGGTTCACCACTTTAGGGTTTCGGGTTCGAGTATCACCAATTTTATATGATACTTTATTTAAAAATATATTAAAATGGAGGTTTTTTAAATAAAATTTGATTTAACTTTTTTATTTATATACAATAACCGGCCTAACTTTATATTCACATAAAAAAGAATTTTATACATGTCACATTATTGTTAAATTAGAATATAAAGAATTACAATGCAGAGATAAATATCCTGGAACACAGAGTTTATAAGTTTAGAATGCGTAGTTTATACAATGGAACACACAGTTTATAAATTTAGAATGTATGTTTATATTTTAGATTAAGCTTATAAATTAAAAATCTAGAGTTATAAATTGTAATTAGTGTTTTTTACGAGATTATAATTTATATATTAGAGTTTTCTTATGATATAATATTTATAAATTATGATTTTACATTTAATTTTGATGATTTAGAATTTATTTTAGAGCTTTTAACCATTAAAATATGTTTTTTTTCTTATTTTTTCAAATTAGTTTTTATAGAATATTATGATAGCTCTTATAATACTGACTATTAAATTTAGAATTATATATAACATTGTTTAGTATATCAAACTAAAAAAACAAAACTAAAATCAACATACCTCCTAAATTTGAAAGCTGTATGTTCCAAATATTAAAACATCGTTTTTACCTTGGCATCATGGATCTTAAAATGAACATCTCATCAATACGAGTCCAACGATATAAACAAATTCGAAATCGGAGTTTGGGATAGCCGGGAAAACATTTTTGAATGAAAAGTAATTAAAATTTAAAGCTTTATATAAATTTTAACTTAATCATAAAACATGAAATGAGTTGGGAAGATATTAAAAAAATTACAGTAAACATATGATGATAAATACCTATACAAAGCTAAGCTGTAATTCTTTTAATTAATATTGAAACTAAGAAAGGGAGTTTGCGTTTTATTTTTTTAATTAATATATATATAAAATTTAGATAAGCTGTAAATATAATAATAATTATAATAATCTAAAGTTTCAATATATAATTAAAGTGGTTAATTTAATAATGAACACATTAATGAATTGGGTGAGGTGGGAGCCGCCTGTAATATAAGGTTTCAATATTAATTTCTTCTTGTATAAACAGTAGAGATGTGTATCAGAGTGGTAAACATAATTGCTTAGAGAGTGGGCGCGTGTGTTCGAACCCCCATCAGCGCAGTTCTGCGTTTTTTTTCAAATTACTTACTATCAAAACTACGTAGTTTTGATGTGTTCTCATATAAATCAATGTGTTCTCAATTTAAAGTGTGTTTGCGTGCGATCCCTCATATATATATATATATATTTATATATATAAGGAGATGCTCATGTGAGAACACCTACACTTATGCGAGAATGGTTCTCATGGTGAGAACACCATGAAACTATATAGTTTTAATAAAGCCAAAGAGCATTCTCCCCTTTAATTCAAGTGATAGGCGTAAAAATGGGAGGAGAGAGGAAGTGTTGTAGTGATGAGTTGTCACTTATTTCTTTTTTATTAAAAAATGTTTTTCCACCTATTCTGAACTTCGATTTCGAATTTTTTTATATCGATGAACTCGTATTGACGAGACCTTCATTTTGAGATCCATGAAGCCCGAGTAAAAACAATGTTTTTAAAATTTAAAACATACAGTTTTAATTTTAAAACATGGTCTGGTTTCATCATTGTTTTACTACGGTCTCCTAAATAATATTATATATGTTCTGAACTTTATATTTTGTATTTTAAAAGTTAATTATAATGTTTTAAAAAAATCAGCTGATATCTCGATCATATTTACATTCTCGTTTATAATATATCGAATTCATAACTCGTGTTTTAAAAAACATAAACTATGTTCTAAATTAATAAATGTATTTCCTAAATAATGCTAGGTATGTTCTAAATTGTATAGATCGTGTTCTAGACAATGTTACACGTGTTCGAAAAATTATAATATCTGCTTTGATTGTGAAGTACGATGATCTAAACAATGTTAAATATGTTCTAAATTTTATCGCTCGTGTTCTAAATAATATTAAATATGTTATAAATTTGAAAAAAATACAAATAAAACACATGTGGTTTCAGACTTTTGCAACCCATTCACCACATGATGCCACCTCATCAAAATCTTAGGTGTCACTCTCTTAATTTTTTGAAATTTTTAATTTATTTCTGTCAAATCTATACCTCTACAATAATAGCTGAAGCTAAGAGAAAGTTAAATCATGTATTTTCCTGATGTGGCATCACAGGAAAAAGAGTTTTAGTTAGAGATGGTTTGTAGATACCAACAAAAAATATAATGTTTTTTTGTTATTTCTCTTACTTTTGTTGTTCTAACGCTGCCTTTTATTACAGTCTTTTATTATAATCAATTGAGATCTACGGTTTCAATTTCATTTTTATTTTATTGTAAGGTCGCATCAATTGTGAAATGAATAGGGAGTCTGCGAATAACGTATATACGTTACAGACCTTTCTTCAATTCGTTACCATCTCTTTATTTCGTCCCTCCATATATATATATATACTAGTCGAATACCCGCGCGTTGCGCGGGTATATAATATAAATATTAAAAAATCATTGAACATTGAAATTAGAAATTGAAAACTGAAAGTATTTCACTTTTAAAATATAAATAATCATGACAAGGTAATAAAAGAAAAAATATAAAATGGAAATAGCACATTAAAACAACTAATTATAAAATTCATAAGAGAACATATTAACTAAAAATAGCGTCAAAACAAAACCCCTAAATATTAGTACATAGATACACATACACATGATCATTTTTTCCTTGTGTCTTGTTGTTGTCTAGGCTAGGTCTATATTCCATGAGAACAAAAATTATGGTTGTTTAAGCTAAATAGTTGACCTTACACCATATCCAGTTATTTGCCTATGTGTCCCTCGTATTGCTTTATAGTCCTCATTTCTCACCATCTAGAACAATAAATGCGATTGCCTTCTCAAGTCTATTGCCTGCAAAGATTTAAGAAAATGAACTTCCATTGCACTGCAACATGAAAACATGCAATATGCTTTCTCTCATTTAACAACTTAGATGCCAATTATGTCTATAGAAATTTTTAGATTATTGACATAATTATTTGCAAGACAATATATTATGAATGAAAATTAGGATCAATCATCAAGCGGCTCTATACATGAATACACCTGAAAATGTTTTTGGGCAAAGATTAGATAACCAATCAATAATTGAAGTGAGGATGACGAAACTCAGTAACAAAGGTTGTACATGTATGTACCTAGCTCCAGTATCAAAATAAACATTCAAATTATAGAAGTTGATGGCAAAAAATTAGGAATGAGGTAAAAGATAACAACGGAACAGCTTAAAGAAAACATTGCACTTGTCTTACAATTCAAACAAACATATTCCCAATATTTTAGAAGGGGGCTATGAAATTACCTCTGAATGTTGCTCCCCCATATTCAATATTTTTAATCAGCAAGTCGAAGTTTTGCTCAACTATCACCTTAAGTGGTGCTCGCTAATCTTTCTCCGTTGAAGAGGATGACTATATCATAAAAGGTAAGGAATTTGAAAGATATTAGAATAATAATTCATGGTGGAGAGATTTAACACATCCATTAACTTTTTTAAAAAACAATAAACAAAGGCAAAGTTTTACCTTATCCCCAATAGCAACCCAAAATGTTAATCCTCAATGGTAAACTTTGATCCTGTTTCCATTGACTGCTGAAATCCCTAAAAAAAGAAGGGAAATAAACAAATCAAACAAAACTGAAGAAATAAAATACGCCAAAAACAATGCATAACTGAAAGCTTAGCAGATAAATACCTAGATACAACATAAATGGTGGATAGAATTTTATGTAAAAAAAAAGAAAAATAAGATTGTGTATCGCTCTCACTCACATCTATTCCAACTTGCCAATCAAAGTAAACAAAACAAAATCTGAGAAAGGAACAGAAATTGATATCACCAAATAAACGTAGTAAAAGAAATCAAGCTCACTCGAGACTAATCAGACAAAGGACGAAGTTGATTAATTCTGAACCCTAACCCTAACCCAAAGAAAGAAGAACCAGAAGAGAAGAGCGCAAATGAAATTACCTCTGAAACTCAGTAAATCGGAGCCTGATAGAATCACAAGGCTACAACCGAAGAAAAGAATAAGAAGATGTAACCGCTGGTAAAGTAATAAAGAGATACAAAGTAAGGAAATGAACAGGCGTTTGGAAGAAATGGCCAAATTATCTGAAATATTAAAGCATACAAAAAGGTAAAAAGATTTGAATTCAAGAAAGCATATGGTAATGACACCTCATCATTTATGCTGATGTGGCAGCTTCCTATTTAAAGACCTTCCTCAGCTTTTAGTTATTTTAAGATATTACGTAAATGGAAGTTGTGGCAGATACTTCACTTGGTCTTCGATACAGTAATAAGACGGACAAAGAATCACGAGAAGAATTTCCGCTTTGGAAATAGAAGGTTTGATCGAGTTGGGAACATTTAGTTTGCTCTTATTGTTTATTTTTTCGCTATGAAATACGCGGTTGGAGAAGGTTGTGTTTTGTATGGAGGATATAAGAATGACCATTATTTTAGCATCCTCTAGGACAATAGTTTCATTCATTCGGAATTTTGTCACTATATCTCCTCCTAATGATGACAATGCAGTTTTGCAAATTGGTTTTTTGAATTTTCTAGGTAAATAAATACAATAAACTAGAATTATGTATTTGTCTTTAATTCTATGTTTTGCCTACGATATTTCATCTTGATTCTAATTTCTCATCTCATTTCTAATCGTTACTGGTTCGCATTTTTAATTTTATCAATTTGCAAGGTGAAATTGAAAAGCACGGATCTCATGTGATTTAACAAGTCTTGTGTAGCTTGATGTTGTCCACTTAATTATGGTTTTGATTTGGTAATTTTTTGAATTTTAATTGTAGGAAAGGTTAAGACACTTGAGGGAAGCCGAGAATAATTAAAAGCAAAATACTTCTCATCAAGGCATGGATACCTCAAATATTTTTCGTGTAAATGTTTGTAAATCTATTGTTTTCCAAAAATTTCAGGTGGCCTTCTGCAAGTGAAGGAGATATTAATTAGAACCTACTTTATTCTTTGTAGTCAAGTATTCTTTTCCTGTTGTATTGTTTTATAGAATTTACTATTACTCTCTTTTATGCTTAATGTGCTTTAGAGAACTCATTTCTTAATACTTTTTATATAATGGATCAGATCATCTATTATTAACATTAATCGACCAATCAGATTTCATTTTGGATCATGTGTTCATCTTTTCTAATAATATATGTCTTCCCCTTTCCTATTTCAACATGTCATAAAGTAAGCAAGTTCAACTGATAGGCCTAAATATTACGTAGATTTTCACTCTTTTTAACCTCTATTCTTTCATGTTTATATTCTTGAAAGTCTGTCTCATGAGGTTTAAGTGCAGATTTCGCTCTATTGTGTAAATAAGATGTGAACTTGGGCATTGGAGGCCTTGTTGGTGATTTGGAGGCATGTAGACTGTTTTCAGACTGCTGGAGCATGAAGGCTGTGATTCAGACTGTGTTGTATGCATGTTGCGGCTGTGGAGCGTGGAGGTTGTGCAAGATTGATGAAGGGGTGGAATGCCACATTGCCCTAGTGGTAAATCTGTTAAAACCATCAACAATTTAGCTATTTTTACTTTTCAGTTTTACGGGTATTGTGACCTAAACTTTGGAGGTCATTTTAGTCTTTTGCCTTTTTAGGGTTTGTTGGGCAAATTCCGCAAATGTACGGAGTCACTCATGTAGTAATAAAATATCGATCCCACAGGGAAACGCTAATTACTTATTTACGTACATTATTTACTTTATTCGTCTTCTCGAGGTTTATAGGAAAGCGATAATTGGATATTGATTTATAATCTAAGGTCTAAACTAAACTAACATCAAATAGATCATCTAAGTTAAATGTTCATACACCAACAAAGTCACAACTTTGAACCTATTATCTAAGTTCATAACCAAACCATCGAATTAATATGTTTCTCTCTAAAGTGATAATCAATCCTAATCTAATCTTTCGATTCAGAATTAAGAAACTTAACCAAATCAACTTCTAACCCAACTAGTCGAATTAACGCAAAAGTCAAGTTAAAAACTAAGTTAATCAAGTTGATTACCAAAGTTTATCTTATTCGATTCCCAAATCTCTTTGCGTCAATCGAATAAGATAAACGCCATGATTATAAACTCAAAGGATCTTCGTTAGAAACAAACTCCAAGTAGAGATCATGTGAAGCATAAAAGGAATACTAGATTAATCATACGATTCAATCAAGATACATAGACAAACTAGTTCAACGAGAATGATACAATCAAATAACATTTGACAAAGAAGAGTTAGGGGTTGTGAATCCTTTACACTTCCTTGAAAGGGTTGTGAATCCTGGATCGCCATCGCTTGCACCATCTCATTGTTTCTTCGCGATAAGTTATCCTTTCGTATCAACTTTGATGTACTATAAGTAACTAAGATAATTCTAATTG
This sequence comes from Euphorbia peplus, assembly GCA_028411795.1. Classification (NCBI taxonomy): domain Eukaryota; kingdom Viridiplantae; phylum Streptophyta; class Magnoliopsida; order Malpighiales; family Euphorbiaceae; genus Euphorbia; species Euphorbia peplus. The sequence goes on along the minus strand of CP110837.1, from coordinate 16,939,035 downwards.
ATTTCTAAAATGGTAGAGTAATCATGTGTATGTCACGCGTAGGTGACATACAACACGCTCTACACTTGTGTCAAAGTATTTGTAATACCTTCAACAACTCCTCTAAATGAACATACAATGCCCTATTTATAATCCTCAAGTGGTATGTTATGGAGAGTTGCAACCTTTGGTGAAAAGCCATCTTAATCTTCATGGAGAGTTGTCTTTATCCTCTTGAAACGTTGCTTCAATCCATAAATGAAATGACACAATGCTTGGTGATGATATGGATGAATATTTGATGAAGAGTCACCAAGAATGATGAAGGAATGCATCGGTTCGGAGATGGAAAACGCACAGGTCGCGCCCGCAAGTCAGAAACTCGCGCTCGCAAGTGACTCCAGGGATTTCTGCCCAGACTTGCGCCCGCAAGTCTGCCAGTTGCGCCCGCAAGTAGGCCATTTTACAGCTTCTCTTGTTTTGCTTGTTTTCAAGCTCGTTTTCGCTCCAAATCGTTCCGAATCGCCAAGGATCAAGTCCTAACACACAAATAGGCAAACAAGAAGTAATAACATCCTAAAGTAATAATAAAACAAGTAGAACATACACAAACAATGATAAACAAACATGAAATGCATGCTAAAAACACGTAAATAACGGACTTATCAGGGTTGCCACCCTTGTCTCCCTATTTAAGACAATGTTTGGTTTTGCTTTTAGAGACACTTACAAAACTACTTTTATGTTTAGATAACTTTTAGGGTTTGCAACAACTTTCTTTCGACTTAGTTCCATTTATAGTAATTTCTTTTTAGTCTTTCAATATTGCTCTCTCACAACATTGGGATTCGAATCTTTTACTTCTTCTTCTTCCTTTAGTTTAATGCTTTCAAGCTTTAGTTTTTACACATCCATGGAGATTATGAGTTCATCTAGTATGAGTGAGTAGTCCCTTAGCATGGGCCGCGAGTGAAAGGTGACAGATCGTGGCTTTGGGGAAGGTTTCTACTTTCGGTAATACTTTCTAACTTCGGTTTTCTTAGATATATGCTTAGGATGAGGTTTGGTTGCAAACAAACCTCTTAAATCATTAGTGGAGCTTAGAAATAAGTTATCTTTTGGTTTATTGTATGGATTAGATCAAAAGATGCATGCTTTTGTGGTTTAGAGAAATCTTGCTATATTTGTATGTTGGTTATTTACTATTTAAGGAAACTTTATAGTAAAACCCTAAGACAACACATTCCTTAGTAGATCTAGATCAAATAACTTTGCTAGATCTACTAAGTTATCAACCCCTAAGCTTGGAAACGAGCTAGGAAGAGATATTTGTGGGAAAGACCGAACCTTTTATGTTAGAATAGTTTTTGCCATTTATAGAAACTTAGATCCAGTAGCCTATGATCTAGATCCAACCATTCGTAGCATGTGTGCCTTTAAATATTACTGTTATATTACCCTGTTTTAGATTTACAGTTTTAATCATCAAAAATCAATACTTGTGACTTTATTAGACTTGGGTACGATATTTTGAGTCTTTAATACTCACTTTATTGCTTGAACGATGGGTACACTTGCCCTAAAAAGCACGTAGGTTTCAATCGTGACATCAACCCATGGGTCTCTGTTGCACATAAAGACTATAGTAACTGATATTCATCAATGTTAAAAACTTGAAGCTATTTTCTTAAACAGATAAGTTTTCAATTTTTGGTTTCAAGTGTACTACTAACACTATGTTACAATTTTTCCACAACATTCTCTTTCTTTTATCTTCACAACAGGTGACATAAATAATTAATGGCCAAAAGTTTCAAATTTACGTAATATTGTGATTTTAATCAAGGCTTAGTTCAAGATACAAATAGATTTTAAAGTGCATCCTCTATGAAGTCTCTAAAATGACCCCTATTTTGAATGGAAACGAAAGTGGGGACTCTGTTGTTTTGTTCCTTTTGAAGACTCTTGCAATACCTCAAGCTCAACAAATTCATATGAAATCAAACAATGTACTTTTCATTCACAGATAATAAGAATGAAAAAATGACAAAAAGTTCAAGAATATTAATTTGCAAATCTGATTACCTTGAACATCTAAATATTTGAAAAATTGTATGTTGGTGTATTATTAATTCATGTACAATAACTTTATCCTCCTTTTTAAAGATCATACACAATAAAGCTTCTTTCCCTCAAATTTTCTATTGTCATAAATATCAAGCACCGACTCATCCTTAATTTTCTAATAGAAATTCGTGCATACTTTACTGTATTGTTCCCATATTCAGCATTGTTAGATATAAAGTTATAAACTTATTACAATCCAACTTTAAAATGATCTCTTTTAGTTACAAAGAAATTCATTTAATTTGTCTCTACAAAATAAATAAAAACAACAATTGTTAAGATTCCTAGTTAGTGTTAATTAGGAATTGTATTGTCTTTCCTATTTACTTGTATAGGCGGTATTAGTGTTCTAGTTGGACTAGGTTTATCCCGTTTCTCTTGTATAAATATGTGCCTTTTGTGAATAATAAACGATACGAATTATTTTCCCAAAACTTAACATGGTATTAGAGCCATTCAAGGAAGAAAAAAATGCAATTTTTGCGTAGGAACCGAAGTTTCGGTTTAAGGGCTTTTTGAGGTTTGTGTGATTTCAAACGTCAAAATTCTTCGTTTACTCTTTGGAGACATGGGTGATGAGGAGAACTCGAAGACGGGTGGAACTAAGAGGATGGATGTCTACCATCTTGGATCGAATGATAATCCGGGTAATGAAATTACTTCGGTTCAGTTACGTGGAGAAAATTATGATGAATGGGCAAGAGCAATCCAAACATCATTGAAAGCCAAACAAAAATTTGGTTTTATCGAGGGAACGATTACTAAACCAATGAATGAAGAAAAACTTGAAGATTGGGGTGCAGTGCACTCAATGTTGGTTGCTTGGTTGCTTAATACCATTGAGCCCAAGATTAGGTCAATTTTGCCTTATTATGTCGACGCGAGTTCTTTATGGACATATTTGAAGAATCGATTTTGTGTTGTGAATGGCACAAAAATCTGTCAGCTGAAATCTTCTCTTGGCGAATGTAAACAAGGGAACACGGAGGATGTTGCAACCTATTTCGGTCGTTTTTCCAAAATATGGGACGATTTAATTACTTATGTAAAGTTGTCGGTCTGTAAGTGCGAAGGTTGTGTGTGTGATATGAAGTCACAAGTGGCGAAAATTCAAGAAGAAGATATGCAACATCACTTTCTGATCGGTTTGGATTCATCTCTTTATGGAACGGTAAGGAGAAACTTACTTTCCCTTGATACTTTGTCGGGAATTGATAGAGTATATGCTCGTGTGATACAAGAAGAACGTTTGATTCGAGGAGAAACATCTTTTTCTAAAGATGATCGTGACCAGGCTATGGCACTCAAAGTTCAGTCTGATGCACGGGGTGGAAGATTTCAACCAACTTATAACTCAAATAAATTTTGTCACAACTGTAATCGTGACGGACATTATGTTGGCAGCTTTTTGAGCTTCTTGTTTATCCAGATTGGTGGGGAGATCAACCTCGTGGTAGAGGAATGGGCCATGGTGGAGGAAAAAACGGTCGGAGTGGTGGACGTGGTGGTCGCGGTAGAGGAGGTAATAGACAGAAAGTTCGTGCAAACAAAGCTGTTGTTGGTGGCAGTGGCAATAGCGGAAACGGAACAGCTGGTAATGTTGGTGGAGACCCTGAAGCAGCGAGATTTTCAGGAATCATGCCTGGACAATGGACTCAACTCTTTGATCTTCTGAGTCAAGCTAAAACAACTGAACGACTACATGGTAAGAAAGCTAATTTTGAATGGATTATTGATACATGAGCGACTCATCATGTTACCGAGAATTTTTCCCAACTTAAAGATGTTAAAGCAATTTCTCAATGTCCAATTGGATTACCGGATGAAAAAATGGTTGAAGCAAGTCAAGAAGGAACTGTTAAATTACCAGGGGGTTTATCGCTCTCTAATGTTTTGTTTGTGCCTAAATTGAATTGTAGTTTGATTTCTGACAGTCAATTACTACATGATTCACAATGTCTTGTTCAATTAACAAAAAAATTATGTGTAATACAGGACCGCAAGACGAGGAAGGTGATTAGGCTCGGTGAACAAAGGGAAGGACTATATTTTTATCGTTGGGTAAAACACATTTTGAGTTTCTAATGAACAAGTTGGGCATTTGTGATTTGCATGCTCCAACTTGAAAGGTGGAGGGGAGGTGTTACGATTCCTAGTTAGTGTTAATTAGGAACTGTATTGTCTTTCCTATTTACTTGTATAGGCGGTATTAGTGTTCTAGTTGGACTAGGTTTATCCCGTTTCTCTTGTATATAAATATGTGTCTTTTGTGAATAATAAACTATACGAATTATTTTGCCCAAAACTTAACAACAACAATGTACAACATTTTTAAATGAGGATTATCAAAAGATTTAAAATGTATTTTATAACTCGCGCAACGCGCAGATCATTGACTAGTAAATAATAATTATGAATTTGACAGAGATAATTTTAACAACCAGCATTAATATTTAAGGGTTTTTACTATTTTAATGGAACTACTAAGATTTTTGACAAAAATATTAAAATGGTCTCCATCCATATCGGACCAATAAAAATGTTTCATTTGAACACATTTTCACTTTTTCTTATATTAATTTCGTTCAGGTCCATTACACTTATTCCACAACATAAATCGTGAATTTTAGATGATTCATGTTTAAATATTTCGTACCAAAGTATCCATATGCAAATAAAAAGAAAATATGTAATTGTCAATGTTCTTAGCTTTTTTAGTTGGTAACAATTTCATCACTTAGTTTAAAGTTGTTAATGCACTTTTTAGATGACTCGAACACGAGATCTTAGTTTAAGCAACTAAGGACCTTTACCACTCAAACCAATCTTGATTGAATGTGTTTGACTTTTAGTATAACAATTTAGCAAAATTAAGTAATCTTTAAACCATATGTTAAGGAGTATGAGTTGTGCAAAAACAAGGAGTATGAAAGTATTTCAAATAAATAATAATAAAAAAACTAAATAACACTCAATTTAGAAAGTGAATGCCCTGGTTCTGTTTAATTTTCTTTTTTAGTAACTCCGGTTTTGTTTAGTTAAATGTGTCATTTCACTTAATTGTAATAAAAATAAAAATGTGTCTTTTCAGTTATGCCTAAACGACATCGTTTCACTGGTGTAAAAGCAAGTCTTCTTCAACCTTGCAACACATAGTAGGTGACAAATCAAAAAACGAGTCTGGATTAAGCTTTGTTGGATGTTTCACAAGGTTGGCTCTCAATTTTTCTTCTCCAAATTTTGGCTAACTAGGTCTCTAGCTCTGACTAACCTCTCCCAATATGTCTTAGAGGCCCCTTTAAACCGGAAGCCCCTTTACCCCCAATGACTAACACACCCTCACCCCCAGGATTTCTTTCATCCCCTTCACGGAATAGTAAGAATGAGCAACATTTGTTCTTAGCATTGTCTATTATCCAAGGGCTTTTGATCTTTCTGTTTCTCATCGGAGTGCAGCTTTACTACGAGAAGCAAATAAGGCTCGCGATAGAAGCAAATCAAGCGAGAGCAACTCGTCTTGCTCATACTAATCAAAATATCTAAGTAATCCTTTTGGTAATTTGCATATGAAATTGATAAAATGCAAAGAAAGCAAAATTAATATTATTATTACTATTATTGTTGTTATTTTCATTCAATTTTTCAATTTCATTTTAATTATCTTAAAATTTTAATGTATTATTGAACATGTGTTGTTAATTTCATAAGTGTGTTTAAAATTGAATTTATAAAAGTATTGCTCGTGCATCGCACGGGTCTTTCATCTAGTTACCATTGAATTTGTGGTAAATGAATACACTTACTATGTTTTATATTCAAGAAAATAATTAAAAAAAAAGAGTTTAATCATTACTCCGTAGATTTTATAAAAATAAATATAAAAGATTTTCCTTTAACGATTCATGCTATGTAATATTATTACTTTTTTTTTTTGACAAAATGTAATACTATTACTAATATTGATGGATATGACTTTTCAAATCCTCCAAAAAATTCAAAAACCAAAACAAAGAATTTCATTTTTCTACCGAAAATTTTCACCAAAATTTCATTTCAAATTTTGAAATACCGAGTTGTTATAAACAAAAAGTCATTACCTTAAGAACAATAACTGAAGTGTAAATGTATGTGCAGATCCTCAGTCATCACCTTAAGATCAATACCTTAAGAATAATACCTCTTACCTCGAGACTAGACCTACTATCGAGAAAAGTATTCGCTATAAGAAAGTCAAACACGCTCGTATTTTCTCTGTCATCTTTCTCTATAAGAAAAAGTTCACCATTCATCTTTCTCTTCTAGACTTCACCATATCATCTTTCTGTTCTAAATTTCTTCCTCCCAAAAAAAAAAAAAAAACGTAAGCTAATGGCTAGCATCTCATCCTCACCTCCGAATGGCTAACTCACCCTCACCCCCATGATTTCTTTCATCCCCTTCACGGTATAGTAAGAACGAGCAACATTCGTTCTTAACATTGTCTATTATCCATGGGCTTTTGATCTTTTTGTTTCTCATCGGAGTGCAGCTTTACTACGAGAAGCAAATAAGGCTCGCGATAGAAGCAAAGCAAGCGAGAGCAACTCGTCTTGCTCATACTAATCAAAATATCTAGGTAATCCTTTTGGTAATTTGCATATGAAATTGATAAAATACAAAGAAAGCAAAATTAATATTATTATTACTATTATTGTTGTTATTTTCATTCAATTTTTCAATTTCATTTTAATTATCTTAAAATTTTAATGTATTATTGAAGATGTGTTGTTTATTTCATAAGTGTGTTTAAAATTGAATTTATAAAAGTATTGCCCATGCATCGCACGGATCTTTCATATAGTTACAATTGAATTTGTAGTAAATGAATACACTTACCATGTTTTATATTCAAGAAAATAATTAAAAAAAAGAGTTTAATCATTACTCCGTAGATTTTACAAAAATAAATATAAAAAATTTTCGTTCAATCATTCATGCTATGTAATAATATTACTTTTTTTTTGACAAAATGTAATACTATTACTAATATTGATGAACATGACTTTTCAAATCCTCCAACAAAATTCAAAAACCAAAACTAAGAATTTCATTATTCTACCGAAAATTTCCACCAAAATTTCATTCCAAATTTTGAAATACCGAGTTGTTATAAACAAAAAGTCATTATCTTAAGAACAATAACTGAAGTGTAAATGTATGTGCAGATCCTCAGTCATTACCCATTACCTTAAGATCAATACCTCTCTTACTTCGAGATTAGACCTACTATCGAGAAAAGTATTCGTTATAAGAAAGTCAAGCACGCTCGTAATTCCTCTATCATCTTTCTCTATAAGAAAAAGTTCACTATTCATCTTTCTCTTCTAGACTTCACCATATTATCTTTCTGTTCTAAATTTCTTCCTCCAAAAAAAAAAAAAAAAACTAACCTAATGGCTAGCATCTCATCCTTACCCCCAAGAGTTCTTTTATCCATTCGCGGTATAGTAAGAACGAACAACATTCGTTCTTAGCATTGTCTATTATCCTTGGGCTTTTGATCTTTTTGTTTTTCATCGGAGTGCAGCTTTACTATGAGAAGCAAATAAGGCTCACGATAGAAGCAAATCAAGCGAGAGCAACTCGTCTTGCTAATACTAATCAAAATATCTAGGTAATTCTTTTGGTAATTTGCATATGAAATTGATAAAATACAAAGAAAGCAAAATTAATATTATTATTACTATTATTGTTGTTATTTTCGTTCAATTTTTCAATTTCATTTTAATTATCTTAAAATTTTAATGTATTATTGAACATGTGTTGTTAATTTCATAAGTGTGTTTAAAATTAAATTTATAAAAGTATTGCCCGTGCATCGTACGGATCTTTCATATAGTTACAATTGAATTTGTAGTAAATGAATACACTTACCATGTTTTATATTCAAGAAAATAATTAAAAAAAAGAGTTTAATTATTACTCCGTAGATTTTATAAAAATAAATATAAAAATATTTCGTTCAACCATTCATGTTACGTAATACTATTACTTTTTTTTTTGACAAAATGTAATACTATTACTAATATTGATGGATATGACTTTTCAAATTCTCCAAAAAAATTCAAAAACCAAAACAAAGAATTTCATTATTCTACCGAAAATTTCCACCAAAATTTCATTCCAAATTTTGAAATACCGAGTTGTTATAAGCAAAAAGTCATTACCTTAAGAACAATAACTGAAGTGTAAATGTATATGCAGATCCTCGGTCATTACCTTAAGAATAATACCTCTTACCTCGAGACTAGATCTACTATTGAGAAAAGTATTTGATATAAGAAAGTTAAGCACGCTCGTAATTCCTCTGTCATCTTTCTCTATAAGAAAAAGTTCACCATTCATCTTTCTCTTCTAGACTTCACCATATCATCTTTTTCTTCTAAATTTCTTCCTAAAAAAAAAAAAAACGTAAGCTAATGGCTAGCATCTCATCCTCACCCCGAATGACTAACTCACCCTCACCACAGGATTTTATAAAAATAAACATAAAAGATTTTCGTTTTAACATTCATGCTTTGTGATACTATTACTTTTTTTTTGGCAGAATGTAATACTATTACTAATATTGATGGATATGACTTTTCAAATCCTCCAAAAAAATTCAAAAACCAAAACAAAGAATTTCATTATTTTACCGAAAATTTCCACCAAAATTTCATTCCAAATTTTGAAATATTCTAATTTACCATATGAATTAACTAATCCAAACAAAATCGTTAATTAAAATGGATACAACTAAAAATTATTAATTGCATTCAGTTTAAAAAAAATTAAATGTAAAAAGAAGCTATTTTCACAATGATATTGTTTTGCTTAAATTTAACAATGAAACAACACAAGGACTTCTTAATCTTAATTTGAGTTCAAATTCTCAAATAATTGAGGTATCTTCATCCAACCCTCACTTTTTAGAGTTGAACAGTGGTCTTAATGAATTATTTGGTTTTGAACTTGACTTGAATTTATAACAAATGATTATAAGTACATTTTCTTCACATTTTCATTTTTTATGACTACATATCTTTTGGTAAGTTCCTTATTCATTTTTCTTTACACGAGAGTATGAACAATAATGAGCGCAAGATCGTATGTACAATTTTTCTAAGAAGTATGAACAATGTAAAGCTGGGACATGGTGTGATAAAGTTAGTTGTCGGAATATTTTAAGTTCATTTTCTAACTATTGGACGAATCTAGAAACTAATAAAAGCTAGTTAAATTATTTTCTTATGTCATAAGAAAAAGCAAAACTATGGTCGTTAGCGACTTCAGTTTGATTATGATAAATTCCATGCACTTTCTTTACATCAACGAACCAATATTACTTTCTTCAGTTTTTGTGATGAAACAACACAAGAATGATACCAAACATTGCTTGAAGGATGAAAACAAAATATCTTGACTCTGATTTTGTCTAATGATGCCACTTAAACATCTGCATCACTTTAAAAATAATATTTGACAATTCTGCAATATACTCATATTCTCAAATGCTCTTAAACATACTAAATAAAATAGTAAAGACTAATTTTAGTATATTTTCCACAATTCTCTACCTCATTCATAATTTGAAAATCATTTTGGACGAACAAATTGCATCATCTGAATCGACGATGCCATAACATAATGTCCATGATTGCCGCAATAATCAGGATCAAGCCAACCGTAGTTTTATTATACATCACTTGACTCAACATTTTTGAATATTGAGCAAATCCAAACAATGTCGAAACTTAGCACATGTCACAACTTTGGTTAACATGTCAAATGGGTTCTCATCAGTATGCACCTTTGTAAGAGAAATATGACCTTCCTCTATGACATCATGTACAAAATGATATCTTATATCGATATGTTTTGTACGAGCGTGATGAAACTGATTCTTAGCCAAGTGAATTGCACTTTGACTATCACACCTCAGATTCACACTTTCTTGTTTCCAACCCAAATCATCTAGAACCCCTCAGCCACAATGCTTCCTTAACTTGTTCTGCCACAACCATATACTCAGCCTTCATGGTAGATAGTGCCACTGTATGTAACATCAATCACCAACTAACTGGAGCACCATGTACTTTAAACACATAAGCAGTAGTAGATCGTCGTCTATCTAGATCAACAGCATAATCTAAATCAATGAAACCGCTTATTTGACATGTATCTCCACCAAACCACACATGTGCAAATGGTTCCTTTCAAGTACCTTAAAATCCAATTCACTGCTTCCCAATGTGCCTTTCCCGGATTTGCCATGAATCTACTGACAACACTGATAACTTGTGAAATATTTGGACGTGTACACACCATGACATACATCATATAAAGCACCGACACGTCAAAGGGGGTGTCGATCTGTGTCAAGACACGGCAGGACGCGAACGCGGTGGGACACGATGGTCAACATGTCTGTTGACCGAACACGACGGGACACGACATATTGTTGTGTCACACGACGAAATTGAAAATTCAATTAAGTTGTAGGGTTTTTTTGTAAAATAGAAAAGTTATATGTTTAGTTTATTAATAAAAAATAAATAAAACCTAATCATATAACGATATACGCAGATAAAAAAAAAAGTAAACCAAAGTCACGATAGTAGGAGATTTTCGTTTCACTCTTCAAGTCGTGATAAGAGGGGGATTTCAGATTGACTTTCGATTTTTCTTCTCTTCAATTAGCTTCCGATTCTTCTTCCTACAACTCTAAGTAAGTTTTTTATGTGATTAACTTCCAATTCTTTTACTTTTGAGTGAGTCGATGTCGATGTCGTTTCTTCTTCATCTTATGTTCTATGTTTGATATAAATTGTTGCTCGTGGGACTTTTGTTTGTAGGCTATTTTTTAATAAGATTCATGGAATCTTCGTCGGGAGGTTCAGAAAGTTCAATTAGCTCTACTGTTACTTCAAAGCCCCCTCCAGAGGGAAGATTCCAGTTGGAGATTTGGAAACATGTTACAGTTCTCGATAAACATGAAAATAATAGAGGAGGCAACGTGAGATTCAAATGCAATTATTGCAAAGTTGATTATTCTGGTTCACTTTCTCGATTCAAAGCTCACTTGTTGAAGGTTCCAAATAACAATATTCGGGTTTGTTACACAATAAAAGCAGCAGATAAGGAGAAAGTGCAAAAAAAACATGATGAAGAAGATGCAAAAAATGCTAAAGCAAAATCACATTCCTTTTGCGGTTCCTACTTCTAGGAGTGCCACATTAACAAGATTTAGGTGGTACTGCCGGAACATGTGCTTTTGGGGTGACAGGAGTATAACCACCTTTTGAGCAGCGGAAGAGAAAAGCAGCAATCAATAGTTGTTTGAAGAAATAAGCGAATAATGAATGAGTGGAACAATTGCACTCTGAAATTGCAAGGATGTTCTACTCGTCCGTGGTGCGATTTAATCTTGTTAGGAACCCGTACTTTGTGAGTTCTTACACAATGGCAGCCAATTCCAATGTAATTGGTTATTTGCCTCATGGATACAATATGTTGCGAACTATTTCATTGGAAAAGGAGAGAGCGGCCGTCGAGAGGCAATTGGTACCAATTAAAACTAAATGGGTGGAGAATGGCTTGAGTTTAGTTAGTGATAGATGGTCAGGTGCTTAAAAAAGGTCGATCATCAATATCATGGCTACGATAGATGGTGGAGCTATGTTTTTGAGAGCCATGGATTGTGAGGGAGAATTTAAGCATAAGTCTTCCATTGCTAATATTCTTAAGGAACAAATTAGAGCATGTGGGAGAAGCACATGTTTAAGTGATCACCGATAATGCTACGGCTTGTAAAGTCGCGGGTTTAGAGTGGTGGGAGGAACATATGTTGTTCAAGTGATCACCGATAATGCTTCGATTTGTAAAGCCGCGGGGTTGTTGGTGGAAAATGAATTTCCACACATTTATTGGACACCATGTGTAGTTCATATCCTTAATTTGGCTTTCAAAGAAATTTATGCGCCAAAAGATACAATTGCTAACGAAGAAGCATATTGTGAATGTAGTTGGATAGCGGAAGTTGAAAATGATGCATTTGGAACGAAAAATTTCATTACTAATCATAGCTTGAGTAATGCAATTTATAATGAAGTTTCTGCACTAAAAATTCTATCAGTTGCACCTAAACATTTTGCTTCGGTAGCTGTGATGCTTAAAAGGATGATAGAGGTTAAGCGTATTCTTACCCTTGTGGTCATTAGTGATAAATGAGAAGATTTTAAGGATGAAGATAGAGTTTGGTGGGACAAGATTAGATACATAGTTGACTTCACCAACCTTATCTACACCATGTTGAGAATTGCCGACACCGACAAACCATGTCTTCACTTGGTCTATGACATGTGGGACACGATGATAGAAAATGTAAAAAATGTGATATTCAAGCACGAGTACAAAAATGATTCCGACTCTTCAACATTTTATGGTGTGATTCACTCCATTTTAGTGTCTCGTTGAAACAAAAGCAACATTCCACTACATTGCTTGGCACATTCCTTAAATCCCAGGTAACTATATAATTTCTTATACATAATTAGTTCAATTTAAAAATTTATTTATTTTATAGAAGTTAAATTATTAATCTTATACTAGGTACTACACAAATGAGTGGCTTGAAAGTAGTGTTGGACGTGTAGCTCCACATAATGATGTTGAGATTTCTAATGAAATGAACAAGTGTTTTAAACGGTATTTTCCAAATGCGGATGACCGTAGGAAAGTCTTGGTTGAATATGTCAAGTTTTCATCTATGCGTGGCGAGTTTGGTGAGTATGATTCCATTGTTGATGGGAGTCAATTGGATCCGCCCTTTTGGTGGCTTATCCATGGAACATGTACTCCTACGCTTAAATCTATTGCAATCAAACTTCTTAGTCAACCGACTTCATCTTCTTGCTGTGAACGGAATTGGGGTACTTGTTCCTTTATCCACTCTATGAGAAGAAACAAGATAACTCCTAAATGTGCGGAGGATCTAGTGTTTGTTCATAATAACTTTAGTTTTCTTTCTAGAAATACACAACCATATAAGGAGGGACCTACAAAAATGCGGGATATTGGTGGAGACGCTATTGAAACACCGGATGGTGCGGGGCTTCTTGAAGTTGCAAATCTATCCCTTGATGAACTCACATTTGAGAGTATTGTATTTGCAGATGAAAGAGATGAAATAGATGACGATATTGAAGATTAAGTAGTTGTAGTTGGAACGTCAATTTGTTTGGTAGTTTATGGGTGTTATGTTTTATTATGGATGTTAGTTGTGTTGTATTATATTATGGATGTTATGAATCTTAATTTATTTGTGGTTTGTTTTTTTATTATTTGTTATGAATGATTTGTGAGATATATATATATATATAATTAAGTATAAAAAAATTTCCGTGTCCCCGCCGTGTCCGTGTCTCGTGTTTTTGAATTTGTCGTTTCCCGTGTCTATGTTGGTGCTTGATAGCATACATTAAACTGCCAACTACACTAGCATACGATACATGTTCCATGTATGCCTTATCTTTTGATGTAGTGGGAGATTGTTTACTACAGAGCCTAACATGTGGAGCCAATGGAGTCACCACTGACTTAGCATTCTTCATCCCCAAACCTTTCAATAACCCGCTCAATATAGCCTTTTTAACTCAAAAATCATCTTCGCTTTTACCTCTCTCTCCTAATTTCCATACCCAATATCTTCTTGACAACACCCAAGTTCTTCTTCTCAAACTCTTTGCCAAGTTGAGATTTTAGCTTTTCAATCTCCACCTTATTCTTTGGAGCGATAAGCATGTCATCAACATATAACAGGAGATAAACATAATCACCTCCAGAAAGCTTACTAATATATAAACTACCATCATAAACACTTCTAGAGAACCTTTGTTTTAACATAAAGGAGTCAAATCGTCTGTATCACTGGCGAGGAGATTGCTTCAATCCATAAAGTAGTTTCCTCAAGCAACTTACCTGCTTCTCCTTACCCTCAAGGCCTCAACCTTGTATCGCTCAAGATGATACATATAGATTTTCCTCATCCAAGTCTCCCTACAAAAAGGTTGTCTTCATGTCAAGTTGTTCCAGCTCAAGATCACCATGAGCAACAAGACTTAGTAATACCCGGATAAAAGTGTGTTTTACCACCGGAGAAAATATCTCATTGTAATCAATTCCTTCCTTTTGTTCCTATTTTCTTTTGATCACCTATTTACAACAAATAGCAGTTGTAAGCACTGGTTTTCGAACCCAATGACGAAAATTTCCGAGCTCCTCGTTGCGCCGGTCGCCCAAGAATTAGTACTTGCTAAAGAACGAATGACTTCCTAGAGTGATAACTTCTTCTCTCTGCACCCTGGGAACACAAGATTGACACCTTCAAGCTTGTAAAAGGAACCTCTTTCTCCTTAAAACCATACGGTCTCCCCTCTCTCCAATGGGAACCGTATGGTCTCCTTCTCTTGAACCGTATAGTCTTCTTCTTTGAAGATCGTATGGTCTTCCTACATGGCCAAACGGGCCCTATCCTTATCTGCCACATGTCGCTAAGCGACAGTGGACTTTTGTCGGGCCTTAGTGAAGGCCCGTCTGAGATCTAAAACAGATCTCAGACGGGATATGTGGAGCCCGTACGGTCACCACAAGGAAGGCCGTACAGTCTCTTTATGGAGCTCGTACGGTCCCTCCTAATCCTGTAAAAGGAGGCCGGATTTCCCTCATTCTTCATCAACAAATCTTTCTATTCTCCTCTCTCTAGCACGTTTTAAGTGATTTCTGACCCGATATAAGTTGCATCTGATAAGTTGACTCTGAAAAGTTGCCTAAGGTTGCCTCTGATACGATAGAAACGCTTAATTCTGAGTCTTGAAAGCTTTTCCCCCATAAAATCCTTGTTCCCTAAAAGATCCTCACGACCACCAAAATAATCAAAATTCTCGATCCCAGCGTTACTCGTAGCCTCGCTTGACTAAGTACGCAATCCTTCTGAAACGGACGATTCCCTCGCCTTTCCAAAAAAACAGTTACTAGGAGTACGTCCTCTACGCCTCTCCGACCCCAAAGTTCCTCCCTGAAGGTCTCTGTTCTTCAATGAGTACTGGTTCGCGAGCTCATCACTGGCACGCAACGAGGGTAAGCTTCTGAGGGTTTTGTACCGTGTCACCCAACGGTTTACCATATTATTTTTACTTTATTTATATGCTTTTTTGTGTGATAATAATAAACTCAAGATAATAACGAGCTAGGTTGCATTAAAGATCCTCTAGGGCATGGAATGTCAGAATTAATAAGTTGTATCCACGAACGTAAATAAGAATCTCTGGTTTTCAAAACGATCGGTAACTATACCGGTTCGTACATTTTCCCGGTCGGCCGGGTGGCGACTCTAGTCAAAGAAGGCTAAGCCGCTATGAGCGCCCCTTTACGCTCACAACAGTCTTTCCCACGGGCAACGAGACCACCTCCCATGTCTGGTTTTTATGGAGAGATTGCATCTTTTTCTCCATAGCAACTAGCCATCCCTCTCTATCCATATCCTTGATAGCTTGTTTGAAGGTGACCGGCTCATCATCCTCCATCGAAAGTGTATATTCCACCAGATTTACCTTCCTATAATGCCCAAAGGTTTGCCTGACCCAAACTTTTGGACTTTTTTGTAATTCCTGTTTGGCCTTATGGTTTACCTTCCCATACATGTGCATTTTCGTGTTGAATCTCTTTAGGACCAAGCTCATCATCCTCATCTTGAATAACATCATGATTCTCCACCTGAACATAACTACCATTTAGTAGATTAGTAGATTCTATCTCCACCACCTGCATATTTGAAGTCCTTACATCACCATTATTAGGCACTGTAACTTTTAACAAAGCAACCATAGATCTCTCATCAAAAGTCACATCCTTGTTGTTTACGCACTTAGAGTGTTCTACACACTAGAGGCAATATCCATTGACACCTTTTGGATATCTTAAGAATATTGCTTTTTTGGCTCTCTCATCAAGCTTTTTATCCTTGACATGGTAGTAAGCTGTGCACCCAAAAACTCGTAGCTTCCAATAATTTTCATGTTCCCATGACCATACTTTATAAGGTGTGTCTCCATCTAAGTAAGAATGTGGGAATCGACTCACTATGCAGCAAGTTGTAGCAACCGACTCCACCCACCATTCTCTACCTAACCCCAAATTAGAGCGTATACATCTTACTTTTTCAAGTAGTGTATGGTTCAATCTTTCTGCCACTCCATTCTGTTGCGGTGTGTCTCTGATTGTCCAGTGCCTTACAATGCCTTCCCGATCACAGAATTCTTTGAAAGCTTCCTCTGTGTACTCTGTACCTATATCGGACCTCACCATTTTAAGCTTTTCTTCATGTTCTGTTCTCGACCATTTCTCTCTACTGCTTAAATATCTCAAATACCTCATTCTTATGCTTAAGAAAATAAATCCAAGCATATCTAGAATGATCATTAACAAATGTCATAAAGTACCTGGAACCTCCCTTGGAAGTAACTTTATCCAGATCCCAAACATCAGTATGCATATAGTCTAACAACCTCCTACTTTTGTGCTTGCTTGTGGAGAACTTCAACCTATGTGCTTTGCCATACAAGCAATGTTCACAGAACTCCATGCATGGCTTCTTCATGTTCTTGAACAAGCCTTTCTCACTAAGAAATGATAGACCCTTTTCTACCATATGCCCAAGGCGCATGTGCCATATACTTGTGCATTTTGTTTGATCTTTAGTTCCACCAATTCTAACTACTAAATCTCTTGTAACATTTGTCCCTAAAAGAGGATAAAGATTTCCATGACGAATTCCCTTCATCATTACCAAAGAACCACAAACAACCTTCAAAACTCCATTTTTCATGACAACTTTGCAACCATTCTTCTCTAATAAACTAAGAAATATAAGGTCCGCAAATTTGGGATGTGTCTCACATCCATCAAGGTTCTTACTGCTCCATCATGCATCTTGATTCGTATGGTACCTACCCCCATAGTTTTACATGCATGATCATTTCCCATCAAAACGGTACCACCATCCAAACTCTGGTAGGTTGTAAAGCATCTTCTATTTGGGCACATATGGTATGAGGTTCGTGAATCAAGCATTGATCTAGCCGAAATTTCATTGCATTGTTTTGAAACGGAGTAACAATAATCATCTTTAGCATTTGAGACATAACTTGCCTCCTGCAACTCTTGTTGCTTGCCTCTAAAGTTGTTGTTGTTGGTTTGCCTCCTAACAAATACCCTCTTATTTGGGCAATTTGCTTTAAAGTGTCCAAGCTCGCTACATTTAAAGCATGTTCTTTCAGCATGTGCTCTAGATATTGATTTAGACTTCCTTCCCCTGCCTTGTCCCCTTTCATTGGTCCTCCCTCTAATAGTAAACAACCCTTGAGCTTGTTCTCTATTTTCTCTTTCATTGCTAGACATCCCACTCGTAGCATCCTTTCGAAGATGATTCGCTAAAAGTGACGTTCTAGTCTCATCCATGGTTAGAGTATCAGCCACAAGCATCAATGTCTAAACCAGATTCTCGTAGGACTTCGGTAATAAAAGTAACAACATGAGTGCTTGGTCTTCCTCATCTATCTTCACATCTGTATCGTTTAAGTTTGATATAATCCTATCAAACTAATTGATATAATCTCAGATTGAGGTGCCTTCCTCCATCTTGCATTGTATACGATTTAGATTTTAAGTAGGTCCAATTTGTTAGAGTTTTCGTCATGAAATTCTTCTCTAACTTTTCCCACACACTAGCTGCAGTTGCTTCTTCATCAACCAAGAATGTAACATCACTCTCAAGGCATAAGATTATGGCAACTCGTGCTTCAAGATCTATCTCTTCCCAATCCTCATCCCTCATCTCCTCGGGTTTTTGTGCTATCCCTGCTAACGCCTTCTGCAACTTTTGTGAAATAAGCAGATTTTTTCATCTGCATCATCAAATAGGAAAAATCTTTTTTCCCATTGAACTTTTCGATTTCACATTTACCGACTTTAACCGTCCCACTAGTATAAGCCATTGTATTCAATAAAGAAAATAAAGCTTTGCAACTTCATAATTCAATGTTGGCTCTGATACCAATTGTTAGAGCCGCAGTGGAAACTTAGCTTCTAATAGATAATATGAAATACCCCTCACTAAAATTGAACAATGAATAATGTAGCTTTGAAGAAGAAATCGAATGAAGAGCTATAGATGTCTAAAGAAAGATGAACTTCTGATTATATAATTGTGTAACAAAATGTTTACTATAATAACTTTTCATCTAACTACAAACATAGGCAATGATTTATATAGTTTAGTACATACTAAATAATAAGTGAATTACATTTCACTTAAACATCTATCTCACGTTAGGAATAATTTTTTGCCAATTCTGCAATATGCTATATTCTCAAATTCTCTTAAACATACTAAATAAGATAGTAAAGACTAATTTTAATATATTTTCCACAACAACCACCACCAAGACAAAGAAAGAAGTTGTCTCGGGCTTGGGCATACTTCGATCTCTTATCAAATGAAGGTGATGATGAGCTAGAAAGAGCTGAATGCAAGACTTGTGGAGTTGTTTATTTTTCAAACGACAAATTCTGTACCGAAATATGCTTTGCCATATTGATCTTTGTCAAAGATAAAATCTTGGGATGCAGGTCAATTACTGATATCCCAAAACAAGATTTTGAGTGGTCAATTTGATAGTGAAAGGATTAAAGAGATTTTGAGTGGTGTTGTTATCAAAGATATCTTGTCTTTACAATGTGTTGAATACGATGACATTAGGGAAACTTTATATTATTGTCGTGAGGATGTGAAACTTGTCTCTAGAAACACTTGCAAAGATGATTTTCTTAAGTTGTACAATAGAGAGAAAATTAGGATAAAATCTATGTTGGCTATTACTCTTGGTAAAATTAGTTAAACATCTGATTGTTGGAGTTCTTTGACCACTAATGGCTATATTTCTTTGACTTGTCACTTCATTTATAGTGATTGGAACATGTAGAAAAGAATTTTGAACTTTTATTTCATGCCACCACCTCGTATTGATGTTTGTTTGCTTGAAAATATTAAGTCTTTCTTGTTTAATTGGCGAATAGATAAGAAGGACTTTTCGATTACATTAGATAATGCTAGTTCCAATGATGTTTGTGCGAAGAAGTTAAGAACTCGGTTGACTTTGAGGGATGCTTTTTTGAGTGATGGTAAGTATTTTCACATTCGTTGTTGTGCTCATATATTGAATTTGATAGTAAAAGATAGTTTAAAAAAAATTGATTTTGCAATTCAAAAAGTTACGGAAAGTGTCAAGTATGTGAAAGGTTCACAAGTTAGAAACCAAAAGTTTTTTGAGTGTGTTTCTAATTGTAATCTTAAGGCGAAAAGGGCTTTAAGACAAAACGTGCCTACTAGATGAGACTCGACTTTTATTATGCTCGATAACGCTCTTTACTTTCGTCGTGCTTTTATGATTTTGACTGCTAGCGATGTGAGTTATAAAAGTTGTCTTATTAGAGATGATTGGGATAAATTGGAGAAAAATAGCAAGTTTTTGTCACATTTCTATGATTTTACTCTTGTATTTTTAAAAACTACGTCTCTTACAACAAATTTATACTTTTATGGAGTCTTTACTATTTATGTAACTTTGGTATAAGAAATGAAAGGTGATGATAGATACAAAAAGGATATGGCTACTATAATGTTTGAAAAATTAAATAAATACTGGAAAAGTCTTAGTGACATGTTGGCAATTGCAGTCACCCTAGATACACGTCACAAGTTTAATTTTGTTCAATGGTGTTATAAGGAGGTATACGAGAATGCTGAAATTAGTGAGATTATGTGTGTAAAAGATAAGTTGTACACCCTCTTTAATCATTATTCAGAGGAAAACGTAGCATCTAGGATAAGGTCACAAACATCACTACCATTGGCAAGAAGTCATACTCAAGAAAAGTGGGATAATCTACTTTCCATCAAGTAGAAAAATGTTGTGAAGGTTACTTCTCGTATTCCATAACCTTATATTACTTAATAAATTAATTCTAGCTTATATCATATCTAAACTTTGTTTTTTGTTTTTGTGTAGAACTTTTTTTGACAACAATGATGCTGCTGAACATAAATCACAACTTGATCAATATTTTGATGAGCCAAGGTTACAAATTCATGATTTGGATGTATCATATTGGAAGGCCAATTCCTATTGTTACCCTGAAATTTCAGCCATGACTCGTGATATTTTAGTCATTCCAGTGTCGATTGTTGCATCCGAGAGTGCTTTTAGTATACGAGGAAAAGTGTTAGATCAACTTTAGAGCTCACTTAAACCCAACATTGTTGAGACATTGATTTGCACAAGAGATTGGTTGTTTGACAAGTAAGGTAAAATTTATAATTTATTAACAACTTCACTTTGGCTTTACTCAATTTCAATTTCATAACAATTTTTAAAAGGGATAATTTCAAAATAATGCTCATGGTTTACTTCATTTGTAAATAGAGTCATGTAGTTTAATAGTTTGCAAATAGAGGTATGTGGTATGACTTTTTTTGAAATATAAGGTATACTAAATTACAACTTTACGTTTTAATGACAACGAAGTACATTTCGTACTTTTAAAAAAACATACATTTACATATCGATAAAACATAGCCTTAAATAATATTGCCCACCCTCAAATCGAAATCTTAAACCATATTATGGACGTTTTACGCTTTTTTTTAAAAAAATTGACGGTTTACGAACGAAAATGATGTTTAAGTTCATCTTATAAATTTGAAATTCGATTCGGGAGATCAATATTTTGTTAATATATAGATATAAGTTGTTTAAAATATAAAAATATCACCATATACCAATAATGTGATTTCATATATTTTGCTTTGGAAAAATATTAATACCACATACCCCTATTTGCAAAACGATCCATACCACATACCTCTTTTGAAAATTGTTAAACCTCAGACCCTTATTTAAAAATTGAGTAAACCACAAGTATTATTTTTGAACTTTTTCCTATTTAAAAATATTTAATTTTGTTTATCACTTTCAGTTTTGAGCACTGATAAAATGAATGAAAAAATGAGAATGATATAGTTGAGAGCGTTATTACTACAACAACTATGACTTCCACTTCAAATTATATTCAAATGAATTGATCACTATATGCTTCATTTGATTGATGAATGTTAAAGTATGATTTCTTTAGTTTATGTGTTTTGAGCTATTTTGATGGATTTGAAAGCTATTTTGGCTTGTTTGTGATAACTATTAACATATTACGTTTTTTCTAAACAAACTTATGATTTTGAGATATTTTAGAACATTTGGAAGACTTTATGATGTATCATAAATCCAAGCCGGGTTGTGTTAACATGTCATGTTCGAGTCGTGTTTATGATTTTAAATTTCCATGTGAAAAGTTCGTGTTGTGTTATGTTTATTGTGTTGCAAACGTGTCGTGTTCATGTTTCAATTCTTGACATGAAATTGTGTTCGTGTTTCATGTTTTATGACATGATACGAAACGAAAATTGTTAGGTCTACATTCACCACAAAAAGTACACTAATCATTCATTTGTTTAATATGTGCGATTTGGTCAAATGTGACAATTATTTTAAAATTGAGGGAATATATAATGTTAAGGGTATTTTTTTTACAAAATTAAGATACTTACTATAGGTCGTTACATATTTAGACTACTTTGCTTTATGTTTACCAACTAGACACTTTCAAGGTTTATAGACAAACTACACTTTCTTCTACAAAAACAACTTTAATTAGTAACCTAACTCATTTATTCTTCATCTTTTTGAACACACTTTTCTAATTCATCTCCTTCTTTTTCCTCTTTATCTTCTTCATCTCCTTCCTTTTCCAATCAACGCATAGAGTATGTGTTTTAATTCATCTCCTTCTTCTTCCTCTTCATCTCCTTCATTTTCTGATCCACACACAGAGCACGTTGTTCAGATTCATCTCTTTCTTCCTCTTCATCTTCTTCATATCCTTTCTTTTTCGATCAACACACATAACACATTGTTTGATTCATCTCTTTCTTTTTCCTTTTCATCTTCTTCATCTCATTCCTTTTTCGATCAACACATAAAACACGTCTTTTTTTTTCATGCCCTTCATCTCCAGAAGCTCAAAAAGCTCAGTCATTGAGTCTTTAATGGTGACAGCTCCGTCATTGATCCCTTAATTCCTCGACTCTTCTTCTTCATCTTGCCTATCTTTATCCCGGTTTGAAACACTACGCGTTTCCTTTTTATGTAATTGATGAACAATATGTGATTTGTGAGGTTTATTTATTGTGAAATAATGCCTTGATCAATTCCTCTGACATGAAAACTCACTTCGTAATCTACTTAAGCTTTAAATTTGCAAGACAACACAAAAAAACAACGAAAAAAAATTGTGGTGTTGTCGTGCTGCACGACAACACGCCATTTTTTTTCATTGTTTTTATGATATGCAAGACAAGGTTTTTTCGTTATTTTTTGTGTTATCGTGTTGCACGACAACCCGATAAAAAATTTGAAACTAGCTCTGATGTTTATTCTCAATCCTTTCTTCTGCTCTTTTTCTTTTTCTTCTTCTGTTGTTTTTTATTTTAGTCATTTCTAGATTTGTCATTTATCTCTTCCTCGTCACTAGATTTCATCGTCGTCTATCAATGAAACCTTAGTTCCATTGATCGATGAAACCTTCAGTTCCCGTCGTTATCGTTGATTTCGCCATTGTTTGCTTGTCGTCGATGTTTGCTTGTTGTCGAGCGATTTAACACCTAGTTGTTGTCGTTGCAGTTGTTGTTCTTCTCACCAGTTACTCGTCGTTGTTTTCTTTTACTTGTTGTTGTCGCTATGTGTTTATGGTCTATTGTATATGGGAAAATGGAAACAATGGAGTAACAGTAAATGAAGGAGGAGTTACGGGAAAACAAGAACAAAATAAGGAAAGAAAAAAGATGAAAGTGAAGGGATTTGAGAAGACTTCTGTGATGTTTTCAAATGAGAGGTATTTTGTCTCCACACCTTAAAAATGTATAGTTTAGTAAACGTAAAGTAAAGTAGTGTAAATATGTAAACGTCTTATAGTAAGTAGTTTAACTTTGTAAATAACTTAATATTACCGTTTGGTTAACATAATAGAATTGAATAAAATATAATGGAACAGAATAGATGTGAAATTGATAAAATAAGTATTCGTTAGAAATATCTATTCGTATGTTGAAACAACTATTCATTGCTTTAATTAAGGTATAAACTATTCCTCCACTTTTGGAATAAATATTCTGTTGAATAACTATTAAGTGTTTGACAAATTCAACCAAAGTTAAAAACATTAATAGATAATGAATATGAATAATTATTCTATTCCTTGATATTCCTTGGCTTTTCTGCGAAACTAATTCACACATTTATTCCATACTACAAGCCATAAGTTAGCCGAACCAATTGAAAAATATGTAGACATGTTAAAGGTTTGCTTGGATTGAGGTTAGACGAGGTTCATTAACGTAAAGAGAAAGAAGGGGAGGTGTGGGGAGAGGAGGCTATTAAAAAAATGTTGCTAAGAACCGTTACTTGTTTTGATAGTTTTTTTAAAGGTAGTTCAATTGATTTCCATGTAATAATTATAGAAACTTCTAAATTCCACCGATTTGATGAAACCGATATTTAAACATAATTTTATAACCGTCATCCAACCTTATTATTTAATTAACTTCCAAAAACCATATTAAGTGGAGTAATGTTCTTTTGAACTTCTTAGAACTTATTTTAAGTTCAGTTCAACAACATTCAGTTCAGTTCAATTCAGTTCAGTTCTGCAACATTCAGTCCAATTTTCAGTAGCATTTAATTTAGTTCATTTCAGTAATGTTCAGTTCAGTTCAATTCAACAACATTCAATTTGGTTCAGGTTAATAAATTACAAATAATATTTATTATATTTATATATAGGGAGGGGATCAGGTGTGACAAATTAATTTTGGTGTGACAAAATTTTATGGTGTGACAATGGTGGCAATTGTGTAATTAAATGGAAAAAGATGGCATAATTTGAGGGGCATACACGTGTATGGTGAGGGAAGGAGGACTAATAATGTCAGCGTTGATGTCATCACAGGAGAGAGAAAAGTCTTTTATTTCTTTTCTTTAAAATACATTTTCCCGATGATCTCGAACTCGGTTTTCAAAATTTTTTATACCGTTGGACTCGTATTAATTAGCCAGTCATTTTGAGATCCATTGTGGTAAAATAAAAACGACTTTTGGAATATTCCAAAACTTATCAAAGGTATTCCAAAATTGTTCAAAGATATTCTAAAACTATACACTGATATTCCAAAACTAATTTACATTTTTTTGTGCAATAAGACCATCTAAAGAAAGAGTTCAGGTAATGACTTTTGGAATATTCCAAAACTGTTCAAAGATATTCCAAAACTATACACTGATATTTCAAAACTAATTTACATTTTTGGTGCAATAAGACCATCTAAAGAAACAGTTCAGGTAATGACTTTTGGAATATTCCAAAACTGTTCAAAGATATTCCAAAACTATACACTGATATTCAAAAACTACGGTACACTCTCCTGGTCTTGACTATGCTAGCATGTGTACAAGAAATAAGATGAAATGCATATCTTCTTCCTCATGTCTATTCACATTAAAGCAATGATATACTGATTGCACAAGCAAAAGGAACTCCTTTCCAATCATATATTTTTAATCCATGCTAAATTTTAAACCCTTTTTTGGATTATTATTTAGCTCACTTGCATATCTTCTCGATCTCTGTCTTTTTTCTAATTCATTTTATCTTTAGGTCCGCCGTATTTATTCAATGATTTGCCACCATAAGTTGAAAATAGCCTACTGCGTACGTACTCAAACAAACTGGAGAACTAAATCGGAACAACAGATCTATTCCGTCAAGCTTCTCGAAGCTCTCTGGCGATCTCATCCGTCGGTAAAAAGGACAGAGATTAGACAAATTGCCGATAAATTCCTCATCGTTGCTGCCAAAGGTAGGACGCGGTGGAGCCGAGCTATTCTGGCGGGAAAGCTCATCAGGTTGCGGGTTAGAAAGGTCAAGAAAGTGAAAGTGTCCGGTGGCCGCCGAGAGCTTGAGAGGTGTAGAATTTTGCGGGAGCAGTAGAGGTATGGGAATAGACGATGAGAAGATGCGTAGGAAGAAGGAGGTTGAGGATGCTTAAGGCTTTTTGTAAGGCTCTTTAGTTGGGCTTTGCCATGGTCACACAATAAGAAATCTGTCACACCAAATGACCCTGTCAGACCTGAAACCTCCCATTTATATATAATATGTTAATATTTATTATAATTTTAACTAGTTGAGCTTATTTGTCTGCAAAAGTTGCTGGATGTAAGTAAATATTATTACCAATATACGTTACAATGTTCTACCAACTTAATAATTTTCATTACATAAATTTGGATTTAATATACAAATTTTTTTGATTTTGCTTATGTATTGTAATAAGAAATTCAAAAATCGTGTAATAGTGTTGTGTAGTATTAAGAGCAAATTAACATCAATTAAAGAAATTCAAAAAGCGTATAATAGTCAGTTAGGAGCAAATTAGCATCAATTAAAAAAAATTCAAAAATCTTGTAAAGAAATTAAAATTAGCAAATTAGGTGCAAATTCAAAAAGGGGGTTACTATTTCCAGCCATGGATTACTAAAATTGACGTAGTAAAAGACGGGTTTACCCTTTCTAAAAAAAAATTCGAAAAAAAAATAGGACTGACATGGATCACGCCCACCCCACGCCCCGCCGTGTGGTGGGGTGTGTACGGTTTCCGCATTTAAAAAAAAAAAAACTCTAATCCTAATCCTAACCCTTTAACATTAAAATTAAAATCAAATTATATTAAACAACATAAATAACATATAAACATACATTAACATTGAATATTATATGACGAAATTGAAATCAAATTAGCAAATTGAAATCGAAAAGTTGGTTTAATTCAATAAGTGAAAAAGTTCCACCAATTACACATACAAAACAAACGTACAAATGAAACAAAATGGAAATACAAGCTAACAACTATGCAGATTAACCCCGTGTCATTTCCTCCCATAATTTGATCTTATCTGCATAAGTATGTTGAAGATGAAGTGCATTTGCATGACAGTGATGTCTCCATCGTAAGTCAATGGTAGGAATAGGAAATCCGGGATGCAAATCCAAACAGATAAAATGATTATTCACATGACAAATGACAATTTCGTGATCGAGTAGTGATCCATCTGAACGAAGTGGGAGTACAGTATAACATCCCATTGACAAAGTCGAGAAGAAAAATATCACTGCATTGAAGTAGGTAGCAATCGGGAATAAATCCTCTCCCCACATCCAGTGAGCTCCTGCACATCCTCCTCTTAGCCAATTAAGACGGTACAATGCTTGATCGATCCCAGAAGAAAGCGTGGGAGTGGCGTAAATTGGCTCAATTTTCATGCGTCCCACCCTCTGGAGGGGCTCAATTTTCACGAATCTCTAAAATATTTGCTTAAACGTCAATTATTATAAACTAAAACCGAATTATGTACCTGAGTTTGAGTTTCTGGTTCATTGTTGTCTACGGAATCCGGAATAATTACACAGTTCGACATTTGAATCCAGAGAAATTTTTTTTGTAAAGTTGTTATTTGAGTAGATATGTGTGTAAAGTTTGTGTTTGAGTAGATATATGTGTAAAGTTTGAACTTTAGTAGCTTTATTTCATGTCAAAGAACAGTTATCTGACTTGATATTGACAAATTTATCATAAATAACGTAAAATAAATAAATTAAAACAACATAAAATTCCACAACATAAAATTCCATAACTACTTAATATTCAGTAATAACAAATATTCATACAGTCAACCAGACAAACGCCATTGTCTTACAACCGCTTCCAAATCCGTTATTAATGCTTGTCTACGTGGATCCGGCTCCGACACAGCTGAAATCGCCCAGTTAGCTATTCGCCCCATCTGATGAACCCACTAATAAACAAGTCGTTCAAAACAATTAGTTAGTATAATAATATGTAAAAAATTTAATATATTAATATGTAAAAAAATATAAAGACTTACATATGCAGTGTTATCACGGGTGATAACAGTCGGCAGGTCAAGACTGGCACGCGACAGTATAGGGTGCGAATGAGATGTATACCAATCTATGTAATTGTCGGTACAAGCTCCAGGCTCCACTATCGTCGTCTTTCTTAGACTCCTCGGGTCAATGACACTGTGGTTCCTCCTCCAATGATCACCAACTTGTACAAGATTCATCTGTATCTTGTAACCCAACGATTTCCACGGTCTACAGGCCCGATTAGGCCTAAGGATATCACGAGGGACCGGCTGTACGTAGCCTATCTGACGAACTGCTCGGTCTGGCATGTATGGCTCACATATATCCCGGTACCGAATCCACCCAGCATACTGCACTCGGAGGCTCTGAGAAACCGACACATGCCCGTATGGTGTCCAACATACCTAAATGTTTAATATAAGTCAATAAATTAAATCTGAAAAAATAAAAATAAAAGTAGACAAAAAATATGTACCTCGAACGACGAAAGTCGATCCAAATGCACTCGTAGAGTCTCTAATCTGTCAAGCCTCTGTGATAACACTGGAACCCATCTGCTCGCCAGTGCCCCACTAGGATGCACAATATCCGAGGCCCGACCAGGACGTAAGGTCGGAAAGTACTCGTATATCCATGCCTGCAACAATGTCAGACAACCATCAATAATTCGAGTATCTACTCTGCTAGCTATCCCCAATTGCCGGTAAAGGTATGCTAAAGTGGCAGATGCCCACGAGTACCCGTTTACTCCATCAGCGCCCTCCTGATCATCTCGAATCAACTCCTCTAATAGTGTACCCTTGACCCTATCTCCACTATTGTCCACAACCAACGTGGACCCTATAGCAAGCCACATCCATGCTCTAGCTCGTAACGTGCTAGGCAAACTCTTATCGTCAACCATCGCTCTCAACTTGGCGTTCTTCACGCCTCCACCCTGATAAATACCATCCAAATCGCTCCTCCCGCAGTCGAAGAATAACTAAAGTAAATCCTGCACCCTCTCACTATCTGGAGCAGCACTAACCAACTCACCATCCACCGGAATGCGCAAAATATGATACACATCGAACAATGTGATAGTCATCTCTCCGAATGGCATATGAAATGAATTCGTGTCCGGCTGCCATCGATCAACAAATGCAGATATCAACGGCTAGTCAATGTGATCAAAAGTAATAAATGGAAGGTGTGATAAGCCTGTCCTCAGCAACATTTGGCTCATCTGACATTTATAAAAATAAAATAAATATAAATAATAACAATTAAATTTAAATAATTTCGGAAAATTAATTAATTAAAATACTAACCTCTGGTGGAGCTTTTGCGAAAGAGACTTTCAAATAGTCACAAATCGACTTTCTTGTCCCAGTAGACAAAAGTCCCCGTCTATCCGGCTGAACTGTCCACAATCTAGAAGCAACGTGTCCCAAAAAACTGGGAATAACAGTCCCGTCTACTGGGCCGCCCTCTACCGGACTAGTCACCAACCAACTCTGATCATCTGAAGCTCTAACCTTTCTCGAACCGACTGAAAAATATATAAAAAAATATTAAAAAATAATAACATAATAATATAAAAAATATATTTAGTTAAAGTGTATAATATTACCTGGCTGATCAACAAATCTACCAGTCACACTCCTCCTAGCGTCATGTACAGTGGCATGGACTGGGTCCGGGTCAATGTGATCTGTATCTGGCCCCATCTCACTCGCACCAACACCGAGATCCCTCCCTGACCTAGCTGGTCTCCGCATACTCTGGCTAGAACCCTCCACTACACCAATACCGACCTCCCTCTCCGGTCTAGCTGGTCTCTGACTACCATGACCAGAACCCTCCCCAATATCAGATGGCCTACTACGAACATCCGTACCACGGACATAACCCACAGCAGCACCAAAACCTACAGCGCTGCCAAATGCCAGAGTGAATCGTCTCTGGGAGAAATCAACGTCCTCGTCCTGGCGATCCAGTGACATCACATACTCATCGGATGAACCATCATGAACAATCTCGAGCTCGTCGGACTCTGTATCTGATGCATCTGAACCAACCCCGGATACGCCCATATCAAACTGTGGATCTCTATACATATCAAACTGGGTCTGCTGGTATGGATGCAACTCTGGCATCTGACGGCCAGTCTGTCTAACGGGTAACGTCTGGCGTGAATCAAAGTCTATATGACGCATCTTCGTATGTCGTGCAGTAGACATTTCCTGAACTATATCCGACATCGGGATCTCTATTCTGTTAGTCGATTCGGAAAAACGCAACTGTCTAGCTAAATTCACGGATTTTCCTCCTACGGTTGATCTAGGTTCGCTAACCTAAATAAATTTAATTAATATTAAATCATACTAACTCAAAATTATAATTATAATTCAGTTCGGTTCATCCAAATAATTCAGAGTTAAGACAAAATTAAAAAAATTAAAAAAATTAAAAATTAAAAAAATTAAAATAATTCAGTTCGGAACTCATGAAAATTGCGCCCCGCCGTGAGGAGGGGCGCATGGTTTTCACGCCCGCCCACACGGCGGGGCGGAAAACCTATGCGCCCTTCCACACGGCGGGGCGCATGAAATTTCCGTCCGCCGGATTTTAATAACTTTGATTTTTTCGCCGGATTTTTTAACAAATCTATACTTAAAATCAATTGAAACATGTATTACCTGAGACGCTTTACCCCGATTTGGTCTTTTTTTCCTTGTTTTGTCTTCCCGACATGATTTGAAAACGTTAAATCTCATCGCCGGAAAATGTTTTCTGCCGGAATAGTTGGTGGTCGCCGGAATATATGGTGTTGCGCCGGAATCCCTTGCTCGCCGAATAGTGTGTTATGGTTGGGTTAAAGAAAATTTGGGTGAAAGATGGTTTGGTTTGGATTTGATAAATATGGGTAGGGGTATTATGGACTTTTACTATGTCAATTATGGTAAAAGCATGGCTGGAAATAGTCTATCACTTCAAAAATTCACTAATAGCATCATCTCATTCTATTTTTCTAATCATTTTCTTCCATACGATCTATGATCTCATCATTTTGTTCAGCTTTATCATCATTATCGTCATCCTCCTCTCCCTGCAATTTCTAAATATGGTGTGCTATAGCATTCCGCATGCAAACATGGCGTTTTTATTATTTTTTATTCAATTCCGTTTCAATATTTATTTTTCAATTTTAGCAAAATTCAGTTCAGTTCAGTAATATTCAGTTCAGTTCAGCATTGGTCAGTTCAGTTCAAATTTTTCCAGTTAAAAAAAACGGAGTCTGACCACACAACACACGACAGAAGCGTGCCGTGATGGCACTAGCGAAGTCCACACCCACCTCGATTATTCCATCCGGGCAGCCCAAAATTACATCCAACGGCCAAAACCCCTGCCCGTCCGCAGCCGTAGATGGTTCTAGAATAAAGCCACGTGTCACCACCTAACCCTTAACTAAGCTCTCCCTTCCCTCCGCCCTATACTATAACCCCAAAAAAAAACCCTCTTCTCTCCGCCATCTCTTATCTTCTCCACATTTCAAAACCCCAATTTTCAATTTCTCAAACCCTAATCCAATTCCACAAATGGCTTCATCTACAGCTCAAATTCACATTCTGGGCGGAATAGGGTTTCCCTCCTCCAGAAAACCCACCTTTTCTTTTCCCCAAAAGACTGTTTTTTTAGGTCAAAATCTCAGGTCTCAAACGGCGGCGTTTTTACGGCAAAGCAACAATTTTTCTTCTTCGAGAAGACGCTATAGCTCCGGGGGTTTGAGGGTAGTGAATGAGAAAGTTGTGGGTATTGATTTGGGTACTACTAATTCAGCTGTTGCTGCTATGGAAGGCGGGAAGCCGACTATAGTGACTAATGCTGAGGGTCAACGGACAACGCCGAGTGTCGTGGCGTATACGAAGAATGGTGATAGGCTTGTTGGGCAGATTGCTAAGCGTCAGGCGGTTGTTAATCCCGAGAATACTTTCTTCTCCGTGAAGAGGTTTATTGGGAGGAAGATGTCTGAGGTTGATGAGGAGTCGAAGCAGGTTTCGTATAGAGTTGTTCGGGATGAGAATGGGAATGTTAAGTTGGATTGTCCTGCTATCGGGAAGCAATTTGCTGCTGAGGAGATTTCTGCTCAGGTATTGTGATTGCTTATGTTGATTTGTGGATTATCCGTTGTTGGTTGATTAGTTTTAATTGAGTGGTTTTTGAGCAATTTGATTCAATGGGTAGTCTAGGATGTTAGAGATAATAAAGAAGACGTAGTTTGACATTGCTTTCCCAATGCGAAAGTTGCTTTTTTAGGAAGTGTGCAGTTTGACAGTATTGTTTTGGTAAATGTAATGTTGCTTTGGGAAAGTAGCTTTCCCTACTTGTAAGCTAAGTAGTTTGTTTGGCAACAACAATGCCAAACTGGGCCTAAGTAGTCCGGGGGGTGCAATTGATGTCGATTGATACGTTACTCTGCTGGTATGGGTGCTTAATGTGGTTAATGTTTATTATTTTGGGAATTCCGTTGAAGAAGTTGAGGGTTAATTTGTTTTTATGTTGCTTTTTGATATTTAGGTTTTGAGGAAGCTTGTAGATGATGCATCCAAGTTTTTGAACGATAAAGTGACTAAAGCTGTAGTTACAGTGCCTGCTTACTTCAATGATTCCCAAAGAACAGCAACAAAGGATGCTGGAAGAATTGCTGGACTGGAAGTTCTTCGAATAATCAATGAGCCTACTGCTGCGTCATTGGCATATGGGTTTGAAAAGAAGAACAATGAAACCATCCTAGTATTTGATCTTGGTGGTGGTACTTTTGATGTTTCAGGTCTGTGAAGGTTCATTCATTTGCTTTATTTCAGTGGTGTATAGTTAATTCATAACCAACACACCTAAACCTGTGATCTTTTGCCATTTGTTTTGCACCCTCACCTTATAATTGGGACTTCCGACCAGTAATTGTTGATATGATGTTCTGTGGAATCGACATGGCACCACTAAGTCAAACTTACACCTAAGCACATTCCTTTTAGGATTTTGTGGTAACAAAAACAAAGCCCATTTGTTGGTTTGTGTGCTATGTTGCCCGGACACGGGAAACGTTATTTTCATAAAACATATGACACGAAAACGTCGGGGAACGCGTAAATATTAAAAATATTGGGGCACATTTATAAATATAGAGAACTCGAGCTTCAAAATGAAAAACAGAACCAGAGAATTTTAATTTGGTTGGATGTGATTTCTGAGATTGAGATTTATAGGCAAGTGTTTGAGTTTAACAGGAAGACTAAAGGTTATTTTGGATAGGAATTAATTATATTGATTTCAAAATTAGAAGAAAATTGCTGGTTCAGGAGGACGGACACGTGTGTCTGAGATGGATATGCGTGTCCAACTTTCGAAAATTACAGCAACACGCCCGACACGGAAAGTACCCCTGTCTTTGCCGTTTCGTGTCCGAGATGTGTCGGAAACGTGGACACGTTGGTATATCGGCGTGTCCGTGCATCATATTTTGTGAGTAAATAAGGGTGCTAGCAGTCCAAAATTCACAAGTGTGTGTGAGGTCCAAGTATAAGTGAGGGTGCCAAAGGCAGAAACGGACAACTTTAGTCATTTAGGTGTGTAATTGTTATTTACCAGTGATTTTTATGTTATTATATCAGAGATGTGGTTGTTATGAAGTTAGTTCACAAGTTATTAATTTTCCCCTTCCTATTGATGAGATAGAAAACTACGCTCCATATGTGAAAGCATTCTTATGTCATCAATCTACGATGAATTTTGTAATGCAGTGCTGGAGGTTGGTGATGGAGTGTTTGAGGTGCTCTCGACATCAGGAGATACACATTTGGGCGGGGATGACTTTGATAAGGTTGGGTTCTTGCTGGCCTTCTTATGATCAAGTTCTTGGTGTTCCTTTTATCTTTGCTAGCTAAGAGAGTTTAACAGTTTTGTTTTAAAAATGCAGAGAATAGTTGATTGGCTAGCTGCCAGCTTTAAGAGAGATGAAGGTATTGATCTTCTGAAGGACAAACAAGCACTTCAGCGGTTGACCGAGACAGCTGAGAAAGCTAAAATGGAGTTATCATCCTTGACTCAGGCAAACATCAGGTATTTTATTTCCGGCTGCCATTCTTCCATTTCTTTTTGATATTTTAATTTGAAATTTGACTGATAAATATCTGTTCTTGATTAGTTTGCCTTTCATCACTGCCACTGCTGATGGCCCGAAGCACATTGAGACCACCCTTACAAGAGCCAAGTTTGAGGAACTGTGTTCTGACTTGCTTGACAGGTGCTTAATATAATGCTTTTCAGCCAACTTCTTTAGATGAATTATTTGAATGTACTTGGTTTAACACTCCAGTGTGCTGGAGTGTCTCGGATGATAGTTCAAACAATTGACTGACGGAACTTTGTAATTCTTTCAAGGCTTAAAACACCAGTTGAGAATTCCTTGAGGGATGCAAAACTTTCCTTTAATGATCTTGACGAGGTCATACTGGTTGGTGGATCAACACGTATCCCAGCTGTACAGGAACTTGTAAAGAAACTGACTGGAAAGGACCCCAATGTGACCGTCAATCCAGACGAAGTAGTTGCCCTGGGTGCTGCTGTTCAGGTTATTTCTACTGCCCTATTCTTAAGAGAAACTTATGTCTTTTAGTTGAAAAGGCTACTATTTCTGCAGATTCCATTGGAATCATCACAACACTTGAGTATTATTGACCTCCTTGTTTCTGTGATGTTTACAGGCTGGTGTTTTGTCTGGGGATGTAAGCGATATTGTGTTGTTGGATGTGAGCCCATTGTCCCTTGGTTTGGAGACTCTCGGAGGGGTAATGACAAAAATCATTCCCAGAAACACCACTCTACCCACATCCAAATCAGAGGTGTTTTCAACTGCTGCGGATGGGCAAACAAGTGTTGAAATCAATGTCCTTCAGGGTGAAAGAGAATTTGTTAGGGATAACAAATCTCTTGGCAG
Source organism: Euphorbia peplus (assembly GCA_028411795.1). Taxonomy (NCBI): domain Eukaryota; kingdom Viridiplantae; phylum Streptophyta; class Magnoliopsida; order Malpighiales; family Euphorbiaceae; genus Euphorbia; species Euphorbia peplus. The sequence goes on along the minus strand of CP110837.1, from coordinate 16,904,759 downwards.
TTTCCGACTTGATGGTATCCCACCTGCACCACGTGGAGTTCCGCAGATCGAAGTTAAATTTGATATTGATGCCAACGGTATTCTCTCTGTTGCTGCTATTGACAAAGGCACTGGAAAGAAGCAAGACATCACAATTACCGGCGCTAGTACCTTACCTAGTGATGAGGTACATTTTATCACTGAGCACTCTGTTCTGAATTTTGTCTTTTACGTATCATAAATGCAAGTGCACACTTTCCAGCAACAAGACAAATGACATGAGAGATGATCAACCTAACAATTTCTATAAGTAATGGGTTCCTCGATGAATATATGTAGGTTTCGCGGATGGTGAGTGAAGCAGAGAGATTTGCCAAGGAAGATAAGGAGAAGAGAGATGCGATTGACACAAAGAACCAGGCAGATTCAGTTGTCTACCAGACAGAGAAGCAATTGAAGGAGCTCGGAGACAAAGTTCCAGCACCTGTCAAAGAGAAGGTAGAGGGAAAACTGAAGGAGCTCAAGGATGCCATCACTGAAGGTTCAACCCAGGGAATAAAAGACGCCATGGCTGCTCTTAATCAAGAAGTAATGCAACTTGGTCAGTCACTTTACAACCAACCCGGGGCACCTGGCGCTGCACCCGGTGGTGAAGCTGGACCTGGACCTTCTTCAGATTCATCAAGCAAGGGCCCTGATGGAGATGTCATAGACGCAGACTTCACCGACAGCAAGTGAGATGCAAAACATAGCTGCTGCTTATTTGTATGAAAAATTTGCTTGGCTGATTTTAACTGGTTGCTACATGAGCAAACAATTTTTGGCTTCTGGGGAAAGGGGTGAGAGAACAAATTGTTTTTAGATATATATAGAGAGAGAAACAGTCACCAATAGCAGAAACAAGTGAATAGTGTTAAGAATGTGGTGTTTTTGAAGCTGCTGCACTCCAAATTATAGTTAGATTAGTATGCCAGTTGTCTTTTGATGTGAATGATTTAAGCTCTTATTTTGTTTTATGTTAAATCAAGTGTTGAAATGCAAAGATTTGATTTAAATTTGTTTCTAAATAAATGAAATTATTGGATTTAGATTGCAGTCTATTCTGTGCGAGCAGAATTAAAATATGCCGTCTACTTGTCAATCTCCATATGTTCGTTTGAACTTTTTATTTGTGTGTTCAGATCATAAGTTCACGGGTAAATAACATAAAGGCCATCACTTAACATAAAAAAACATAATTTTGTTAGGGTTGTAACTAGAATCACAAAATCAATCATGATTGTACAAAAATGAGAAGTAATTACTAAAAATATTATGTTAATTTAAAACATGGACAAAATGGATAAGAGATATTGATTATAGGATCTCAAAATGTGTTTCAAAATAGGAAGATTAAGTACTGTGTAATGCTAAAACTGAGTCTGAAATTATTTACCCATTTTCGTTTAATAACCTCCATTAGGGTAGTAATGAATTGGGCAAGCTAGGCTGGGTAAGGGACGGCGCTTTACAGAGTGAGAAAATATCCTGCCAGTATGGAGATTTCTCCGAGTCAAAATGCAGCCACTAAATAAAAATTATCCCAAATAGAAACTGAATTTTACAAATAGGGGCGGAGTTCAAACTTTGGATTAACACCGACTAAGTTAATCATTGCAAGTTACATAAAAAAAGAGTCAAAATATCACAAGTGCCAATAGTGGCCCTCCAGGATTAAACCAGATAACTATACATGCCTATAAAAGCCAAAGAATCGCAAAAAATATTTGAAGTATCTCAATCTCCTATAACACAATTTTCCAAAGTTGGCAATTTGATTTCTGATCTTTTCCTTGTAGCAACGCCTAGACTCGTTCCAACACGAACTAAGGTCTCCAGTGACCTCCCACTATTGACTAGGAGGTCTTCATCTAGCTTGATTGCACCCTGCATAAAGGTGGTACCCTTAAGTTAGAAAAGTAATTACTGGGATAAGAATGAAGAATACTCTTTTATTGTATTCTATATGCTCACAATTCTACATCCACCGTCACTTTGCCTTTTATAAGTGAACAAATATAAAAATGCAACATGAAAAGACCTAAAAAATGACCCATGCGGCTACGCCATACCAACCTTTTCAAAGACGCAAATCACAGTGCTTCCGCCAAAGGAGAAATACCCAAGCTGTAATGACACAAGAATTTGATTTAATATATAGAAACATTTTTCAAAGTTAAACACTGCATGGAATATACATTAGAACTGTGAATGACCAACCTCATCTCCTTTTTTAACATAGTCGCCCTCTTTTCTTGAAAAGGTAATGCTGCCAACCATGGTTGCCCCAATTGCTACAAAAGCCACCTTAAGAAGACATGAGAAGAATGGAGCCAATGTTAATATACTGAATAGTCAACTATCAGTTCTTTGAGATACGGAAAACGGGGCTGATTTCTGAATATAATATGCAAGTGTCTGAAGTTCAAAGTTAAAACTACTTTCAGAGAAAAAGTTAGAAGTGCTGTTTGTGTTTCACTTTCGCTAATTCCTCACAGCATGAGATAACATTACTTGTATTTTTGGCCCTTCTAGATAAAGCACTTTAAATTCTTACTGTTCATTTTTTCAAGTTCAGACTGGGTTCCCTTATAAAAACATACTCATGATGATAACTAAATTGCTAATATTCACTGACCAAGTGACTTATAAAATAGAGAAGTGCTTGAAAGATACAAAAGCTAACGTTTCTACTTTGACTGTTGGATAAACTGAGATCAGAAATCCTTAACGTTATACTAACTTTTACTCAAGCAACCAATTGATCTAGTAAAAGTGCTCCCCACAACTGAATGCCTTTTAGGTAAAACATCAACGTGCCTTAGACAGGTGACCCAAAAATAAATAAATAAATAAATAAAATTGCTGACGATTAGTATAGAACACATCAAATCCATTATTCACGTTAAAATCCTAAGCACAATGTTGAGAATAAGGTGAGCCACCAAACCACTGATAAGTAATTAAATGCATGAAAACTAGGAGCTCAACCCTAAATAAGTACAATAAAAGATTATAACTTGCTTAGACGGCTCCAACTAGATTGGAACTACAGTCTAGTTGAGTTCATTTAACACACGAAACGTGCATAACACTACTAAAGCAGCTACAAAATCAAGATTGCTTAGATTAGATTGCTTATAGAAACGACTGATTTTCATATACACTACAGAAAGTAAAATTCTTGGTAATTGATTGTGATGGCTTACCTTCCCAAATTCTGCAGTTGAAATAATTGATATAACTCGCTTGTTATCTGTGAAGACATTACAATACTCACTATTGACTGCTATAGGATTAACCTGACATGAAGTGAAAAAAGAAGATAAACATAGGGGATAGAATTCTAATAACGTATAGAACTGATTGAAGAATAGCCACTCACTGTGTATAAATATCCAGACACATTTACAAATTGCTCTATTGTTCCAGAAACTGGAGAATGAAATCGGTGATAATCCTGCAGCAATGGAGATGCGTTGTGTGAGGAAGTTCGAAATTTCTTGAACAAAAGAAGCAAGTACAAGGGCATATGTAGATTCAAACTCCAGAACCTCCCATGGAACTATCCACTGGGGGCAATATACTAATTCGATCAGCAACCTCCTGGGTTTAATCTTTTCTTCCAAAACTTGCATTCCACAATCAAGTATCTATGTGTCATATAATTGAACATTTTTTATTTTATTTTTACATGATATACCTGTGGTGCCAATCGAAATATGACTAAAGATCCATCAGCGAAAGTGGTCGAACTTATTTCCTTTCCGAGTAGACCTTGGATAGAAAACTTCCGACCCTATAAATTTGCAGAATTGATATTAGATAACTACAATAGCAAAGAATCTACAGAAGAGAATAAATAAAAAAAGGTTTTTTCCCTTTTGTAGTTGTCAAAAAAAAAAAAGGATCGAAGTTATTAATAATAAGAAATTTAACAATATGAAGATTCTCGAGGGCTTTGTGAGAAAGATGAAGATCCTTGAGATGATTTCATGCATTTCAAATACAGACAGACCTTTATCCAAAATCTTGTACTCTCCTCGACATTTTTAAAAGCGATCAGTCGACAATCAGCTGCACTGACAGCAACTTCATCATTTTCAGTGAAAGCAATTGGTCTTGCACCAGGCTTTAACTCCCGTATGAAAAACTCATTGAAAGTCTGCATGTTGAAGGTTAAGAACAATTAGAAACAAATTGTCTGAAGAGTTCAGCAATTTGTAATGTTTCTGGAAAAGCATGGCTTCCATACCAGTAGGTATGGTAGACCATCTGGACTGGCTTCTATTATCCAGAAAACTCAATCAAAATAAGAAAAAACTGTGAACAATGCATGGAGGCTATATTTATCTACCTTAAAACTTTCCAGTGGGAGCTTGACTTCAGCTAAATTAATTTGATCCTACAACACAAGTCAAGAGAGTTATATAGTAAAGAAACATGTATATCAGTTGGCATGAAATTACAACATAAAATTCCAAGAACAAGTATAACAACATTGAGTATAATTATGAAAAAGGTATTATGCAACAACAGAGATAATTACTGAAAGACATAATTTATATTAATGAAAAAAAATGTAAAAAAAATAGGGACTAAATTGTTCTACCCAAGAGAAAAATTAACATGAAAAATTTATTGAATGAACACCTAACCCCTATCTAATATTATTAGATTGGATAAATTCAACTTCAGTAAGAAATAGTCTAGCAGCAGTTAAAATTTGAAAAAAAGAAAATTATCTTAGGCTTCCCAGCACGACGAGCACAGTTAAATATCAAAATAAATCTTAACTTAATCATCCACAACATCTAAATATTCATTATCTTCTGTGTAGGATTATCATATGACTCGTACCTTAAAAAATTCAAGAAATTTTGGAATTTCTTGAGCAGATTCAGTAGAGTTCATTTTCCTTCCCTGCTTTTCTGACATGCTATGTAACAATTGCTTAACCCCTACAGCAAAATAGGCCTGACATAGTAAAAGACTGCCAAAAAATTTGTACTAGCATCATAACAGCAAATCCATTTCTTAAAATTGATGTTTCAACTGTTCATTTGGGACCATATTATTAACAAGGACCATGAGGGATAATGTTCAGTCTATGATATTAGTAATACAACAAGGAGCATTGATTCAAGGGGACAATAAACCATCGTGGATAAATACAAAGATGCAGAGCTGTTAAAGAATGATAGGATGAAGAATCTACACAAATGTAAACTTAGGAACCTGATAAAGGGGATCGTAGAGTTAATTCCTGTACCTGTGCTCATAAGGCCAAGTCCTATCTTTGATTGGTAAAGTGCTCTCATTGACATCACGATCTTTCCATCAATTAACTCTTCCACTAGTCTCTTTGTTCTCCTATCAAACACCTGAAGCAACCAGATATCAGTTTAGAAGTAACACTGACCCTTAGGCCACGGTTATTCCCAGAAAAAGCTACAGCTAGTTCACCTCATAAAAATCAATGGATAATCTAGGGTTTTGTGTTTTTATACAGATTTTCCACCTTCGAGTAACAGCTTTCAATAGGACAAATCCATATTTATTCAACATGATTATTACAGTGAAAGCAATTAAAAGAAAATCATGTATTTCAATGATCTATAAATCCGATAATGTAATAAGAACAATTGGCTGCTTGAGACAACCAAATACTTCAACACAGCATTAAACAACTATAAGTAATATTGTCATTCCATGTGTTGTATATTAGGTAAGAGCAAGACAATTTCCAATTTGAAATGTAAAAAGAAAAAATCCTAAACTTAGTAGTTCAAGGATAATGGGAGGAAAGGAGAGATCCACAAGAACAGAAAAAGAAAGAAAGAAGAATAAAAATACCAGAATATGTGAAGCACTGGATCCAAAGTTTAAACCGACGTCATATGATGAAAAGTGTGCCCATTCAGTCAATTTAAACATCCACCTAAGAAGACATAATTCAACCTTGCCTCTTAAAGTGAACACCATAAATACTAAAACATGAGCACAAATACATCTGGTGCTCAAAACAAACAGTGCTCTCACCCATACGAAGCCTCTTTATCAGTCAGAAAACCTCCAGTCATTATTTGGTTTCCAGTCCCTTCATCGAAGCAGAGGCTCAAGTGAACCACAGTGTTTAGCCTATCAAAAACTTCAAGACTCTCGCCACAGACAGGGCAACATGAAATAAGAGACTCTCTGCGAAATGAAACAAAATATAAAACACTAACAAATTATGTGCCAGGAAAGCAACTCACTACATGAAAGCCAAGGTCAACCGAAAGAAATGTTTCTGCATTCCCAAGACATCCAGTGATAGAAAAAAAAAAAAGTGAAGTAAAATAGGAAAAAGTAAAAATATAGCATAAGCCTTATATGAATATTGAATAACAAACGCCTCTGATACACATTATTAATGTCATGCAAGCATATTCAATCAGTGCCACATCAATATAACGCTTAGCTTCCTTCATGCTGACACAGTTTCAAATTACTGTTTTAGTAGTACTCGAAGAACAGCATATTGGGAAAGTAAAAGTAAAACAAACATGCTATGCCTGCAAAAACCTGGTCTTCAAGGTTGGTATATAAGGTGTATGTGGAAAGAGTTTCAGTGTGGTGTCAAGAAACTGTCAAGTGATCCAATAAGTAACAAACACAAGAAAAAAACTGAATGCAGACACTGAATAATTATAGAAACTTATTCATGGCATATACATAATTATGATGAACATAAACAAAGAAAATTATAGGGTTTTTCAAGGGAAGGTGTAGAAAAACTTTACAAGACAGAATTAAAAGTTATCTTCTAACTTCGGACATAAGTTTATGTAGACTTCAGCCTAAAGTACAAAAATTCGAGCTTACTGCCTCTTAATTTAGAGGATTTTTACTTTTCTTGTTGAATAGAAAGAAGGTCAGCCAATTCATCGATGCTCACGACACCATCCTCATTCTTGTCAGCAGCTTTAAAAAGCTCCTCTTTCTAGTAGACAAGGTAAAAATAATTCTCAGAAAATTATAACTATCAAGGAAGATTTCAAAGTATAGTGCTCTAACATAAGAAATTTAGAAAGACAGCTCTCCAGATTCCACTCCCAAAAACCCAAATCCATTGTATCGAACATATGCAAAGCAGAACTGAAACTACAGGAAATTCTATCGACGAGTTCCAAAATCAGAATAATCAAGCACAATAAGCCAATATTATCTCACAGCCAGAAGATTACAATCTCAAAAGTTTGGAAATTTATATATCCAATCTGAGTCAAATTCATCATGCCTCTTATATTGAAGAAAATACAATCAATTAAACAAAGAAATAAGGTACAAAAGTAAGTAATGGTGTCCAACCTTAACAACTGCCACTTGATTGCCAAAAGCCTTAATTAAGTCGGAGAACTCAGATAATGAAAGCTGCCCATCTTGATTGTAATCCTATGCACGGTACAAGCATTAGATATATTTATGCCTTTCCATCAAGAAAGAAAGAACAATATATTTATGCTTTTCCTTCTAGTCAAAGACAATATATACACACATAAATTTTGAAAGAAAGTCACTCTTAAAAGTCAATTTTTGCTCGTCAGCCATTACTCAAAAATTAGGGAAGTGTCACGTCATCAAAGAGAGGCTTGGTGGAGGTAAGTACACCGAGTCCAACATTTACATGCTTAAATAGATAATATGTCATGTTTAAGTTGAACTCTCAATATTATATAATATGCATACAGTGAAAAATGTTATTAACTTGTAGATCCATTTGCTTCACCTATCAGAGCATCTTTCTAAATGAAGTGAGCTTGATATGGAAAATTAAACAATAAATTTAGGACTGTTTGCAAAAAACAGTTGGATCCACAGAAAATATTCAGCATTTAACGACAATTAATCAGTCACACAAATGATAATAGTAGTAATAAAAATAAAAGAATTAAAAAGAAATAAAATCTTGCAAGTTTGCATTGAGCAATCTGAACACTCTAGTTTCATCCTAGTACAAATATATTAAAACCCTCCCAACAAGTTTCTGATGTCTATGTCCTACACCCTGATTTCAGTTTCTGTAAAATAGATAACATCTCTCAAAACATTATCAAAATTCTGAGTAACTGTTCTGGGCAAAAAGATAAAAAATGTGAATCGTACCACAATTGACAAGATGCGTCTTGCAAAACTTTTCTCTGTTTCAATAGGGTCCTGTAAATATTTTAAAATAAAAGCTCAAAATTATACAGGTCTCAACAGCTGAAACGAATTGTACGTTGCTAATTGCACTCACCTCAACAGAGCATGAAAGGGAAATTTTACCGACAACCTCAGATGAAGAAGGATCAAACACATCAAAAATCTCAAAGTCAGAATCTGAATCCTGAAAAAAAAGATCAAAACTAAAGAAGTTAAAGTGCGTATATAAGCAGACCTCAAAGTCTCTGCGTTATATTATTCCATACCTAGGATATACTTAGCTATCAGTAAGCTCATGCAAAAAGGGCAATAACAGTTCTAAATGACAAAAGCAAAGAACCAGACAATACATTTTTCACATGCAATCATTTTGCACTGAAACAGGTTATAGAACCATGCATATCCATGTCATTATACAGCTTGGATGAGAAAATAAAATTTCATACAGTAGAATAGTACTACTTATTTTGGGCATATCTTTCACTAGCTAACATTATTTGCATATCCTTCTAATTGAGCATATTTGAAGCACTTAAACAAGTGACTGAAAGCATGATTCAAATGCAAAGCTAATCTCTTTGGGAATCCATTTTCAGAATGTGTTCATAGTGCTTCTAGTCATTCTCTTATATTTCAAGTTTCTTTGCAGTGTTAATAAAGGTAAAAATGTACTCCTATTGTGAAATAAAATATAATTGAAGTGTTAACATTGCAGGTTTACTAATCATCTCCAGGAAGCTACTGATATAATTTACAGATCTTTAAGAATAAATTAATCATGTTTGATAATCATGAATGGTATATTATTCATCATAATTGAGGTCGTTTTCATCCCATCTAGAGAGGTGACACTAATAATGACATGCAAAGTGCAGGATAAAGCAAGTTTTCAGTTTCTTATGCCAAATATACTAGTTAGCCACTTGCAAGTGATGGTCCTCTTGTGAATTTTAGTTAGCCACTTACAGTGATGGTCTTCTTGTGAATTGACTTTCAAGTTGAAGTTAATTTACATACATTCAAGTAAAATACTTGAATAATACAAATAGATGATAAAAAAAATCTAAGATAATTATTTGAACAATTTTGCATTTCCTACTTCAATTTTGTCAAAACAAAATTCAGATAAAATTTTGACAATGTTGTCAACTGAAATGAGCATTGAACTACTTTGTCTAGCCTTTTATAGATTAAAACGAAGTACGAATCAGGAACCAATGAAAAAGAATTACATATCGAAATACTTTTTTGGGAAATCATTCCATGTAAAAGTACTCACCTGTGTTAGAAATTCAAATAGATCAATCTCACAGTAACCTATTAGGTTATTCTTCTTTATTCTATTTGTCTGCACCACAAAAATAATTAATTTCTTAATTCAAGCTCAAGGAAATTCCGCAAAATGTCGTTAGTTCTGCTTACCTCAAATACAGAGATCCTAGCAACATGAGGCCCATTTCTGTCCAACAGAATTTTCTTTTCCTGTGCAAAAAACATAAGCATGAACAACATATATGCATGCAGTCAATAAGACATACTTAACCTTGCAAGTGCGGTGAAACAATATATAAAACTTTAGTGACAAAAAGCACATGCTAACAAAATGCTAGAAGATAGAAACATCTCTTGCCACAAAGCCTACATTTACATAGAAAACAACAACAAATCAAATTCTCTTTTCTTTGATTGTTGACATTTTAAGGAGATTTTAACAGATCCTCAATATGAATTGACTAAAGGAAACTGAATGAGTTAGTGTGTAGACTCTAGAAACATCATACAACATCAAACCTTAGCCATAAAAGATATTGTGTATCAGCGTTGCCAGTTTATGGAACAGATGCTCAAAACATCTACTTTACCAGTTTTTTCATAATAAGCAAATTAATAGGAAGTTGGAAAGCTACTGGTACTGAATTCCATTCATGGCTAGATGCATTAGTCACATAACTAAACATATAGCTGCAGTGCATATCTCCAACAACTTTGCAACATAAACCTCTAGTTCATTTTCTCCACTAATGAAATTTATACCAATAGTTCTACGGCATTTTCAACTACAATCACACTCATGAAATTAATGAACCGACTGAATAATTATTACCTATTTCACTTACAAACTACCATGACGTCATACATTAACAGAATAATCAAATAACTCCGTGGATATTTTGCAGATAACTGTCTCAAACAGTTGCGTCAAAAGGGTGAAAGGATTTATATTGCCTATTTCTTACTTCCTATAGATGTGAAATAAGGAAACAGAAACCAAGTCTCTATGATAAAAATATCGCCAATATTTGTCAATGAAAAGAAACCATATGTTTTGCAATTCTAACTTTCTATGAATGTCACGGTGCTTATTTTAGTTGCCCAGAAAATTAACATGACAAATTGCTAAGGTATTCTCTCGCATTGAAACCATAGAATCTAACAGATATATAAAAATATAATTAATTGCTGGAAAACCATAAGCATGAATGCAGAACAGAAAATAAATTGTAATTAACAATGTGACATGCAACATAGATTATCCAATGCAATGAACAAGTCAAAGATGGATAACTTTAAACTACCAAAAGAATGAAAAGAGTTCTTGGTTAAAGTACTCACTGAGTTCCAAACAGGATTTTCAGTCCTGCAGCACAAATAAAAATGAATAAGATAAATCAAATATTTATACAAGTTAAGAAGAGGCGACTGGCATGTGAAATAACAATTGCCAAGTATTAAAAAGTTAAAGTGAGATTATTCACAGCAAGAATAGAATTAAAGAGTAGGGTCATAAGTAACCCTGGATATCAAATTACATAAACATTATTTATCAGACAGACAAGAACAATCGTAATCATGAAAACTATCCTGATATTACTTTCAACTTTCAAGTCACTTAATTGTACAAAAATTAATGTGTTAAGATCATAGCACAAATTGTAACGCAGCTCCAAGAGAAATACTACAAACACCGAGTCTGGAACAACAATCTAGAAACCATTGTTCAGAACGTAACCATGTTGACACCAGAAACAGAAACATTTCAGTTGAGATCACGCAAAAGGAGAGTACATAACATAGGGAAGGTAGGTGTCTATAGTCAGAGCAGAAACTAAAAAAATTATCCCACAGCAATCGAAACGCAGGTGCTCAAACATCCGATGAGTCTTGACTAGCAGATAAGGTATTTTACTACATTACTTAGAACTGACTAAATAATGAACGGGAGAAAGAGAAAGCAAGGGCATTCCAGTCAATAATTGATCTTGGAAACCGTCGATGCTCGGGACTTTGTAGCAGGGCCACCAACAATGAGGTAGAGCTGCAATTGATATAAAATAGCTTTCGTAGGGTACGTATTCTTTGGTCCTTAATTACACAGGCGAGATGGGAAGCATAAACGAACTATTTATACACTATAAAAATAAAAGCTAATATCCAGAGAAACTGTCAGTTACTAATATAAAAGATGTTGTTAGCCTTAACTATCAAGTCGAGCTTTTAGTTCAATAAGTAACGTCCCGAGTTCGATTCCTAGATAAAAATGTTATTAGCTTTAACTATCAGCTCGAGTTTTCTCGAGGCATTTGGTTAAATCGGTTAAGTAACAGAAACGAACTAATATTATAATATATAGTGATGCAAAAGAAGAAGAGTAGAGAAAACGGTTAACTGATCGGAAATGAGAGTGCGGAAAGTTTGCTCGCCGAGAGAAACACAAGCCATCCATTTGTCTTTGAACTTCATCTCCGCACTAATAAGAGTCAGCAGTGCAATTCCGGCGAAATCCTCAGCGGAGGCCAGTTTCAGAACATAGCCGGAGGCGGCGGCGGAGGCGGTATGAGAACGACGGAAAGTACGACGAAGTTTATTCTTCAGCCTTGACCGGCGAGATCCTTCACCTGATTCTTTTGAGCTTGAATGCCCCATTTCTGTCTGGTCAACGAAGGACGGCGACTTTTTTGGGTGCGATTTCGGGATGAATAGAATAACTTTTTGATTGGGGACAATTTCGAAAGATGGTCAGTAATATTCATTAACTTATAAGAGCTTGCCACGTCTACGGAGTTTTATTTTTCTTACTTTTTGGTTTTCTCAAAAGTGGAATAATCCAAATGCTTAATCGTCAATGGGACTCCACTCCTACTTTATTCGCTTCAATTTGGCTTAATTTATGCGTGGGAATTTAATTCTCGTGGGAAGTTACAATTCATAGGAAATTATTTCTTTAGTGTAATTCTCATGAAATAGCCAAAATGTGTTTGGTTGACATGAATGAATTTGAAATTCCTATGAATTTTAAATGACCAAGGGGGCTAGGTGATTAATTTCTCACATTATGTGGGAATTTGAAATTTCCATGAATTTTGAGTGCCCCATTTTCCCAATTTCATGTCAACCAAACAACTAGCAAAATTAGAAAATCATGAGAATTTCTATTGCCTACATAAATACATGTATACCAAACAACCACTAAATTCCTCTATTTTTTTCGCTTTAACACTCTTAAGTTAGATGACAAATTATTAGCCACTTTAAACTTGTAGTTTTGTTCCACTTTGACTCCTCAACTTATCAAATATGACTCATTTTGATCCTTTGTGCTGATGTGGCATAATATAAATACTTATAAAAAAATTTAGTCTCATTCTCTTGCTGGGTAGCTCACCATTGGGTTAATGATAATTCAACCCATTGGTGTATAATAATCATAACCCTAACCCTAATTCTCAACCGAATCTAAACTCCAACCCTAATCCTAACCGTAACTCTAACCATAACCATAAACTCCTTCGCCGGAATTATTATCAACGATGTTGCTTCGGATTCGGGTTTGGGTTCAAATTCGAGTTTGGGTTAAGATTCAGGTTAAGGTTAAAATTAGAATTGTCATACACCATTGGATTGAATTATCATTAATCCAATGGTGACTCTCCAAATTAAATTTGCAGAGCACTCACCAAGAGAATGTGACTGTAAAAAATCAATGCAACATTAGCATAAAATGGGCAAATATGTCACAATTGACAAGTTGAGGATTGACAAGTTGAGGAGGTCAAGTGGAAATAAATTACAAGTTGAGGGGGCTAACTGGAAAAGAATTACAAGTTCAGGTGGCCAATAGGTTGTCACTTAAGTTAAGGGGCTAAGTGAAAAAAATGGACAAAATCAGAGAGCCATGAATGTATTAAGCTTTTCAACTTTCAACTTTGAATTGTATGCAACCAATAAAAGGCGCTCTCTTAATGGTTTCAATCCATGGATGAAATGAAAATTGAATTATTTGAAAACTTGTTATAACGGTTACAATGTTAAAAGTGTTTCTCTCTCTTCATTAAATATGCTAGTTATCTCTCTTCTTAATTAATCTCCCTCTCTCCTTATTATTTTCTCTCTATTTTGACTTACTTCCCAACTCTATTGGAAAAAAATTCCGATCATCTTCTCCAACAAACCAAATTTCATGAACTAAATTAGGATTAATCTCTCAATAGTCAATCGTCTTCATTAAATATACTAGTTATCTCTCTTCTTAATTAATCTCCCTCTCTCCTTATTATTTTCTCTCTATTTTGACTTACTTCCCAACTCTATTGGAAAAAAATTCCGATCATCTTCTCCAACAAACCAAATTTCATGAAACTAAATTAGGATTAATCTCTCAATCATCCATCGTCTTCTTTCTCAGCTTTTCTCTTCAAATTAATATTTGTCTTTTGATTTCTTTCTCTTTCTATGAGATGCAATCTGCAGATGTTTTTTTTAACTCGTTTCTCTTCCTATCATCTGTACAATTCTCGCTTGAAATTGTTCCCTGGTAAACTCAGGTCCAGGTGGTATGGTCCTTACACTGTTTCAAAAGTGTTTCCACATGGGGCAGTTGAGTTGAGTGATTCTGTTGGGTCGTTGTTCAAGGTGAACGGTAAAGGCTTAAGCTTTATTTGGTGAATGTGACCAATCAGGAGGAGACCATTCCTTTCATTGACCCTCCTTGATCGAGAGGGGAAAATGTGTTGCCTCCAACCACCAATTGGAGTGATTCCTTGAGTTAACACTCAAGTCGTATATAGTGTCATTTATCTTTTCTTGGTTGTTCAGTTTTATTTTGTCAAAATCCTTGAGTTTTTGGTTGTTCTTACTAGACCATCTACTCTTTGCTCATTGTCTTGCATTAATTTTGCAAATTTTTGTCTTACAAGGATTTTTCTAGATTTCTTTCTCCTGTTCCTTCTCATTTTATACTTTACGTTTTAGTGATGTCCATTACTTTCTTTTGGGGGGTACTTAATGCCTTAGAGAGTCTTGAATTTATTTGGGGGTAAAAATCCATTCTTCAACAATTATTTTGATGTGACGAATATTGACTCCATTGAACACTATATTAAGGCACATAATATTAACTAATTTCAGCCTAAAAGAAGAGTATTTGTGTATAAGTATTGCTGATTTTGGTTATATGTAGGTAGTGGAAGATGACACAAGAATGACATCATTTTAAGGAGCAAACTTCCAAAATGGCATGCAGAAACAGCCAAAATGAAGCAGAAACAGCCAACCTTGAGAGAATGACCGTGCATGTGAGGGAGAGAGAGGAAGACAACCATGTAGGAGAGTTAGTGGGGAGCAAAATCTGATTTGGAGACCATAGTTGACCCAGAAAACATTATTTATTTAAGCATCTTTGACTTTTCTTTCAGAACAGTCCGTTCCTCTGAGTTAGGGAACATAATTTAGGATTTCGTTGTTTTGTGCATTTGAATCCTTAAATACTGGGTTGGGAGACTTGTTTGATCATCCAATACTCAGTTCACTTCTTTCTATCAATTCAGTACTCTTTTCTAAGTTATCAAAGTTGTTCTTTTTAGTTTTCTTTTGTTTTAAGGCTATCACTCAATATGATGAGTGAGTAGTCCTCCTTAGTCAATGCCGGCAATGTATGTGTGTTTTCCCAAAGTTTAATGAATGTTATTTTCACAATTGGGTGTTTAATGGTATCAATTTACAATCTTAGTGTTGATAGTTCACGAGAGATCGGTTTATCTTCACTTAGTATCATTATACATGCAAGATCATGGTTCGGAGACGCAATTGGTCTTAGTATCAAAGGTTTTCAGAATCTATGAAATGCTACTCGTGTTTAATGCTGGAAAAGAACTCATTTAACAGGCCATTGAGTGTTAGTAATTTCTTAGTATCTTGAGAACACACGAGAGTTGACTCAAGTGAGGCGCATAGTAGAGACTTTGACCCAATTTACTTAACATTCACTTAAAAGTAAGGATAAACATACATGCAATTGCTGGTTCGTACTGTACCAGGCTTGTCTCTTCCAAATCATTGAATTACAACCTTTAAATTCTTGCTTTAAAACTGTGACAATTACAAACAATCTCAAAATTACATGAAACAATCTATTCTGAAGAAGAACAAGCTGTTCCTCTAAAAATCTTTAATACACTTAACTTGCTCTCTGTGGGAACGACACTTGTATGCTTCCACTTCTACTGTCTGACCTAGTACACTTGCTAGTAAAGTCCAAAAGGCAGCCAACAAGTTTTTGATGGCATTGACTGACCGGACTTGACTAAGGAGGACTACTCACTCATCATATTGAGTGATAGCCTTAAAACAAAAGAAAACTAAAAAGATACCAAAAGTAAATTTTATAGGCTTCTCTTTATTTTACATGGGAACAAGGCCTTTTTACTGTTATAGTTTGAATCAAATTGGGTCGGATACAATAAAGTTACTCCCTTGTTTACTTTATTGGAGAGAGAGAGCTGCAGACCCACGTGGGCGCTCCATCACCATGCATTGGTAAGACGTGTAGGGGGCAGTAGCGTCTTTTCACTATTGAACTGACCGCTCCTATATCCCACGCACTGCCTTAGGTCTGCCACTTTCTACTTTTTCAACTGCTCTCTCCAACATTTGAGTTTAATTTTTGAATGGTTCCGTCTCTCTCCAAAAACCGTCCTTTCCCATTCCCTCATTTTTACTATTTAAGCGGATGAACTTAACCATTCCACCATTACATTTCTGCCTTCACTTTTTCTCTATTTTCTCAGTTGTTAAACAGATCCTAAAAATGCCAAAAGCTACTAGATCCGGTGTTATCAAGTAAGAGAAACCCGCCGCCTCCGACGGTGGTGTTGATTCAGATCCAAGCCGTTTTTATACTCGCAGCAAGTTCACCACTTTTGATGATGATGAAGCTCAGGCCAAGTATGATCTGTTCAATGGTTTCGAATTCCTTCCTTCTCGAACTGTTGATTGGAATGCCTTGAAAGCTTTGGGGATCGAGAGAGAGGTTCGTGAGATGTTCAAACTAGAATGAAGGGTTTTCTAAAAATCAATGAGCCTGCCTATCGTGAGCTGACTTTGGAGTTTCTCTCCACCTTCAAGTACAGTCCTGCAATTAAGTCCTTCACTGATAGGGACAAGTACAAGTTTCGCATGATGGGGATGGACATGTCTATGTCCTTGAACACTTTCAATGAATATCTAGGCTGTGTTGCTTTTGATGAGTTAGAGACAGATTCTTACAAGAACATCCTGACTGAGTTTCCACCGGAGTTCAAAGCTGCCGAGTTCCGGAAGGAGCTCACATGAGAAGATTCTTACAAGTCCGGTGACTCCAAGTCCTCTCTCATCCCCTATCATCCTCTGAAGTCAAGAAGATAAGGGCACTAGGATTAGATTTAGGATGTTCATTATAGGTTTAGTTTTAGGTTTAAACTTGTAACTTAGATTAGTCACCCTTGTACATTGTGTCATTCTCATTGTACTTTAGCCCATCCTAGCCAAAAGCTTTTTGTGTCTGCCACATCTTTGTCATTCTCCCCTCAATGTTATGTTTGCCATTCTCTTGTTCCTGTTGAGTTTTTCAAAAAGTTGGAACAAGAGGGAAAATCAAAATCTTAGTTTGAAAATCTTTCAAAAATCAGCCAGTTAGTCATTGATTGAGTAGGCCATTTGATTCTTTGTAGAGATCAATCAGATCAATTCAAATATGGTTGTTCATCTACCATTGCAAGAAAATAACTCATATTTTTATGTTGTTTCCAATCTCAGCTTTGCTTAATCTCTTCTCAAATAGTTCTTTTCCTTGCTCGAATAAAGTTTAAAGAAAAAAAAAGTATTATGTTAGTTGGGTTATGACTGACTGGTCTTCAAAAGGAATCCATTATTTCCTTGCTCTTCATGGTTAAAAACCAACTTCTAAGCTTCAAATCTAGTTGTTAGCACAACTTGATTATCTTTGCTAATTTGTATATAAGTCCTTGAAAATTCAACTTTGTCTTTGTCTTTTCTTTTTCTCTTTTACCTCAGTTTTCCTTTTACTTCTTTACCCGTCCGCATTATAACTGTGTCTAAGACCCTTTGATTGATTATAATTCAAGCATTTGACTTTGGACCGAATTGCAAACTCTTGTTCCTCAACTGTTCTTGCAAGCTGTTGTGGGAATTGAACACTTAACCTAAACACCTAGAGTGAATGTGAGTTTAGTCCTGGGCAGTTCATTACCAAGTTGTTCTCTTGTGCATAAATATCCAAAAATGCCCCAGGAGTTGAACATGATAAATTTTAACCAGATTGTTCCACTTTGAGTCTAAGATTTTCCTTTTTCTTGTGTCTGTGTTGCTTGAGGACAAGCAAGTGCTATTTTGGGGGTATTTGATGAGTCCAAATGTACTCATATTCTAAGGGTATATTTCATCAAATGTTGACTGAAAAGGAGAGTTTTGTGCTTAAAAGGGGTATTATTGGAGTATAGTGCAGATTGTTCTACATTCAGAGAACATACGTTTCAGGCTATTCTTAAGCCTCATTTCAGCAGCTTTGGTGAAGGATTTGGAGATGGGTACTTCCGTCATCTTGAAGAGGAGGAGAAAAGGTGAAGTTTGGCTCAATGGGGTCCGCAAGGAATGGGCATCCATATTGTGAGAGTGTCTGGCGTGATTTGGGAAGAAAAGGAGAAGATATTGCTTTACTTTATTGCTTTTCTGATTTATGAACAGTTGAGTCATTGTTCATCTGTTGTACTTGTTGTACAGGCTAAGGTCAGCCTAGGAGCTGACGAATTTTTCTCTTTCTTATGATATGAAAATGCTTGTTGGTTATTAAATGGAGTTATATTTCATATAAGGTCTTGCTAGCCTTAGTAACCAGTGGAATAACCTAGGTTACCTCCGAAGTTATGAAACAGATCTACCATTTAACGCATGTTATTACTTCAAACCTGAGTTTGGCATGTTAGAGGTTTTTAGTTCTCCGATCTAAAATGCTTTTCTATTCCTAATGCTTAGATGTGCTTTAAATGAAACCTCGGATATTGTGCATCTATAGATCTCAAGGACGTAACCTTCTGACTTGAGTGTATTCAGAGAAAAGAGACCTTGAATCTATAAAGCAAGACTTCTTGTATGTTTGAGAGAGAGAACACTTGGCTTTGCTTGTTCTGGTTGTGCATCTGCCTGTTCTTTAAGTGATTGGAGTTGATTTCTTGCTTATTCGATTAAGATCATTAGATTTGTTTTGTAGTTGCTCTTTATTATTGTTCATTGTAGAAATAGCTTAAACATATCTCATTTTACTGTTACCCAACTGGAAGTTGACTGTTCTTTAACATTAGAACAATCGTTGATCATTTTATTCTCTGTGGAATATGATAATTTTACTTTTGATGTACTACTTGCGGCTGGGTCCTCTTGCCAGAGTGTCCACATCATATTTTGACACAGCAATAGGTGCATTTAAGTCATCCAAGTCAAGGTTCCCCAGAATCACAAAGTCCAAAATCTACCGTTAGGAGTACGTCCCCGACGCCTCTCCGACCCTGAAATTCTATTCACCCGGCTCCGTTCTCGACGAGTACAAGCTTGCTAGGATCCTACTGGCACGCTACGAGGGTAAGCTTTTGAGGGTTTTTACCGTACAATTTTCTGCGCATTTAAATACTTTTGTGTGATAACCATAAATACAAGACAATAATGAGATATATTGCATTAAAGTTCCTCTAAGATCGAGAATGTCGGAACTAATAATTAGTTGTATCCACGAACGTATATGGAATTTTTGTTTTTCAAAGGCAATTGGTTCTTAGCCGGTTTACACATTTTCCCGGCCGGTCGGGTGGATACTCTAGTCAAAGAAGGCTAACGCCGTTTCGAGCGCCCTTTTTTGCTCACACTGATGTCATCACTAGAGAGAAAAAAAAATTTAATTCTTTTCTTTAAAATATATTTTCTCGATCTTACTGAAATCATTTTTTCGAAAAATTTTATACCGTTAAACTCGTATTAGTTAGGCGGTCATTTTGAGATCTGTTGTTGTTAGGTAAAAACGATTTTTCAAATTAGTACTCTCCTCTTATTACACCATAAGCTACTTGTCATACTGAAAGAGGATGTCGCACTTGATCCCTCCCTTATATTAGACTATACTTTTTAGAAAATTAATATTAAACCATACCATAAGGTTAATTATCATTAATAAATTTAACGAAATTAATAATAAATTATATTATAAGTTTTTTTTCCAGTGTTTATTTTCTATAATTATGAGATTTGAACTCATGACTTCACACTCCTTAGTAGAATGTAATAACCGCCAAGACATTGCTTGGTGGGTTATATTATAAGGTTAATTATCAATAGATTTAACTTTTTATATGAATTTTTGATTCCAATTGAACCCCAAAGTTATAACTCTCGTTTGAACCTCTAACCTTTAACCCTTTGCTTTTTGGGTCTTCAACCGGTATAGGTTTGACAACCACATCGACGACACTAAGAGGGTGTTTGTTTACTACTTTTAAAACTATTTTTTGCTTTTCCATACTAAAAAGAAGTTTCAAATGTTTGATCAGTATTTTTTTTTATTTTTTATATCAAAAAAGCACTTTTAAAAACAAGAGAGAATTCATATCTTTCAAACTTTTTTATGTTTTAGATGTTTTATCTCTTATATGTCCTTCGAGTCAAGTTCAGGTGAGACACCCCCCATTTGGTGTGACAGCCTCTTATGGTGTGACAACTAGCCACGCGGTGGCAATTTTGTAATAAAATGACGCGGTGGCAATTTTGTAAATAATGTGTCAGCAGCCAAAAAACATAAAACTGCGCCGTTTTTACTGGAACAAACACGCATCCCTAAGAAACCAAAATAACGTCGTACTTCCAGCTGCAAACAAACTTCTGTAGTCTTGATTTCTTAATAATAAAACAAAAATCCGTTTCTAAGGAGACGAAAAACAATGGATGACGAAAACAATGGTAGTTCCACAGCAGTTGTTCAGTTTACTCCTACACCTGAAACAATACCAATTTTGACATCAATCAGAACAGAACAAATAGAATCACAAAAACAATCTGATATTACATCATCAACAGGTACTTGTCTACATTTCATTTATTTTAATTGTATCCTTTTGGTGCAATGGAACATCAAGTGTGATGCTTGTTTCAAAATTGTGTGATGCTTGTTTCAAAATTGTGTGATGTTTGTTTCAAAATTGTGTGCTTCTTGTTTCAAGACTATGTGCTGCTTGTTTCAAGACTGTGTGCTGCTTGTTTCAAGACTGTGTGCTGCTTGTTTCAAAACAATCTTATTCCTTGAATGCAGGTATAATTTCATTGGATGATGAAAACAATGGCAGTTGCACAACAATTGTTCCGTTTACTCCTACACCTGAAACAATACCAGTTTTGACACCAAATGGAGCAAAAGAATGGATTCCTATTTGCTCAAATGAATTGAAACCTGCAGAAGGGATGACATTTGACAGCTTAGATATAGGGATTCAATTTTACAAGTCGTATGCTGCCGCTGGTGGGTTTTGTACAAGGAAATCAACATCAAGAAAAAGAAAGGATAACCTTGAAATTGTGAAAGAACAGTTCTTTGTCTGTAACAAAGCTGGTTACAAAAGAAACAAAAACTTTGCCAAACAAAAAAGGAAAAGACCATTCACACGAGTTGGATGTGGTGCGAAAATGATACTAAAGATGCAGACTGATGAGAAGTATGAAGTTACAGTGTTTAAAGAAGGGCATAAGCATGAACTTTACACACCAAGTTGTCTACAATATCAAAAAGAAGGAAGGAGTATGGGCATCCTTCTAAAGAAGATGGTCTTTGATAATTCGAAGGTTAATGTTGGACCTGTGAAAACCTTTAGACAAGCTAAAGAGTTATTTGGTGGTTATGAAAATATTGGTGCATCTAAATTTGATTTCAAGAACTTTCAAAGAGACTTGAAAGCTTATATTAAAGGATCAGATGCACAAATGTTTATTGACAACTTCAAAGTTAAACAATCAGTGTATAGTGGATTCTTTTTCGAATATGAATTAGATAAAGATGGCCGTCTATGTAGAGTTTTATGGGCAGATGCGACTTGCAGAAGAAACTATGCTCTGTACGGTGATATGGTATCATTTGATACCACATATTCAACAAACAGGTAATATATTCTGTTGTTCCAAAACGAAAATGCAGTTGTTTCAACATATGAATCTGATGTTTCGAAATAAAACACTGTTGTTCCAAAACTGATTTGGTAGTTTTGTCTTTTCCCCATTAACAGGTACAAAATGGTATTCGGTCCATTTACTGGAATTGACAATCACAAAAGGTGTATTACCTTTGCAGCTTGTTTACTGTCTAATGAAGACATTGTATCATTTGAATGGACATTTAAAACATTTTTGAAAGCGATGCACAACAACGAACCAAATTGCCTCATCACAGACCAAGATCCAGCAATGATGGCTGCAATAAAAAATGTCTTTGATAAGACAGAACATAGGCTTTATATGTGGCATATTATGAAGAAAATGCCTGAAAAGATAGGTAATACAACAGTTTACTATGTTATTCCAAAAAACCTATGCTTTCTAAATTTCAGAAAAAGTCTCTAACAGCTGTTATTTTTCACAGGGCGTGCAATGACATATGAATCAAAATTTTTTGACAAGATTAACAAATGTGTTTGGAATGTGGAAACAGAGCCAGAAGATTTTGAGAAACAATGGCAAGAAGTGATTTCAGAATATAATTTGCAAGAACATGATTGGTTGAAACAGATGTATGAAAAAAGAAGGATTTGGATACCTGCCTATTTCAGAGACTGTTTTCTTTCAGGGTTAATGAGAACAACATCAAGGTCGGAAAGTGAAAATCATTTTTTCACTAGTTTCACAAATCCACATTTAACTCTTGTTGAATTTAACATGCGGTTTGAGACTGCAATGGAAGGACAAAGATATGCACAAGGGCAGAATGACAAGGACAACAAACACTCAAAGCCTGTGTGCAGGACCCCAATGAAAATTGAGCAGCATGCATCAGAAGTGTATACAGCAACAATTTTCTATGAATTACAAAAACAGGTTATTTCTGCTTCGTTCTATTGTGGATTCAAAAGCATGATTGTAGACAACAATTTATCAATAATAATAGTGATGGAAAAGGATCAAACAGAGCATCAAGTAGTCTATAAAGAAAATGACAATGACACTACATGTTCCTGCAAGAAGTTTATAAGAGTAGGAATCCCTTGCAGACATATGATTATGGCCTGGAAGCATAGAATGCTCGACAACATTCCTCAACAATATGTCTTGAACAGATGGACAATATTAGTAGCAAAAACTTCAAGGTTGTACATGGAAGGAAATGATATAGATGAGTGTGCTCGAGTGATGGATAAGAAAAGATTGATAAACACTTTGTGGTCTGAGATGCATATGTGTGTGAGTTTAGCTGAAGGTGATGCAGAAAACCTCACCAATCTAGTCGAAAATGTTAAAAAGATAAGGACAGATTTGGAAGCAAAGAACAGAACAGACAACAGTGGTAAATCTTCTAGCAAAATGCAAGACATTGAGATGTTGATTGGAACAAGCCTGCCTGCAGAAATTCTGATAAAAGAACCTCAAGTCTCCAAGAATAAAGGAACTGGAGTACAACTTACAAACAGTGAGAAAAGATTGAAGGGAGCTAGAGAGCAAGCAATTGAGAAATCAAATAAAAGGCGAAGAACATGCCAAATATGTATGAAGTTGGGTCATCATGATTGTTGCGTTATTTCTGCAAGTGCACAGATTCGCATATAGTAATAAAAAGATCGTACCCACAGAGATGGAACAATATACTTAAACTTTCTCTTATTCGCGTTCGTTTTCTTTTCACAAATAGATAAAACGATAATCCTTATTGATTTGGTTGATAAAACATAACTTACTGTACCATTCACGTATAACATATACTTCAAGTCACCAAACGCACATGTTTGGATTTCTATTCATTCTAAGGCAAAGACAATAATTCATTTAAGCACGTAAACACAATATTGAATAAACTTGATATACTTAATCTAATCTCGATATAACTTATTCCGATCTCTCGATACATGCAAACAAGTTAACCACATATGAACATCAACTATATACTAACCGAACCTATTCGTATCAATATTATAACCGACTACAATCACACATGTAAAACTAGATTATAACCTAAGCAACCGAACCTATTCGTATCACAAGATTATAAGTTAATGATAAACACAAGTTATTATACTAAGCAACTATTCTTGATCCAAATTAATAACTTAGCATGCAAACTATCAATTCAAGAACATAAGCATATGAAGAACATAAATCTCTTTATAAACTCAATATCATATTCATACAAGATGTAAACAGAAAATCTAAGTTGGACAGAACATAAACAAGTATAAGGAAACAGGAGCGTCAATCCTTTTTACTCTACTCGTAAGGCGTGTCAAAGCCTCGGGGCGTTCTTGCTCGGATTTCCTTCGATGAACGGATGAACAAAGTTGATCTCTCGATCTAACTATTATGCCTTATGAAAGGAACGAAATCTTACCGTGTTTCTGATCTGAATACACGGCTGGAACAATTAGTTAACGAAGGGTGAATTTACGGGTAAAGGTTTACGGGAAATGTAAGTATGTATTTAGTGTTTCGTTCTTTTGTAAGATCTTGTCAACCATCCGAATTTCAGAGAAGGATGGTGTATTTATAGGCACCAAGAGGTGTGTTTCAAAGGGTTACAACCTTTAGGGAATGGTCGTGTCCGTTGGGAAGGCGTACGACCTTTCGGAAGGGTTGTGTGGATAAGAACGACGAAGGAAATCCAATTCTGAAGATTCTGGAGAGCGGCGCGCCAGAGGCAACTTTTGCCTCTATAGAGCCAAGGCTTAAAAAGTGACCAGCGCGCCAGAGGCAACTTCTGCCTCTAGCGCGCGACCTGTAGGTTGAACATCTCGACCCTTTTCTTCGATTTTCCAACTTAAGCTCGCACGTAACTTCTCCGCATGGCCTTGCATGAACTTGTATGAACTCAAATGTCTTCTATTGCTCGTTTTTTGCTCGAACTAACATCAAATTGCTATGTTTTCATAAGATTAAGCTCTGGAGATCAAAACAAACACAAAGTAGTGAAATTGCCCCTATCCTAGATATTTCTAAGCTAAATGAGCTAAAACTATATGAAATGTTACGAAAATAAATATGAAATACATAGCTAAATTAAGTACATTTTGGACTTAACAATGATATCAGAACATGTAAAAAACTAGAGGACTTAGAGAAAGCAAAACAACAAAAATAGATATGCTGTTGTTTCTGCAATTTCTTTTATATTTCAGTGATTGTTTCAAAATCATTAAGCACTTGTTTCAAATTTGATATGCTGTTGTTTCTGCAATGAATTCCTTTCTTCTTCCAACAAGGATTATATGACTTGTTTCAAAACTAAACTAGGTTGTTTCAAAACTAAACTAGGTTGTTTCACAACTAAACTCTGTTGTTTAAAAAAAAAGCAGCATATAGAGAACAAACTTTATTATATTTAATAAAAAGGCAAAATACAAAATACAAAAAAAAAACAGAAAAAAAGAAACCTAAAATCACAAAAAAAAAAAAAAACTCAGAGTGTTTTCTTCAATTTCTTGATCAATTCATCTTTTCGTTCCACCTTCTTCTTGAGCTCATTATTCTCAGCCCATACTTTCTCCAAGTACGAATCAAGCTCGTCAAAGAAGAAAGACATTGAAGACTTCATAACATAAATCTTTCGGAAAATCTCATGTTTATCCTTCTTGCGAAATGCATTCTGGACATCTTCAATGAGACCAAGAGATTCTGCTGGAATATTCAGTTTCTCATCAATCACTTGCATCCCATCTGTCTGCCTGAAGCAGACAGAAGCTTCCAAGAGATCTCCATAAGTTGCTTCAGAACTTGTTGGAGAACCAAATTCCTTCATTTCCCCACTACTGCTGCTTCCACTCATTTTGTTTTCTTATTAAAGAAAAATTAAAGAAGAATGGATGAAGATAGATTGTGTTGATAGGAACAATTTATAGAGAAACAATTAAGAGTTTTCAAACGGTAATAATATTCAAAATAACCCACCAATGAAAATTAATTATCCAGTTGGCAATAATCAATGATCCTAAGCCATGCATGTTTTACATTTAATTTAAATTTAAATCTGCAAATTAATTTAAATCTGCAAAATAATTTAAATTTCTTTATTAATTTAATTTTTTATATTATTGATTTTTTTTATTTTATTTTAATAATTTAATTTCATGTTTTACAACTAACTATGTATGATTTTCCAAAATGTAACTCTGTTGTTTCAAAATGGAACTAGATTGTTCCGATACAAATTGAAAATTAATTATCCAGTTGGCAATCATCAATGATCCTAAGCCATGCATGTTTTACATTTAATTTAAATTTAAATCTGTAAATTAAATTAAATTTATTTTATTATTGATTTTTTTTTATTTTATTTTATTAATTTAATTTCATATTTTACAATTATCTGCAAAATGTAACTCTGTTGTTTGAAAATGGAACTAGATTGTTCCGATTCAAATTTTTAATAACTATACTGTTTTAGTTAATGAAACACTGTTAAAAAAAAATATATAATAAACTTTTTTATATTAAAAAAAAATACAAAAATACATAAATTAAAAAAAAAAGAAAAAAAACTAAGAAATAAAAAAAAACATAAAATTTAATAATAAAGATACTGAAGCTTCTTCTTCAGTTTCTTCACCAAGGCCTCCTGCTCTGCAAGCTTCTTCTTCAAATCATGATTTTCATCCCAGGGTTTGTCCAAGTAAATATCAAGCTCATCACAGAAGAAAGAATATGTAGACTTCATGCCCTGAATCTTCCAAAAGATTTCATCTTTATCCTTCGTGCGAAATGCACTCTGGATATTTTGAATGAAATCGACAGACTCAAATGGAATCTTCAGCTTGTCATCCATTTTCTGCATTTGTGTGGTTGCCCTGTAGGCGTCACTAAGAACCTCCCTTTCATCTCCACTCCGTGGAAATCTTGATGGAGAAAGAGATCTCTTTCTTTTCCCTTTACTGCTGCTACCACTCATTATAATTTATGTAAAAGAAAACTTAAAGAAGAAGAGATGAAGATTAAAAAAACTATGCAGCAATTTATAGGAAAAGAAAATGGAGAACTGAATCGTTTATTCATGGAGGGAAAATAACCCACCAATCAAAACATGCAGTTAACACAAATTATTTAAGTGGGCAATAACTGCACTTAAAGAATACGTGTGGTATAATTAGAACTGCTTCTTCAAATTCTAATTTTACATACTTTGCAAAATTTAAAATACCTGTTGAAAAAAATACTTCTCTATTGATTCAACAGAATATGAATTTGAAACAACCATAGAAAAATTAAAAAAATTAATATATTTCATTCGAAACAACAGAATATTATTTCGAAACAACAGAATATTATTTTGAAACAACACAGAATTAATTTGAGACAACATAATATTAATTTGAAACAACATAGAAAAATTAAAAAGTAAACATTACAACTGAAAATCTTTACAAAATCATTCATTCTAATCCAGTAGAAACTTAAAATCAGCTTCAAGAGACCAATTTAATGACTGTTCATCAAGAGTGTCAATCATCAAATTTTTTGGACTCAATAAGATCCTACGAGCAAATTCAATTTGCAACTTCTTCAAGTTTGGATCCTACAGAAATAAGAGAAAATTATAAGCAAAAAAGAT
The DNA here is from genome assembly GCA_028411795.1 of Euphorbia peplus. Classification (NCBI taxonomy): domain Eukaryota; kingdom Viridiplantae; phylum Streptophyta; class Magnoliopsida; order Malpighiales; family Euphorbiaceae; genus Euphorbia; species Euphorbia peplus. The sequence goes on along the minus strand of CP110837.1, from coordinate 16,877,452 downwards.
TACTTATAGAAAAAAGAAAAAATAAAACAGTAATTACCTCAGGATTTTTAGTGAGTCAAATGTCCCATTTTGATTCAATTTGACCCTCATATGACTCCATGTGCTTCATGAGATAAATTCCACAATCAACATGGTTGTCCTTATTCCTCCATTTCATTTTCACTACATTAACACTGTATTCAGACATCTCATCTCTTGAAACTCTGTCAGGTCCGTACAGAAAAAGAGCAAACATTTTAAGCTGCATAATGAAAACAACAATCTTATAAGCACAAGTTTACATATCAGAAGATCAGAAAAAGAATATACAAAAAGTAGTAATTACAACATACCAATATTTCTGGCATATTCCCATACTTAACTCTCCATGTTGCTCTTGCAGGAAGTGGGCGATTATCAATAATATCTACTCTCTTTGATATATTATTGATAACAAGCAAATAGTAGTGTGCAGCATGTATTACTGGAAAGAATATCTGGTAAAAGCAAAATACATAAGTATTTCAACATAAAAACATACTGAAAATATATTCCAACAAGAAGTATATGGCTTGTTTCAAAAATAAACTAAGTTGTTTCAAAAAGCAACTAGGTTGTTTCAAAAATAAACTAGGTTGTTCCGAGACATATCAAAACTAAACTAAACTTACCAAGTCATGACCAAGCAAACTTTGAATTCCAGCAGCTGAAATATCATTTTCAAGCCGTTGTCTAAAACGTTTTTTCCTCGCATCCTGTTGAACGAAACTTGTACTACCATCCTTTGAAAACAGCATAACCTACACAAAACATCACTAAAAAATTAGCAACAACATCTATAATAGAAATAAATCACAAACTTTAAAAATTAAGCAACATACAAAAGCCATCGCACTAAAAAAGAATCTCTTCACTCTTGGTTTCTTCCTCCCCAACTCATTGTGGTTCAAAATACTAGACCATGCATCCACAACATTACTAACAACAAGATGTTTATCAGAAAGTGACAAAATCTCTTCTTGATTTATAATATTTGATTCATCAGCATACACTTGATCCTCACTTCAAAAACAAAACAAAAAAGGATTAGAATACAACAGTGAAACAGGAGCATACAACAGTTTATAAAATAATAGATTAAAGTTGTTACCACTTCTTCACATCTCGCAGTGCATACTCAATAATTCTCCTATCTCTTTTTCTCATATTCAAAACTAAGAATGCATTGTTTGCAATAGAAGGAGAACGCAAGTACTACGATAATTTAACATTCCTCTTCAAACGCTGTTCAGCCCCCTTATTCCTATTGAAATAAAAGAGATTAAAAATGCTTCATTCTGTTGTTTCAAACAAAAACACAGAAACTTACAAATAATATACTTCAAAATAAAACTTACACTCTGCTATCACCGTAGAGAATAAGACCAGTCTCATGAACAGTGTTAGCCCATTCACGACGAATAATATTCAGCACTTCTTTTGAGTAAGAACCCTTAACACCTGGCTTCTTATACTACAGTAAGAAAATACATTATAAAATTGTTATCACCTAATATTTGACATGGCATGTGGATCAGTGGCAACTCTTATTAGAACCACGTAGGACAGATGGGCCATGTCTAATGGGCTTCTGTGTCCACACAGACGTGCGTTGAATAGTCAAAGCTAGGAGAGTGTTTCTCCTACGAGGACTATGTTACTCTTTTAGTCTCCTAATTCGATTAGGAATACTCAAGCTATTTAGGACTTAGATCACTGGCCTAATTAGGCGTGATTCTTGATATGTCCTAATAGGACTAGGATTCAGATATGATATGACAACTATAAATACATGGGATTTTCTACAATCTAAAGTACATAATTCTAGACTCATTCTCTGAGTTAACTGCTTTTCCGATCACAAGTTCTATACTGACTTTAGCATCGGAGAGGGGTCGCCGGTCAGCGGCCTCCTTTAGGCTAACGTTTGCTATTTTCCAGGAAGCTTAACTTACGTGGATTCAAGTTATGATTTCTCGGTAACAAATTGGTGCGGTGATCGTGGAAATCTTTAAGGAATGCTCAGGAAGAAGACGTGGACCATGATGATGACACAATGGCTCTAGACGAAGAAGTTGCTTTACACCGAATGTTCGAGTGGTCAGGAACTGTTGATCCAGAGCAAAGAAAATGGATGGATAGAGTCGCAGCCAAAGTGGCAGTCAGAACAGTTAACGACCGATCGACCATAGATCGTTTGCAACAACAATTAGAGGAGTTGAGTAAGCGAATTCCCCCAGATCGACCACGAAGCGAAATTCGGGGTGTAAAACGATCTCGGAATTCGGAGCGTTCTCAGAGTTATACAACATCTTCAGCTGGAAGAACTCGAACCGCGGATCGGGAAAAAACTCCAGTTCGAGGAAGGTCTGTAGAACGATCCCCAACTCCTCCGAGGCGCAAGCCTCGTATAAAGTCACAAGCAAGAAAAGTCTCACCAGGGATTGTAAGGAGACTGTCTTACGAGGATGGATCGGCGTCTTCGAGGAGCTCCTCGGGAAGTAGAGACCCTAAACATCGACGGTCCCGAAGAGATAATTCCGAGGTTGAAGAACTTAAACGTAAACATAAAAGACTTATCGATACGTTCAACAGAAGTTTAGCCGAAGGAATTGCTAAAGCTCTTAAGGAGCGAGATGAGGCTACAGGAGCTAAGAATGTGGGGTCCCGAGAAGGGAAGAGACGCAGGAGAAGAAATCTGAATCGGCATTATTCTGATGAAACTTTACGGGGCAAGGAAGGACCTATATAGGATAAAGACAGTCCACTCTGTGCTAAGATCCTGGCAGCTCCTTACCCGAACAATTTTACGTATCCCAATTTTGATAAATATTGTGGAGATTCTGACCCCGTGATGCACGTCAAAAGTTTTGGAAGGGTGCTCCTTGCGAGTCCAGTAAACGAGGCACTTATGTGTAAATTGTTTCCAACAACTTTGAAAGAAACGGCGGCACAATGGTATGATTGTCTCCCTACTGGTTCAATCAGGAGTTGGAACCAACTTTCAGAATCCTTTAAAGCACATTTTGTCACGGCCATACCAGAGAAAAAGACGGTCGATGATCTGATGAGGGTACGACGAGGAGAAAACGAGACCTTAGAATCATATTTGCACAATTTTAATAATGTGGCTTTGAAAGTTGAACCTTTGATTGTATCCTCAGCACGGAAGACACTGGCGGAGAATTGCCGAAATCGGGATCTTCAGATGAAATTTATGACTGAGCGACCGGACGATTTCCATGCCTTGATGACAATGGCGAAATCATTTGTGGTGTGGGATGAGCACCAAGATGATCCCACGAGGAGGGTAAAGGCAATCAAGTCCGAGGTGCAAGAAAGAGATCGGGGCAGCGGCCGGAGCTCGGATAGGTGGGAAAGGACTCGTGAGGTTCCAAGGAAGCCTTTTGATAAAAGAGACCGAATCCCATTGCCTGCCCCTCGTGCTCAGGTTCTTATGTGGGTTGAAGAACAAAAGGAGCAAATTAGATATCCACCTAAAGGTGGGAAGCCAAAGTATAATGGCAAGTATTGTGCTTTCCACAAATTACAGGGTCACGATACAGAAGATTGTGAACAGCTGGCAAAGGAGTTGGATAAATTGGCAGCTAAAGGAAAGTTGAAAAACTTCTTCGAGAAATATAAAGACCAATTCCCAGATCGAGAGGGAGCAAAGACTCCTCGGGGTGTCATTAATATGATTATGGGAGGTTCTCCCGTTGACAGGAGTGTTAAAAGGAAGCGGGACATCGCCGAGCGAGTACGAATTGAGGAGATTTCGAAAGTTTTTGATTTCGGGTCATTGAAGGGCCGTCCAAGTGATCCACATGATGATGCTTTGGTGATCGATATGCACGTAGAAGGTTTTACGGTTACAAGAGCTTTGCTAGATACAGGGAGCTCAGTAAATATCATCACGAGAAAGGCTTTCGAGGCCCTTGGCTTGGAGCAGGGACGTGTGACACCTTCCGCGTCACCTTTAGTCGGTATAAGTGGACATCCCGTACTTCTGTTGGGAGAAACCCAGCTCGAAGTCGAAATAGGGAATACCACGAGCAAATGGAGAACAGTTACTGATTTTTTGGTGATTGACACACCGATCGCTTATAACTTGATAATTGGCAGGCCTTTGACTGCGGGTAGTCGGGGTGCCATATCCCTTTATTATTTAGCTTGGATGATCCCGACGGAGCGAGGAATGGCAGTAGCGCTGGGTAGTCAATCGGTTGCGAGGCATACTTATATGACCTCGTTGGAAATAGTTCCTCAAGAAAGTGTCTTGGTTGAGGAAGTTAAGGAGCGTGGCGAACCAGTTGATGCAATTGAAGCCGTAACCTTAGAAGAAGGAAAGGTGGTACAGGTTTCAGCATAGCTGCAAGAGAATTCGAAGAAGATTGTTATCGCCGCGCTCGAGGAGAATAAAGATGTTTTTGCCTGGACATCGGCAGACATTGTAGGAGTCTCTCGTGAGGTCATGGAGCACACGCTAGACATTGACCCAGAATACACTCCTGTGAAACAGAAGAAGAGAAACCAAGGGGCGGAAAGGCAACAGTTCATCAAGAGCGAGGTTGAAAAGCTGCTTGAGTTTGGGAGAATCAAGGAAGTTCATTACCCACAATGGATTTCAAATGTGGTCTTGGTCAAGAAAGCGAATGGAAAATGGAGAATGTGCGTCGATTTCTCTGATTTAAATAAAGCTTGCCCCAAGGATTTTTATCCATTACCGTGTATTGACATGTTGGTGGACTCAACTGCCGGTTACGAGGTATACTCTTTCCTCGATGCAAAGGAGGGTTTTCATCAAATCCCGTTGGCCGAGAAGGACATGGAAAAAACCAGTTTCATTACACCAGAGGGTACTTATTGTTATCAAGTAATGCCTTTTGGTCTAAAAAATGCTGGAGCAATTTATCAAAGACTAGTCAACAAGATGTTCAAGGATCTCATTGGGAAGAATGTCGAGATCTATGTTGACGACATGATTGTGAAAAGCAAGAAGGCAGAAGAACATGCTAGGGACCTCGAGGTGGTTTTCAAGATTCTGAGGGAGTATAATTTGAGGCTCAATCCTGAAAAGTGCACCTTTGGGATCAATTCTGGAAAATTTTTGGGTTTCATGATCTCTAAGCGAGGCATCGAGGCAAACCCAGACAAAATCAAGGCTATTGTTGATCTCCAGCCACCAAAGAGTGTACGCGAGGTGCAAGTTTTAAACGGCAAGATCAATGCTTTGGGTCGTTTTATCTCTTATTCCGCCAAACGATGCATGCCCTTTTACAAAAGTCTTAAAGGAGTAAAGGACTTCGTGTGGACTGATGAGTGTCAAACCTCATTCGAGGATCTCAAGAAATTTTTATCATCTCCACCTCTCTTAAGTCAGCCTGTGAAAGGAGAAGATTTGTATTTATACATAAGCGTGGGAGAGGAGTGCATTGGTATGGTTCTAATTCGAGAAGAAGATGAAGGAAAAGTTCAATATCCGGTTTATTATGTAAGCAGAGTGCTTCGAGGGGCAGAATCGAGATACCCTAAAATGGAGAAACTGGCTTTCGGAGTGTATATTGCTGCTCAGAAATTAAGACATTATTTCTTGAGTTATACCATCGTCGTTCGTACAAACACCCCACTCAGGAAGATTCTATCACGACCTGAGGCCTCGGGGAGACTGACGGAATGGTCCATAAAACTCACGGAGTTTGATGTAAGATTCGAGCCAAGGCCATCAAAAAAGGCTCAAGTCCTCGCTGACTTTTTGATCGAGGTCCCACCTGAAGAAGAAACTGAGCCAGTATTAAATACTTGGGAAATCTTCGTAGATGGGAGTGCCAATAAGAGTCAATCGGGGATCGGAGTTTTTTTGCAAAAGTCCAGATGGGTTGGTGTTCAGACACGCTGCGACTTTGGGCTTTGATTCCTCAAATAACGCTGCAGAGTACGAGGCGATATTGCTCGGGCTGCGTTTGGTTAAAATTATTAGGGCAGACAAGGCAGGCATCAAAAGTGATTCAGGCCTAGCAACCAATCAGATAAGAAATTCTTGGGAGACCAAGCATGCTCGAATGAAAAAGTATCACGAGATGGTAAAGCGTACAATTGAGGAGTGTGAACTTGTGGGATGTAAAGTTGAGATTGTGCAAATCCCGAGGGAAGAGAACATGGAGGCTGATCATCTGGCAAAATTAGCTTCTGATCCTACTAACCTAAATTCGTGTCCTTGTGATATACAGGTTATTCCATGTGCAAGTATCGATTCCAAAGAGGTGTTAGCGCTCGATCGAGGCAACGAATGGTACTGGCCAATTTTTGAATATCCATATGAGGGAAAATTGTCGGAGGATAAGTGACAACATCCGAAGATTGTGAGAAAATCAAGTAGATACACAGTCATGGATGGAAATTTATTCCGAAGGTCGTATTCCCAACCATGGCTCAAAGCAGTTGGGATCGAGGAAGGAGTCAAGATTTTAGAGGAAATCCATGAAGGATCATGTGGGGCTCATGAGGGCTGGAATGTTCTAGCTCGAAAGGCGAGGTTGTTAGGTTATTATGGCCTCAGATGAACAATGATGCTGCGGAGTTTGTAAAGAAATGTACTGCGTGTCAAGCTCACGCTCCAGTTTTGAAAAGCCCGGCCTCGGGATTAGAAGGTATAAAAGTGGCATGGCCATTTGCGACCTGGGGAATTGATATCGTAGGGCAGTTTCCGATGTCAAAAACAGTATGTCATCGTAGCCGTCGATCACTTTACAAAGTGGGTCGAGGCCGAAGCGGTGTCCTCGATAACAGCTCAACAGATTGTGAAATTTGTCAAGAACAGCATTGTGTATCGTTTTGGGATCCCCAATACGATAATCACAGACAATGGCAAACAATTTGATAGTGTTCTATTTAGACATTTTTGTGAAAGAGAAGGGATCAAGCTAAGGTTTAGTTCAGTCTTCCACCCTCAAACAAATGGAATGACCGAGAGAACTAATCGAACGATCATGGAAGGAATCAAGAAGCGTTTAACGCACCTCGAGAAGCTAACAAACTGGGTCGAGGAGTTGTATCATGTGTTGTGGTCGTATCGAACAACCCCAAAGACAGCTACTGGAGAAACCCCTTTTTCGTTAACTTATGGGACAGAAGCCTTTATTCCGGTCGAGATTAAGGTACCAAGTACGAGGGTCCTCCATTATACTGAAGAATGGAATGAACTGAATTTACGAGATAACTTGGACGACCTCGAGGAAAAAAGGGAGATGGCGCTTGCACGGATCGAAGCGTATAAAGCCAGAACAAAGAGAATCTATGACAAAGGCGTACGACCAAGACAATTTTTTAAAGGGGATTTCGTCCTTCGTAGTACAGCAGCCTCGAGCTCGAGACAAGGCAAAGGCAAATTGGGGATTAAGTGGGAAGGACCATTTCAGATTGTAGAATGCGTCGGAACACATACCTATCGTTTGCAGCAACTTGATGGAACTGAGGTTCCGAGGACTTGGAACGCAATTTCCCTCAGGAAATATTATTTTTAGATTCTGTTTTTTAGATATTTGTTGTCGTATAACTCAGAATCCAACTTAGGAGTTATTTTGAATAAAGGCCCACGAGGCACCGTTTTCATCCATGACTTTTAATTCAGATATTACTTTGGAATTATTTGCTTATGAAAAGTGCTCGAAACACAGTTAACCTTACATAGATTTATTTTGAAACTTGTTCTAAGCATTCGACACTGGACATTTTGGTTCGTCTTAAAAATCAAGCTTATTGCATGCTAGAAAGCTTCGATTATAACCAAATCTACGTACATCGTGGTAAGAATCCACCCTACAAGAGTTAGCCCGACCAGGAATAAAGGGGGGGCAACTACGAGGGATGCGAACAAACATAGTTGAAATATAATACATTATCAAGGTATCAGTTTATATAGGCATCGAATGTAAAAGGCTTAAATGAAGGTCGAGTTTCTATAAAGACTACTTATACAACGGATATTAGACGTAATATTGCGAGAACAAGTAAAAGATAGAAAAGAGTTTTCATTAATCAAAAGCACGAGATACAAAGATATAAGAAAAAATTAGATCAAAGCCTAAATCTAATTTTGGGGCTCATCACTATTGTGAACCGGTACAGTTTCGATCGGCGTCTCCGGAATAGGTTCCCTAAAGTCCGGCTGAGGAAAGGAGTCATCGAGGACCACGTCAGCTTCCTCATCATCTTCGGGAGCGCTCAGGTTCACCCAAAAACTTCATGTCCTCTTCAGACAAGTTCGGGAATTTCTCCCTAAGGGTCTGGCAGACACGAGTATGGAACCTCGAGAGCCTCCAAATGCTGAGGTGTTCAAACTTTGCTAGGTCACTCTCGTTTTTTCTTCTCAATTTTCTCCTTTTCGCCTCGACCTCGCTTAAAGACCGGTTCAGTTGAAGATTGCCCTCGCGAAGCATGATGCATTTGTTTAGGAGCTTAGTCTTTTCGGCTCTCTCTTGTCTAAGCAAAGAAATCGCATCAGCTCGGATCAAGGAAAGGGTATGGAAGAGGTCATTGCATTCATCTTGATACGCGCGTCCTAGCGCCGTGTATCGACCTTGCCATTTTATCATTTGGAGCCTTGCATTCTCCTTTTCGAGAATGATATCTTTCTCACGTTTCTTCACTAGGGTCAGCTCCGCTTTAAGATGAGCAACCTCGTCTTTGGCTTCTTTTAGCTCATCTTCAACCCTGTCCCACTTCTCGAAGCACTCGTTCATAGAACGAGTCTGAGACTCGAATCTATGAATGAGTAGGTTGGTGGCAGCCATCGACTGATAGGATGATAATGTTAAAAGGGTTTGAGAAACAAAGAGTTAAAAAGATTTTGGGATTACCTTCGCCTCACGGATACGGGCAAGTTGAATCAGCTCCTCGTCGGTCAGTGCTTCACTCTTTTCCCCTTCTTCTTGGACAAGGGTGGTGTAAGCAATGTCTTCCGCTACCCGAGGATTGCTCAGGGAAACTCTAGGAAATCGGGCTTTCCAAAACTAGAAGGGTAAGAGATGCGTGAGTCAAGTGTTAATTAAAAAGTTAACTTATAACATGGAAAAGTCACTTACATTTTATAGTTGGAATTGCTCGAACATTCCAATTTCGTCCTCACTCATCTCGTGAGGAGGAATGTTGACAATCTCGGGACATTTGGCCGAGGCTTCTCCAAAATGTCTTTGTCTTTTGGGAGGAGGGACGTCTCCAGAGAAGGCCTCGTCCTCTCGAGGACGTTTCGAAGCATTTGTGGAAATGCTAGGCATCTCCTTAGACCTCGAGAGATCTTTAGGAATTGGGTTTGAAGGTGAAGGAGTATGAGGATTCGAAGGTTGGCGTGAAGATGGAGGATTTGGAAGTGGGTTTGAAGGTGAAGGAGTATGAGGACGATCTAAAGGGGGATTTAAAGGTCGATCGCCTCTGGGTGTCGGGTTAACCAGACTAGGTCGTGCCCTCAAAGGGATATCATCTCCTGAACTTGATGCCACGGTATCCTTATCTTCATAAAAAAAATGAAAATTTAGTGAAAGAAAGATTTAATGAGTCAATACGAATGACAACTGGTGGATACCTTCAGTAGCATTAGGGTTTATCTGCTCAATGGTAACTGGAAGTTGAGCAGCGGTTTCTGATGCGCGCCCTTGTTGAAGGGTCGTTCTTTGGACACCAGAGCTCCTTGGTGAGGTGGAAGCTTGCGAAACAAAAGCTTGTTTAACTTTCGCTTGCCTCACCTTATGAGACTTCGGGACCGGGACTGATCGAGGAGCGCTAGCTTGTCCAGAAAGCACTTCGAGGCGATGTGCTGCAAGTTGTTGTTTTAAAGATAGTTTAGGTGCCATTGCAATCCTGCACAGTAGAATATTTTATAAGTGAACATTCGTCAAAAAGAACACTTACAAGGGTCAATATTGAGATCGATCTCCTCGCCACAGAAGATTTTCTCGACTTCAGGGGCGGGGTAATAGTGGATTTTCCCTTCCTTATCTACAGCGGCTATGGGTCTCCCACTCCTGTATCTAGAAACAAATTGATCGACGCTAGGTTGAGTTGGGGGTTTATATTTAAGGAGCATGGAGAAAGAGTGTTGCTCTTCCTCGGATAAGGTAACCTCTTTCGAGGGATTTCTCCAGGATTGAGGATTGGTTGGAAATTCGTTGAAGTCTAAGCGAAATGGCCACGCCGGACCGTCTTTTGAGGGACCAACCCAGATCCATCTATGTTTATATCCACAGTGGGATGAGGATTTGTCACGAACAATGGATTTTGGGCCACGAATGGTACTAAAAGACACGCACGGGTGACCGGTGGCTTTCACAGGAGTACGCATATACTTAAACAGATTACCAGTGAGGAGGACACCTAGGTCTTCGCAGACTCGTGCTAAAGCAATCATTTCGAGCCACGAGTTTGGAACGATCTGGGCTGGACACAAGTTAAACTCGTTGAGGATGTCGGTCACAACCTCGGGGAGTGGAAATCTTAGACCGAATTCCATCAATCGCTCCAGAGCAGCGAATTTCCTGCCTTTCCCTTTGAACATCACCTCGGTTTTCGAGGGAATCTCACAATCAAGACCTTTGAGGTCAGGGAATTTGTCCTTCAACGCTTGTAGCATACCCTGATTGGAAATTTTGGAATGCTCTGTCGGAAGCGTGGTTTTCCATCGGCCTTGCTCAGGTATTAGGGTTCTGGGGTTTGCAGGATTAGGGATGGGATTAACGGTCGGGCGCATTCGTGATCTGATTAGTTCCATTGTTTCCCTAGAAATCTCAACTTCCTCATCGGTCCAGTCGGCCATGATTTGGCGACGTCTCCGATGAAGGGCTGCCGGGTCGGTACTTATAGGTCTAGGGTTTGTGGTTTGATTTGAAGATGAGGCCATTTCAATAGAGTGAAAGAGGAATGGTAAGCAGATGTAAAGAAAAGACTTACGGTTTAAACGGACGAAATAAACTTAGCCGGAATTTGCAAACACGGAGGATTTTGGAGAAGTTTTGAGAGTAAAAATCTGGAAATGGCAAGTGACAGGGCTTTATAGGTGATGAGATATTTTTTGAAAGAAAGACCCTTCGCCTGCTTGGAGGGAGTTTGAATGAGAATCACGCTTGTTGCCACGTGTGAATCGTTGAGAGGTGGCGTGCAACAAAAGTGGTTGAGCTTAAATGCGTAGGCTAAATAGGTTTGGCGTGATGGGCCTGTTTCGTGGGCTTAGTATATAAGAGGGCTTTTGTTGTATCTTTTGAAAGTTCCAAGCCCTGAAGAAGCTTGCTTATACTTTGGGGGGGCTTCTGTTATCACCTAATATTTGACATGGCACGTGGATCAGTGGCAACTCTTATTAGAACCACGTAGGACAGATGGGCCATGTCTAATGGGCTTCTGTGTCCACATAGACGTGCGTTGAATAGTCAAAGCTAGGAGAGTGTTTCTCCTACGAGGACTATGTTACTCTTTTAGTCTCCTAATTCGATTAGGAATACTCAAGCTATTTAGGACTTAGATCACTGGCCTAATTAGGCGTGATTCTTGATATGTCCTAATAGGACTAGGATTCAGATATGATATGACAACTATAAATACATGGGATTTTCTACAATCTAAGGTACATAATTCTAGACTCATTCTCTGAGTTAACTGCTTTTCCGATCACAAGTTCTATACTGACTTTAGCATCCGAGAGGGGTCGCCGGTCAGCGGCCTCCTTTAGGCTAACGTTTGCTATTTTCCAGGAAGCTTAGCTTACGTGGATTCAAGTTACGATTTCTCGGTAACAAAAATAATGAAATAAAATTACAAATTAATAAATAAACAAAAAGCCAAAAATGAAATTATACCAACGTATCTAATGTGTAATCCTTTTCAAACACAATATCACGCATGTACTTCAAAACGTAATAGCCACAACTTTTATCATCTGTCTGCCTTGCAAAACCCTACAAAACATAGTTAGCATGAAGAAATGTTTAAAAACTTCTCCAAAAATGACTTATGTTGTTCCAAAATGAACATGTTGATAAGAAAAAGACAACTATCCACACTTACTGCAAGTGAGAGCCACCTAACTTTATAATTATCTTCAAAACCAAAGAATGACCGTACAGCTCTACAAAAACAAAATCATTTATAAGTTGAAACCATGTAAATAAAAAAACTTTTTTACAACTTTATTGTTAACAACAATCGACCATGAATCTCTTGTTGATAACAGACGATTCTTAACAGGATCTATCCAGTTGACAACCTTGTTCTTAAGGTCAACTACTGTCAACGTCCAATGACGACTAAACAAAAACAGAAAAAATTAGCATACCTAAGTTACATTATTAATAACATAAAATATTCAAGTACAAAATACATACTCTGTGTTTTGAGGTATAAAAAGGATAGCTTCCCCACCACACATGTCAAATCTCTTTCTAAGTAACAAAGATCTCTGCTCATCAGATTGAACAATCAAATTACAGGTCATGTTTGGATCTACCATGCAAATCACCTTCTCCTTCTCCATCTCTTTCAATTGATCATACAAGTATCTGCAAAACAAAATACACAAATAAAAACATTAAACAATAAGAAAAATGCTAATAATGATAAAAGAATAATATAATAGTTCATTAATAACTTACGCCATGTAAAAAATAATTGTAGATGACCCAATCTCATCCATATCAACAAGCGCACGCACATCCTTCCGCAAAATAGCAGCAGTCACTTGATAACCAAACACATGCTCACCAAAATTTGACCAAACAGTTTTTCCATTCCTTATATTAGCATTAAACCAACTACAAAATTCTTCTAATTCCTCTGGCAGGTCTTTTGGAATTGATTCCAGATCTACAGCATCATCATCAATCTGAACCACTTCATCACCATCATCATCATTTGTAATTTCATCTACTTTGCTATAAAAAACAAAAGGATATAACATCAAACATTAATCAACAAAAATATAATAAAAAAAGAATTTATGTCACATACATTATCCCAGCATCAGCATCAGCATCTTCTACATCATGACTACTACTCTTATCCTTATCAACATCACCATCTTCTACAGCAGCACTACTAATCTTTTCCTTATCAGCAACACCATCTTTAACAGCAGGACTACTAAAATAAAACAACAAGCTACACTCAGAAACATAACTTAAAAGTTCCTACAGAAATTTAAGTTGTTTCAACTTACGTTGGTATCACATCAACAGCATCAGCAACATCTTCAAAACCACAACTCTTATCCTTATCTTTATCAACTTGTTCATCACAAATGATATTATTCACTTCACCACCACTAATTATACAAAAAAAAAATAAAAATGCACAATCTTATTGTCTCAAAACACAAAGAGGTTGTTTCAAAACAAAAAATGATTGTTCCAAAACAAAAATAAATTCTTACAAAGGATCTTCAAAAGAATCGTCAAGACCAACACAACTCTTCTCCTTATTCTTATCAGCACAAGGATCAACAATATCAGCAGCTTTATCAAATCCATCAGCATTCTCAATACCTTCTTCCGCCTCTAATGATGTACAAAGCAAATCAAAACTAGGTACTGCATCATCTCCTTTTCTCTTTTTTGTACTCTTCTCAGAGGCTGTAACTTTGTCAGGAACACCGTCTTCTCCTTTTCTCTTTTTTGTGCTTTTCTCAATGACAGAAACTCTATCATATAGTGCACAGAGAGACTCTAACTCAGCCAAAAAATCAGGCTCATTGAAATATTCCTGGCTAAGCAGCCTACTTGAAGTTCCTGCTTCTTTATCTGTATCTTCTTTACTTATTCTGTACTTGCTCCATATATTTTCAATTAAATTGTTCATTCGCACAGACAAATCATTTCCAATAAACATATCTCCAGCTTTATCTAGAAACTGAGACATCCCAGCAACATCATTAGCTAATCTCTTTGCCAATCCTTTAAATTTATTCATAAAATCCTATAATCATAAACCAAAACCAAGGAAATAATTACTAAAAAAGGAAATATATAACAATTAAAAGATATCATAAGAAATAAAAGAAGTTATACCAAGAGATTATCAGAATCAGCTGAGCCTCCTTCAGTACAATTAACATTTTCTTCACTGTTCTCTTCCATATTACCATGTTCTTCCCTCCTCTTCTTCCTATCATTCCTCCTCTTCTCATTATTGTAACTCTTCTTTACTCTCTCACTCTTTCTTTCTCTTACATTTGGATAATTAGAATCCAATTCCAATGTACTCAACACTATACCATTCCCAACAGTACCATCTCGTAATTCAGTCTTCATTCTTTCTTTCATCAAACTCGTATTCCACACGGAAGTAAGTGGACAAATCCTAGCAATTACACGATCTCCTTTTTGTAGATGATCACAATAACATATCTAACAAAAACAAAAATAATTCAATTATTCAAACAGATAACAAGAATGCTACTACGGTGACACAATTGTTCCAAAACAGAAAATGACTTGTTTCAAAACTGGAACCTGTTTGTTCCAACAAACAAACAAATTGAACCAAACAGAAAAAAAAAACTTACCAGAATGAATGGAAGTGGGCCAGTGAAAAAAGAGACACCTCTTTGATATTCACGAATGCTTTTAAACAAATGCTTAAAAGCATACTTGCACCAATCAAGTTTAGCTATCTCCCCAACATCCATGCATCTAAACAAAAACTTATGAAACAACTGCATATTCTGAGTTGACCTTATACAACAGTTGACAGTAACAACAATGAAATTCCAAATGAAGTCATCACAAACTTGCTTCTTTTTCAATTCATTAATCTTCGCAAAAACAGCAGAATTAGTAGGAGAACCAGAAGTCAAACCGAATTGACTCCTCCAAGTACTCATAAAAGCCATCCACCTCTCTGAAATACCATCACCATCTTCATGGCCTTCTATAATTTGATTCCCCCCACGAGGCAACTCATAGACTCCCTCAATATCTGCTTCACACAACCTTATTTCCAAACCTCTTGGAAAGACAAAACTGCATCTATCTGCATCAATATGGCGCACAAGAATTGTTGCAAAAGGACTATTGTGCTTTCCAATATCTAATGCCAACAACCCCCCCAAAACCTATTTTCCTAATAGCTTCTTTATGAGCATCAGAAAGAGACTTTACAAACTCCATAAACGCCTTTGGACGAATCCTCTGGTTCAGAGTTTTACCACTAAAAACTGGAACACTCACAGAAGAATCCTCAACTCTTTTACCACCATACCTAGGCTTTGAAGCAACAACCTCTTTTTTCTGCTTCTTCTTCACAGATTTAACCACTAACAATTTCTCCTTCTTCTCCTGATGACGTAGACTTCTCGTTGGAACAAAGGGAACAATTCTATTATTCACATTGTCACCAGAAACATCTTCATCAGCAGCAGGATCTTCAAAGGAATCCATACCTTCAACAGAAATATTACAACTATCATCGCTATAATCATTATTACATCCTTTTAATGCATCAACACCTTCTCCTCCAACTACACCAGCACTTGTCAATTTCCTCTTCTTCAAAACAAAATTCCTAAGAGTTATATCATCATCAATTTCCTCTTCTACTCGTTCAATAACTGAAACAGTCAACACTTTTGGCCCTCTTTTACTACAAAACAACGAAATACAAAAGTTGTTCCGAATTAGTAATCGTCTGTTCCAAAACAAACAACGGTTGTACCAACAAAACGTGTAACAACGATGATCCAAAATAATAATCGAATGTTTCAAAAAAGACAACGATTGTACACAAAAAAACAACTATTATGAAAAGTACCTCATTGATGTCTCCTCTTCAAGATACTCTCCATTAATATCAGCAAGCAAAAGAGGATCGACGACATTACCAGGAAACACTTCATTGCTAGTATTTTTAGACATATTTCAACGATTCTGCAAAACACAAAAATTAGGGCAGAAAAACAAAACAAAAATGAAACACAACAAAAATGGAGTAGAATAAAAAACATGAGAAGAATACAGAAAACTAACCGCAAATATTGAGAATGTATACACGATCAGAGACAATCGGCACAACAACAATAATGTGTAAACGTTCAAAAACTGTAACAGACAATCGTGCTACAGTACAAGGATCCTGCTAAAGTAAAAGGAGAAGAAAGAAAGAAAAAAACTTTTATATGATGTTGTGAAGTTACAATAATTCCCCGCGCGCACTCATTTTTCAAAATAATTACAAAATTGCCACCGATTGAAATCAGTTGTCACACCAAAAGTGTGCTGTCACACCATAGACTCATTGCCACACCTGATCCTTTCTCTATGTCCTTCAATATTTCATTGTTTTAAATTTTATGAAAATTTACTCAATTTACTTCTGTTGCATATTTATTTATTAATAAACTAAACTAAACTCTTATATAAATAAGCGTGTATGTTTATGATTTTACAACAATCTAAGTAAAACCTTCTAGATATTTGCTGTGCCCGATTGGAGTCTAGGTCAGTTCACCCCAGCAGCCGCAGTAGTCGTCGCTTTCTCCTATATTCAGATCTCCTCTTCACGGTAATTGCTAATTTGCTATTGCTTTCGTGATGTTTGAATCACATTAGTAGTATCAATCCTTCCGTTTTTATTATTCAATTCAACAAATTGTTATCCCAATCATTCATAATCCAACGTTTTTCAGAATGTCCTTTGAATCAGATGGGATCCTTCGGTATTACACCTTATGTGTTTTGATTGAGGGCTACTTCGTTACACACCGTTTCGATTTTGGTTTCTCTGTTTTTGGGAATATGTTCAGCCTAGGTTGGATCGTTAGGGGAGGACACTGAAAGCGTTTCCGCAAGATTGTTGCCTTACGATATCAACCTCCTATTAGAGTTTGTTAGCCTAATGTGGTGACATATAGTTCATAGTTCACGGTCTACGTGGCTGAGAACAAGTTTCATTGTTGCTTAATGAAATGTTGCATCTTGGTTGATGAGTTTCATTGTTGCTTAATGAAATGTTACATCTTGATTGATGAATTACACAACGAAGGAATGGTGGATAAGTAAGGAGTTTGTTAGGAGAAGTTTAAACCAAGAACCAAACCAGTTCAACATCATTGCAGCACTAGGTCGGGTGTCCATCGCCTGGGTGACCCTAGATATGGTTCAGGTGAGTCAGACAGGTCTCCACACCCAGAAGTTCAGGTCGATCGACTCAGAAGAGCTGCTACTGATGTTGTATACTAAGTGTCAAAAAAGGAATGGTGGATAAGGCAGATTAAAAGAAAAAAAGGAATGGTGGATAAGAGGTTCAGGTCGATCGATGTTGTATACTAAGTGTCAAAATGGTGGATAAGGCAGATTAAAAGAAGGATATAGAGGTTGATGTTATCATCATGAAATGAAGGAAAAAAAGTTGAACATCATGAAATGAAGAAAACAAAGTTGACGGATAACCTATGAAGCAGTATTTGGAGATGCAAAAAGGTTATTTGTTTTGCTTTTTGTTGGAGATTGCAACTTGAAGATTATTCATAAATTTTTGCAACACAAGAATAAGACTTTTCTGCAGATAACAGCCCAACACAATAGACTTGGCAGTGGATCTTCTATGCATAAAGGATGTCATTGTTGAAAATTTGTATATCCAACTTATAGTCTTGTAAGCTTTGAAGAGCTGTATTGATATACAAATACTACCAATTTAATTAGTTTTACTTGTGTTCATTTATGATTGTTTTATGTGTTCGTTTATTAAAGAATATTCCTCATATTCACACACTAAGAACTGCTTAATAATTTTGCTCATAATCGGGGTTCTGAATAGCCGCTTTTATTGTATCAAGAACCCATAAATACCTGACAACAGATGAGCCTTAATCCTTGTTGGAGTCACTGAAGTGTCAAAAACGCACATATCAATTAAATGTTCCACTTGTTTCACTCTTTTCAGCACCAGCTTGTTAAGAATGATGAAATCAATTTTTCAACATGAAAAATCTGTAAAAATGTTACTTAATTCAGCAATTAAGCCTATTTTATATACATGTATAAAAGTGAAAGGCCTCAACACTGCAATTGTGATAATTTTCTCAATTTTTTCTAAATTCGCTTGGAAACCATGGGAATGAATCTCTGCCTATCTTCCCTCCTCTTCTGTTATTCTCATTCCGCTTACACTTGCTCGTGTTTCTTCTTCTGTTATTCTCATTCCACTTACACTTGAGCAGAGCTCGCGTTACAAGTTCATGAATTAGTTCGATAAAAGCTCCTTAAATACCTGAGTTTACAGCTTTTTAATATTTAGAATTTAAAATTTAGTATTACTAGAAAAATAAATTAAAAATTAATATGACTCATATTTAATCTGATTTAGTGCCGATGACCTATTTACATTGTAGCCCAATTCTATTAACATTAACACTAAAACATTACATTCCATATGAAAATAATAAGCTACATACATCTAGGTTTATAGGTTGTTTATTTAGATAGTTTTATATAAATGACCATTATGTAGATTTAAACATTTTTAAATTATTGTTTTAAGTAGTCAAGTTTATATTATTTTGTTTGTGACTAAAATAAACAAGTCATTCGCAATCAAGCTCGAGCAAATGTTTAAATTATTGTTTTAAGTAGTCAAGTTTATATTATTTTGTTTGTGACCAAAATAAACAAGTCATCCGCAATCAAGCTCGAAAAAAGCTCGTGAACAAACGAGTTTAAGGCTCGAGCTCGATATATTTTTAACAAACCAAACCTGAACATACCAAAACTCGGCCCGACTCAACTCGTGTACAACCCTATTCCCAAGCTCTCTTACTGCAGTTTTTTATATTTCATATAATTCTTATATATTTTAATTTAGATGCTCCAAATCTGACATCCATGAGGAAGAAGCTTGACACTTGAAGTTCAAATTATCATGTTTTATTTAAATTTCAAACTACATAGCTAATTATGTTGGCAAAATTTGTATTAGTTTAGTTAGTCGTTTTAGGTATTTTGAAATGTATTGTATGGTCTGTTCTGGTGCATTGGATTATACTACTCTCTCCAATGATCTTTGAATGTTTCAGCTGTGACCTGTGGATGACATTTTTTTTCTGCTGGCTGTAGAGTATATGTAGATGAGGCTGCTTTGCTCTTGTTCACTTGAAGTTCTGTAGGTCCCATTTATATTGGGTATTTCCTAGGATTTAGTTTGAGTATGCATTATAAGATTTTCTTTCAGGGGTCCTTTATGACGAAAAAGCTACAGATGTGCGAACTACAAGCTCAAGGACTGCTTCATAATCATTTGGCTTAATTTGCTTTATGCGGGTGAACTAGTCAGTTAATCCATAAACTCATTAAATTCTTGCAAAAATAAGCGTGCTTGGATTTTGATTTTGGCAACGAGAGTTGCATTGTTGCTGTTGCAAGGCAAAGAGGGATTGATGTAGTACTAAATGACGAATCTAAGTGGGAAATTCCAGCTATTGTTGCTTCGGTGATAAACAGTGTTTCATCGGGACTGCAGGGGCTGCTTCAACTATGACGAACCCCAAAAACTCTTGTCTCCCAGATTAAGCGTTTGATTGGGCTGCAAAAGTATATCAAGTCCTTACCCTTTGCGGTAACTGAAGGTCCTGATGGCTTCCCGCTGATTTATGCAAGGTGTTTAGGAGAAATGAGGACATTTACACCTACCCAAATTTTGGGAATGGTGTTCTCAAATTTGAAAAGCATAGCTGAGACTAATCTAAATACAACCGTGGTAGACTGCTGCATTGGGATTCCAGTTTATTTCACTGACCTACAAAGACGGGCAGTTTTAGATGCAGCAATAATTGCAGGATTGCATCCTCTCCATTTGATTCACGAGACTACAACAACACCTCTTCTATATGTTATTTATAAGACAGACTTGCCTGAGAATGACCAATTGAATGTTGCATTTGTTGATCGTGGACATGCAAGTGTGCATTGTTGGATATAAGAAGGGCCAACTTAAGATATCGGCGCACTCTTTTGATCGGTCTTTGGGTGGTAGGGATTTTGATGAGGCTCTATTTAATCACTTTCCTGCGAAACTCAAGGAAGAGTATAAGATTGATGTTTACCGGAATGCTAGGGCTTGTCTTAGGTTGAGGGCTGCATGTGAGAAGCTGAAGAAGTTTCTAAGTGCTAATCCTGCGGCACCTTTAAATATTGAATGCTTGATGGAAGAGAAAGATGTTAGAGGCTTCATTAAGAGGGATGAATTTGAGTAGATAAGTGTTTCTTATTTTGGAACGGGTGAAGAGGCTTTGGAGAAGGCACTTCAAGATGCTAAGTTAACTGTGATGATGTTCACATGGTTGAGGTTGTTGGTTCTGGCTTACGTGTCCCTGCTATAATTAAGATGATGACTGAGCTCTTTGGAAAGGAACCTAGGCGAACTATGATTGCTAGTGAGTGTGTTGCTAGGGGAAGTGCTTTGCAGTGTGCTATTCTCAGTCCCACATTCAAAGTGAGGTTAAATCATTTTTCACATTCTCTAATGGTCTTTTTTGTGCAGTTATTTGTGAGAATTTATTATATTTTTTCTTATATTGTTTTCGGGTCAATGAGAGCTTTCCATTTCCTATTGCTTTATCATGGAAAGGTGCTGCTCTAGATTCTCAGAATTGAACATCTGATAACCAACAAAACACTGTTGTCTTCCAAAAGGAAATCCGATTCCTAGCGTTTGGGCTGTGACATTTCACAGGTCAGGGACATTCACTATCGATGTACTATATGCGGATGTGAGTGAACTGCAGGTGCCAGCTAAAATCAGTACTTACACGGTAGGAAGAGAGCTTGTTCAGCTGTTCATGTAAATGCTATACTTTGTGGTCATGGTTAACTTGTAATATCTAAAGAAGCTAATTCTTTTTATTTATTTTTTCAACTTTTGAACTATCACAGATTGGCCTTTCCAATGTTCAACAAGTGATCGAGCAAAAGTGAACGGCTTGACTAAATATGCATGGTATCGTGTCGGTTGAATCAGCAACGGTTTAGTTTTTTATTTTTTAGGGTTGGATGAATCCTTTTGGTTTTTTCTAGGGGATCACAGTGCAATGTCTTATTATTTTTGTTGCAGCTTATGGAGGAAGAAGAGGTGGTTGTTCCGGACAGAAAGGAACCCTCCAAAGAAGCTTCCAAGATGGCTACTGATGAAGCTGCTCCAAATTCTAGCGAGTCAGATGGTGTCAAAATGCAAGATTCCACTGGGACTGAAAATAGCATTCCTGATTCTGGGGACAAGTCATCACACAGATGGAAACAGACACCAAGGTGAGTATTTATGTAAAATTTTTGTTTGTTGGATGAGATGCTGGTTCTTGCTCCTGAATTAATTGCTGTAATTACATGGTAGATACTTGGTTAGGTGGAGGCTCCAAAGAAGAAAGTAAAGAAGATAAACATATCAGTGGCAGAGATAGTCTATTGTGGAATGCCGCCCGATGACATGCAGAAAGCTATAGAAAAGGAGTTTGAAATGGCATTACACGATCGGGTTATGGAAGAGACAAAGGACAGGAAAATGCTGTTGAAGCCTATGTCCATGATATGAGGAATAAGGTATATTTTTCTCACCACCCATTCGCTCGAGTTCCGATTGATGTCTGTGGGCTAAATGCTAATAATGTCTAAATGCTGATAATGTCTGCTGTTGCAGCTTGTGACAAATACCATGACTTTGTCACTGATTCAGAGAGGGAAGAGTTGACTGCCAAACTGCAGCAGGTTGAGGATTGGTTATATGAAGATGGTGAAAATGAAACTAAGGGTGTTTACATTTCCAAGCTTGAAGAGCTTAAAAAGGTTGGTATCCTTTTTTTTTGTTACATATATAGATTTCTCACTTATTTTATTCTGTTATATTGATTAATAATTCAATCAATGATGCGTTGCAGCAAGGAGATGCCTTTGAAGAACGCTACAATGAACACACGGAGAGGGGGGATCTGTTGTTGATCAAATTGTTTATTGTATTAATATTTACAGAGAGGCAGTTGTCTCAAGTGATCCTAAACTTGATAACATTGATATGGTTGATTAGCAGAAAGTAACTATTTTATCCGATGTTTTCCCCCCTCCAACATCCTAATTCCCTGGTTCAGTTTGTTTAATCTGTCTGTTCAATGTCGTGTAGGTGTTGAATGAGTGTGTAGAAGCAGAAGCCTGGATAAGAAAGAAAAAGCAACAGCACGATTCTCTTCCGAAATATGCTAGTCCAGTTCTCTTGTCAGCTGATGTCCGGAGGAAGGCTGAAGCAGTTGATCGGTGCTTCTGTATTACAACTTTTTACATGAACTTAGTGCTCCGTGGTTTCACTTTTTCGCAAACGAGTCTCTTTCTCTTTGAGCAAAAAGAGGGTTGTCAAATGCATTCTTTGCGATACTAAGAAAATGGTGAGTAGAAACAGTGTGTTTTTGTGGAATTTTTTTAATGACTTTTGACCAGTCACCCTAACCTAATCGGTTAAAGGTCTGAATAAAACATTTGGACAAAAATTCCCTCGTCTTTGTCAGTAGATTTAACATTTTCTTAATTCTGAAAACATGCATTTCGCAATCCTATAAGGACTTCACCAGCAAAAAACAAGAAAAAAATAATTTGAAACCACATAACAGAGCACTAAAATGAAATTATCCCAACTTTTTACATGAACTTGTAATGAGTTATTCTTATATGAAATGGACATATTGTTGATTATAAGGTGTTCTTTTCCACATGGTTCGCAGGCCAATAACAACGAAACCAAAAACGGCCAAGCCAGCTATTCTGGAAACACTGGCAACACCTCCACCTCAGGGAAGTGAAGATCAACCCCAGGGTGAAGAAGCCAATGCTGAGAAAGCCGGGGAGGGTGCAGCAGGGTCTGGAGAACCAATGGAGACAGACAAGTCAGATACCACAAGTGCTGCATAATTTTTTCGGGTTTAAAATGTGGTGGATAATGTATAAGAACTAGTTGAGCCTGAGATGGAACTTCATGGGGAAGGCATGAGAGATGTCTGAAGACTCCTTGCATTTTATCTGTCATTTGTAAAGCCTTTTGTCCATTGTGAGTAATCTGTCAAAATTTTATTATTTAATCAGTGAGTCTCTAGAATCCGGTTTTTTTAAAAGAAGGGTTTTTAAGAGAAAAGTGAAAGACATCTACGTTCCTACCTGATTTCGGCCAGGTATGGGAGTTTACATGTTCCTGGATTCATGTGTTTAGTATTTTTAATCTGTAGGATGTGCATATGTTTATTCATCTTTCTCTTTGTCTTGATTTTGCTTACTTTCCAACAATATAAATTGAATTTCATAGTCTTTTCTTTGAAGTTTTATGTTTATTCTACAAGTTTATTTTGATGTGGATCAGAAAACCAATTTGAATCTTTCTTTCAAATACGCGGAGGAGCTGCAATTGCAATTCCTATCTGTTATTGGATAGATACAGTTGGGCATATTGGATGGTTTCTGTCTTTTTAATGAAAGATCTGTTGGATGCTTAATTACATGTGATTAAACATTATTGAACCACTATGATTGAAACATGCTATCTCTGTTTGATTTTGTGCAATAGATGGTTTTCTGTTGAAAGCGGAAATGCCAATAATCCAAAAATTATTTTGATTCATGGTTTCCCTTCACGGGTGAATCCCTCCTTCAGTATCTCGTATTCGATGTTACATTTTACTACACATGTAGCAGTTAGAGAAATGAATTTATGGTTTTCTATGATCTCCTAGAAGAAAGGTTTTCTATTTTGTAGATATATTGTTATTGATAACTTATTTGACAGGGAAAATGTGCCTTTTTTTCTGCTGCAGGCATACTCTTTCCGTAATGTTTTGCCTGTACTATCCAAAAACTACCATGCTGTTGCTTTTGATTGGATAGGTAAGATAGTTAGTTTTCTTTGCAGTAGATTGATTACTAGCTTTTTCTGCTTTTTGTGAAATTTTTGGATATATTCTCCCGTTACCTGCTCATAACTTCCCTGAAATAATTGGAATTTGTGGATAATATATGTAAGAATATGACCCCCGAGTGCAGAAGTTAGTTTGCATCTGATGTTTGGTAAGAAGTGATTAGATGTTACAAATTTTACTCTTCGCCTATTTCTGGAGCGTACTACAGTTTCAGTTTCACAACTGTTTAAACATTGTTGAACGTCATGCTATTTTCCTCTATCATCAGATTACATCTTCCGGTAGTTACTTTAATCGGTTATTAGCTGCAATGGAATTTTCTGTCTGATTTAACGGTTTCTTGCAGGCTTTGGATTTTCAGATAAACCCCAACCTGGATATGGATTTGACCAGACTGGTAATTATTTATCTCGGTTTTGTAGGAATGTTATTGTAAATAAGAAAATATCTTGTTTCTCGTAATCATCCTACTTCCATCATATTCAGAATATGTATCACCCTAGGAGTCAATGATTGATGCCATTTCTGAGGATAAAGTCTCACTTTTTGTGCAGGTATTTGTTCTCCTACTCCGAATGTTCATATATTTGATGCATGACGAACAAGTAAATGTTTATTGTACTCCAACATTGTAATTGAAAATCTTTTAATCTTTGATCTGTTTCTCAGGGCTACTTTGCACCGGTAGCTGTTAAATATGCCAGCAAGCATCAGGAAAAGATCAATCATATTATACTTCTTAATACCCCCCCCCCCCCCCCCCCCCCCCCCCCTGTATGGATCTCCTAAACCTTCATACCTTTTTCCACTCGTTCGAATTATAACGCTCCAGAAAGACGAACACACGCCACCCTGATTAGCATTCTTGTACCTTTTCCTGATTTTCTGAAGCTAACAGCCAGACATGCCAACCTTCCCTCAAGCTTGTCAATTTTCAGCAACTTTTTGCTTGGTGAATTTTTTTCTCAGGTATATGAGAGTTTCTCTTAAAACTTTACTTTTGACATTGGGTGCAAGTGAATTTGATGAGTCTTTCTTGCTATCAGTCATCTGTATTTTGTATGTTTTTTGTTCACACACACATATATATATATATATATATATATATATGTTCTGATTTTCTTTCGAATGACCTTATAGGATCCTATAAGAGCCAGCGAAAAGCATTGACGAGCTGTGGTCCTTATCAAATAAAGGAAGAAGATGCCATGGTGTACCGAAGACCACACCTCACTTCTGGTTCAGCAGGATTTGCACTGAATGCAATTAGTTAGGCCATGAAAAAGGAGCTAAAGGTAAAATTGTTTTATTTTACAGCGCATAGAATCCATCAGCAGAAAATGAGATATCGTTTGTTGTTCAGAGTAGTTGCTACATTTTAATATGTTCTAATAGACTGTTTAGAATATTTGGACCTGTTTTTTTTTTTTTTTTGTCTGTTCATGAATTACAGAATTATCTTGTTGCTTCAACAGCATAGTACCTTATTTACTAATTCTGATTCCTAGTGGAGATTGCTGATATATCTTCTGTTTATTAATAATATGGTTTTTGTACTTGGTAGACCTATGTAGAAGAAATGAGAGCAATACTTGTAGACAGTAATTGGAAAGTTAAAACCGCAGTGTGTTGGGGCCAGAGAGATCGTTGGTTGAACTATGATGGAGTTAAAGAGTTCGGCAGGGACTCGAAACACAATCTGATTGAACTTCCCATGTTAGCATTTGTTCTCTTTTATTTATTTGCAAAGATGATGACATATTCTTTCTTTCTCATAGATGCAAATATACTATAACTGACCTCTTTTCCTGAAATTTTATTTTAGAACCTTCCGTTGTGACCATTTCTATTATTATACTTCTTGTGAGTTGTGGCCAACATCCTATCGGTCCATTCAGTTCTAGTCTTTGTTTCCATTAAGTATCTTCTGGTGAGTAAGGTAGCATTGGAGGAGAGATTCTTGTTCCGACAAGTTGAGCCAAAAGAGTACATGATATTCCATTGTGTCGCAAGGTACGGATACAAAGATACAATCGAAGAGACTAAAGTATTCGACCACCATTTGGCCGAAGGCCTCAAGGAGTTTGTCCGCCAAGAAAACTTGATTTGTGGTATAGTAGAGGAGACATAGAATGCCCTGGTACCACACAAGCCAATGCCGAAGAAGAAATCCAAATTGAGCAGAAGACAACGGATAAAGGTGTGGTTTACCTTCTAGGAGAAGCAGAAGTTGTCGCAGAACCGAAATCGTCCTTATTCAAAAAGTTTGTGGTGAACTACGTCTATGATATCATGAAGAAGAACATGAGGGGAGAAACCTTTTTCAATCCCAAGAACCAGACTTTTGAGGGTTGGACTGAGTTATGACATATGACAAATCTGTCCCATTTTTACCTTCCATTGCATCCAAATTATGTGAAGCAAAGAAAGACTGTAAATGTTTTCTTTCTTTTCAGTATATATATAAATAGATTAAAAATCAATGACTTTCTCTCTGTAGCACATCACATGGACTTGTGCTGCCATATGTTTTCCTACTTCCTGTAAGCAAATACAATATTGGCAAATACAAAACTTTAACTTGAGCAATAGAATGCAATTTCATAAAAATTATATGTTTATTTTCTGTAATTAGTTTAAAATATATTAGAAAGTCTTTCACAGATACGAGATATGATAGAAGGGAAAAATTGTATAAAGTATAGTGACTATGTCCATTGTTTGTGCAACCTCATGTTTTGTTAGTTTAGGTTATAATTAACAGTCTTTAACAAACATGAAGATACAATTGACCTTTAAAATATGATATAAAGACAAAGTGGAATAATACGCCAGGTGTAGGGTTAGAACAATGAATATGGATCATGACACGACAATACGATTCGTGTAATTTGTAAATTGAGCAAGTTAGGATTGGATTGGACGGGTCAAGAGTCATAAATGGGTCAATTTGCTTAACCAATTTTTTAACAGGTCGAGTGGCGAGTTGACTCGCCAATTTGTTGTAACCTGTTTAACATTAGACTAGTTATCTTGTCGTGTCAACTCGACTCGTGAACGCATTTAATCGAGATATTTAACTCATTTAATCCGTTTACATGGTAAATATTATATTTTCACGGGCATCTAACCCATGTGACTCATTTAATCTAACACTTTAAACCCATTTAACTCATTTAATATGTTGTACATGTGTTTTAATTTAAGGTGAAAATTTAAATGGGTAAGTGGGTCAATAAATTATATGGATTAGTAGAATAATAGATTAACGGGTCAAATTATTTAACCCATTTGTTAATCTACAGAACTAAACGGGTTAATCTGTGTCAATCCATTTGTTAAAACGAATCGTGTCGTGTGAACCCATTTATTAAACGGGTTGTGTTAGGTTTGGCTTATATGGGTTAACAAATTAGGTCGACACGATCCATTTACAACCCGCAAACCCACCATAAGGTTATTTTTGTGTATTAACACATCTAGGTAGGATTATTTTTGTGTACTGGCACTTGTTTAGCAAAAATTGGCGTAAACTATATGTAGGTTTTTAAAGTTGTCTAAAACAGTCATCTTAGTCCATCAACTTTGGGAACGACCTATTGGATCCTTTAACTATCAAAATGTGGACCTATTGAGTCCTTATTCCATAACGTGACACTGAGTTGACATTAAAATTAACATTTTTCACATTTGCCAACTCAATGCCACATCATCGAATAAAGACTCAATAGGTCTACATGTTGATACTCGAGGGACTTGATAGGTCACATTTTGATAGTTGAGGGTAGGCCTATTCAGCGACCCATTGGCCCGCCTAACCCGCCCAAGTCCGCACTCAATGGGTTGGGCTTGGACATATGCCCGCCTAAGCCCGAACATAAGTTGGGTTGGGCTTGAGATTAATCTAAAGAAACCCGATCTAGCCCGACATGGCTTGAATTTGAATATTAATTAATTAATTATACTTATAATTAAGTGCAAGTTTAAAATAATGCTAAAGATTAATAAGTTAAAATCATCATTTAAAAAAAGTAAATGGGTAACTGAAGTGTCATATTATATATGTATACTTCTATTATAGTAATTGTTCAACTTTTTGATATTCTTAATTTGATTAATAGCATTAAATCTTTCAAATGAAAGAAAAAATTCTGGATGTGGATGATGCACTTTCAATTTGTAGGGTTTTAAAAAAAAATGTTATATTATATATTATGAAAAAATATATATATTTAATCGTTAAATTTAATATTATTTTATTTTTTAAAAAAGTTGGGCGGACTAGGCTGGGCCTGAACATATCATATATATTAGGTTCGAATGAGCCCGATGATTAAAGTATGCGGGTTGAATTGGTCTGGACATAGCATATATATTAGACCCGTATGAGCCCGGTCCGAGCTCGACTCGGCCCAATCCATGGACATATCTAGTTGAGGGATCTCTAATAGATCGTTCCTAAAATTAGAAGACTAAAATAACCGTTTTTTGGAGAATTGTTGGGATAGGCAAAAAAGGGAGAAAAAGAAACTTTGGACCCATAAAAAGATGGTATTTTGAGTTAAAAAAGAATAGCTAAATGCCCGAAAAGAGACCGGTTACAGAAGGGAGGGAGGTTGATTGGCAATAATATGATATGATATTGAAAATCTAATCTAGTGAGTGAGTGAGTCAGTCCAACAATTTAGAAAATCAAAGTTAGAGTTAGAGTTTAACATAGTCAAAAATGGAGGAACAGCCGCACCCGTATGTCCCGAGAGATCTGATACTCGTGGATTACGTGCCTGGTTTTTTGTCTCAGTCCACCATTGTTGGCATCTATGGACTTACTTCTGTCCTCCTCGCCCTTCTCGTCTGGTTCTTTTCTGGTCTCTCTTTTTACTCTCTTTTCTTTTCTTTCAGATTTATTAACTCTCTTGTTTCAGTTTTTACATAATACCATACTAAAACTTACCCTTTTGAATCTTTGCTCAATAACCCATTACTCATTTCACATTTACCATTCTTCTTAGATTTACAATTCCCAACCTCCGTAATTTCCAGATCCAGCACCCACAAGCTGTATTTCCATGTCCAATTCTCATTGTAAAGAAGAGTATAATAGATTAATGAAACGAACCCTTTTGGTTATTTCCCGTGGGAATGCACGTTGATCGATCAATACGTCATCTTTTTCCTTTCATGTTCGTAATTAGTCCTTATGAAGCTTGGCTTTAATTCATTTATCTTGTTTTTCGTCTACCAGGGAGATCACGGAAAATAGCAAACCTTGACAGGTTGCTAATGTGCTGGTGGGCTTTCACTGGTCTCACCCATCTAATACTCGAGGGGTATTTTGTTTTCTCTCCTGAGTTCTACAAGGACAAGACTTCTTTTTATCTCGCTGAAGTTTGTGAGTAGAGCACCTTACTGCTTTTTCAATCTTTTGGATTACGATTAGGATTCTTTGATGTTGGCATAGGATATTCATACTCAATCTTTGCAGGGAAAGAATACAGCAAAGGGGATTCAAGATATGTGGGAAGGGATGCTGGGGTAGTTTCTGTTGAAGGAATAACTGCAGTATTAGAGGGTCCGGCTTGTCTTCTCGCTGTGTATGATCTCTATCTATTCCATCTTAATCAACGATTTGTTCTCGGTTTTAAATTGTCTTTTATACAAGTGTTGCACCTAACAAATTGTGTTCTTATATTTGGCAGCTATGCTATTGCGACAGGCAAGTCATATAGCTACATACTTCAGTTTGCTATCTCTTTGGGGCAGCTCTATGGAACTGCAGTGTACTTCATAACTGCTATCTTGGAAGGCGACAACTATGCTTCAAGTTCATTCTACTATTATTCATATTATGTTGGTGCAAATGCGTCATGGGTTGTTATTCCATCCCTCATTTCTATCCGTTGCTGGAACAAGATTTGCGCAGCCGTTCAAGCTCAAAAGCAGAAAAAGACTAAAAGTCGTTGAGGTAGGCAGTTGGAGTGTTTTTCATTTGGAAATATGTGATTTGTCGAATATCCATTTGTTGTTATTTTGGTAATTTATGCAACCATGTTCTCTTCAAATAGAAATTTCATTTCAGTTGCAGGCAAGAAACAATTCTAAGTTTTCCAAGTTTGCAGCAATAAATGATTAGCTGGATGGATGGATGGATTGATTTGAGATTTTTATGCACAATTCATTAGTTATGCAACTCTTTTAGGTTTAGTTCATACTTGTGTTTTCTTTACTTGCATTCATCAACTTGAGTTAGTTGTCTTGGGAGTTCGTTTGGTTCAGATGTTTCGTATTGTTGTTAGCCGTTGCTACTAGCTAGTAAAAGTTAGCTAATTTTTATTTTTTTCATCAAAATAGCTAGAAACAGAGTTATACTTCATATTTTTACTGTTTGGACTTGAACAACAAAAATAGCAACTAAACAAACAATTAATTTTCATGGAATTTCTAGATGTTTAGATAACCATTTTATTATTTTATGTCCTTCTACATAAATTTTATTGTACTTTGCATATAAACCGATAAGGCTTGAGCTTTACCTGAATCATTTCTAGACTAAGACTTTGTTGTTATTGTTGTTGCTGCTGCATATAAATCGATACTTCTTAGAAGGCGGATTAGTTAAAGACATATATGCATAATGTGTTACCTATTTTGCCTTTTAAGATTAAAACTAGAAGGTACTCTGGCTGTGCTTCGAGTATAAATTTCTTCTATGCAACAAAACGAAACAAATCTGACAATATGTTTTTCAAAAGAAAAAAAAAATCGTAAAGATGAGTTGATATCGCAACTTGATTTCTTTCTTTCGTTGGTTCAA
Organism: Euphorbia peplus; assembly: GCA_028411795.1. NCBI lineage: Eukaryota > Viridiplantae > Streptophyta > Magnoliopsida > Malpighiales > Euphorbiaceae > Euphorbia > Euphorbia peplus. The sequence goes on along the minus strand of CP110837.1, from coordinate 16,846,709 downwards.
TGCAAACAGTTTCGCATTGTCGAATCAAGGTAGGGCAATCATGTTTATTCTGAATATCATACATTAAAAAGTGTGATAATATAATCGTGTTCCATCAATATAGGATGTCATAATGCGTACCCCAAAGCAACCAGTTACATGATTAAAGAATTTCTTTTATGTGCGTAAAAATTGCATGTACCATCCATGAGCGTAACAAGTGATTATATAGTAATAATATGTCAATACAACCAATGGTGTTTCAAAAAAGAAATGATAAAAATCTTGATACTAAAATATTAATTGATTCCAAGCCGAACCTTAGTTCTCGTTCCACTCACTTGACTGTGCCACTAACAAAGCACATCAACCCACTACTTGCCCAGAGAGCTTTGCAGTTTGGTTGTTCTAAAACTGCATCCAAAACATCAAATGTCGTTAAAGCGCCCACTAAGAGATGCCGCAAAGAGTACGTTGTCTTTCACCATGAATTTTTAGAAGCTAATTAAATTATTTCAATGCTAACTAACATAATATGTTTTGTCTGATCCCATGTTGGGACTTCTGGAGACAAATATTGTGGCAAGTTTTTTATTACCAACCACGTACCATTTCACAATGCTTATTCCGGTTGATAGCCATGTTGGGACTTCTGGAGACAAATAATTGCAGCAAGTTTGTTTTTTTACCGACCACGTACGATTTCACAATGCTTATTCTGCATCAATTACTCTTACACCGTTTTCGAACTATGCACAGGGTATTACATGAAACACCACAACCGACGGAACGCATGTGCCTACTACTACCCCAACATCTACCCTCTATCCAGACAACTCTTTTAATTTCTGTTTATGTTTAATTCCAATAAAAAATGGCTTTTTCCATAGACAATTGCATTTTCAATGTTGGCTTGGGATTTATCCCCTTTTGCAAGATTGGCTTGGGATTCTTTATGCAGGTAGCTACCAATAACGAGTGGAGTCTACTAAAAAGTTGATAATCATGAAGGAGGATTGTCATGGGAAGTTGAACAATAATTCTAGAAAGAATATATGAAAACTATATAATTACAATTTGCTGAGGGTTTAATCTTTGAGGATATATTGTAGTTTTATTTAACTTGACAATAAGAACAAGAAAAATAGCTATCAGAAAAAAATAAAATTAATTAAGAACTGTACTAAGTTAGGAATCAATCCTGAGAAATAATATCATGTAGGTGATACATATCCTGCCCCAATCAGAGACATTGAATTTGCATGTATATTAATAATATCGACAATAACCCGAAATTTTCACCTCTGCTTTCATCAATCCCTGGAAGAAAAAAAAAGAGTAGAAATATATACACTCTTTTTTACATGATCTTTTTCTATGGTTATCAAACAAAAAAACATGTATAGAATGAATATATCAAGAAAAAAATAAAATCCTATACCATGTTTAGGCTCTTCAACTCAACTTATATCACAACTCCAACTATTTCTGTACTTCACTCTAGAATCTTATTCCTAGGGCTTGTAGGAAGACTGTCAAATCTCTCAGTTCCCCTACATCCATAAGCCGAGTGTTCATCATAATACCCATATTTGTTGGAATTTCCGCTTCCCATATTATGACTGCTTGAGTTCCAATTATGTATATTTGAGCTTCCTATACTATGTACATTGGAGTGGTATTGGTTCGGGGGAATAAGAGGTGCCCTCCCGAAACTTTGTTGTCCCGACAAAGAAAGTGGTGTCATCCGATGAGGTTCATGAGGTGGTCTAGCAGATTGGCTACTGTGTTGGTGTTGGTGTTGTTGTTGTTGTTGTTGATGGTGTTGATGTAGATGCTGCTGCTGCTGCTGATATAAATAGTGGCTGCCATGGTTGCTACTTTGATGGTGATGCGAACCGAGATTGTATAGACTCGGAGAGCTATGCACTTTATGCATTCCAAGTCTACTGTTATGATACCCACTCTTGAAGGATTGTTCATGGAGCATATGATCAGTATTGCTTTCAGGGGAATTACCTGATGGAGAAGAGCTTGCGGAGATGCTAAATGTAGGGCGATTTGCAGAGACAGAGGGAAGTCCAGAATTGGGATTGGCACGTACTGTGTTATTGATTGCATCAATGTAACGGTTTTCTACAACATGAGGATCTGGTGGGGCATTTTGGTTCTCGAGTACAATGGGAGTCGCAGGAAATAGGTAGGCTCTGAATTTTGTTGTTCCACCAGTTTCGTGCCGGTCATATTCTTCTAACATGTGCTTCAAATCCTCGTCGTTTCGTACCGATACCAACACATCAAGATCTTCAGGTGTCAGCTGGTACTTTAGGACCATGTCACCTTCAACTTCTGAAGTAAGCTTCTTCATCAACTCTGCACATTGAAATTGTAACCCTCATCAGAAAGAGAAAATTGCCACGTAAAACCATAGAACAGAGAGAATTAATAAAACAGGTACTATAAAAAATCTAAAGATAGCAACAGTAGCCGTCCCTCAGTAACAGGATGCTCAAAGAAACCAACAGCAGTCATCCCTCAATTACAGGATGCCCAACAAAACACATTAAAAAAATCCAAGAGTAACAAAGTTCAAGAATATAAAAACTTGGAATGAGAATTTTTGGACAATTATTTGCATAATCCCTGCTATTTAACCAGTAATGAGGATCAACTAACATAAGTACCATTCCATCTACCTTTTTCCTTCAAGATCAATGTTCAGTAAACAAACGAGTGAATAACAACATTTGATCATGATAATATCGCTAAGTAATCTTTTCTGCGCAACAACATGACAGAGGTAACAAACTTTTGTCCATCATATAAATTGCTCATTGCTTCAAACTCAGGACATCAAAATAGTTTATCGTGATCTGTATTTTCTATATGAATATATATCACATAAACGACACGAAATGATGATTGTATCAAATGAGTTGTGTCATGCGGATTGATAATTCGTGTTGTTTTTGAAGAAATTGACAGCCCTGGTCTAAACCTCAGTCTCCAAATAAATTGGCTACCATATTTCAATCTGATTGAAGGAAGTCTGTGGGTCTCTTGACAAATAACAAGGAAAATAGCATCTTTAGATACAAAACCAGAGAAGATGAAGATGGATTCTCAGCATAGTTATTTAAGGCGCACTAAAGCGCAAGGGGAGTCCTGCAGCCTTAGGCGCGAGCCCGAGTGACGTGAGGCGCATAAAGGAAAAAAAATTATAAATTCATAATACTAGTCACAAACACTCACAAATAGTCAAATACCAACAATAAAAACAACAAAATGCATGAGTTAAGTTCTAGTTAACTACTAAGGCATAATCATAAACTCATACTACCAACTTATAAGTTAAAACTAAAGACCAAAGTTCAACTTCAAATAATTAATAACACTAATATGATCTATGGTTCTATTAAAAAGAGATTTAAAACCCAAAAGAAACCCTAAAAAGGTTAAATGTACCCGCACGCCTTGTTTCCGAGCCAAGGCGTACAATGGCGCGCGCTTGACTGACCGCGCTTGCCTTTGGCTAACCGAGACACAAAGCCTGTAGGCTTGACCAAGGCTCGCCTTTAATAACTATGATTTTCAGAAAACCATTTCACTATTAATAGTAAACATAGTAAAAGCAACACAATGATAATAATCAAACATGATTATTATCAGTTCTTTGGTAGAATAAGAAGAGAAGTTCAAACATTCAATTACTAATTAAATCTATGATACATGGACACTTATCCTTACTAGCGTACTCGTACCTGTATCCGTGTCGGACACGGACACGGTGTCAGACGCCATTTTTAGGCTATTTTATGAAGGCTATGTTTTAAGAATAATGTTTCTCGTGTGCATATCCGTGTATGGGCAACATAGATTAAAATAACAAATGCCTTACTGGCAACATGAGTTTCAATTGGGTTGGTTGAGGATTAATCCCAGCATATGCATGCATTGTCTTTTTCAGAAAATGGGTTCAATCTTTTCAGTAACAAATTCAAATTTCAACAGTAAATAATCTCAATAGGGTAATAATTGCTAAGACAATAACACAATTTATGAAATTCACACAATTAACATTATAAAATATGAATAATAAGATGATATTGAGAAGGGTAATCAGAAATGAAAAAAAGAAAACCTGAGAACTTGATATGACGGGGAACACCGATGACACGAGTCTCGCCGCCGACGTACTTGAGTTGACCGTCGGTATGGCGGGGCAAGATCTTGCCGCCATAACTACACAAGAATTTGATCCTAATACCTTTGGGAGAAGATATAGCGGCCTCATCTCCACCGCCGCCGCATGCATAGGCGACAGCTTCATTGGCCATTTATTTTCGAAAATAAATCCTCAATTCCCCCACTGCCCTGTAACCACAAAATCAAAATCAAAATCACATCTCCTCCATCCTTGAAAAACAATGAAGAAATAGTTAGTTAAAATTGAATGAATTTTACCGTAGAAAGAATTGGGTGTAGTGTTTTGGAGGAAGAAGAGGAAGAGGAAGATGAAGGAGGAGAGGAGGGAAATAATAAGAGGATAGAGAAAGAGGAGTTTTATTTAATTCCTAATTCTACGGGAGCCACGCGATTTTGTCTCTTGAATATTCCCCTTTCTAATTTTCAATTCTCTCCCCTTTTCGCTTTCTCTTGTCGTAATGTATACGAGTCACCTTCGTCTACGTCTTAATGACCAAACTTTAGCTAGTTGATCACTATTAGATTAATGATATTTTCAATCTAATGGTGATTTCTCCTTAATTATAGACCATTAGATTGAAAATATCCTTGATCTAACGGTTGGAGAGTCACTCACCACTTGAATGAGACTGTTAAAATATAAAGGACGACGAGTTGATGCAGGAACTACATAAGATATAATAAAAAACGTGAAACTCTATTTAATAGTAAGTGACCAAAACATAGTTCGATAATCAAGGTATAAGTGAGCGACATGATGAACCCTAAGTGTTTTGATTATGTCCAAACGTTTTAGAAGATGAAAATTAAAATTCTCTTACATACGGTTTAATGTTGACTAACAATTTTTGTTGAGTTTGTATGTAAGTTACTCAGCAGGTGCTGAATGAAGAATTTCTGGATTGCTTGAGGACTCAGAAGAAACGAAAGCTGAAGACAGTGTTTCCATTTTCAGAAGCAGGATGCTCCGCTCTGAAGTTATCGAAGTCTGTTAAAGCTCTCCTCAGAGGTCCATTGCAATCAGAAGATAAACTCTACCAATTTGATCAGAAGCTTAGACGAATGGAATTAGCTATCAGAAGCTAAGTCACGGGTTCCGTTAAGCATTTATTGCTCTGACAATTGCATTTAATGCAAGGCGCCAAAAGTTCAAAAAGCTGTTTTGAATGAGCGCGCTTGTCTACTCAAAGCGAAACCAGAATTTCCTTGTCTACCCTTTGTTGATCCAATTGAAGAATGTTTCCAGTCAACCTTATCTTCAACTTCAAATCACTTACCGGATTTAGTTAAAGAACAAGGTTAACGGAATCAAAGTGTTTGAAGACCGTTTGAAGATTTGACAGATTAACGGCTACAACAACTGATGTCATCTCTTTTGAAGATTCAAATTCACCAACGGTCATCCTCATTCACTATAAATAGTAGCCAAGCTCCACTGCATCAAACACGCGTGATTATCGAGCAAAATCTCAACGCACTGTTTGAACAAGAAAAACAGAGCACATTTTCCATTCTCAATCTTTCTTAGCATAGCTTTAGTTAAAGTGAGAGAGTGAAGAAAAACAAGTTCATAATAGGAATCTTGTAAACTGATATCGTTTGTGATATTCAGTTAGGTTTAGAGAGAAATCTAGTTGAGATTAGAGTTGGGTGAGAAATCCAGAAAACAGAGTTGTTGTTGTTCTGGTGGAAATCCTTTAACTCTTTTTAGGCTAGTCAGAACTAAGTGAGAAATTAGCTTATGTTCTGTTGATGTAAAGGAGCTTCTGAACTTACCATAAAAGTTCTGAATAGTAGATTTAAAATCTCTGGTGGCTGCGACCTCAGGGGACAAGACGTAGTCACAGGACTTCTGTGGCGAACTTGGATAAATCGACTTGTTCATCAGGATCTCCTGAACTTCTTTCTCCCTCTTATACTTGTTATTTTTGCTTCTGTGTACTTGCTTATATTTAGTGCTGAAACAGATTCTCTCTTTATATCATTGTCTTTGTTCAGAAGACTGCCCAGAAGTTCTCAAAATCAGAACTTCTGTTGCTGAAAACAGTCTAACTGTGTTTAGGCAGATTTTCCCTCAGAAGCTGCTTCTATAAGCCAGCCTCTGATTCTGAGGAAATTTGACTCTGAAAATTAAGTTTCTTTAAAAACTTAGAAATTTTCAGTTTTCAACTTAGACACCTATTCACCCCCCTCTAGGTGATTCTGTTCTTGTTAGGGCCAACAAGTGGTATCAGAGCGAAGGTCACTTCGTATATTTACTAAAGATCTAACAATCTAAGTGTAAGATCCTATCAGAATCAATAGAGATAGCTAGTAGACACTAGCCTGAGAACCCTTCTCACTTTATTATCCCCGAGGGCTCTTCCACAACTAGACATCCACTATTCAATGGTGATAACTACTCTTATTGGAAAAAGAGGATGATGTGTTTCATCCAAGCTCAGAATATGAGCGCCTGGAATGTTATCACTGATGGTGACTTCGTCCCAACAAGGATGGAAGTTGGGTTAGGGAATGTTTTAATTCCTCAGAGAGAATACACTGATGATATTCTTAAAAAACTCCAAACCAATGCTTCAGCAATGAATATGCTGCATTGTGCACTTTCTGCTACTGAGTATAACAAAGTTTCCTCTTGTGAAACAGCACAGGAGATCTGGAACAAGCTGAAAGTCACTTATGAAGGAACTGGAAAAGTGAAGCAATCTAAAGTCAATCAACTCATGAGAGACTATGAGTTATTTGAAATGCTTGACAAAGAATCTATTTCAAGTATGAACTCTAGATTCACCAAGATTGTCAATGACTTAGAGAGTTTGGGAAAGGATATTGAAGAATCCGAGAAACTGAAGAAGATTCTCAGAAGCTTACCAAGGTCTTGGCAAGCCAAGAAGACTGCTATTGAAGAAGTTCAGGACTTGAGCTATTATGAGTATGATGAACTCATTGGCTCACTAATTACTCATGAGATATCCATGAAGAATCATGACCTAAGAGAAAGGTCAGAAGGAAAAAGAGGAGTAGTCCTGAAAGCAGAATCTTCTGAAGAATCCTCTAAAGATGAGGAACTGGCTATGCTGACCAGGAAGTTCAAGAAGGCCTTTAGAAAAGGCAGGGGTGGAAACTACAAGAAGCCTTTCAAGAGCTTTGACAAGAAAACTCCTGATTCTGGTGAAAAGTTCAAGAGAGATCCAAACAAGCCTATTGTGTGCTATGGATGTCAGCAACCCGGGCACATTAAGACTAACTGCCCGGAGCTGAAGAAAGATAAGAAAAAGTTCAAGAAAGCTATGTTGGCTGCTTGGTCAGACTCTGAGACCAGCAGTGATCCTGAAGAAAAGGAAGAGCAAGCTCAGATTTGTTTCATGGCTATTGAAGAGCCAACTTCTGAAGATATCACAGGAGAAACTTCCACACCTCCTGAAGCTACATATGATTCTGAGGTAAACAACTCTCACGAACTAGATATCTATGATTCTCTTGAAGAACTCTACAGTATGTTCAAATACCTTAAGAGGAAATTGGACAAGAGTGAGGCTGACAAGTTTCTTAAGTTTACTCAAATTTATTCTGACATGAAAATGTTAGAAGAAAAGTTGTGTAAACAGTTCAGCACTCCTGCTGATGGCCCCAAAGCTAAAGGCAAGGAAAAGCTGCCTCTGGGAAGTGATAAAACCCAGAAGAAGAAGAAACCTGTCGCTCCCTCTCTTCTGAAAGAGATAGCTTCTCCTCCTGACGTTGGTACCTCAGAGAGCGTTGTTGTTGCCTCTGAAGTTGTTGCACCTTCTCAGAAAAAGAAGAAATCTCCCAAGAAGCTAAGGGAAAGATCCAAGAACCTCCCCTTTTGCAAGCTTTGCAAGAGTGATGGTCACTGGTTGAAGGATTACAAGTATCACATTAAAAACATCTTGCAATCTGAGATATCACTAAAACCTGCTGAAGAAAAATCTAACAATGAAGGACCCAATAAGGATTGAGTACCTGTCACTAATTGATTGTGTTGCAGGTGGCTCTGAGTGCTCCATCAATGTCAAAGCTGTGGTACATTGACAGTGGGTGCTCAAGGCATATGACAGGTGATGAAAAAGCGTTCATCACATTTGATCCTAAAAGAGGTGGAAAAGTCAGCTTTGGAGATGCTCAGAAAGGAAGGATACTTGGTTCTGGATCCATAGGAACTAATCCTCCGATCGAAGATGTCTCCCTAGTTAGAGGCCTGAAGTTCAATCACCTGAGTGTTGCACAACTGTGTGATAAAGGTAGAGATGTTGTCTTCAGCTCCTTTAGATGTAAAATCTTGGACAATAAGTCAAGGGAAATTATTCTAACTGCTCCTAGAGTTGAAAATGTTTTCATGCTGAACCTTGAGAATCTTTGCAAAAATATATGCTTGATGTCAAAAGAGGATACCTCCTGGCTCTGGCATAGAAGACTTTCTCATGTAAGCATGGACCTTTTGGCCAAAGTAGCTAGATATCAATTGGTTGAGGGTCTGCCTGAAATTAGTTTTAAAAAGAATCATTTATGCACTGCTTGTCAATCTGGTAAACAATCCAGAAGCTCTTTTAAAACTAAGAAGATCATTTCAACTAAAAGACCTTTGGAATTACTTCATATGGACCTTTTTGGCCCTGTTCAACCAATGAGCATGGGTGGAAAGAAGTATGCCTTTGTCATAGTAGATGACTATTCAAGATTCACTTGGGTTATCTTGCTATCTAGCAAAGATGAGTCACTTGGATGTTTCTCAGTTCTGATAAAGAAACTTGAGAATGAAAGGAATGAAAAGGTTGTTCATATCAGAAGTGATAATGGTGGAGAATTCAAGAACTTTCTGTTTGAAGAATTCTGTGAAACCAAGGGCATTGATCATAACTTTTCTGCTCCCAAAACTCCTCAACAAAATGGGGTAGTTGAAAGGAAGAATAGAACTCTGGTTGAAATCGCCAGGACTATGATCAATGAAAGAAGGCTTCCAAAGTATTTGTGGGGAGAAGCTGTTAACACAGCTTGCTATGTTCTAAATAGAGTGCTAATCAGAAGCATTCTGAACAAAACCCCTTATGAACTCTGGAAAGGTCGAAAGCCTAAAATAGGTTATTTCAGAACCTTTGGTTGTAAGTGTTATGTTTTGAATACAAAAGAATACCTTTCAAAGTTTGATTCAAAGGCAGATGAGGCCATTTTTCTTGGTTACTCAACACATAGTAAAGCATATAGGGTTTTTAATAAGAGGACTCAAACTTTAGATGAATCTGTTCATGTACAGTTTGATGAGACTAACCCTACAGATAGTAGAGCTCTTGAAGAAGATGTAGTTCAAGCTCCTGAAGAACCATCTCCTGTTGTAGAAGAAGATGTTTCTCCCAGAGCTGCTGAAGTGGTTCCTCCTGTTGCTGAACAAGCTCAAGAAGAGAATTCTACTCCAGAAGTCAACTTCCTTCCAGAAGATGCTCCTATATATGATTCAACAAATGATGAACAAGTTTCAGAAGATATATTGGATGTACCAAGAGAAGTTAGAGCTCATAGGAATCATTCCTTAGAGAACATAATTGACTCTGTTCACAATCCTGTCATGACCAGAGCTCAGCTCAGAAGATATATGGGGAACGTGGCTCTTGTGTCACTTCTGGAACCCAAGGACTTCTATGAAGCTGCATATGATGATTCCTGGTTAATGGCAATGCAAGAAGAACTTGACCAGTTTAAAAGGTCAGAAGTTTGGATTTTGGTTCCCAGACCTAACAACATAAAGGTTGTTGGCACTAGATGGGTTCTGAAAAACAAGCTTGATGAATTTGGAAATGTTGTGAGGAACAAGGCAAGACTTGTTGCTCAAGGTTACAGTCAGCAAGAAGGCATAGATTATGGTGAAACTTTTGCTCCTGTTGCAAGACTAGAAGCCATTAGAATCTTATGTGCTTTTGCATCATACAAAGGTTTTAAGCTCTTTCAAATGGATGTGAAAAGTGCATTCTTGAATGGTTACATTGATGAGGAAGTTTATGTTTCTCAACCTCCTGGTTTTGAAGATCCTAAGTTTCCTGGTCATGTGTACAAGCTGAAGAAAGCCTTGTATGGACTGAAACAAGCTCCCAGAGCTTGGTATGAGAGACTGACAAAGTTCCTTCTGTCTAAAGGATTTGTCAGAGGCTGTGTTGATACAACTCTGTTCACTCTGAAGAAGAACAAGGATATCATTTTAGCTCATGTATATGTTGATGATATTATATTTGGTGCTACTAATGAATCGTTGTGCAGAGAGTTCAGTGACCACATGAAGGCTGAATTTGAAATGTCTATGATGGGAGAATTAACCTTCTTCTTAGGACTTCAGATCAAGCAAAGTAATGATGGTGTGTTTATCAATCAAGCCAAGTACACTAGAGAAGTGCTGAAGAAATTTGGCATGATGGATTCTAATGCTGTTGATATCCCAATGGATGTCAGCAAAGACATTGATGATGAAGAGAAAGCTGGTAAACCTGTAGCTATAAAAACCTACAGAGGTATGATTGGCTATCTTTTATACCTAACAGCCAGCAGGCCAGATATACATTTTGCTGTGTGTTTTTGTGCTAGATATCAATCTAAACCAAGGGAGATTCATGATGTTGCTGTCAAAAGAATTCTCAGATATCTTAAAGGCACACCAGAAGCTGGTTTGTGGTATCCTTGTAGTTCTGATTTTACTCCTATAAGATACACAGACTCTGACTATGGTAGGGATAAATTGAAGAGGGTCAGCACTTCTGGTGGTTGTCATTTTCTGGGGTAGTGCCTAGTCTCCTGGCATAGCAAGAATCAAACCTCTGTGGCTCTCTCAACTGCTGAAGCTGAGTATGTTGCTGCTGGAAGTTGTGTTTCTCAGATGCTCTGGATTAAACAACAAATTGCTGACTATGAAGTCATGATGAGCCTCGAGCTAGTGCTACAAAAAGGCAACAATTAGAGGACAAGTGTACCCTATCGTTATCAAGTAATAAAATCCGGGGTTTAAGTCCGGGTATCGAATCCACGGGATTTATACCAATAAGTACTAAACTACTTGGTTTCGGGTTGTTATCTAGGCGAATATTTCTTTATGGTTTTGGTTGAATTAATTAAGTACTCCTAAACTATAACACACAAGTATTTTCCATATTCCTTAGAATGAAATGGTGATGATAAGTTTATATAACAATAGAGATAAAATAGATTTAAGATTAATCAAAATATCATAGCTAACTTCTTAGGATGTTTATTAACACGTATGAACTTATAATCACACACTTATTTAATCCTATGATTTCAAGGTTAAGTGTCTCCAATGGATTTAGAAACTAGGGCCCTTTAAATTCCGTGATGTCGTCAATATCTACGGTTTCCGGCTTGTCACTTCCGATGGGGGCAACACCTATATAAATCCTATAGAAATGTTAAGTTCATATCAAGTATTTATATATAGACATAAGAGAAGCATATGATGATGATAAATCAAATATTCTAATTTATACAAACTTGTTGTATAAACTATGAAAAGAAACAAGATGATACTACCGAATCTAGCACATAGATGGGTCACAACTAGTTTAACAAGATAAAGGATTAGCTACTCCCTTTTACCGTGCTACACCGGACACACAATCGTCGCTTATGATCTCGGAGAGGAACTCTTTGCCAACTTGTAGATTTGAATAGAATGGATGAAAGATGGAGGAAATATTTAGTGACTTTGTATTGATGGAACGAGAATGGATTACAAGTTTACAAAGAGGGGAAATGGAATACGGATTGTACTCGGATCACCTCTTTAAACAACTAAATGGAGAGAATTACAACTAAATGAAAACTTAATACAAGTAAAGAGGGATGATTTCTCTGGCTAGAGAACTCCCCTATTTATACAGAAAAGTTGGCTTTGTGAACAAATGTGAATCCTCAAAACACATGCTTGAAAATCTCATCGAAGTGCAAAATAAAGCTTGACACGGGTCGTGTGGGCCACGTGACACGCCGTGTCAAGAAGAAAATGAATTTAATCAGCTCAGGCGTGTCCTTGGTCGTGTGGATTGACACGGGTCGTGTCACATTAATTACTCGACAATTTGGATTTTTGCTAATTAAAACGCCGCGCAGACTAAATGTCTCCATTTTGACACGGATCGTGTCCCACTTGACACGGGGTCGTGTCCTTCAGTAACCGTGTGAACACGCCCTCAAAATCAACCCGTGTGGACCTTTTAGGCTTGACACGGATCGTGTGGATTAAGGACACGGGTCCGTGTCAAGGGTAAATTCTGGGCAGTTTGGCTTTTTCCTTGAATTATTTGCAAATCTCTTTGTCTCTTAGCTCTTTATTAGCACAAAAACACCTCTAATCATGTCTGGAAGTTGCTTTCCACCTTGGATATTTTTAATCTTTGAAGTGAAACCTATAAGCAAAATAAACATGAGTTACTTTGACGGTTTTCGGTGAAAATAGTGTTTTTACGGAGAGAAATTCATACTAAGTGATTAAGAATTAATTTGTTCACAAAGTATAATAAAAAGACTTGAAATTATACTAAAAGTAATAAAACAACATTTAATTACACCGTAAATAACCCGAAAAGATAGGGATATTTCATCCCTATCAACCTCCCCACGCTTAAAGCTTTACTTGTCCTCAAGTAACTTAAAATTCCGTAATCCGACTCAAACTCCCGAGTTTGGTAGAAGCCCTCAAAGCATGGAAAAGAAATTCACAAAAAGAGAAAACTTAATAAGTAAATCTTAATTGACTAGTTCATTGATAAATTTAAGGTGGCATGCTCAATTAAAACGTGTTTACTAATGGAAGAAAGTTTTCGACACCTCGCAAAGGTAGTTCACTTAATCACTCATTATTTGGCGACTTGGTGTTTACTCTCGACTTTGACACTAAATCATGATTCAAGTTGAGTTTGCATTGTCATCCAAATATTAGCTAAAAACTCTAACATTATCAAAAATTTCCTCAAAAAGGGTTATAACTTGGTTAGGGTACGGGTATGTAAGTGGTCTATTTAGGTCAAGTTTAGCGGTCAACAAATGACCTAATTGTGACAAAAGAGAACAAAAAATATTTAATAGCTCGTAACCAATAAGTTTGGGTCTTTTCATGAAGTACTTTTGAGAACATAGTCGAGGTGACCATGAAAAAACTTTGAGAATTTCGTTAATCGCAAATTTTCTTCTCTTCTTACATTTTCTCTTCTCTAATCTTTCTTTCTTTGATGAAGAATTTTGACTCATTTGAGCACAAAGTGAATGATTTGAGACTAATAAAACCCATTTTAGGAATATCAAGCTATTCATCAAGTGCATTCTCTTTTGTTGATTTGCCACAATTAGTGCTAAACAAAGTTAGTTGACAATTTAGTGTGTTAAAGTGTTTAGGCTAACTAAGGTGTTTGGTGAGTTAGTAGCAAAAAATGTCGTTAGAAGAAAACCTAAAAGGAACTTCATCGTCTAATGTTAGTTATATTTTTAGCTAAGGATGTTATTCGGTATTAGATGCAAACTCCATGACTCAAAAATTTAGTGAAAGTTTCACACAATCAAAAAAAACTATCTAAGCTTTTTGATGTTCGCTTAGTCTTTTGGCTCTAAAATCTCACATTCGGGTTTTAGTGTGTTTTCAAACTTTTCTTCCTATCAAACCCATTTTATTGTTCATGCCATTTAAATTAATCAAAGAACTAGTTAATTATAATTAACTTAGCAAATTTAATCTAGTACAATAGTGAAAATCTTAACTTTTACGGGTTCTCACTTAAACTAGGTGTTTAAGTTCGAAAGTTGAATTTTTATTTTATATGAGGTAAGTATGAAAACTTAAATTTGGGAGAGGTAGATTAATTAACAATGTAACTAAACTAAAATATTTTTGTATTGCTTGATTTTCAACTATTTCATTTTTTTGGTGTTTTGACAATTCTTTCGATACAAAAATAAAAACTAGTCTAGAAAACGTAAAAATTTATACTAAAAAGCTTATAAAGTTAATCTATACTAGAAAGCAATTAAAGATAAATCGGGAGTGCTTTCGCCCTTCCTCCGCTTTTAAAATGCAATTACTCCCAAAATTGCATATAAGTAAAAAGCGAAAGAATTTAGAAAACTCCCTCAAACCGCCGGAGGAGATGGAGGTGGTGGTGGGTAAGGCCATTGATTTTGGCGACAATAATAAGAAGCAAAATTCTCCAAGTTGTCAAAGCGGGAATTTGCTTGTTGTTGCCATTGCAATATTTGCTCGTTTTGAGCAAAAAGTTGCTCATTAGTCGGACCTTGTTGCCATGGTCTCCATTCTCGTGCCGCGGCCTCATCCCATTGGTTTGGACCGGTGTGATAATGAGGTTGGGGTTCGTATTCCTCATTTCCTCCTTCAACCTCCTCATTGTGCTCTTGAACATTCACCTCCGGTTCCATTGCATTAGTCACCGGACCACCAAAGGTAATTCCTCTAACGGAATCCTTGTTGAGAACACGTGGTCGTACGAGCATAGCTTCACCATTGAGAACGTTAGGAGCAATATTACTTGCAATAATAGTAACAACCCACCCAAGACCAATATTAGCCTTGATACGTTTATTCATCCCAAGTAATTTCTTCCATAAATAAGACCCTAGATCATATGGCATATGCTTACGGATACAATATAAAATGGTGAGTTCATCGGCGGATACCTTATTCCCCTCGGTTTTACCCGAAAAGTTGAAGGAGATAAATCGATGGAGCCACCACATTACCGGGTCTTGGATATGGCGAGAGCGAAGATCGGTGAGGGTGAAGCCGGTGTCGTTGGAGATGCTATGCCAAAAGTTTATTTGATCGTACTCTTCCTCCACAAAATCATTAACCCCGTGTATCAAATGCGGAATTATTTGATCAAAAGAATCACGTGGTAGCGTATAGATTTGATTGCCTAAGGAAAATTGGAGAGCACCTTGATTTGTAGCAAGTGTGGAGAAAAATTCGACACATACCCGTGGGTGCACAACATAGGCTTGGTCTTGCAAGGCGAGCCATCCTAAAGTGTCAAATGCCGATCGTACTTGAGCGCCCCACGGAACCGTGGTGAGGAACATTAAATCGAACCCCAAAAAGGCGAGGCAACTTATCTCGCAAAGAAGTTGAAAACGCCTCCCTTGTTCCACCGTGGTTAAGTTAAACCACGCACCTAATTCTTGGCTACGTTCGTTGAGAACTTGGTTTTCTTCCTCGGCATTTGGTTCTTGGCGAGAACTACGCCCTCGGATGGGACGTCGGGGTTGTGGCGTTGTCATTTGCTTTTGGCGAGCCATCGGAAAAATCAAGAAAAATGGGATGAGTTTGTTGGATTATGGGAAAAAAAACACAAAAAATGGGAGCAAAACGACTCAAAGAAAGGAAAATTTGCTAGAGAAAATAGTTAGGAGAAAGATGAGAGGTGGTGTGAATATTTTGGGGTGAAAATGGGGTATTTATAACCCCAAAAAGTCACCCAACGGTAAAAAAAAACGGCGAAAAACTAGCCGTTCCAGAGGCCTGACATGGACCGTGTGAAACAGGTGACACGGTCCGTGTCGTTTCTAACCGTTGTAAATAACAACGGTTATATCCTCCCACAGATCGTGTCAACAGGGGACACGCCTCCGTGTCAACAAGAAAAGGTTAATTTTTGGGGCCACGGCGTGTCAAACAGGGGACACGGCGTGTCGACTATTTTAATTTAAATCCTATCAAAAACTAAATAATGGACACGGCGTGTCCAACAGGGGACACGGCGTGTCGACTATTTTAATTAAATTCCTAACAAAAACTAAATAATGGACACGGCATGTCAAACAGGGGACACGGCGTGTAAAAACCGGACACGGGTCGTGTTGTTTGACACGGTGAGCAACACGTGCCGTGTCCTGAAGTCAAAAGGACCTAAAACAAGTCAACACAGCGACACGGACCGTGTCAAACTAAGGACACGGCGTGTCAAGGTATCAACCCCTCTAGAAATTGCATTTTGGACCTGTACTGAATTAATTAAATTGGAGGGGCGTGTCAAAACGACACGTGTTCCACACGCCCCGCGTCAGAGGTCAACAAAGCAAATTTGTGGTCAAACTTCGGACACGGCCCGTGTCAAACACGGGACACGGCGTGTCAAGGCTAAAACAGCCCAGAATTCACCGTTTTGACTCCAAAATACAATGTTAATCGCTACTGAGGTCGACATCCGACCAGGACGAGGTTATTTAACCAATCCATACTTGATATAACTGAAGTGGTATCATTTATGGATTGGTTAAAAACCTCTCCTCGTAGAGATTTCACAACGACACGAGCATGCATCAAATGACGCGGAGGTCGGGTGATTGTAAGATCTCCAAAAGAGGTCGACGACTCGACAAAAACTAAGAAAAAATAAAATGAAATATGACAAGCAGCAAAAAAAATAAAATATAAAACATAGAGTTAATAAAAACCAAAAAGGACGAGAAAATCAAACCGATGCTATGTTTATAGTCGGAATAGCTCGACTTTCAAATGTTCGGAGGTGATCAAGGGTCCCTAAGGTGCGTACAATCCTTTTCTTTGGCGAAGTCGCCTCCGAAATAAAGTTTAAGACGATGCCCATTCACATGTTGTTGGATACCCATAGAATCCTTGATTTCAACCATTCCGGAGGGGTATGCTTTTCGAACCACAAAGGGACCGGTCCAACGACTTTTGAGTTTTCCGGGGAATAGCCTTAAACGAGAATTGTACAAGAGAACATGATCTCCTTCATTGAAATGCTTGTTTTGAACATGTTTGTCGTGTAATCTCTTCGTCCGCTCCTTGTAAATTTTTGCATTCTCATAGGAGGTCAATCGAAGTTCATCAAGCTCATTGATTTGCATCAAGCGATTTTCACCGGTTACCTTGTCATCAAAATTAAGAAATTTCAGTGCCCAATAAGCTTTATGTTCAAGTTCAACCGGCAAATGGCAAGACTTTCCGAAAACCATTTTATAAGGGGACATGCCAATAGGGGTCTTAAAAGCAGTTCGATAAGCCCAAAGGGCGTCATCTAAGTGCAAACTCCAATCTTTCCTAGACGCACCTACGGTTTTTTCTAGGATTCGTTTTATCTCCCTATTAGATACTTCAACTTGGCCACTAGTTTGCGGGTGATATGGTGTTGCAACCTTATGAGCTACGCCATACTTACGAAGCAACGACTCAAACAACCTATTGCAAAAATGGGAACCCCCATCACTTATGATGGCTCTAGGGGTTCCAAAACGTGTGAGGATGTTTTTCTTTAAGAACTTAATCACCACTCGAGCATCGTTAGTAGGTAAAGCAATGGCTTCCACCCACTTGGACACATAATCAACCGCAACAAGAATATAAAGGTTGTTATGCGACTTAGGGAAAGGTCCCATAAAGTCTATGCCCCAAACGTCAAATAGCTCGCAAACTAGTATTCCTTGTTGAAGCATTTCATGTTTCCTAGAGATATTCCCGACTCGTTGGCACCTATCACAATGTTTCACAAATTCAATTACATCTTTATGCATAGAGGGCCAAAAGAAACCGCATTGTAAAATTTTAGCAACGGTTCGATCGGGAGCAAAATGTCCACCCGGTTCATCACTATGACACATACGAATGATAGGCAAAACTTCACTATCCGAAACACATCTCCTAATCATATTATCCGCACAAAATCGAAACAAATAAGGTTCTTCCCAAAAGTAATGTTTAGCATCATGAAAGAACTTACGTTTTGCTTGGAAATTTAAATGAGGAGGAAGGATATTACCGACTTTGAAGTTAGCTATATCCGCATACCAAGGAGTAGATGTTACCGCGAAAAGGTTCTCATCCGGAAACGTCTCACAAATGTCTAACTCGCTTTCCTCCGCTTCTTGTCCTTGCAATCTAGATAAATGATCGGCTACCACATTCTCAACTCCCTTTTTGTCTTTGATCTCAATATCAAATTCTTGGAGAAGGAGTATCCACCGAATCAACCTTGGCTTTGCATCTTGTTTGGACATCAAATACTTAAGAGCCGCATGGTCCGTGTAGACTATTACTTTAGATAAAACAAGGTAAGACCGAAATTTATCAAAAGCAAAAACTACCGCTAGCAATTCTTTTTCCGTGATAGAATAATTTTGTTGAGCACTATCAAGAGTTTTACTAGCATAATAAATAGGGCGAAAGATTTTATCGACCCTTTGACCAAGGCAAGCTCCGACGGCTAGATCACTAGCATAACACATGAGTTCAAATTGGAGGTCCCAATCCGGACTAACCATAACCGGAGCATTAATCAACTTTTCCTTAAGCGTTTTAAAAGCTTGCATACAATCATTGGAAAAATCAAAATTAGCATCTTTAAGAAGTAATTGAGTGAGGGGTTTAGCAATGTTGGAAAAATCCTTAATGAAACGACGATAAAAACCCGCATGACCCAAAAAACTCCTAACAAGCTTAACATTGCACGGTGGAGGTAATTTTTCAATCACCTCAATCTTAGCCGGATCGACTTCGATGCCCTTACCGGACACTTTATGTCCCAACACAATACAACTTTGGACCATAAATTGACACTTTTCCCAACTTAAAGCTAGGTTTGTCTTTTCACAACGTTCTAAGACTCGATCCAAGTTGTTTAAGCATGCATTAAATGACGATCCAACTACGGAAAAATCATCCATGAAGACTTCCATGAAATCCTCAATCATATCCGCAAAGATGGACATCATACATCTTTGAAAAGTGGCGGGTGCGTTACATAACCCGAATGGCATCCGCCTATATGCAAAAGTACCGTATGGACAAGTGAACGTAGTTTTCTCTTGATCAAGAGGGTCCACGGGAATTTGCATATAGCCGGACAAACCATCCAAGGTACAAAAGTATTCATGACCCGCCATTCTTTCCAACATTTGGTCAATGAACGGTAATGGAAAGTGGTCTTTGCGGGTGGCGTCATTTAATTTCCTATAATCAATGCACACACGCCACCCCGTTACCTTCCGAGTAGGAATTAATTCCCCTTTATCATTTTCCACTACCGTTGTACCACCTTTCTTAGGTACACATTGAACCGGACTAACCCATTGAGAATCGGAGATAGGAAAGATTATACCCGCATCGAGAAGTTTGATTACTTCCGCTTTGACTACCTCCATCATGTTTGGGTTTAGTCGTCTTTGTGGTTGCACGGAGGGCTTGATTTCATCATCAAGAAAAAGTCGGTGAGTGCACATCGCGGGACTAATCCCTTTTATGTCATGAATAGACCATCCGAATGCTCCTTTGTGTCGCCTAAGTACGTCAAGCAACTCCTCCTCCTGTTTTGAAGATAACAAAGAAGAAATTACAACGGGTAAATCACTAGGAGGATGCAAAAACACATATTTCAAATTAGGAGGTAAAAGTTTAAGTTCCAATTTAGGAGGTTCCTCTATCGAGGACTTTGGTGCCGGTTTGGTCTCACGATCGAGATTCACAAACCTACTCTTTACCCATTTACATTCTTCGTGTGGGGAAATCTCAATGTACTCGTCATTCCAAACGTGATAGACTTCCTCCCCCATCTCACTTTCCACATTCTTTTCGCCATTCTCGTAGGAGGTGTTATTAATTCTATAAAAAGATTCCTCAAAGCAAACATCAATAGCATCGTCACAAATGAAATTACAACGTGCTAAATCAATACTAGGGAACGTCATAGCATCATACACATTAAATACTACCTCCTCATCGTGCAACCTTAGAGTTAATTTACCTTGCTCCACATCAATGAGAGTTCTACCGGTTGCAAGAAATGGTCTTCCCAAGAGAATAGGAACCATGTTATCTTCTTCCATATCTAGTACCACGAAATCCACCGGAAAAATGAACTTGTCGACTTTCTCAAGAACATCTTCCACAATACCTTTTGGGCGAGCAATGGATCGGTCCGCTAGTTGTAGTGTCATATTGGTGGGCTTCGGGTCCCTAAGACCGAGTTTCCTAAAAATGGACAAAGGCATTAGATTAATACTAGCACCTAAATCACACAAAGCATTTTCAATAAACAAACCACCAATTTGACATGGAATAGAAAAACTTCCTTGGTCTTTTTTCTTGGGGGGTAGCTTTTGTGAAATAATAGCGGAGCATTCCTCCGTTAAAGCTACCACTTCATGATCATTCAATCTCCTCTTTTTAGTTACAAGCTCTTTCAAAAATTTTGTGTATAGAGGCATTTCCTCCATCATTTCCGCAAAAGTAATATTCACTTCGAGCTTTTTCAACATGTCTAAGAATTTAGAATATTTAAGATCAAGTTTATCTTTTCGCAACCTATGTGGATATGGCAATTTAGGTTCAAAAGGTTTAACTTGTTCCTTATTATTCTTCGCTAGAGGAGAGTTTGTAGACTCGGAGTCGGGGTTTACCTCTCCCAACTCCTCACTTACCTTTGGAGATGACTCGGTTGTGGCTTTAGTAGCATAAAATGGTTCCATCTCCTTACCACTCCGCAAGGTAATCACTTGAGCCGTTTCCCTTGGTTGAATTTTTGGGTTCTTTTCCGTGTTGCTTGGAAGAGAACCTTGGGGACGCTCTTGCCTCTCTCGATTTATTTGAGCAACTTGATTGCCTAAGTCCCTACAATAAGCTTCATTGTTAGCAAGACGAGTAGAAATATCTTTAAGTAAAGAAAGTACCGGGTCGTCTTGCTTTGGCATTGGTGGCTTTTGAGAGGATTGGCCTTGTTGAAAAGTTGGGTTGCCCAAACCTTGCTCCTTATACTCATTGATAAATTCGGGTGAAGGCTTCAACACATTATGATTATTTCCATAAGAAAGATTAGGGTGTTGAACCCTTTGCCTCCACCCTTGATTACCATAATTATTGTAAGCATTATTATGAGGGGGATAGTTATTATACCTTTGATTTCCACCGACATAACTTACTTGTTCATTATCACCGGCGAATGGACTACCGGTTTGACAATCCCCACTCTCATGATCACCTTGGCAATGTGTACACATCAAGACTTGTGTTGGCTTGGTTATGTTCATTTGGGCAAGCAAGGTGTCAAGCTTCTTTGTGACTTCTACCATGGCCGCATTTGGTACCTCCTTTTCTACGGCAAAAATTTGATTTCTTGGTGGACCGGCAAATTTATCCGATTGCCATTGAATACTTTTCCTTGCTAGCTCATTGATTAAATCATAAGCTTCGGAAGCCGACTTTCGGAATAAATCACCTCCGGCCGCGGAATCTACAATAGCACGATTATTAGGAGTTAAACCATGATAAAAAGTACTTACCAAAGTGTGCTTAGGGATATCATGATGAGGACAATTCCGCAACATTTTTCGAAAACGACCCCAAGCTTCATGAAGGGCCTCGCTCTCAAATTGGCGGAAGGATATGATCTCATTTCTCAACATCACCGTCTTAGACGGCGGAAAATAGTATGATAGGAATGCCCTCTCCAAACCTTCCCAAGAATTAATAGAATCGGGTTCCAAGGAGTGGAACCATTCTAATGCTTGCCCCGTCAAAGAGAACGAAAACAATTGGAGACGGATGATATCTTGGGGCACCCTATTGATACGGGTAGTATTGGCACACATGAGAAATTTATCAAGATGTTCGTTTGGATTTTCATGCATTTCTCCACCAAACTGGCCACTACTTTGAACAAGTTGAATAATACTTGTTTTGAGTTCAAAGGAGTGAGCCTCAATACGTGGAGGAACAATAGCGGAGCGATTTTGAGGACGGTGAGGAGCCAAAATCTCCAACATAGAACGTTCGTCATTACCACCACCATTTCGCCCCACATTCCTAGGTGGGTGTTGTCGGATGGGCATAGCCGGTGGGGGTTCAACCACGGGTGGTTCGTCATTGAATCCAAGTATAACACCATCATTGAAATTTGCCATCTCGTCCAACCACCTAGTGTAGCAATTCCGATTCCTAGAAAGAAAACGTTCAATTTCGGGATTAGTAGGAATCAAAGAATCACTTTTTGATC
Source organism: Euphorbia peplus (assembly GCA_028411795.1). Taxonomy (NCBI): domain Eukaryota; kingdom Viridiplantae; phylum Streptophyta; class Magnoliopsida; order Malpighiales; family Euphorbiaceae; genus Euphorbia; species Euphorbia peplus. The sequence goes on along the minus strand of CP110837.1, from coordinate 16,824,504 downwards.
TAGTATGCATAAATAAATAAAAAAAAAAATAAAATAAAAGAATAGAAAATTTAAGCTTTACAAACAAGTGTCTAGCTTAACAATGAAACACTTGGTTTAATAGTTATTAGAAGATAAATCCCCGGCAACGGCGCCAAAAACTTGATGAGCCTCGAGCTAGTGCTACAAAAAGGCAACAATTAGAGGACAAGTGTACCCTATCGTTATCAAGTAATAAAATCCGGGGTTTAAGTCCGGGTATCGAATCCACGGGATTTATACCAATAAGTACTAAACTACTTGGTTTCGGGTTGTTATCTAGGCGAATATTTCTTTATGGTTTTGGTTGAATTAATTAAGTACTCCTAAACTATAACACACAAGTATTTTCCATATTCCTTAGAATGAAATGGTGATGATAAGTTTATATAACAATAGAGATAAAATAGATTTAAGATTAATCAAAATATCATAGCTAACTTCTTAGGATGTTTATTAACACGTATGAACTTATAATCACACACTTATTTAATCCTATGATTTCAAGGTTAAGTGTCTCCAATGGATTTAGAAACTAGGGCCCTTTAAATTCCGTGATGTCGTCAATATCTACGGTTTCCGGCTTGTCACTTCCGATGGGGGCAACACCTATATAAATCCTATAGAAATGTTAAGTTCATATCAAGTATTTATATATAGACATAAGAGAAGCATATGATGATGATAAATCAAATATTCTAATTTATACAAACTTGTTGTATAAACTATGAAAAGAAACAAGATGATACTACCGAATCTAGCACATAGATGGGTCACAACTAGTTTAACAAGATAAAGGATTAGCTACTCCCTTTTACCGTGCTACACCGGACACACAATCGTCGCTTATGATCTCGGAGAGGAACTCTTTGCCAACTTGTAGATTTGAATAGAATGGATGAAAGATGGAGGAAATATTTAGTGACTTTGTATTGATGGAACGAGAATGGATTACAAGTTTACAAAGAGGGGAAATGGAATACGGATTGTACTCGGATCACCTCTTTAAACAACTAAATGGAGAGAATTACAACTAAATGAAAACTTAATACAAGTAAAGAGGGATGATTTCTCTGGCTAGAGAACTCCCCTATTTATACAGAAAAGTTGGCTTTGTGAACAAATGTGAATCCTCAAAACACATGCTTGAAAATCTCATCGAAGTGCAAAATAAAGCTTGACACGGGTCGTGTGGGCCACGTGACACGCCGTGTCAAGAAGAAAATGAATTTAATCAGCTCAGGCGTGTCCTTGGTCGTGTGGATTGACACGGGTCGTGTCACATTAATTACTCGACAATTTGGATTTTTGCTAATTAAAACGCCGCGCAGACTAAATGTCTCCATTTTGACACGGATCGTGTCCCACTTGACACGGGGTCGTGTCCTTCAGTAACCGTGTGAACACGCCCTCAAAATCAACCCGTGTGGACCTTTTAGGCTTGACACGGATCGTGTGGATTAAGGACACGGGTCCGTGTCAAGGGTAAATTCTGGGCAGTTTGGCTTTTTCCTTGAATTATTTGCAAATCTCTTTGTCTCTTAGCTCTTTATTAGCACAAAAACACCTCTAATCATGTCTGGAAGTTGCTTTCCACCTTGGATATTTTTAATCTTTGAAGTGAAACCTATAAGCAAAATAAACATGAGTTACTTTGACGGTTTTCGGTGAAAATAGTGTTTTTACGGAGAGAAATTCATACTAAGTGATTAAGAATTAATTTGTTCACAAAGTATAATAAAAAGACTTGAAATTATACTAAAAGTAATAAAACAACATTTAATTACACCGTAAATAACCCGAAAAGATAGGGATATTTCATCCCTATCAAGTCATCCCTGGAACAATTACAATCTACTGTGATAACAAGAGTGCAATTGATCTTTCAAAGAATCCTATTCAGCGCAGCAGGATGAAGCATGTTCATATTAGGCATCACTTTCTGAGAGATCATGTTCTGAAGAAGGATATCATCATCACCCATGTTCTCTCTGAAGAAAATCTTGCTGACATGTTTACTAAGCCTCTGGCTGGTACACCTTTCAACAGCTTGCGAGAAGGCATTGGTATGACTTATCCACTTCAGTAACTTAGTTTAATTATATCTTTTTCTATCTTAAATGTTAATCGCTTAAGATAATTAAGTGTGATTAAGGCTAATCATGATTTTGAATTAAGCATGAGTACATTTATTGCTATTTCGGCGCTGTTACTGGTGTTTAACGGTTATCTGTTCCCTTTTTAACGGTGGTTAGTTACTTTTTGAATTGGAACAGTCTCTAGTTTGGGTATAAATAAGGGTATTCCATACTTAGAAATATTTTTACTCTCATTCTCTCTGAAAATTAGATTTTCCATAGCTAACCTCTCTGTGTTTCCCTTCTCTCAAATACTTAACCTAATTTCTTTCAAAAATCTTTCAATGGCTCAAGAACAACCCATTGATGTTGTCATTATCACTCACATTATCGAATCCGGTTCTAAGAAAAAGGTCAGTGAATCTAGGGTTTTCACATCTAGGTTCCTAGACGACGAAGTAAAATCCACTGAACCCATCTCTAAATGGCTAAGTGCTCAAAATTGGAACTCATTCGTTTCTTTGGATGAGTTCATCTATCCTAAGTTAGTCACTGAGTTCTATAAGAATCTCTACTACCTATCTAGTGAGGAGTATGTTGTTCACTCTTCGATTGGAGATGTCGAGATAGAGGTCAGCAGGGCTTCTATTTCTCAGGTTATTGGAATTGTTGATGAAGGAATCATCATTGGAGATGATGGTTCTGCTGAAGGGTTTAGTGAAGCAAATTGGGCTAGACCTGATCTGAGTGCTAAGGAAACCTATGCCACTTGGCTCACTCAGCATCAGAGGTGGGCACACTACTTAACAACAAATGTGTTCCTTCCGAAGGCTGGAGGAGTTAATGGTGTTTCCAATCGGGAAAGGGTTTTCATGTGGCATCTGATGAACCAGAAGAAGATCAACCTTCATGCCATGATTATAAGGCAGATGAAAAATGTGAAAGTTGTTAGTGCCCTTGCTTATGGTTCTCTCTTGACGAGGATGTTTGAAGCTGCCTCTGTGGTGATCTCAGGAGAAGGTGTAACCAGTAGGAGTACTATCCTCAAGATGCATACTCTGAGGAATCTTGCCTTTGGTGTGGTACCAAAGAAGACTGAGAATGCTCCCTCTGAAAGCATTGCTCAGAAGGAAATTGTTGAGGCAACTGTGCAGAAAGGAAAAAAGGCTGCCAAGAAGGGCAAAGGAAAGAAAGGATCAAGTAAGTTGGTCCTGACTGTAGAAAAGGTGGTCGTCTCAGAACCTCTTCCAGCTCTGGTTCAAACAACTATCAGTGTTGAACCTTTTGGCAAGATTGTTGCTGAGAAGCCAAGGGATGTTGTTGAGAAAGCAGCTCAGGAAGCTGAGGATGCTCGCCTTGATGAAAGGGAGAAGGCTGCTGAGGCTGAGAAAATTGCAAGAGTTGTGGCTCTTGCTGATGAGAAAAGGAAGAAAAAGGAAGCTGAAGATAAGTTAGCAGCTGAGCGACAAATTGCAGCAAAGGCTAAGGCTGATGCTAGAATTGCTGAGTGCGCTGCTGAAGTTGGAAACGTGGAGTTCTCTGGAAATGTTGAGGCTACTGGAGAAGATGAGGATTCTGATGATATTCCTCTCTCCAAACGTAACAGGAAGAAGGTCTCTGCAAATAGAAGGTCTCTGAACAAAAAGGACTTTTATATTGCACCAAGTGCTGAATTGGAAGATACCATTCCTGAAGAAGAGGACTTGGTTGATGACGAAGACATGATGGAAATGTCTGCTGAAAAGGATGTTGATGCTCTTATCATTGAAGAACTGTCAGAAGATAGTGGTCAAGAACCTGACACTATCATTAAGGATGCAATGAGGTTTGCTGAAAACATCAACACTGATGATTTCCTAGATAATGTTCTTCTGGGTCAAGGCAGAAACCCTGGTGATAGAGATGCTGTTCAGAATGGCTCATGTGTTTGCTGAACCAATCTCAATGTTTGATCCAAATATCTCTGAACATGTTATCCCATCACCCCTTCGTACTTCTCATCCATCCTCTCCTCATACTCCTCATCCATCTCCTTCACTGCCTTCTGTCACAGAAGTAAGTGATTCTCAAACTTCCATTCCTCCTACAACTTCAACCTCTGAAGTTGTACCTCCTAAAACTGCTCCTCCTTCTGGATCCTATTCAGAAGTGAATTTATCTTCTGGTCCCATTTTCACAGATTCCATATCAACCTCCACTACTTCCTCTATAATTCCTTCAATAGGATTTACTGCTCCATCCTTCTCACTCCCATCCACACTACCATCCATTTCTCCTACTCTCTCTTCCTCTACCACTCATACAATCCCTTCCTCAACCACACCTATACCTCCTCCTTCAACTTCTGGACATGCACCTCTTGTGTGTGATCCCTTAACTACTTCTTCCTCTACCTCTTTCTTTGCTGGGTTGTCATCTAACTATGACTTCCTACGCAATTCAATGAATCGAGATGATCTGGAGAGAAGATATGGTAGTTTTGGTTTCATGGGCAGAGCTTCTGGTGTATCCGAAGCCGGTGGTGCTCCATCTGTTGAAGAGTTGAGAAGAATGAGTCAGAGTGGCTCTGATGAACTGCTGAATAGATTTGCTGGTTTAGGGCAACGGACTTCTGTTGCTGACATGTTTGCTCAGGGCATTGTGCTGCAAGAAATTCAATCCTTGAAAGCTCAGAACATGCAGCTCATGACTATGCTTCAAGTACAGAACCCTACTGTCTACACTCGCAATCTTTCTACACTTCATCTGGCTACTTATGATGAAATTTACAAGCTGAGAGAATTGGCTCTGACTCTTCCAACTCTCGAAAATATTGCTCTTGCTTCTTCTCTGAAAGTTAATGAAAATCTGGAGATTTTGACAGAAGAAGTTAAGGAAGCAAACGAGCATTATGAGGCTCATGAGAAGATTCTTCCAAGTAAGATTGATGATCTGCAAAGTACTGCTAATCATATTCTGAGAGAAGTGAAATCTTTTGCTCACGGATCATCATCTTCAGGGGCTGCTAAGATTGTATATGACATCACTCCTGATCTCAACAATCATCTTCAGAGCATTGAGTCTGCTGTGACTGCTCAGAGCGCCCAGATTGTTGAGCTTACTGAACTTCTGAAGGTTATGCACACTCAAGCACGAGAACAAGAGAAGGTTCTTCATAATTGCTATAGGTTTATTCACGGACAGACTTATATTCAGAATGAGCATCTTACTGGTGCTGTGTATGCTAACAATCGGTTGATCAAGCTCCTTCTGGAAGATGTTCAAAAGCAGCGACCTATGTCTGGACAGACTTTTGATCATATGAGGACCATTGATGCTGACTTCAAGCGAAGAATGGATATGATCAGCTCTGTAAGGCCTACTCCTCAGCAATATCAGACTGCTTTGAATGTTCAGCAGAAATTGGACTCTCAAGGTGCTCTGGGTATTCCTGTTGGTTCTGGCCAAACGGGGGAGAAGTCTGCTCAGCATGGTGGTCTCAAGTCTGCTGGGATGAAGAGACAGAATGTTGGTGAAGGTTCTAGTGGTGTACCTCCTCCTCAGAAGAGATCTAGAAATACATAATCCTTTTAGGACTTAAGCTTCTTAGCTAGGTTCTGGGTTGGGTAGTTTTGTCTTAGGACTTTATGTTCCCTTCTGATTATTGTGTTTGTCCCTTCTGATTATTATATACACACTGAACTTTTCTTATACATATTAATTGTCTCTGATTAATTTCTTACTGTTTATGTTTCTTTTTAACTTAGTAACTTTATCTTCACTAAAAATCTAACAACTTGATCTCAAGCCTATCTTAAGTTTATACAGTTTGCTGAAGTTCACCATTTACACTAAAATGGGGGAGTTAAGTTACTCAGAAGTTATAAAAAAAAAACATATGTATCAGGAAGTTAATCTCTAAACCTTGTGTTTTCTTAAGAAATTTTTACCTTCTGACCACGGTTTGTCCATAACCAAAATGGGGGAGAATGATGAACCCTAAGTGTTTTGATTATGTCCAAACGTTTCAGAAGATGAAAATTAAAATTCTCTTACATACAGTTTAATGTTGACTAACAATTTTTGTTGAGTTTGTATGTAAGTTACTCAGCAGGTGCTGAATGAAGAATTTCTGGATTGCTTGAGGACTCAGAAGAAACGAAAGCTGAAGACAGTGTTTCCATTTTCAGAAGCAGGATGCTCCGCTCTGAAGTTATCGAAGTCTGTTAAAGCTCTCCTCAGAGTTCCATTGCAATCAGAAGATAAACTCTACCAATTTGATCAGAAGCTTAGACGAATGGAATTAGCTATCAGAAGCTAAGTCACGGGTTCCGTTAAGCATTTATTGCTCTGACAATTGCATTTAATGCAAGGCGCCAAAAGTTCAAAAAGCTGTTTTGAAGGAGCGCGCTTGTCTACTCAAAGCGAAACCAGAATTTCCTTGTCTACCCTTTGTTGATCCAATTGAAGAATGTTTCCAGTCAACCTTATCTTCAACTTCAAATCACTTACCGGATTTAGTTAAAGAACAAGGTTACCGGAATCAAAGTGTTCGAAGACCGTTTGAAAATGTGACAGATTAACGGCTACAACAACTGATGTCATCTCCTTTGAAGATTCAAATTCACCAACGGTCATCCTCATTCACTATAAATAGTAGCCAAGCTCCACTGCATCAAACACGCGTGATTATCGAGCAAAATCTCAACGCACTGTTCGAACAAGAAAAACAGAGCACATTTTCCATTCTCAATCTTTCTTAGCATAGCTTTAGTTAAAGTGAGAGAGTGAAGAAAAACAAGTTCATAATAGGAATCTTGTAAACTGATATCGTTTGTGATATTCAGTTAGATTTAGAGAGAAATCTAGTTGAGATTAGAGTTGGGTGAGAAATCCAGAAAACAGAGTTGTTGTTGTTTTGGTGGAAATCCTTTAACTCTTTTTAGGCTAGTCAGAACTAAGTGAGAAATTAGCTTATGTTCTGTTGATGTAAAGGAGCTTCTGAACTTGCCATAAAAGTTCTGAATAGTAGATTTAAACTCTCTGGTGGCTGCGACCTCAGGGGACAAGACGTAATCACAGGACTTCTGTGGCGAACTTGGATAAATCGACTTGTTCATCAGGATCTCCTGAACTTCTTTCTCCCTCTTATACTTGTTATTTTTGCTTCTGTGTACTTGCTTATATTTAGTGCTATAACAGATTCTCTCTTTATATCATTGTCTTTGTTCAGAAGACTGTCCAGAAGTTCTCAAAATCAGAACTTCTGTTGCTGAAAACAGTCTAACTGTGTTTAGGCAGAATTTCCCTCAGAAGCTGCTTCTGTAAGCCAGCCTCTGATTCTGAGGAAATTTGACTCTGAAAATTAAGTTTCTTTAAAAACTTAGAAATTTTCAGTTTTCAACTTAGACACCTATTCACCCCCCCCCCCCTCTAGGTGATTATGTTCTTGTTAGGGCCAACACGACACTGGATACCTATATATACAGCCTATTGAACTTGGGGTTAAATGCATTATTGGTCATTCAATTTAGTTAGTTGCATTAAAATGGTAACTCGAATTCAATTTGTCTCAATAAAGTCATTCAACTTTGAATTTTGACTCAGTTAAGTTTCGCTGATCTTTTTGGACCTTAGAAAAGTGATGTATATGTCATGTCAGCAAAAGTCAACTTTGACCGCCACATGACAGTCGCATGCCACGAATTCTTATTAAAACGTCTAGGTAGCTGGCACGTGGCAGCCAAAGTCAACAATCACAAGTTGACTTCTACTAATGTGGCAGCCACGTCGACTTTTTTGGTGTTTAATTTCTTCTTAAGTTGCCAAAGCCTTAATTGAGGCAATATTAAAAATTGAGTGACTTTATTGAAATATATTTAAGTTGAGTGGCCATTTTGAGACAACAAGTTAAGTAGAGTGACAAATGGTGCGTTTAACCCATTGAATTTGTCCAAACATTACAATTAACTCACTGAACTTTTCAAAAGTACAAATGACTCAATATGTTAGTCTCAAAGAAAAAAACAATCCCATAATTTCAAAATTGATGTATCAAAACGTATAAATTGTAGATGATGCATTATATATGTGTAAGTTATTGATGTAGAGAGTCAGAAATTTTGTAAATGATATAATCTACCTTTCCATATTTTGATACGATCATTTTTTAATTCGGGAGATCATATAAGAATAAGGTGTCATTTTTTATTTTTTTGGATAAAAATAAAGGGTTATTTGTAATAGCTGAACAAGAATACGAGTTATTTGTCTTATTTAGATAAATATAAGAGGTAATTTGTAACTGTTTTCACCAAAATGAAATTTTTATTAAAATTGAGGTGTTGTTCGGAAAATTCTCGTAGTGCCTTACTCACAAGGGAAACTATGGAGCATACATTTTTAAAGAAAACTTTCATTTGAAAATAATTTTTTTATGAAGCTTTTTTTCTTCTCGTCTGATGCACCGTTTTATTCAGACTTTCTTAAAGTACTCTCCTCAGGGAAATCATAAGCATATATGGTCCACCTAGAGGAGAATCATTTAGATCTAAAAATGTGGTGCACCAAGAGGTGAATAAAGAGACCATTTATTATATTATTTTAACGTGACTTTTGTGACCAACTAAAGAGCACAAAAATCAAGGAATGCCTGAGTGAAATAGTCATTGGAGATCAAGTGGAGAGCCGTTGAAGATCTCATGTGGAGTGCGGTTATTTGAATATGGGATGATGGTATGCTTTTGAACAACTGGATGTCACAAGCAGTGACATCATCTATAAAAGTCATAAAGGATGATGAAAAAGCAACCAATTCAATATTCAAACCGAACACGAATTCTAGCAATTTCTTTTTAGATTTCATTAAACTTTGAATTTTCATCATCATTTTTAGTTCGGTTGTCACTTGAATTTTTTTTAGATTGTAGACATTCACTGCAAAGTTAATACAAGTTCATCATTTTTCCCTTAAATCTAGTTCATTTTTTTTTGTTCTTCAATTATTTCCTAAGGTCGACATCATTTTTTAGGTCTCTTTAATTCCTTACAATCTATTTGAATTTGAGTTTACATAGCACAAATCCTTTAGTTCGAAATACTATAATTCTCTAACACGTCCGAATTTCACTTAAAAGAGGTGAAACAAAAATTGGCACGCTCGATGGGGTTCCAATTACAATGTCGCCAAAGAAAAATGATGAGAAGAAGAACATATTTTGTAGCCAACTCTAAAGAAGAAGAGATCATGTCAACAACAATGCATATGGTTGAAAAAAATTGATGGGATGGAGAACTGCAGCCATAGAAGAGAATCATGGTTCTCTACAGAGACCTAAACCTCACCATTCTTTATTGCTTTAAGACAAGACCATTTTGAGAAATATCTCTGAATCTTCAATGTAGACTTCTTTCCACAAATTTGAATGATCTACTGTGTTCAAATCTTCAAAGGCACCAATGTATTGACTTGGTTCATCAACCTCTTGAGTTTTGATGGGGGTGCTGAGTTGATTCTTCAAAGATGGTCAACACTGATTGTCGAGCTTCAGACTTTGAGTTAGTATCATGCCAGATCTTGAGCGCTAGAATGAACTTTAGATCAGACTTCGAGTCAGTATCATGCCAGATACCGAACGGCGAATGAACTCTAGATCAAAAGGTGAAGTTGTACTGACTACAAGCTTAAGATAAAACAAACGGCCAGTAACTCCATGAAAGATTATAATAAATAGTTCAAGATTAGGAGTTGCCATTTTTCATAATTGAATTTTGACATTACTAAAAAAAGATGATTGAGTTTTCAACACTTATTCATATCTTGTCAGAGACCAACAAGCCTCACTTCATCCATAATACTCTTACCATTGAGAGCCCTTTTAATGCATGGAGTGGTTGTAGTTCCCTCCACCTTGTTGAAAAGGGCGTTTCGAAGAAGTCCTAATATTCAGAACCATTTGACTCCTCCAAATCTACATCCGAGCATGTCCGGGAAATAGTGGTTAGAGTATCCTTAGATGGATTTGCTTAGGAGGCTTATTTTCATCTCAAGGGTGTTTTCAGGATTCCTCCCCATGAAGTTGTTTCTCTTCATACTATTTTGTTTAACTAGCTCAAAGGGTGCAATGAATGGAGGAAGGGGGTTCAGGGAATGGAGCTTTGTGAGTACACCCTCACTTCCTCCATAATGCTCTTACCCTTGAGAGCCATTTTAATGCATGGAACGGAAGTAGTTCCCTCCACCTTGCTGAAAAGGGTGCTTCCATCTGCATTCCCACTCAAGCTTGTACAATATGTGTTCTTCTTAGGGCTAGTTTGGCATTTCTTTTCCAGTTGCCAAAAGCAGTGTTTAGTAAATGCAAAACAGCTTTATGAAAAAGTCGGGAAAACAGGGAAAGTTGCTTTCAGCAAAAGCTGAAATTTGTAGCTTTTGGGGAAAGCAACTGTTAGAACTTGTGCAGAAAGCTGATATTGATATTTGTTTACTATAATATTTTTAACTTTTAATATATTTTAATAAACACATTTTTTCTAGGGAAAAGTACAAATAAAACCCTGTGGTTTCACACTTTTGCAAATAGAGGAATGTGATTTCTTTTTTTGCAAATAGAGGAACGTGGTTTCAAACGTTAACAAAATCGCAGAATTCCTTAACACCGTTAAATAATGATGACGTGACAAGGGTACCATCGTCTTTTTACTTAAAAAAAAATAATAAAAAAACTATGTGGTTTCAATTTTTGCAAATAAAGGAATGTGGTTTGTTTTTCTTTGCAAATCTAGGAATGTGGTTTTAGAATTTTTACAAATAAATGAATGTGATTTCAAATGTTTGCAAATTAAATAATGAATTGAAGAAATTTTAGATAAAAAGTTTCGATAGACAAAAAGTAATAATATTGTAGCTGGTGGTTAATAATCATTGAAATTTCTTTCACTGAAAGTTAATATTATGATTTTCTCATAAATGATTTCGAAATGATTTATGAGAAAATCATAATATTAACTTTCAGTGAAAGAAATTTCAATGATTATTAACCACCAGCTACAATATTATTATTCTTTTATTATTCTTTGTCTATCGAAACATTTTATCTAAAATTTCTTCAATTCATTATTTAATTTGCAAATATTTGAAATCACATTCCTTATAATATTAACTTTCAGTGAAAGAAATTTCAATGATTATTAACCACTGGCTACAATATTATTACTTTTTGTCTATCGAAACCTTTTATCTAAAATTTCTTCAATTCATTATTTAATTTGCAAACATTTGAAATTACATTCTTTTATTTGTAAAAATACTAAAACCACATTCCTAGATTTGCAAAAAAAAAAACCACATTCCTTTATTTGCAAAAACTAAAACCACATAGTTTTTTTATTATTTTTTTAAGTAAAAAGACGATAGTACCCTTGCCACGTCATCATTATCTAACGGTGTTAAGGAATTCCGCGATTTTGTTAACGTTTGAAACCACGTTCCTCTATTTGCAAAAAAAGAAACCACATTCCTCTATTTGCAAAAGTGTGAAACCACAGGGGTTTTATTTGTACTTTTCCCTTTTTTCTATTTATTTCATGCCTTTTAGAATTTTTGAAATGTGTTTACCAAACACTTCACAACTTTTGTCTGCTTTCTCCTAACAACACTTTCGTCAACAACAACTGCTTCTCCCCACAACAATGTCAAACTGACCCTTAATGCACAAAGTGGCTATAACTCCCTCAACATTAGCCTTCAGATCCATCTATAAGTCCCTGATACAGCTGACAATAACAAGTTTTGGTACGTCAGTGGATTTTAGGCTCTAATGGCACTTTGGAGATTTATCAAGTTTGTTCATGCTTGATATGCCTAATGGAATTAGAAGCTTCTTCTTTGAAACCCTAATGGTACTCAGAGCGTGTACTAGGGCCTTCGGATCACCTACAAATAGGTACCATGGAAAGCATTAAAAATACACCTATGTATGAGGGAGGGAGGGAGGGAGGGGGGGGGGACACGATCTTGAATTAACACATACTCTTTGAAAGTGAAACATTGGGGCCATAAAGCACTACTTCACCATGTGCATTTTTGGTAACCGAAGGTTGTCGTGATATGATCCTCCTATTAACATGTGGAAAGAAAAAATGAAGATGTATGCTCCCTAAAAGGACCTAGGCATCTTTCTCTTCCTCATTCAAGCCTCTAGATTTTTGCCAAATGCTCTTCGAGCGTAGATTCAGACTCCACATCATCCTGATAGGAATGTTGTCGGGATACAATCCTCCTTCTAAAGTAATCTCGGGCAAAGAACCATTTGTTCATCTAGGAACCTTTCAGATTTATCCTTCAAGAAGAGAGAGAACAAGGAGTGAAAACCATCAAACTAATTCCTCCCCAAGTTGTAGCATAGAAACTCAATAACACGGCCGAAATATGGGTCTTGAAAGAGTGATTTTGTGGATCTTCACATATTTTGGTAATGGTTAGGAGATCTAACAATGAATTTGGACGAAGTTGTCTTGGCACAGCTGGAACTCAGTCAATAGCCTCACCATGCTAGTTCAATTGGGAAGACGAACTCCCAACTCAAAAAACTTGTTGTCACCCCAAGGAAATTACTGTTGTCTTCGGCCAACACTTAAATTATCTATACTCTCTCTCGGTGCGAGCGTAGATTAGTCTAGCGTAATGCTAGCTGAGGATACCACGTGGTTAGACAAAACGAGAAAAAAAGCTCAAAGTTCGGAGTAAATAGGAAAAGAAAAAACAATTCAAAAAAGTTGTAATGATGATTTGAATTAGTAATTGCACAAAATGATTGAACTAAAGTTTCAGTTTCTTTATCAATAAGAGTTGGTCCAAGTGATAAGATACTATATCTTCTGCTAGAAAGGTTTGAGGTTCGAGTCTCCACTTCGTCAAAATTTAGCTCTTATTGATAAACAATCTATAAACTCTACAGTGAATCCTTATCGAAATCTGTAGTTTGTCCTGACTTTGCTTGTGGATAAACCTATTCTTTTGCTAACTTTTTGTGAAAAAAAAAAAATTTCAATTTCTTTTGAATATATAATTTTTTTATAAATAAATTTGTGAAAAGTTGGATAACTCCAACTGAAACTACAACCAGTTGGTTCTTAAATATATTAGATTACCATCCTGATATGGCATCATGATTATTTAACTTTTTTCTTAATTAGAGATATATTCATAAAAATAATTCTAGTCACTCTCTTTACAATATAAGTCCAAGTTACTATATGTTTTAAAGTTTTAATTAATGGAATAGTCAACAATTTGAACTTTATATGTAGAACATTAATTTGTTAGGTGTATGTGAAAGAAAGAAGCATTAAACTAAAAATAAATTTTGTTATTTGAAAGACTCCAACAATACTCTGCAATTTCTTTCGGAAACTAAATATATCATGAAACATTAATTCAACTTTGTTTGTTTTTCTGAAACCAAAGGGAACATCAACACGAGGATCCCATAATTAAGTATGAATTAAAATAAATATAGTAATATATTTATTGTTTATTCTTAATACATAAAATTATTACTTTCCAATAAGTTTCTTACATGCTTTAAGGATCCTGCTTCTTGTATTCTTTTTCTTGACAGATCTAGATTTACTCACAAGACCATCAGGATTAAGATCAGCATCAGCATCAAGATCAAAATCAGGATGATGATGTGTGGTGGGTGATGGTACTGAAGATTGATCATGGATCCTGCAATACCTATCACTCACAGAAGTAGATCTTCTTATTGAAAATGCTTTCTTCATTGTAGAAGCTGCAGCAGAAACTGATGAATTCCTCTTCAATCTTGATCTTGCTGCTGCCAATATCTCTTCTTCATTCCTTATAATATCCTTATTCCTCATTTCTTCATCTTCTTCAAACCCGATAAACGGGTTATCTTGATTCTTCTTCACACTAGTATTCTTTGAATTCTTGCTTTTGATGATCTCATTAGTACTAATTTCTTGGAGTTCTGGCGGTTCTTTATCGGTTTTCTTGCAACTCATTGTTTGATGTTCTGGAGATGTTAAGTGTTCCAAAGCCTCCTTAGATCTTGTAGGAGAAGGAGAGTGAACAATCTTCATCTTTGAATACCCTTTCATGTTCTTTCTTATTTTTATTTTTCTTTCGAGAAGAAAATGAAAAACAAGAAAGAAAAAAAAAAAGGGTTAGGAGTGGGGGTCGGGGTGGGACTATGAGTTATGAATTTTGTCAATCTTCAAGGTTTTAAAGATAGGGAGGAGGAGCCTCTTACTCTAGACAAAATATTATGTAGGTGAGACCTAAAAATCTCTAAAATGATAATAAAAAAATACCTTAAACAAACATACAAATAAATATATTTCGATAAATATATCTTCAGAAAATAATGAATAACAATAATTGTGCTTACACCGTTACGGAGACTATTTTAATGAGAGTATATAAGGATATGACTGAGAAAGTATGAATGTTATGAGTTAAAATATTGAAAAGATATATTTTTTTTTTATGTAAAATGAAGAATGGTTTTCTAAGTATATTTATATACAGTAATCGGATTTAAATTTTGTTTAATTAACAATATGATTGAGTTGGCTTGTTAACTAGTTTAGTAATAATAATATTATTATTGTACTAGAAAATTGTTAGGAAAATAACCTCCTCCTACCATATTAAGTCCTCCAACTTATAGCTGAACCCAAAAGTTAATATTGAAGAAAAAGTCAAATTCATTCTAATCTATAGTATGGTAATAAGAATGGTTATATTGTTATATCTTTCTGTTTCTGGTGTAATTTGTGTTGCAATTCATCTTTTTCAGACCCAAAATTTATTTTTCTTAACTTCAATTTGTTTTCATCATATTATTTTTTGAACAGAAGCATCCTATTTTTTTGGAAACACAGAAGCATCTTATTTGTTTTTGGAGAAATTTTAAAATACTCTTAAAATACGGATGACGTGGTACTCCAAACTAATAATTCAATGACACATCACATATGTTAGTATCTAAAGTTGATGATTTAGGATCTAGAGTTTAGTTTTTAGAGTCTAGGTTTTTATTTTAGAATCTAGAATTTTATATAAATTATTAACTAAAAATAATTTTTTAATTTATTACACATTGTCAAAATCTTATTGGTTGATGTAATATATATCGACAATTTATTGGTTTGAAGTACCACGTCATCGTGCTCTAGATTTATACTAAAATCTCTCTTGTTTTTACTATTTCACTCAACTGTTAAAAACTTATATATAACATAAATAAAAAAAATAATAAATTTTAAATTTTTATGATGTATTTGATTTTCCATTCGGTTTTCGAATCTACACTGGACGAACTAATCCGAATTAGGAAGGATCCAAAAATTATAATGTTTAAATACCTCTCAGTTATCGTTGTAGGGATAGACCCGCAAACCTCTCAATTAAACGCAGTCCATTCAACTAACGATTAGTTATTTTTATGATGTTATCATATATATTATATTATAAAACAAAAAATTGCAAAACTTGTTGTGCATAGCCAATCGCCACTTACAGAATACATTTTTAATTTTTATAATGTTTACATATATAGACATATTTTATAGTGTGGGCCGGTGTCGGTAATTGTATTATATACATATGGTGTAGGCTATGATCACTTTGTTTTTTCCTTACTTTGTATATACTTTGTCTTTTTCACCATTGAATTAGTTTTTAACCCATAATCCAATGGTTGACAAAACAAAGTAAGGGTTACTTTATGAAAAACAAAGTGACCATAGAATATCCCTTTAATTCTTGTCCATTATTGACATATTTTATATAGATGACAACATGTAGGCCGAAACAATGGTAAACGAATTATTTTTTGGGGTGACCTTGTTACTTGATATGGGAAAAGTAATTAAGTTGACGATGACATTTTAATTTTTTGGCATATAAATTTTTCTAAATTTTGGAAGAAATTTGAGTGGAAAATGGTCCGACAAGTTCATACATTGCACTATTGCATAAAGGTCCATTTATTTATCTTCATCCATAAATATTAATAACTTTTACTATATAGACTGGGTAAACTAGACCCAACTAACAAAATTAAAAAAAAAGGCAAAAATCATATCTGACACCTACAATCTTTTATTTTTCAGTTCATTAGACTCGAATTTTCATTTTGATAGATTAAACTCTCTTTTTTCTACTTTGAGTAGTGTTAACCTCGTTGTTAATAGTTCTAATAAGATTGTGATACAACCTCCGTCCAAAACCGAAGTGGGTTTATTTCAACCAATATAATTACCAAGTGACACATGGTGAGAAAAAAAAACATCAGAGCGCTCTCATCTTCCATTTTCTCCATCGATATATTTAAGACATCAAGTTAAAGTAGAGAGAACAATTTCTCTCAATTGAAACATGCCGAAAACATCTAAAATATTGAAATTGACTACTCATGCTTCCTAATTTCAATGTGGGAGAACTATTTTCCAATGAAATCAATACCGGGTGAAATTTGTTATTTAACCAATTGAATTAATAACTCGAGCTGATAGTTAATGCCAAGTTATGATTTATATATTAATATTTTCTCTCATACCTCCTCATGATGCAAATGTATATAGAGGTTGTCAAGAATCGAACTCAGGACCTTTCGATCGGAGAGACTCTGATCCCAGTTACTTAACCGATTGAACAAAAAGCATCGAGCTGATAGTTAAGTCCTAGTAATAGTTTATAGGCAAAAAGCATATTTAGGCCCTTGATCAATTCAATTTTTCTTGATTAAGCCCTTGATCATTTAAATAGATAGATTAGGCCCTTGATCAATGATTTTTGATTTCTTTAGACCCTTTTTGGATGTCTCAGTTATATAAGTCCGTTAAATTCCACGTCACCCGCCACATATACCGCCATATCACATATATTTTTCCTTACAATATGCCACATCATCCCTCAACTAATTGATCAATATCCTCTCAAAAAAAACCCTAATTTATTTACTGACGGCACGTAGAGCCGTCTTCCTTCCGAAATAACAAATTCAAAGAAATTTAGCTTACTGTCTCCTTCAATTACAAGTCCATTGGCTCAAGTATGTAATTTCAATTCCTATACTATTTTCTTTCTCTATCAAAAATTGTTTATTTTTATTTCTTGTGATTAATGGAAGGTTTCAAGTCTGTTTATTGAGAAATACTTGAATTTCATTACCTGTTCATATAGAAATATTTTCTTGAAAAGCATATTTCAATTGGGCCACGATGAGATTCATTTTATTTTATTTTTTGAGTATTTAGGGCTTTTTGGGCATTAAAGTTAAATTAGTTGAGGGTTAATGTGACATTTTGTTAGGAAAAATATATGTGATGTGGCGGGTGATGTGTCATTTAACGGACTTATATATCTGAGACATCCAAAAAGGGTCTAAAGAAATCAAAAATCATTGATCAATGGCCTAATCTATCTATTTAAATGATCAAGGGCTTAATCAAGAAAAATTGAATTGATAAGGGGCCTAAATATGTTTTTTTCCTAGTTTATATATTAATATTCTGTGACAAAATTGACTTCTACTACCTTCTATATGCGGGCTACTTATCAAAGAGATAATTGTAAAAGATTCAAATGGAAAAACTGAAGTAAAGATGTATAAAACTTTTGTTACGATCGCAAACCAAGATTTCAACCTTATAACGTTTCGTATGTAGCTGATTTTGGGGGTTCCTAATTTTGTTCCTCTGCCTTAACAATTTATTAAGGAAGTATATATGATAGTGAGTATAGAGAGAAGGGGAAATCACATAGATTGAAGAAGAGAGACACTAACGGTGGTTATGATTTTTTTAATGATTGTCATTTGGAGTTTTTTGTTTTTAAGAATATATAATTAAGTTTTGAGTTGCCACGTTTATAATTGGAATATTTTTATTGTTTTCATAAAATTTCGGTTATTATTTAAAGTTCATCTTTTTATTGATTTCGGATAATTATGTAGGTGACATTTGGCTGTCACGTGTCCACTTGTTTTAATTAGTAATATAATTGAGTGCTGACGTCATCATTTCGGTGAAATTGGTGGCCGAATCCGACCATAGTGATTTTATTGGCGGATATCGTTAATTTAGTAACTTTATTTGTTGAAAAGGTACTTTAGTGGCCGTGATTGTACAAACTATCTACTTTAGTGATCATGTTAACTCTGCATTTAACTCATATTTATAATTATAGACATACTTACGAATATCTTTTGGATGTTTCCTATGGTTGGGTAACCTCATGAAGCAAGAATAACGATTACCATCTTGAACCTATTTCCAATAATGCGGATAAGCTTCTTCCCCATCCATGACCCTACGAAAAATGGATATGGAATTCTCCGATTCTGGTGGAGCGTGTGATCCAAATATTATTATATTCTTTTGATAGTACAATTTTAAATAACACTAAAGAAAAACTATGTATATAAAGTTACTAATGGAAAATATCCTCTTTACGGGAACCTAAATATCCTAATTACATAAAGAATGAGGACAGGTTTTTTTCTCTCATTTCATCAATGGGAATGAGAGATTAGTACTCATCTTAAGTTTACCTCATTTGCAACCCTATATTTGGAACGCTAACAAAATCTCTAAATTTAATTTAAAGATGGAATAGCCATATATCTATTAACAAGGTTGCAGATTGGTGAGCAAATTTTACGGAAAGTGTTTCCATGGGTTATCACGAGTGTGATAGGCCCCTTGCATGCCTCCAAAATATTCTGCAAGCGGACAAGTGTGACATTGGCACGCCTCGGGCTATTCGTTTCTAGTTTGTTTCATGTTTTGTTTTTTCTTTTCTCTTCTTGTTAGGAGTCTAGGCACTTCCTCTTCAAAAAGAAAAAAAACAATTATATAAAAGAACATTAACATTAATTAAAATACACAATAACATTATTCGAAAACAAAGTAAATGGTGTTATGTTTGGGGTTTCATTAAATGTAGCACCCCATTCTATTAAATGTAGCACCCACCAACCTTTTCATTCCAAATATACCCTCTATCTACCCTCTTCTCCCTCCGTACAACATTTCATTTTCTTTCTTTTTTTTCAAATCTTCTCTGCTTTATATTTTCTTTATTTTTTTTTTATTTTTTCACAAAAATCTATAAGTTTTAGGTTTTAAGACATGGATAATGCGGGACCGTTACGGGAAAAAGATAAAAAAGGTTAGTTGTTACGAATTTTTTTATTGAAATTTTTGGACTAATCGGGTAAATTAGTTTTTCCGACGGCGATGATGGGGATGGCTGCCGCCGGCGACTCTGTCAGTCCGGCCGGCGACTGTCCGAACTGACACCTATCCCGCCACCGTCGCCGGAAAAACTCAAAATTTAATTTCAAAATATAAGGCCGGAGGTAAATTAATTCTATTTATTTTTTTTGGGAAAAATATTTGTTGCAGAATTGAAAATTAGGTTTATTTGTTACGTATTACCGTGAAAAATGTGCGTTTATGAGCTAAACGGTATTTGTTGAAAATATTATTTGTTATTTATTGTTGAACTGTTCTGAATTTACTGAACTGGCGGGAAAAATGTTTAAATTTTTTGTTTCTGAACTGCTCTGAATTTATTGAACTAATGATTAATGTTGAAATTAATTAGGTTATTTGAACTGTGCTGAATATGTTGAAATAAATTTGTGAATTTGAGCTCTGATGAACACAAATAAATTAGTTTATCAGAATTGCACTGAATTTTCCGATATCTATTTAAAATTTCAAAAATGAATGAATTTGCTGAATTGACATGAACTGAACTGCCGAACTGTATTAAAAATTTCAAACTGGAATGAATTTGCTGAATTGTCGTCAGCTCGGATACATTCAGGGGATTCCGCCGGCTATCCCCACACTGTTGAATGTCGTTAGGGAATGGAATGCCTACAAGTACACTGTTGAGTTTTATCAGGTGGTTGCAGTAGACGCTTGAAAGACGCACCTTGCGGGATTATATCGTTTACCTGTTCATCTCATGAAGAAGGTTGGATCTGATTACGACGTTTGTGTTCCGGAGTACTTGGAGTGGTACACTGACGTTTCACATCCTCGACTTCTCCCCTCTATCTACTAATGACTATGTAAGTCGTTTAATATGTATTTTTTATTTTAAACGTTTATTCAGTAATACTAATATATAATTCTTAATATTGTAGGTCGGTCAACTTTCAGAATTGTTGACTGAGTCGCTTCAGCTAGTTCATCCCGAGACTCGCCAGTTGGAGTTGACCGAAAAATTTCACGATATCCATTCAAGATGGAATTTTGGACAGTAATCTTGATGAGATGAAGTTGATCAGTTTATTATTATTGTTATGTAACCGAATATCTTATTTGTTTTATGTAATTGAATATTTGTTTTAGACTATATATTCGTTTTATGTAATTGAATATTTTATTTGTTTAGACTATATTTTAAAGAAAGATATTATAACGAGTTTACGTTATGAAAATTGAATTGTTAAAAAAATAATATTGTTATGAAAAATTGTTAATAAAATCGATTTATTGTCAAGGAAAAATATTATAACGAGAAAAACTTTGTTACGGGGTGATTAGGAGATTTTTTTTAAGACGGGACAGAGTAGTCCCCGGTGGACTACCATGTTAGGAAAGGGTAGTCCACGGGGGACTACCCTGCAGCAATACGGGTAGTCCATGAGGGACGACCCGTATTGCAGCAGGGTAGTCCCCGTTGGACTACCCTTTCTAAACAGGATAGTCCACCGAGGACTACTCCGTCCCGTATTAAAAAAAATCTTATATTCACTTTGTAATAATATCTTTCCTTAAATTGTTCTCGTTAAAATATTTTTCCTCAATAATAATTTAATTTTATTAACATTTTGTCATAACAATATTTAATTTTAACAATTTAATTTTCATAACAATATTCCGTTATAATTTCTTTTATAACAATTTTCATAACAATTCAATTTGCATAACAATATTCCGTGAATTGTCAAATCAGTCAGTGTGTTGTAAACTCATATCGGACTAGTTTAGGCATAAGACATTCGTAGGAGCCAAATCAGAGTGACTTGAAGAAGTTTTGAAATACGGGAAGGAGGTAGTCCCCGGTGGACTACCCTGTCTTAAAAGGGTAGTCCACGGAGGACTACTCCGTCCCGTATTTCAAAAAAATTTATATTGTCTCCGTAACAATGTTTTTCTTTAAAATTTTCTCGTTAAACTATTTTTCCTTTAACAATAATTTAATTTTATTAACATTTTGTCAAACAATATTTCGTAACAATATTTTTCCTTAAAAGTTCAATTTTCATAACAATGTTCTGTTACAATATTTTTAATGAACTATTGTTGTGTTGTACTTCCACTAAGTGCATGCATCACCGACACAAAAGTTGCTACAAGACCGGCGGGTGAGCTCGTCTATTTCCATTTAACTATTTACCGACATTTTATCCGTCTGTATTTTCGACCCAACGGCCCCTTACCACCAATACTCCATTTTGGAGAAGATATCGTCACCCGTGCGTTGCCAATTGGGATACAATCTACGGAGATAGAATTCAACAATGGATTAACTTAAGAGGAAGGTCGGACTGATGTAATAACTTAATTTTAATGTTACGTTATGTTGTTTACGTTTTATTTAATTTTAATGTTACGTAATGTTCTTTACGTTTTATTTTAATAAAATAAATTTTAATGTTACGTTATGTTCTTTACGTTTTATTTTAATGTTATGTAATGTTTTTATGTTTTATTTTGATTAAAATATCAATAAATTAAAATATTATAAATCTAAATTAAATAAAAACTTTGTATAATTTTAATTTTTGTCAAAAGAACATTAAATATTATAACAATAGTAGTTTAGTAAGTTCACAAAGAAAAAGTGAAAAAAGTAGATTTAAAAAATATAAAAAGAGACTATATATAATAGAAAGGGGACTATGTTCAAGAGTTCACTATGTTTTGTTTATTTCTCAGCTTCAAAAAGTAGTCATAGTTATTGAAGTACATTAATGCACATATACCTTAATCACCAATTAATAAGATATCGGTCAATTTAGCTCGCTCGGCTCCCTTTTTCCAAACCCTAGACGTTAGAGAAAGTTTTTGTTGTTCATTCAAGTTTTGGAGTTTTCTTCCGGATAAAAGTTGGAAGATAAACCCCTTCTTCATTTTAGTTTGCTTTCTCTTTATCGAATAAAATCTTCATTTCATCTTTTTATTATGGTTAATATGATAGTTTTTTTTGTTTGTCCACCTTTATGAGTAGTATTGATATGTCCACCTTATGAGTGGTAGTGTTTTGTCCACCTTCAAGTTTTTTTAGAAGATGCGGTTCATTTGACGAAAGTTCTTTCTATTCCGGAAGCGCTTAGTTGGATCACAACGAATGGTTGGTCTGATGTTCAAGTTGAAGCGAACTCTCAGATTCTTGTTCAATCAATGGCTCGCACACCAGAGATTTCTTCGCCTTATGTTGTCATGGTCAAAGATTGTAGGTTTTTGCATAAAGACTTGTCTAACAACTTTTTAGTTTATGTTAAGAGATCTATTTATATGTAACGGCGCATATTGTAGTCAAATCAATGTCTTGTAATGCTCTTGAAACTTATTCTTAATTAATATATTTTTTTTATTATATAAAAAAGAGTAAATGGTGTTATAATACCAATACTAATGAGGAATTAAAATGGTATTAATAATAATAAAAATAATTTCACACAATTTAATCACATTATGATTATCGACCGTAAGAGGAGAAACATCAATGGGATCTTGCATTCGATAAACATTCTCACACTCAATAACTTTGTTAGTTCCATCTCTAACACGATCAATTACATCTCCATACGCTCTGTTTATGGCCGCTCTAAGTGCTTCCGAGAATCTCAAAATGGCAAAGTGATAATCGGATTCGCAGAGGTCGATTCTAGTCTTTCCGACAGGATCGGTGATGGTACCAGCAATAGTAGGTATTGTGTCGGATGTAGACCTTGTCTGACTAAGTGTAAATGAACAAATAAGCATTACTAGTCCATTAAGATCAAAGACATAGCTACGGTTGTCCTTATCAAAAGTAGTGGTGCAGAAATTGTAGTCTTGTGTTTGCTTGCATATCTTTTCTACTAATTCTCTATCTCCTTTTGTTTCCACAACAAAATTAAACATCAAGAGAAGGAGAATTAGTGGGAGATTTAGAGAAGCCATATTTCTGTTTCTATGTATTTTTTAGTATGAAATGAAAATAGTAGTAGTAGTAGTATTTTTGATTTTGTGAATCGTAAGAGATTGAATTACAACAACGCTTACATGGAAAGAACACATACAAAAAATCCATCAATGGTCAATGGTTAATTAATGAGGAAAGGATCAATCAAGATTAATGAGGAGAAACCCCTCATTCATTGAAATTAACCCGTTACTAGAATTGCATGATAAATTTAAATATTATACCATACAAACACGGATCCGTTAATTTTACAAAAAAGATATTGTTAAATTTTAGAAAATGCTATTAACCACCAATCAATGTCTTGGTGGTTATTACATTCCATTAGGGAGTGTGAGGTCATGAGTTGAAATCCTAAAAAGTGAACTCTAATGTCATTTTATAAGAATAATTCAATAAATATTTTGAGAATACCATTTATTTTCTCTCTAAAAAAAAGTTTTAATATATGCAGCCCTGTATATAAGCTATGCAAGTGAATATTATCTTGTATTCAATGCTTGCATATTTTTTAAACTATTTGTTTCAAATTTATTTATGTTAACAAAATAATCTAAATCTATAAAAATCTAATACAATCTAAATTATCAAAATTAACATATGCACTAATTATTTTAGGGTTAAAATTTCAATAATTTGGAATTTAGGATCTCAAATTTAGGATTCAATTAGGGTTTAGCGTTTAGTTTATGTAGTTTAAGTTCAATAAATAGGATCTCAGGTTCACCAATTTCGGGTTTAGGGTTTAGAGTTTGTAGGTTTAGGGTATTGGATCCATGGTTTAGGGTCTATAATTTAAAAATTATGATTTAACTCTAAAATAATTGATGCTTTTATTTTGTGTTATGTCAGTTTGTATATATTAAATTTTATTAGATTCTTACCATAAATGGATTTTGAAATAATAGTTTAATAAATGTAAAAACATTAAATATAAATATAAATTCACTTGTATTTAATACTTATATGCAACCCTTAGGACTACATATATCGAAAAAAAAAAAACCATTTTTTTTATAATAATTAATTTTCACATAAGGAGATTATTTCCTCCCAAAAAATATAAGGAGATTATTTGGGAAGTCCATAAATAGTTATAAACAAATAAATTATTTTTTATTTTTTTGAGAGTTTCACTTCTTCGATTTTGTAATTCAAATCCAAGAACTTATGATATCTTTAGAATTATAGCAACCACTAAGTTATTGTTTGATGGATAAATAAATAAATTGTAGTAACAATATTATTTTAGATAATATTAATTATTTGAGTTCTGTATGTTGAACTCATTATAAGTTATTTTGACTTCTTTTTTTACGAATAAATTATTTTGAGTTGAGGTTTCGAAGGTGCCAACCTAGTTGGGATGTCCAACCCTCTCTTTCGCTAGCCTCCCGCCTTTCATTCAAAAAAAATAAGTTATTTTGACTTGATAAATGGTAAGACATTGTATCAGTGTTATTTTTTTGACAACCACATTGTATTAGTGTTATTGATATTTTACAATGAAGCATGTGTATTTCGTGCTGCCAAAAAAGATAATTATGTTTATATGCTGTAAACTTAACTTTAAAACCAAGATGATGGAACCAAAAGTTCTTGGCTTCTGAGAGATTTTACTATGTGTTTGACTTATAAATGACGTGGTATGCCGAATTTATAATTTGTTGATACGTAACACTTCAACCAATAACAAGTTGACACTATATAATTAATTAATAATGTATTGTTTAGTTAAATTATTTATATAAAATTTTAGACACTAAAAACTAAACCATAAACCTTAAATCAAGAACTTGACGTGCTAACATAAATTGTACGTCATCAAAGTTATAGATTGGGCGTGGATGACGTGGTATGCTCCGCATCTAAAAACTCGTGAAACCTATTTTGATGCCAGTGATAAGTTTGGAACCCAATACTTGCTTATTGGAATTTTTGGCAACACTTGCTCAGTGTAATTAAAACATACCTTTTGTTCTCTTCTTACATAAGTAGAGCTACATCATAAGATTAATGAAAAAAAATTATAAAATCACTGCAATTAAAGTTAGTAAAGATGAAATGAAAGCATGGAAAAAGAAAAAGCAAAAACAAAAGCTCATATAGATAGAATGGAATAGAAATTCATCTCCTTTCTCTTTCTCCTACTCCAGCTTTCACCATTTTCGAGGGGTATTCTTTTTTGAATACTCAGTACTCACCCCTTTTTCTTTTGTTATGTTGTTTTCTACCTAGCTTGCTGCTATATATACTATTTTGGAAAAACTGGTCTGGTCCACCACGTGATACTGATTTCTAACCAATAGTATTTCTAACACATTTTAACTTTATCGTATTTACATTGTTATTTTATTAGTGTTATAATAAATGTTGAAATTCCATTGGTTAAAAACAAGTGACACGTAGACCAGACTCATCATAGAAATTCTCGCAATTTTGTGTTTTGTTTTTATTTATTGCAGAGGCTGTCCCCTTATGCTTATTATGCATGGACTATATAGTATACTTGGTCTCTCCAGACATCCCAAATTATTTCACCCTTTACCTTTTACTCTGTTTTCATTTTGCATTTAAAGCTATATAAATAAATATAATAAGCTGCAGGTGTAATATATAGCAATTATACCTATATAACCACTCCACTGGCACTTGTTGTTTAGCTAGCTTTGGTCATTACAATAATTTTCTTTTCTTTAAATGGGGAAGATCAGAGGAACCAAGTGGTTAGCTGCAGTTAAAAGGGCCTTCAGATCTCCCAACAAGATGAAGACTACTAGTAAGAGAGGAAATCAAGAACTAGAGGAAGAACAAAAGGTGAATTTTTTTATGTATTTTGTAAATATACTCTCATTTTTTGTCCTAATTAAATGAGTTTGTTGTCTGAATAATAAATTTGTTGAATTATGCATGGGGTTATGTAATGTAATAGAGGAGAGGGAAAAGAAGATGGATATTCAACAAGGGTGCAAGTAGTCAAGAAACAGTTATTCTACATGATTGTGCTAATAATAACACACCACAAGCAGAAGAAGCAGTCGTGGAAGTGGACGAGGAAGAGGGTAGGCTGACATTAAGGCCTAATTCCCTCTTTCTGAAGCAACACATTGCAGCAGCTATTTCTATTCAGACTGCGTTTAGAGGATACCTGGTACGCTACGAATTCATAAAATTACTATATAGACTTATAGAGTGCATTAGTTAAGTGATGTGAATCCTGTGTTTGAAATGAAATATATAACTGAAGGGAAGAAGAGCAGGAGTAGCACTAAGGGGAGTGGTGAAGCTGCAAGCATTAGTGAGAGGACAGAATGTTAGAAAGAGAGCAAAGATGACATTTCATTGCATGCAAGCTCTTATGAGACTGCAACATCAACTTTTGACCCAACAAAGAAACAGGCTTTCCTTTTCTGAAGGATGCACTCATTTAAGTGATCGTCATTTGGAATTACAAGAAGATGAACCATTTCACCAGGACATTCAGGTCATGTTGCTGCACGATAATATCCCATTCAAAACAGACAACTCACTTGCCCATGCTTTCTCTCATAAGGTACGTACTCCGGTTTCTTCTTCTTTTTTATGCTGTTTTTTTTATACTTATCCATATACATATTCTAGATTTGCTGCTCCTAAATATGATTAATGTTTTTGTTTTTTTAAATAAAGATATGGAGACCCAGAAGAGAGACATATGCAAGTGAAGGAGAAGGAGAAGAGAAAGGCAGATGGTTGAAGAGATCATCATCACCAACACCAAGAGATCCAATCAAAATAGTAGAAATGGACACCAACTCATCTCAACCTTACCTTCATTTTCATCATTTCTCAACCCCCAAATCTAATAATCTATACCCCCAAAGGCTTAGGCCTACTACTTATTCACCATCCACACCCTTCCCGTTCGATCAACCCTGCTATTCTTCAGCTACGCCTCGGTGCTCTTCAACTCCTAGTTACATGGCTGCAACTGCATCTACTAAAGCTCGTTTTCGATCTCAAAGTGCGCCAAGACAAAGGCTGTCTTTTTCATCCCCAGACAGGGAAAACAAAGCCTCTTCTGCTAAGAAACGCCTTTTTTTCCCAGAAACACCCAATGCTTGCAGCCGCAACCATTAGCAGGTGGTAACGGCTATCAATCCTAATTCCTGGGAAACAAATGCCTATGAAGGGTTCTTTGACCCTCTTTTGATACAATTTTCAGTCACTCAACGTATAATATATGTATGCAATTTACTCTATTCACAGTTTGCAGTAGAACTAATTCATTTACTCTACTCACAGTTTTTAGTAGAAATAATTCATTAATAGTTTCCGACGTGAATCTGGATTAAATAATGATGTGTTTGAGATTGTAATTTTAGTAACAAAACTTCAGATATATACATTGTTCTTAGTCAAACATAGTCATTCTAAAATCATAGTCTAGTGAATTAGTAGGTCCTTGTCTGTTAGAGAGCGTAAGGTATATAGAACTAAATTCACTCCAATATGATAATGTTACAGAAACTAGGGAGGTTCATGTCTCTTATGGAAAGAGAGATCCTTTAAGGAGATGAATCAATCAGGCTTCAGAACTATGAACTTTGCCAATCGAGAATGAAAAACTGTGCCACCCGGGAATGCAAAAGTTGGTATTTTCAGCTCAGCCGCACCAACCCTTAGGAGGGTGGTGCCGCCCCCTATTGCTTGAAAACTTCAGCCACGAGTAGCAAAGCGCCTAGCTACTAGTCCACATTACAAGATTCAGCATCATGTGATGCAATCTTTAAATTGAAAATAACTATCCTCGACAGGAAAAGAAAAACAATAATAACCCAACTAGAAAACAGTTGTTGAAGAAAAATAAATGCAGAAATAATACTCAAGAAACTTGGTCTTAAATTACAGCATAATTATGAATGCAGCACTAGTGATTGTGGACGAATTACTGCTTTGAAAACAATTTATGATAGACCAACTTGCAATCTGGAAATTCTAGTTGCTTCTCAAAGTTAACATAACAATCTCCAAATTAATGCACTTGAAGTTGGAATAACATAACTCAAATGCCTAGAAAAGAAATTTAATACAGGAGATTAATTTTCAGAGAACAAAATCTGTACGTAGCTTTGTCGTTGCTTAAACTAGAGGTGCCCAGCCATTCCGGCGTGCAGGGGGTCAAAAACAATTTCCTGGCTCCCAAAGCTCTAAGGGCTGACTCTGCCACTGATTGCCTTCATGGCTTCCAAGTTGCAGTTCAACCACCTACTAGACTTTGGAAAAAATGAGACCCATGTAAGTCATACAGAATGCAAATTTTGAACTAATATGAGATGCGATCATTAGCAGAAGTATATTATAGGTGAGAAATTTAGCAATAATATGTATTGACATGTATATCAAACAAGAATTTGTCATCACAACTGTAACGACTTGGTCTTGAGAGGATAGCACCAGGGTGGTCGGCCTACGTAATAAGCTATGTCTACGGAGGCTGGAATGAACTTTTAATCCCATGCAGTAAAAATGAGAAGTAACTAGGTTCCATATTAAGGTGTTTTTCCAGTACATGTAGATGAGTTTCTTAGCATAACCATGAGTATCGTATTGACGTTTGTGGCATCTAGGGGTGCCAACGAGCCGAACCTAGGTTAGCTCGGTATTGGCTCGTTATAGTCTCGAGTCGAACCCTCTCCAACCGAGCTTTGACTGAACTTCAATCGAGCCAAGCTTGACCCAGCTTTGGCTAAACTTCGACTGCACCGAGCTTTTACCGAAAGTTCAAACAAAATTTGTCTTACATACATATACTATATGCCATATAGTTCAGTTTAGCTCGACTCGGCAATGGTTTTTCACTTTAGTGCATCTGACACTTTAACCTTATTTTTAATTTATTTATTTAGTAATCAGTACATTTATTTATTATAAATTAGACATAAAAATATGTCATATACTATGCATTTCATTCATCTAAGTTTAAGATATACAATATTTATATTATTTAAAAGAAAATTAAAAATTGATTAATATTTATGGCAATGAAAAATAAATTGAGGTAAGAGAACTCGTGTTCAGGCTCGTTAATACTCCAGCTAATCCTGAACTTCTGAACTTGAGCTGAGCCATATCGAGTCAAGCGCCGACCGAACTTTGACTAAGCCAAGCTCAAACTGTTTGCGAACTACGTAGGCTCGTTGGCACCCCTAGTGGCAGCCACTTACATGCTCTTAATTAGCTTTGCTTTTCAAATCAGGACATGTTTTAGAATGAAAGTCCTCTGTACTGTATTGCATTTTGGGTTTCTAATGCAAGTGCTTATTATCCTAATTCTTCTTCTTAAAATTCTCTTTTGGCTACTTAACATAAAGCAACAGCTGGAATCGACACACCAGCATCCAGCGATTTTTCAAAATGCTTTAGAAACAGAACTCAGAGATTATCCTAGGCCACTCTCGTAGAGCTATCTATGTATGTAACACAGGATATGAGTACAGGTACACTACGGCCCAGTTCTTTTTTACCTATATTCAGCACATTTCAGTTCAATCCTATACTGATTTACGCGTAACATTCCATCAGTAGCACTCGTCAATACGAACACAAGCAAATTAGTAATATGACGAACATATTAAGAAGATAAAGAAAGAAGAAATATGATTACTTGGATCCCTGTTACGGAGTCTGTAAATGATACGGCCTCTGGAGGAATCATATCGACTGACCTCAACCCGGACGCGGTCTCCAGGCAATATGCGAACATAATTCTTGCGAATCTTACCAGAAATGTAGCCGATAATAAGGTCTTGATTATCTAATTGAACCCGAAACATACCATTGGGAAGTGACTCCGTCACGGACCCTTCGTGAGTCCATTTTTGCTCTTGAGTCGGATTAGGTTTTGCTTCAGTAGCAAAATTGAATCTTGGAGATGTGATTGTGAGGCCTGCCGGATTCTTTTTTATCAAACTCCGACCGAGAGGCAGACTAGTTGGTGAAAAATATGTGGGGTTTCTTGAAGAGAAGCTTGCGGCGCCGGGGATGTGGAATTGGGCGGTGGCCGCGGCGGTGGCGGAGGTCATCTTACTGAAAGGAAGAGCACCTGAGCCTGCGTGTGTGGTTTGGAAGAGAAAAGAAAAGGATGATGATGATGATGATAAATATTGAAATTAAGGCAACATGGATAAGCATTCACCCATTATCCATATGTCAATTACTTACTTTCTTACTACTCGGCTACATATCTAAACCACTTCACTTTATGTTTACAAAACGAGATACTTTTGGTTGCCGTTTGGTTCGCGAAATAGCTAAGGAATAGCATGGAATAGAATAATTATTCTCTTCCTATTTCTATTCTTATATTTAAGTGAATTTTTCAAACACGTAATAATTACTCGACGAAATAGCTATTCCAAAAGTGCATGGATAATTATTTTTTAATTGAAGTATGGAATAATTATTTCAAACATAGGAATTTATATTCCGAATATTTATTTTATCTATTCCTATACTATTCCATTGAATAACTATTCTATTTCATTCTATTTTATTCCATGAACCAAACGGCTTCTTAAGGTTTTAAAATAAAAATACTCTCCATTTGAAAACATTTCATAACTCTTTCCACACCTCCTTCACTTTCCTCTTCTTTTCTTTCGTTCTTGCTTTCTCATTTCGTAACCCATCCCTCATTTACTGTTACTCCATTGTTTCTGTTTTCCCATCTATAATCTACGATAAGCACATAGAGGAAACGACCAGTAACTGAGTGAGAAAAACAACAACTGCAACGACATCAATGGGGTGGACAGTAAGCAAACAGCGGCGACAATAATGATAACGACGACAACTGAGAGTTTCATCGATCGACTGCAACTGCGGGTTCGTGGATAGACGGCGATGAAACCTAGTGACGAGGAAGAGAAGAATGACAGATATAGAAATGGCTAAAACAAGAAACAGCAAAAGAATAAAGGGAAAAGGAAAAAGAGCAGAAGAAAGGACGGAGAAGAAACACCATACCTAGTTTAAATTTTTTTGTAGTGACAGGATGAGGCACGACATCTGACCACACAAAACAACGAAATAAACCGCATGACATCATGACATGGTTTATTTCGTTGTCTTTTTATGTCTTGCTTATTTAAAGCTTGAGTAGATTATATAGTGGATTTCCATGTGAGAGGAATTGATTTAGGCATTTATTTTTCACGATAAATAAACCTCGCAAATCACAAATTGTTTGTCAATTGGATGAAAAGAAAAGAAAAAACATATAAATGGTATCGATTAGATTCAACTTTGTAGATATATATTATGGTGGAACTAAATTACTAAACTCGCCGGAATCGAACATATATTACAGTGGAGAAGGAAACGCAAAACAAGAAGAGTGAGAGGGCAAGAGTATGAGTTAAATGGGGAAAAGAAACGCTTAGGATTTCAGATCGAGATGATGATAGACAAAATGAAGACGAAGAGAAGAGCAATTGAGGGAACAATGTCAGAGCTCTCACAAATTAAAGATGTCATCATGACTGAGCTTTTTAAACTTCCGGAGATGAAGGGGGTGAATCAGAAACGACGTGCTCTGTGCGTTGATCGGAAAGGGAATGAGATGAAAAAGATAAGGAAGAAGAAGGATGAACTTCTGGAGATGAATGAATAAAAAACAACGTGCTCTGTGCATTGAAGAAATATGAAAGAGAAATAAGAATGAAGGAGTTAGGTTATTGAAGTTATTTCTGTAGAAGGAATGACATTTTTGTCCATAAACCTTGAAAGTGTTTAGTCTTGTAAACATAAATCAAAGTAGTCTAGATATGTAAACGACCTATAGAGAGTAGTCTAGTTTTATAAGTATCCCTATTTTTATTTTTCTTAATAAAAAGAAAAGACTTTATTAAGAATTAGACTTGATTCGTGTGATGCACATGAAGCATTTATTTGTTGATATATATGCTGCATTTTCCTATTTAGTTCTTTTCCTATTTAGTCTCTTGCTTAGTTGTCTTACCATATATATATAGGATTCTGTATAGTTGTCCTACCATAAATAGGATTCTGTAATTGTATAAATATACACAAGATTAATGGAAAGGTAGTCCGCCTAATTATTTTCTACTTGGTATCAGAGCAAGGTTTAAACCTAGCCGGCTACTAACCTTTCCTCCTTCTCTATCCAAACCCTAGCCGCACCATCCACTATGCCTCCTAAAACTGATGGTGCAGAAACCACCAGCAACAAAATTTCCACCGTCACCATTTACGATACACCTTCACCCATTCATGTAAAATTGGATGGCTCTAATTATCGGGTCTGGTCTAAAATTTTGGAGATGCACATCGCTGAAAGGAAGAAAAAAGGATACATCAATGGGAAGATTGATGTACCAGCCACCAATAGTCTTGAATATGATGAATGGGAGGCTGAAAACGCATTGGTCAAGTCATGGCTCATCAATTCAATGACTGATAATCTGATGTCACACTTTGTCCAGTTTGGGACAGCCAAAGAAGTGTGGGATGCAGTAAAAAGGAGTTATTTGGATGTCTCTGATTCTTCTCAAGTCTATGAATTGATGATGAAATCTTTTCAATTGAACCAAAATGGGAAATCTCTTACTGAATACTATAACGAGTTGAACTCAATCTTCATGGAACTCGATTATAGAAGGCCGATTGAGATGACCTGCAAAGTTGATATTGAAAAGCAACGGAAACGTATTGCTGAAGATAGGGTGTACATCTTTCTTGCAGGACTTGATCACAACCTAGACCAGGTTAGTAGCAGAATATTGGCTACTTCTCCTTTGCCAAGTGTTGAAGAAGCTTATTCTATGGTTCGTCGTGAAGTACAACGACAACTTACTATGGGAGCACAAATTCATTCTGAAGGTTCTGCTTTAGCTGTTCATAAATATACACCTGAAACTGAATCCTCAAATGCTCAAGGTCGTTTCTACACATATTGTCACAAGAGCAACCACACTGAAGACGCTTGTTGGAAAAAACATGGTTATCCAGAATGGTACAAACTAAAGCTAGTTGAGAGAAAGAATAAGAGCCCTACTCAAGATAGTGTCACAAGCAACTTGATGCCTTCCGCTTCTCATGTATGTAGGATGTCACCTCCGGAAGGTAATTCTTGTCTATCTTGTATTCGAGCCACCTCGGGTGACTGGGTTATTGATTCAGGGGCCTCTAATCACATGACTAATAATTCTTGCATCCTCAACTCTTTAACATCTCCACCTATTAAGTCTGTCCAGGTTGATAATGGAAGTGCCATGCCAATTACAAAGGCTGGGACATTTTCTCTTTCTCCCAATTTTTCTATGTCAACAGTACTATTTGCTCCAAATCTCTCAAATAACCTTCTTTCTATAAATAAGATTACAAAGGCCATTCATTGTTATGTAATCTTTACCTCTACTCGTTGTATATTTCAGGACAATCTCACGAAGATGACGATTGGCAGTGGTAAAGAGAGAGGAGGAATCTACTACTTAGAGGGTAATAGAATGGAGATGTCTGATGGTACCCATAGTCTTCATGTGGAAAGCATAAATTTTGATAGAAACAAAAGTATACTTTGGCATTGTCGTTTAGGCCATTCATCTTTTTCCTATTTAAAACGTCTATTTCCTCATTTGTTTAAGAATATTTCAGTTGAAAGTTTGCGATGTGAACAATGCATTTATGCTAAAAATCATCGTGTTCCTTTCAAAGTCAGCTTTAATAAAAGTACTATTCCTTTCTCATATGTTCATACAGATGTTTGGGGACCTTTTTCTACTCCTGCTGATTTGGGTTATAGATATTTTGTCTCTTTTATTGATGACTGCACTAGAGTAATGGGTATATTTGATGAAATCTAAGAATGAAGTTATACATCTTATTCCTCAATTTTATAGGATGATTCTTACACAATTTGGTGCTTCAATCAAAGTTTTTCATTCTGATAATGGTCGTGAGTTTGTGAATCAATCTCTTCTTGCTTTCATGACACAACATGGCATACTTCACCAAACTACATGTGTTTACACACCACAACATAATGGTATAGCAGAACGTAAGAATAGACACATTCTTGAAGTAGCTAGAGCCTTGTGTTTCACTATGCATGTTCCAAAAAGAAAATTGGGTTGATGATGTCATGACTGCGGTCTTCCTTTTTAATCGCATGCTTTCTCATCGTCTTGACTTCCAAACTCCTTTACGAATGCTTTCTAAGTTTCACTCTATTCCTGCTTGTTTAAATATTTGTCCCAAAATCTTTGGTTGTGTTTGTTATGTTCATGTTCACTCCACACATCGTGATAAACTTGATCCACTGGCACTCAAATGTATTTTTCTGGGTTATTCTAATACTCAGAAGGGATATAAATGATTTCATCCACCTACAAACAAATACTATGTTTCTATGGATGTGGAGTTTTTTTTTGAAAAAGAGTCCTATTTTTCTAGGGATGTGTCAATTCTTCCTCTTTAGAGGGAGACTATTAGTAAGGAAGAGGAACGAATATGGTTAGGAGAAAAGACTTTTTGGAAGTATGATGAACAAAGTGGTGGTGATAAGGTGACTAGATTTGAAGAAGAGAGAGTTGATGAAAATCAGGGAGAGAGATCAGCTAGACTGTTTTAACATAAGTATTCTCGTAGAAGTGGTACAGATCCTCCTCTCAATGATAATGTCATGCCATCAGATGACTCTTCAAAGACGGACTCTGAGGTAAATCTCCAGTCCTTTGAAAATCAAAACTCTTGTCTGGATCATTCTGTTGTTCCTGTTTCTTCTAATAACAATGATCAAGTTAGAAGATATCCTACTCGTGAACGGAAAGAACCAGATAAGTTTGGGTTCTCTAACTCTTCTAATATTGTCTACCCTATATTCAACTTTGTATCCTATCATCGCCTGTCTCAAGCAAATCTAACATTTGCTCTCCAGTTATCTTCGGTGTCAATTTCTAATAATTTTCAGGAAGCTTTAGCGGACCCAAAATGGAAGGCATCAATGGTAAAAGAGATGGCAGCTCTTAAGAAAAATGCTACTTGGGAGATGGTGAATTTGCCTAAAGGAAAACAGACTGTGAAATGTCGATGGGTGCTTACAGTGAAGTACAGATCAGATGGAACAGTAGAAAGATACAAGGCCAGATTAGTTGCCAAAGCTTATACACAAGACTTTTGCTCCAGTGGCAAAAATGAATATTGTTCCAGTTGTAATATCACTTGCAGCCAATTTAGGTTGGTCATTGAGGCAATTTGATGTAAAAAATGCATTTCTCCATGGTGACTTGGCAGAGGAGGTTTACATGGATCCTCCTCCGGGATTTATTTCAGAAAAAGGCAAGGTGTGTAGATTGAGAAAAGCGTTGTATGGGCTCAAACAATCTCCTAGAGTTTGGTTTGGAAGATTAAGCTATGCCATGAAAAAGTATGGATTCTAACAAGCTCTCGGTGATCACACTTTGTTTTACAAGAAACACTATGAGAATATTACCATACTTTTTGTCTATGTTGATGATATGATTGTTACAGGTAATAATGATGATGAGATTGAGAAGCTTCAGAATTATCTGGCTAAAGAGTTTGATATGAAGGATTTCGGAGCTCTAAAATACTTCTTGGGCATATAAGTATCTCGATAAAAGCACGAGATTTTCCTCTCTCAATGGAAGTATGCTTTGGATCTTTTGGCTGAAACCGGATATTTTGCGTGTAAGCCAATAGATACTCCTATTGAAGTAAATCATGGGTTGTCCTTTTATCCAGATCAAGTTCCCACAAACAAAGAAAGATACCAGAGAATTGTGAGGAAATTAATTTATTTGACTCACACTAGACCTGACTTGACATATGCAGTTAGTGATGTAAGTCAGTTTATGCATAATCCGAGTGAGTGTCATACGAATGCAGTAAATCGCATTTTAGCCTATCTCAAGTCTTCTCCGGGAAAAGGTGTTATGTTCACTAAGAATGGGCATCTAGATATTGTAGCATATACAGATTCTGATCATGCTGGAGATAAAACAGAAAGAAAATCTACTTCAGGCTACTTATCTTTTGTGGGAGGTAACTTGGTAACTTGGCAAAGCAAGAAGCAGCATGTTGTAGCACTATCAAGTGTCGAAGCTGAGTATCGTGCAATGCATCATGGGACAACTGAACTCACTTGGTTGAAGATTCTACTAAGTGAACTTGGGTATGGACCAAAGAAACCTATGGTCTTGTTCTGCGACAACATGGCTGCCATTGAGATTGCAAACAATCCAATTCAACATGATAGAACTAAGCATGTAGAACTTGATAGGAACTACATCAAAGACAATTTGGATTTGGTACAATTGATTCCCTACAGGAAGAGTTCATACCAGCTAGCAGATATAATGACTCATGATGTCTCAAGTAGTCAGCTTTATGAAACATTATCCAAGTTGGGCATGTATAATATCTACGAACCAACTTGAAGGGGAGTGTTGACATATATGCTGCATTTTCCTATTTAGTCTCTTGCTTAGTTGTCTTACCATATAAATATGATTCTGTATAGTTGTCCTACCATAAATAGGATTCTGTAATCATAAAATATATAAAAGCTGAGCAAGAGGATGGCTTAAAAAAGTCACATGTCAGCAATATAGATGAAGTGTCAAAATACAGAATTTTGTAGATTAAAAAATTTAAATCAAATCTAAATTCTCCATTAAGAAACGTTTCTTCTGTTTGTCTCTCTATCTTCCTAACAGTTCATCTTCCCAACGTTCATGTCCTAAAATTGCGATTTAAGTTTTAATGTTAATTAGTATAAAGATCATCAATTTGGTTTCGTTTTTGTTATGATTCTGTAGTGCTCCAGGCGTTCTTCGCCG
The DNA here is from genome assembly GCA_028411795.1 of Euphorbia peplus. Classification (NCBI taxonomy): domain Eukaryota; kingdom Viridiplantae; phylum Streptophyta; class Magnoliopsida; order Malpighiales; family Euphorbiaceae; genus Euphorbia; species Euphorbia peplus. The sequence goes on along the minus strand of CP110837.1, from coordinate 16,787,323 downwards.
TCGTTTTCTTTTTCTAGCTGAATCATGGAACCAAGGGCGTTATCAGTGTAGAAGAGATCAAGAATGAGAACGTTGATCTGGTATTATCTTCATCCTTTTGATTCGTTCGTTTGTGTATTTTGATTTCAATGTCACAGTTGTGTTTATGCCTTTGATTCTGTGATTTTGCACTTTCGTAAGTCTTGGTGTTTTGATTTCAATGTTTTAGCTCTCTAATCGTTTTTACTGATTACAGCCGCACAACAGGTTTTTTAATCTCTGTATATGCCTTGTGTGTGCATGTTTGTTTTGATTTCAGTGATTTAGCTCAGTTTTGTTCCGATAATGTTACGTGTATGTGTATTGATTTTAGCCGGAGCGGCTTTTTGTTATTTGTTCATACCTTTGATGTTGTGATTTTGCACATTCAGAAGTCTAATTGTTTTGCTTTCATAGTTTCAGCTCTAATTGTATATACTAATTATAACCGGAGTCAGATATTAGTTTTCTTGGCTCTATTGAGGGTTGTAGAGATTTAGCGGAGACCTACATACACTACTGTACAAGAAGGGTAACAACTGCTATTTATGTGCTTGACCTGGTTCAATTTGAATAATAGGCATGCCCAAGTCAAAGTGTAACAAAGCAAGTAAGCCTTCTTCGCATAAGAAATCTATTCTAAATTTGATAAGAGATGCAGCTTAAGCTTACCATTCCATTTATTGATAGAGCTATATAGTTAGTTAGAATTACCAATCTTTTTCCCTTGATTGAAATTTTGGATTTATTACTAATTGAGAAAGTGGGTTTATATATATGAGGAACAATCAGTTGATACAGAAATGGGTTCATGAATGAAATATTAAGAGGCAAGTTCAATGATCAATCATTAAATAAGGCAATTGGTTGAGCTACAGACATCATTCAAGATTCAAATGTTTTCTTTTCTTTTAAATAAATAATGTTATCATGCTTAGGAATTGAGCTTTGGCTATATTTACTCTATAACAACATCCTTCTTCACTATTTATTTCAACCAATAGCAAAGGCTATTATCTTCCCATACCAAAAGGATAATTTCTTCATCACACGGTACCGTTTATATCTCTGTTGGAACAACTATCACCACAAGCATATAAGGAACAAAGCATTATATAAATATTTTCAATCTTCCAGACAAAATACTTAACTGTACAAATTGACATTTTTTATATTCTCAAATACATGAATTCATAGGAGCACATTATTATTGGTTGATATTATTGTTATTTTCTCTTTATCAAGCTTAACTATCTTCAATCTTAACTTTTTCTGTCAATTTTTTTTATCCAAGTTAAATGTTTGATTTACGGCCTTTCCCTTGATTTACATTGATTTTATTTAAGATGTGTGTAAGATGAGATGACTACACTTAGAAAACATATGAGGAAGCTATTCTACGCCCCTGCTACGGAGAAAGAGAGGATGGGGCACATGAACCATGGCTATATAAGTTCTACTTTTGGTTTTGTATCACTTCCTCATACAAGTATTTCTCTCTAAGATCGAATATTATTACAATATCTCCTAATTTATGTTTCTAAATGTCTTGAATTTATATAATTGTTTTATATTACATAGATTAAGAAGTTAAGCAATCACAATCTCCGTAATTCTTTCAACGATTCTCTTAGAAAAGGATTTCGATGCAAAATCCATAACATATAAAGAAATGGAGGAGAAGGGATTATAGCAAGAGCTACTTTAAGTGTTGGAGGTAATTTCTTAGTCAATTTTACTTTTCCTTTTTGTGGTTGCCTTTTCTTCATTGGTTTGGTACTCTGTGGTTGCCCTTTTCTTCATTTTGCAGTTCTCTGACTCCTACTTGAAAATGAACTTAATGGCGAAACCCTAGCTTTCCCAAAACCCTAAATCTTGCTTACTTCGAAAATTAGCTTCAACAAAAGGAATCTTCTTGAATTGGAAAGAAAGCGCGGGTCAAGCACGAGGTATTATTAGAAATGGGATGCTAACTAATGTAAAGAGAGATTTTTCTCCAGTTTGAGATTCTATACAAGATACTAGGTAATCTTCTTCTAAGAATTTGACTGCCTTTGATGGCTTGATTCTTCTTAATCTCAAGATTCGTTTTCCTTCCTAACAAAGTTTATCTATATATTTTGTTGTGTTCTCCTTTGTTGATCTATTAAAATATTTGCAACTCTATACACCATCTACAATAAAACATTGTTGTTCTATTTTATACGTTCTGCAGGTACAAATATAAAAAAATTCATATTTCATTCATGCATCTTAACAAAGCTACTATAAATTAACAGAATTTTAATGTCACTATAAACCTACATATAGTGTTGTAGTTTTAAATACAACTAAATTGGTTGGAATTAATTCTTATTCTTAAAGATGTATTCAGTACTAATTTTCACTGTTTATATATATATATGAAAAAATCGTTGATTAACTCAGTGGAAGTATGGGTCTGCACTTGGTAGGGAGGTCGTGACTGGAAAGGATTTAAAAAAGAGTAATAATTTTCACTATAATAATGATAATATAATATCTTAAACTATCATTTTTACAATTTATCTAAAGGTGTTATACAGCCCGCGCATTGCGCGGGTACTCGCCTAGTTGTATAAATATACACAAGATTAATGGAGAGGTATTGCGTCTAATTATTTAATATAAGGCCCCGTTCTTTTGGACTGAAAAATTCTGAACTGAACTGAATGATGCTGAACTGAACTGAACTGAATGTTGCTGAACTGAACTGAACTGAATTCTGCTAAAATGAAAAATAAATATTGAAGCTCAATTGAATAAATAATAATAATAATATTAGTTTTTAATATTGAGATCGGAGAGGAGGATGACGATAATGATGATGAAGTTGAACAAAATGATGAGATTACGGATCATATGGGAGAAGATGATTAGAAAAATAGAATGAGATAATGCTATTTGTGAATTTTTGAATTTTCTCTTTTTGCTAATTTTAATTTCTTTTACAAGATTTTTGAATTTTTTTCAGTTAGATACTAATTTGCTCCTAATATTATATAACTGACTATTATAAGATTTTTGAATTTCTTTAATTGATGCTAATTTGCTCCTAATACTACACAACACTGTTACAAGAATTTTGAATTTCTTATTACAATATATAACCAAAATTGGAAACTTTTGTATATTAAATCCAAATTTATATAGTATAAATTATTAAGGTGGTAGAACATTGTAACATATATTGGTTTTAATATTTACTTACGTCCAACAACTTTTGCAAACAAATTGGATCAACTAGTTAAAATTATAATAAATATTAACATATTATATGTAAGTAATAAATATTTATTTGTAATTTATTAACCTGAACCGAATTAAATATTGGTGAATTGAACTGAACTGAACTAAACTGAATATTACTGAAATGAACTAAATTAAATGCTACTGAAAATTAAATTAAATGTTGCTGAGCTGAATTGAACTGAGCTGAACTGAACTGAATGTTGCTGAACTGAACTGAACTTAAAATAATTTCAAAAGAACAGGCCTAACAGTGGTTTATTAAACAGTAAATGCTAGACAAATGCTCGAGTCTAGTTGTGAACTAGGCTTGATTTGTGCGATACACGTGAAGTATCTTTTTTTCTTAAGAAAAAGAATAAGCTTTACTAAAATCTACTACTTTTTTTAGCTAATTTCTTTTTAATAAATTACAAGGAGTATGATCCACTCACGAATTGATGAGTGTATTAATTAGGTTACAACCAATTTGTAGCCAAATTGTTTTTGCTTACCGTTGAGGTTAACCCTAACCTAGCTCGTCAACTAGGGGTGAGTACGGATTTATTAGTACCAGAGATTTGGAAATCTCTGGAACCGAATTGGAAACCGTGGATTTATAAAATTCAATCTCCAGAACCGGATCCGAATGTAAAAATCTCCGGATTGGATTGCCCTAAATTTTCGGGGAGTTTCGGGACGGAGATTCGGAGATTAAAAATTAATTAAATTGATTACAAAATATTAATTTTTTGAAAATCAATTAACATATTTATATGCAACTATGTAAACTAACTAACATATTATTAAAAAGATATATATTTAAGTTCGGTTCTTTCGGTTCAATCCAATCTAGTTCGGTTCTTTGAGGTTTTCAATACGGGTATTATTAAATCTCCAGAATTGTATTGAAACAAAGTCAACGGTTCGATTCAATACAGTTCCGTTCAAAAGTCAATTGTTCAATCCAATTCTGGATTTTTTTGCGGGATTTGGTTCGGTTCAAGAATCCCCGAGATCCACGCTCAGCCTTATCGTACGGTTTGAAAAAACATTTGGACAAAAATTTCTCATTCACGTCGACAAAATCGACCACTTCCTAAACTTTACAAATAATGGAAACCACATTCTTTTATTCGGCCAAAGACAAATTATGTAATTGTATATGGTGTTTTATTTGTTAATATTTCTTTCCATTCGTTGTTTTTTATAAAGCTTCCTTTTGAACCTCTCCTTATCGTGATGTGCAAGATTATTGGTTTGCCTAAATTGTAAAGATGAGACAATTCTGAAATCAATAAATCCTTAATGAATTAGGAATCCGCTTAATGAGGATAATTAGTTGAACTGAAGTGGATTGCTTTGAGTTTTGGGGATCATGTCTTGTATGTAACTAGGTTTTTTTATATAATCATATAAATTTCAACTATCAAATTCAGAAAACCTTTCCAACAATGGCTCCTACCTCCCGCAAGAATCCTCGTTCTTTTAACATCATTCTTCAACATTCCATGGATCAACACAAACTGCTGGTTAGCACTACTATATTTTTCATCATTGCTTAGCTTTCATTATTACTTAGGATTCATTATATATATTATTGTTCAAGTTTATTTGAAATAAACAGCGACTTCCGAGTCATTTTGTGCAAAATTATGGAGATGATCTGTCTAGTCCGGTCACGTTGAAGGTCCCTGGTGGTTCTGCATGGAAGGTGGAGATTGTGAAAACTGAAGGTCAGATTTGGTTTGAAAACGGATGGCAAGAATTCGCAGAATATTACTCGCTTGTTGAAGGAACTTTTCTTGTTTTTGAATATCAAAACACTAGTTCTGAATTCAATGTCATCATATTTGACAAGATAAACCGTCCTCTAACAAGTTTAAATAATGATCTTGATCAAAAACAAGCTCCACAAGACCTAAACAATAAGATGATCATGCTTGAGGCTTCTCCACAAACCCTGGACCAATCTTGTCTTACAGGTATGGCCTAGACTTTTCCAAACAAATCGATCCGCCCTTTCAACTTTAAAGATGTCTGATTGGTCTGTATTGCTGTGTGACAATGTAACACAAGATTTAGTTAAACTTTAAGGGTCAATATATCATTTAATTAAGTTCACATGTCAATAGGTAACTTAAAACGAGAATCGACCATTCTGGTTCGAACAAATTCGTACAAGATACTCATTTGGAAGTTGGTGGGGTTTGTGTATTTGAACTTATAGATGATGTCCAATCTCCATTTAGAGTTGCTATTTCTAAATATTCAAAGGATGCAAATCCTTGCACTTTGCTCCGTTCGTGGCAAATTTAATTCTTGATTTCAACTTCTCATTCACAAATTGATTATATATTCCCGTCAATTTCCTGCTTACTTCAGGTAATAGTAAGGAATCGATAGAGAAAGGAAGTAGCCGCAAAGAAAGAAAGCTCTCATTTTCAAATCCCCGTGAAGCTAAGGAAGCTACCGAAAAGTCCACCTCTGCCTACACATCCTTCCGAACAAAAATTCCACATGCCTCTCTGGAAAGCGGTATGGTGGTAAGGATCTCTCCTATAAGGAAAAGCTATATTTTTACCCCCAGAAAAATAAAAATAAGGCAAATTTATAATATTATTATTATTATTTCTAATAAATATAGATGGATTCAGAAAGTATTTACAAAACTTTTGCAGTATGTACCCTACAGAATTGCCAGAAAGATAGAGCCAGGAGCAAGTTCTGTAACGTTAAAGTTCAACAACAGATGCTGGTCTGTGAAGCTGATACGTTATTCAGAAAAGAAAAACTGCCTTTCTGCAGGATGGGCTGCATTTACCAGAGAAAATGCTCTAAAAACGGGAGATGTTTGCACCTTTGAGCTGATTCATAATACTGATCAAACTCCGTTGTTTAACGTCTCCGTTATTAAGAATTCAGACATATGCTTACGAACTAACGGAGTTGATAGAGAGACGGAACTCCAAGTGGATACAGTAGAACAAACTACATCTGAAATTCCTAATGAAGTCTTTGGTCAATTCACTTCCTTGAGAAAAAGAACAGAGAAGCCAACATTATCTTCGATCAATTCTCAGCCACGTAAAAAGACTAAGAGGGCAGAGAAAGCAGGGACAGGTATGCATTTATTTCAGTGTTGTAGACAAACATTCTTGATTCTTGAATTATCTTCTCATGACGATATCCAATATTGCTTTATTCTATTATCATTGACTGCTTAAGAAAGCTGAATCACGTTGTGGTTAACTAATAACTATATGGATTCAGGCAAGAGCGGGCAATCAACGCGCAAAGAAAGTGGTACAAGAGAAGGTCTTTGCCCTAGGAAGCCTTTATTTTCAAATCCTCCTCAAATATCAACCTCAGGGAATCCATTATTCCAAGTGGTGATGAAATCAAGCCATCTCAGACGGCGCGGTTATAATATGGTAAGCATTAGAATACTACAGATGCTTTAATTAGTTTATGGCTATATGTATACATGCGCGCGCTGCACTGAACTGAATGTACCACTCCACTTTATCAAGAATGTACCACTCCACTTTATCAAGAACTTGCAACTTGGAGTAAGAGACGCCCGGTTACAAGTTGACGACAGATTTTGGTCGGTAAAGCTGATTATCTATGCACATATTGCGAAAAGTGTATTTTCGGGATGGACTAACTTTGCAATGGATAATTCTCTTGAAGTTGGAGATGTTTGCTCTTTTGAGTTGATTGACCATCAAAAATTGCAAGTTAAGGTCTCCATCTCCAGGAATAGTAGCCATGTTACTTGTGAAAAGAATCCAACTTTGCAGTAATTTTGTAGGCAACTCTATTCTATTCTTATTGTACAAAAGAATTCAATTTTGTCTGCAGGTTACAATTCAAATTGAAATAAAATTCAAATTGATCTCCATTATTTGAGCAGTTTCAACTAAGACTTTAGCTCTAGATTTTGTCACCATTACTCTTTTGTTTACCTCTACTGAAGTAAGGACATCTCAAATTTACGATCTTTGTAAAAGAGAATTATTTACGAGTTGGTGATGCTCGTAAAACATAAAGTTAGTTAATAATTTTATGAACAACTTAGCAACAAAGAACACATGATACTAAAGGTGAATTTTCTCAATCATGGGTTGGTTTTGCAAGGCGGAATTTGCTGGCTAAAAAACATTCATGGCTATTCACCTTATTTTAGTGTGACCATTCAACTTCAAAACTTAATGTAAAAGCTCTGTACTCTTAAACAAATTGATAAGAAACACAAATGCAAACTTTATCCGTGATTCACCAATTTATTTAATTTTTTGACAGAAAAAGCAAACTTTATTATGCAGAATCAATAAGTAAAACATCGCTGAGGAATAGTGGTGGACAGGCGCACTCACCACGAACAAACATAGAATTTGTTGCTCGAGCTAGACAATGAGTTACTTACTTATGAAGGAGAAGAAAATCGTGAAAATAACATACGGTATCTTGACAATGCAGTAAGTAATTATACGTGTGGTGACAAGAAGATGTTCGTGGAGCTCGATGAATATATTCGCGATAGTGTCATATTTGGATATTCCTCCCAGGTTTCCACTACGGGCAAATGAACCATCTTGATTCGGCTAAAAAATTTTACTCACTAGTTTATTAATAATGTTTATTATGTCCCTAAAATAACAAGCAATATTTTGAGTTTGGGATAATTAGTGGAGAAAATTTACGAAATTCATCGAAAATTACTCTTGTTGAATCAGGAAAAGAAGTTGATTCCATGAGCACCTATGTCAAAGAATATAATGTTTACAATCAACATTGAGGCAGACGTGGCATGTATCATGCAATAATATTAAAAATTTAATATAGCTTTTAGTCATCAGTTTTTCTGAAAGAAAAGCCGAGGACGTAACGATGAAGCTCAAACATTCCAGCTAGATTATCATCCCGGGAACAAGACCCCACAGCTCAACCCGAGTTTTTATTGAAATGAGAAGAAATAGTTTTTAGTAATCAGCTCTCAATGTGAATATATTTGATGAGAATCGAATTTGGAAGCTTTTTTCATACTATAACACAACAAACACACTTGTATGTTGTACTCTACTTCACTTAAAAAACGGCATTAAATTTCACATTCAAATCTGTCACTTGAGAATATTTTTTAACAAAAAAGCTTTATTAAAAAAAACATGTGAAATAACGAACAATAAAATAAAAGAGTATGGACAACCACTCGCTACGACAACTATCAGAAATACTATTTCTAGCAAAACAATGTGCAACACTATTTGTCGAGCTTTTAATAAACGCAATAAAGCAATTGGTAAGGTCGTGAAGCAACAACTGATAGATATTCTCTTCTCCCGTCTCTATCACATAAATATCAATAATTTTAATTAAAATAAAATATTATGTATACTATGAGATTTCGCATATGAAAATATTGATTTTATATAGGAGAGGATACAAATTTGAGGACGACATATTATTTCTTCATACAATCTTTGATTATGGCGCTGAAAAGTGGCGACAACTCTATTGTAAATCGAATAAGCAGTTTTTTTATAAATTTATAAGGAGCAAAATGTAAACTTTAGAACACATCAACGAGTGTATCAATTGAGATGCACCTAACTAATATATTAATAAATTGAATAAGTAGTTAAATTAAAAGAAAAAGAAATAATAAGAGACAAAATTAAGAATATAAAAAAGTAGTGATAAGGAATTGAAATAAATAGAAAGATGTATAAAAAAAAAAAAGAATAGCATAGAATTTTCAGAAAGTGGTAGCTTAGAAAAATTTACAGCGAGCGATCTGAGAATTTTGTAGAGAAAGAAGAAGGAAGGAGAGGGATGATCAGATCTTGGCCATCTCGTATTCTGTTTTTGGCTTCAATTGCTCTATTATCCATCTCAGGTTTTTCTTTTACAGATCTCTTTCTTTTATTTCTTTGAATCTAAATCATCCACAAATCTATCTTATATATGCCCAGATTCTGAAATTTGAGAATCCGATTTGAACTGATTAGACCGCTTAGTAGGTCCCGGCCGCCCGACTAGCGATTTTTAATACACTGCTTATTGTTTTTAATTGCATTCTTTCTGAAAACTCAGTAGTGGCGTCTCTTTCAGGTATTTCCAGTGACCATTCTAGTTCCAAGAATGGTACCACAGCAAAGGCGCATGGTTCTTCTAGTAGCAACACGGGGCGAAAAATTGTGATTGTACTCGTTGTGATTGCGGCACTAGCACTATTTTCATTTTTCCTTTTCAAGTTTTGGCAAAGGAAGAAACGAGAAGAGCAGTATGCACGTCTTCTCAAGTTGTTCGAAGAGGATGATGAGCTTGAGGTTGAACTTGGTCTTCGGGATTGATCCTTTACCTATTGTAGATTCCATTCGTTCTAGTCAGGTATGTCTATATTTTATTTGTTTTTGCTTCTTAATCACTGATATTCATGAGTTTTACGTGAAATTTTAGGTGTTAATTGCTAATTTTGTGTTTTGTCATGTTTTGTTATGGGCAGTGGTTGTTAATCTTTTATAACTGTAGCAATCTCGAGCTAGAAATCTTAGACAATATTTATGCATTTCTTTGGATCCCGTTGTAAAATTAAGCATCTTTTTTTTTCTTCCGCTCGTTCTACATTAGTTGAGTGTAGTCACTATGCTTTCATTTTGAGTTGGGGAGAGACTTCTCTTATTAGCAGCACATAATTTCGTCCAAGTGGCTTTTGTATGTGAAATTATGAATCAGATCCTACGTCATGTACTTCATTGTTTTTAAAGTGATAGCCCACCCTTGAATGAACAAATTTACAGATCTTCGCAAATCAAAGAAGTCTACATATGGAAGGGCTTTAATTCCTTTTCACTGTGGTCATTCAAATAAGGATTTATATTATAACACTAGAAAGAAATCATTATTTTCTCGGAGTATGTTGACTCTTAGATATCGGTTTTAACGGGGAAGTTGCTTGTTATGGTCTTTAGATCTCTTTACATTCTTCTGGTGAAGGAGTGAGGAATGATGAGTTCAGTCTCCCCTTCCACTATTATAATGGTTTTACCACTCCGTATGGTGAGAGTAAACTTTCAAGCATTTGGCCTCTTATAGAAAGAAACAAGTTATCACATAGATCCAGTGCATGTCGCAACTTGTGGTGTTGTGGCAGGGAGGCAAGAGTCAATTGTTTGTGTGATCTGTCATACTATATTTGGGTTTTGAATGAGATGGAAACCAAACACCTGACTGTGTATGCAAAGCCAACTTGCATTTGTGAGCTTGTCAAGCTCACAAGTCATCTAACTATATTTGTCTATTTTCACGAAACGGTTAGATGGTAACTAACTATTTAACAACTTGATTTCTTTCACGTTCCTCTGCTTTTCTTTTTCTTTTTCTTTTCTTTTCCATACTGCATTGAACAGTGAATTGAAATAGAGAAAAATGGACCTAATGCCACACTGCTGATGAACGTCTATGTAACTAAGAAGGTGTTATGGAAGGTCCAAGAGATTGGATTCTCTCTCTAACTTCCAAGGTTCAGTCTCCCAATGAGCTGAATATTATCCAAGATAATAAAGAGAAAAACAAGCTATCTCAGCTAGACTTTTCAGTTAATCGACCTATGACAAGATCTTATTCGCGGGCACATAACAGAAGAAGAGCTCAATATGTATCCGGACACAGATACGGACACATGAAGCGTTTTTTTTTTTTTTTCAAACATAACCTTCATAAAGTAGCCTTAAAATGGGAATCGACCCGGACACGGAGACAGGTATGGGCACACTAGTAAGAGTGTCCGTGTAAAATAGTCTCCTGTCTGTACCTGTATTGCTAGTAGTAGGTGGTCAATGTGCACTGCTCTTCTCTTGTATTATTGCTCCTTTTCCATCTGTCTTCTTTCCTATTAGATTGAGAAACGATTCTATACATCAATCACTTTTCCCCACAACATTTAGCCTCGATTCTTCTTGTTTTTTCATATGCAAGCTTAATGATGTTCCAGAATTGTCTTTTTCATTCTTGGTGTGCTGAATGTACTGTTTCCGCTGTAGATACCTGGTTGTTTGTCTAAGGTTTGTTCTTATTCCTCATTTCTTATGTCCAATCTAGAAATAGAACAAAAATGTCTTATAGTTATCAGCGATCAGATATACTTGGCAAGCATTTTTTGTTACGTGCTCTATTCTTAACATCATCTTCACATTACAGGAAATGAAACCTAGTTATACTCATCTTACACTTGAACATGCTTGCTATGTCTTCCATTCTAGTATAGGGTCAAGGGATACTTAAACATTTAGCAAAGCTAATTTTTCCTTGTACGCGATTTACATTATTTCCAGTTTTGGTCATGATGTGCAGGCCCTAAGGCGACAAACAGAATTTATTATTGGGAGAAATTCTTCCTCCAACGGCCGTGTTGTTTGGCATTTGGCGAACCTGGGTATTGAGGTTAGAGTTTTCTCGAATATAGTGTTGTAATATTAGCAATGAATTGTCCAAATTAAAACATTTCAGAAATCCGAATTCTTTGAACGTGTAGAGAAAGATAAGGATACGAGTTTGTATCCAATGTATGAAGGATAAAATTTCCAGCTTGTAAAAAAATGAATTCTTCGTTCTGGTATACGTCGGTGTGTAAGAATTGGAACTTTTGACTGAGAATTCTTGAATAGCAAGTACTTGTTATTTGTGAAAACAACAAGAGAATGCACCTTACATCCTGTGCTTCGGAGGCATCCAGTCTCTAAGAGCACCATATTTTTCTCCCACTGTATGTTGGCACGTGCACTGTATGTTTCTCCATAGAATGTGCTGACAAATCAGTCAAACCTCAGGATTCATTTGTAGAATAGTATATAATCTAATATTTACGTTAACACTTCTTCATATTTGGGTCTGCTTTTGAACTTATTACTCTTCATGGTTCATGTTATCTGTTATCAGCTGTCTGTGTGATGCACTAAAAAGATTTAACATTCTGGTAGTCTAGTTTTCGAGGACTAGCTTTATTCATTCGTTAGGCATTGATTGTTTATAAACAGATGAGCATAGGCTTATGCCCGAACTACAAATTGACACTAGATGTAGCTGCAGATTTGTTATGAATTTCAGTATTTGTTGGGGAACTCACATCAATGAGTTTATCGATTCTTTGTTATAACTGTGCTGTGGTTCATGGCATATTTATAGTATTGACAACAAGCCATTCAAAATGGGTTCACTTGATTTGGATCGGAGCTCCTGTGGAATGGCCGGTGTTGGGATCGCTCGTTGTACCTTCGATGCCAAAATCAGTAAACTGGAGAATAGCAAATGGATATGTAAAAAGAGGCAATTTTAAGGATAAAGAATAAGATACCTCATTGTATGATATTGTAGCATATTTACAGTAGGTAAGACGTCGTTTTAATGTACTTTTTTTCCTTTTATGTCCTTAAGATAAGGGGCAACCTAATAACGGTTAGCTTGGTCCTTCCCCTCTCCATACTAAGGTACAAATGATGTGGTGTCCTTCCTAATCCTTAATTGTGACGTCATCTGGTAAGACTCGCCTGCTTCGATGACTTGTCTGACGTCCATGGATATATGAGATGTACCAATCATGTGGGTATAATACATAAGCCACATGGTTCTTCTACAGCGTATCCTCGGCGCGTCCAGGGTTCCGGGATATTTTATGTCCTATGATTGCCATAGGCCCACTTTGGGCCCATTAAGTGAATCTTCTTGGATCCGTTATTTAGCCATAGATGGTTTCAGTTTAATGGAAAGAAAGAACAAATCAGACACTAAAAATTGATCCGGACCAAATTATTGTTATTGTCATTATATTTGACAGGTAAATAGACAACTTTTGACGGAATATAGGAGTTTGCAAACTGCACAAATATCACTTTTTGCGAACTTATAAACCAAATAATTGTATTTATAAATCAGTTAAACCTCTAAATTCATTCGTGTAATTTTTTTGTAAAATTTAATACCATAATTAGGATAATAATCAAATGGTACATTTTTACCTCTCACCATGCTACTGAAGATTCGAAGAGACTTGTTTGAACGTTATTTAAATGTCACATCGAATCTTTAAAACGTCAATTATATTTATAGAATTACAATTTATTGACAAACTTAATAAAAATTTAACATATGACAGTATAAAACTCTCAAAATAATTTGTTCAAATTTTCAGTAACCTAAAGATAATGTTTATCTTTATTGAAAATATTCCAAGTAGATATACATTATTTCACAAATTAGAATCTATTTACAATTCAGAAAACGAGAGAGACAAATTTAAACCTTGTTATCTATTTGTTTTGGGAGGAAAATGTTCTAAAACTATTGAATTTGGACATGGTTTAAAATAAAAAATGCAAATGTATAATCTTGATTTCATCTATATACAAGGAGAGGGATATATACACGGTAGTGTTATTCTTAAATAATGTGGGATAGATACCGTAGTTTGTTCTTTAAAAAGAGGGTTAACCTTAGCAAACAAAAACATATGACTAATTAATCTTTGATATTATGACTTGTCAATTTTTTATACTTAACACATCAACATATCGACTTTGTTTAAGTGTCTCAATAACAACATTGACTTTTTAGACCTTAACATGTAGACTTGTGATATAACAAATTGTTTGTTAAGATAATGTTTATCTTTATTGAAAATATTCCAAGTAGATATACATTATTTCACAAATTAGAATCTATTTACAATTCAGAAAACGAGAGAGACAAATTTAAACCTTGTTATCTATTTGTTTTGGGAGGAAAATGTTCTAAAACTATTGAATTTGGACATGGTTTAAAATAAAAAATGCAAATGTATAATCTTGATTTCATCTATATACAAGGAGAGGGATATATACACGGTAGTGTTATTCTTAAATAATGTGGGATAGATACCGTAGTTTGTTCTTTAAAAAGAGGGTTAACCTTAGCAAACAAAAACATATGACTAATTAATCTTTGATATTATGACTTGTCAATTTTTTATACTTAACACATCAACATATCGACTTTGTTTAAGTGTCTCAATAACAACATTGACTTTTTAGACCTTAACATGTAGACTTGTGATATAACAAATTGTTTGTTAATCAATTTTCTAAAATATTATGGCTTCTTTATAGAAGGAACTAAATTTTATTTTATTTAAAAAAAAAAAAGTATATTCCAGAAGGATATCTTTTCTGAAAATTACCTTGACCAAACCTTGATTTTCTTTCAAAAGAAACCAGAAAGCAACAGGAAAGATATTTAAAATGAAAAGATAAAAAACAAAGTTGTCTTATTTTTCCTTGATTTCATTAGTTTACAACCATAAGATTGAGCAACTTGTATGTAATTGCTCATAAATGCATGCATCCATCCAACAAGACATTTGATGTCACTTTGTATGTTTTGTCCCTTTCTCAACTCCATCTACTAATGAATGGCAATGCTACACAACAACTAAAATAAGTAAGAAATGGTGTTGTCTCATTTCTTGCCACAAAGAGCTATAGATGAGAATATACTAACATTTATCACATGAAAGCAACTTATTAATTCAGACAGTCAGTCTCTAATTCAATCCAATGTTACACATAATATTGTTGCAAAAGATTAATTAATTAATACATTACATCACATTTTTAACCAATGAAATAACTTATCGAGTCTTCAAAACAAATATTACACCAATGAATCAATACTATCAAAACATATTTCAACACGTCTAGTGAAGCAGGCAGCACATTACGCACCAGAGATTCCAAGTGATTTATCCTCAAACTCAGAAGCTCGATTACGAATTCTGATTAGTCAGCAGCTCCTACGGGTGGGTCAGGTTGGTCCTCCCAAGGTCGTCAGAAAATAGCTATCAGAGACTTCTGTAAATCAATCACTCTAATCCATCCAAAAAACAATTCAAGGTTATCTTCCAGTCTTGGCCCGTTTCATCCCTGCATTGTTGAAGGGTGACATGCTTGGACTCATGCTTGGACTCATACTCGGGCTTTCCTCCCTTAGTGTACCGTTTATCATAGCCAATTCCCTTAGTTGCTGCTTTTTATAGTGATCCAAGGATTCATCCTTCAAAAACAGACAGCATAGTGAGAGAAAAGCCAAGATAAAGTCGAGAAAGTTGTGAACATGAAATCATTAGCAACAATTTCCTTTTCCATACATACCACAGGCTTCAAAAGACTTTCTAGGATCGTAACAGCCTGATCCAAGCGAGCGTTGATTATATCCTCTGGAAATTCAGCCTCCACCAACACATGCAGTGGCTCATTCAGGTGTTCATATCCAGGTTTATCTTTTAGTTTCTCTTCCTGAAGGGAAAACAAAAGAGCGGGTAAATTCTAAGACTCGGAAAACATATAAATATGAAACAAGCCAAAATTAATATGCACAAACAGAGCTAATTGGTTAAGCCACGAGAAGAGAAACAAAAATCACCAATATGATAAATTGTAGGGAAGAATACTTGAACCTATCAAGAACTAAGATGATCGAAGTCTTGGGCAACAGAAAACAGGAGCAGAGAAGGTCAAAAGCAGAAAGGGTGAAATTAAACCCACTATTTTAGGGGATTCCAGAACTTGCCTCAGAAAATCGATTGGCCCCTAGAACTCTGGCCATGCCTCGTTAGCCCCCTGAACTAACTTCACGTGACCTACTCACCAACTAAACGTACTTAAAAGTGAACTATTGCCCCCTCTGGACTTGCTTAAAGTGACCTATTGGTCCCTTGCACTTTCTTAAAGTGATACATGTTTTAATATGTCCAAATCTCCTCTAACGTTGCCACGTCAAAATAAGGGGTTAAACATGCCATGTTAAGCAAATTAAGGGGGCCAAGGGGACATTCTTAAAGTTCACGGGGGTAATCGGTTCTTTAGGACAAGGTTAGGGAGCCCTGATTTCTGGTTATGGCCACATCAAGGTGACAATAAATTAGTAGCAGCTGAAGCAGAGCTTGCAAAAGCACTTTCCTTGATCCCCCTATACGCTAGAACCCCTACAAGATGTGCTTCAGGTCCCTCCAGTTTAAAAATGTTACAGTAAAAGCTGACTTTTTTTCAAGGGGATTTTCGTCAAAAATTGTCAAGCAGGGTAAAATTTGTCAAATTTTGTCAGAAATATAACAAATGTCGTAAAAAAATCTAAGAATTTCGCCTGAAATCTGCAAATTTTCACTGAAAATTTTAATTTTTCCCTTTTATACACCACAAAAAATCCAGTGGGATTTTTTTTTACATACTTGGTGTAGAATTGTACACCACATGACGTGTTTCATGTGACACTAACACAACTTATCTGACAAACTATGCGTATTGTCGATGCCCAACTACAAGGAGAAGCAAGGATTAGGAAGCTTGTAATCACATAATTTTAGAAGCAATTGCTAATTGCAATGTAGTAATCAATCAAAACTTCCATATTAAAAAAAATATATACATTAGACTCTGGAAGTTTAAAAGTGAAAATATGAAGGAGACGCACATCACCATTAGAAAGTTGAGGAAGAGCTATTTGTGGCAACACCTACAATTTAACATGTCCTTCCTTTAGAAGATTAAATTGTAAGGTAAATAGAGGGAAAAAAAAGAAACAAAAAAAAAACCACTCTCTTATCAATTGAAAATAAATACGGCTAACCATTTGGTCATGATGCATCAGCAAACAGAAAATTATGTCTACATACGCAAGCAGAACTTTTTGGGATGATAGAACCCATAATAGGAAGAGATCAATACTTCACCTGATTCACTAGCAGTTGAACAAGTAATTCAAAGTATAGTAACCAATCATACCTTTATAGTATCTTTTACGGATCCCTTGCCCCTTATATACACTCTGCATTCCGTCAAAGCTTCGACTCTTTTCAAAGAGTTCCCTCGTGGTCCCAAAATTCGGCCAACAAAATTGTACTGCAAAACTTTTGAGTTAGACAATATTCCATTCCTCAACTTCAAAACACAAAACCAATGAACTTACACTGGGATACTTATCCACCGGAACATCAAGTCTAATTACTCTTTTTACAATAGGTGTAGTTGGGATTCCAGGAACTCCAGGCCAGCCCATTGAAGCAGCCTGAAATGAAGCCATTCTTTGTAGATGCCCATTTTCCTGGAGAAAGACATTTGGCATGAAAAATTACTCCAAGTATTTATTAATGACATTTAAAAAAACAGAAAGGACATATTGTCCTCCTTCAAGTTGACATTTAAAAACATGAAGTATTGCACATTATCCAAGTTAGTTTGTACTACTGCTAGCTACTGCAGTCAAACAACGACTAGCATGATAACAAGATCAACAATGGACTCTCTAACACAACATACCAAGGAATATGCACAACAGGCATTACCTCTGTTTGCATCCCAGACCACGCTTCCATATCCATTGGTCTTCCATTTGCATGTTGACCAAATGATCTGTATGGGCTCTCGTGCTCATATCTATCATGATCTACAAAACCTTGATTGTAACCTGATGCTCGCCTGATTTCTGCAATAATGATATTACACAGAAATTACAAAAATAAATTAGTTTTCCAAATGATGTATTTCACATATAGTCCCCTACATGTACAAGAAGGAAACCAAGTAACTAGCGACATGTGACCCAAACAAGAGTTAAAAAATTTAATTTCTCCCCAGAATTCATTGTTTTGTATTATTTTGTAATTGCTAACGAAACATAGTGCTGTATAAATTACAACAAACTTCTTTTGGATTACAAGCAACAATGTGAAAATGGTGTTTTTGAGAATCAGGCAAACATGGTCAGCAATATTACACCTTTGAGGCAGGTTACAAACATTACAGATAACGGAAAATGATAGAGAGGCAGAGTGTATAGTAAAATAACAAGTTACCTTGGTTAAGAAGCCTGCTACATTGAGGTAGAACTTGTATGAACGGAACCAACTTTTGCCTCTCCGCCAACAATTCAGCCAAGTATCTAAACAAGCAAAGAAAATGTTGAGTCATACATATAAAGCGCAAATAGATCAGCTGTGAAAGAAGAAAACTGTGTGCAACTATAATAACTGAAACACACATGAAGCTTGGTTGCTAGTGTCGGGAAAAGAAAACAGTCCCTCAGATTTCAAATAGCATAATACATATTTGAATATGCACAAGTAGGATGTACTTGCAAACACAATTCCACTTAATGTTCCGATCCAGGCATCATTTCTGTCAGAGATTAATATAAAAGATGTTATTTGCCTTGACTATCAGCTCGAGCAGCTGGAGCTTTTAGTTCAACTGAAAGGTCCTGATTTCAATTCCTGGCAACCTCAATATCTAGTGAATTAGAAACACATGGTAGGATGAGCCTGTGATGTGCACGTTTACACTTCAAGCCCAAGGGGCACTCATGTGAGGAGTGTGTCAGAGATTAATACAAAATATGTTGTTAGCCTTAACTATCAGCTTGAGCTTTCAGTTCAATCAGTTAAGTAACAGTTTATTTAGGCTGGTGATTAGTAATCTAAGAATTGAGCATGAGAAAGAAAAACAAGAACGAAAATGAAAGAGAGTGGAAGCAATCAGAAGTTGGATGAAGAACAGATCAATGAGTCAAAGAAAGAAGTGAGGAATAAAGAGAGAATGAAGAAACCTTTCACGATCTGAAGGAATGGAGTTGGACCTATGAGGAGAAGCTTGATGATGATGAGGTGGAGGTGGTGGAGGAGCAGAAGGAGGATACTGGAAGAAACTCCCTCCAGGAATTCTATCCCCCATCACACTTTCTTTCTTTCTTTACCACAAAACAGATAACACCTGCAGAAAAAACAAGAATCAAGAATCAACATCAACAAGAAACAAGAATCAACAACAACAAGAATCAAGAATCAAGAATCAACAAGAACAAGAATCAAGAATCAACAAGAACAAGAATCAAGAATCAAGAACAACACAACAAGAATCAAGAATCAAGAACAACATAAACCAAGAATCAAGAATCAAGAACAACAGAACAAGAATCAAGAACAAGAAGAGAACATGGAAGAAAGAAAGAAAGAAACATACTGGATGTGGATGAAGAAAGAGAGAGAGGGGTAGGTGAAAAAAAAGGGAGGTTTAAGAGTGCAGCAGCCTCCCTGCCCTTATTTTAGGAAGGAAGGAAGGAGGGAGTGTGAAAGTCCAAGCCCTACTTCTACTATAGAGAAGGAGCAGCAGGACTCTATTTTAGATCCTTTCTTTTGCTTCGCTGTATCTCTTTTTATTTTTTAATTTTACCCCAACCCAACCCAACAATGCATCTTTTCTCTTCCTCTTTTGTATTTTTGCATTCAATACTTCCATCCATCCATCCATCCATCAGTATCCATCCATCCATCACTACTCTCTCCTCCATTTCTATGCCTCCAACTTCACCCATCTAACTATTATGGACTTGATCTATCTTTCCCCATTTCATTCTCATAGGCCCATCTCTATTTTTCTCCTATCACCTTTTTACCTATATAATCACTCAACAAATACAAATAATAACCATTCCTTTATTACAGTTGTTGTTGTTGTTGTGATTGGGATGATGTTATGTTCTCTAGTTATGGATCTTGTTACAGAATGATTAACTGAGAAGTCAAGTTGTAATTGCTTATCTCTTCTCTTTATTATTGTGCCTTGATTGTCTTACAGTGAATAGTTCTCAGCTCGTTAAAGAGAAACTGAAACTTTGTTAGAGAGAGAATTTAATCTTTTGAACTATTATGAAATTAACGTTAAACTTCTGCATGTCATTCATTAAGAGTGTTGTCCTTTAAATGGAACAAATTCACTACAGAATAGGAATAAAGTATAATAGGAATTCTAGCAGCATGAACTAATTTCGCAATCTGTATCGTAATCCTAACAGCTAAAGAAGAAATAAATCATAATTAATGACTAATGTGGACCCTACAGACGTCCTAGTTAACCCTGGAAATGAAGACTAATAGAAATAATATTAATACCCACTAATGAGGCTACTAAATTGGAATTGTAATGTCATTATGACACATAACAAATTAGATGTTTCTTATTATTTTATTAATTATTGATGGTCGATAAAATTGTATGTATTCTGTTACAATGTGAACTAATCTTGACTTCCACATAAGTTTGAGTTTTCTGCAAAATAGCTAACCTAAGCTAAAGAGAGGCCAATGACCGGCGATCCCACTCTAATGCTTAAGTCAATATAGAACTTAGAGTATAATGAAGAAAAATTCAAGATGTTGAGTGTAGTGAACGTACATTGAGGTATAAAACTACGTACATATCTATTGGAGAATAATAGAATCCTAGCCCTAATCGAATTACGACTGTTTAGGAGTTCTGATGAGGTCGGTCAAGAAGGTTGTCAGGTTTAGTCGAGACTTTCCTATTCAGGATAGGAGACTAAGTAGTAGATATAACCTATATAGAAAAGATAACCTTCTTGAAACTTTGACTATTCAACTCATATTATATGGCATGTATGACCTTTTGTCCAAGTCATGGAAGTCGGCATGGCACAACGAATGTTCTCTTTTGGTCCTTTAGACATTGTAAAATATAACATGGTAACAGATATCACCTATAAGTGGATAGAGGCCTTTTAAGGTCAGCTCTAAGGATTGCAAAACCTCATGGGCCTGTCAAAGCCCAAGTGTAAAGCCCAACACCACTTATTGAAACAACGTCATCTATGTAGAAAATGCTTTAACTTTTACCATGTATAAGTGTCAATTGACATGCAAAGCAATTTAATTTCCCTGAGCAGACGAGAGGTCTTCCATTTTCAAACGTTTAAACCATATAAAACTCCTCCTTCAATTATTCCTTTTCACGCTCTCAATTTCAAATTCTCCGACGATTATTGCAACCCATCTCACACCGATTCAAGCAACCAACCCTGCTCGTTCAAGGATTTACACAGAAAATCTTTATTTTTATATTGACCCATTCTTTTAATTTCAAATTTCTACTATGCTTTGTTTTCAGGCTAGTCCTACTACTAGGTTCAGCATGATATAGAAAAGCATACATGAGTAATTGAAAACATAAATCCAATTAAATAGCTCGTTGAACCAACTAATCAAAAAACCATTCAATGAAATAACCAAAATTGTCATTCAATTAAAAATTGAATCCACAAGCCAAAAAACGAGCTACTTGTTCTGAAAGCGATGAAACAAAAAAAATATAACTAAAAAGTTATCACATATCTAGAATTCCAAAAACAAAAGAAGTAGTTTCAAAACACAACTTCATAAAACCAGAAGAAAACTACTCAAAATTCTTTAGGTTAAAATTATCTCTATGAAACCTCCTTGGAAAAGTACTAAACACATAATCACGCATTTGTTCTGTGAATGTTCCATACAAGTGATCACGCCCCCCTCCCATAGTTAAGAGCTTGGATTGCTTTTCCATATCTCAAAACCATTCCCTCACGCCCCAATAAGTAGGAAATGCCCAGCTTGTTGAGGTCATCCATAAAGAATCGAATGGATCTTTGGTAGTCCATTTGAGACCTAGAATAACATTTTAAATACAACTTTCTAAGCCTCGGGACTTTGATTAAAGATCTTTCTACGGCTCTAAAGCAGATAAGATTGTTATTTTTGAGTCTGTTGTAACATCTATAGCACTGCATCAAGTTTTGGACTCTAACCAGGTGACGCACAATAGCATCAGTATCATCCCATCTAGACGTGGGAGCCATCCTGCAAATGATCCAGAATAATGTCCAGTTTTTTGGTATGCCTAGTGAGAATCCGACTACACACTTGAGTACTTTTCTCGAGTTGTGTGATACCTTTAAGATAAACCATGTGTCACTAGAGGCAATAAGGCTTCGCCTATTTCCGTTCACACTAAAAGACAAAGCCAAGGCGTGGTTGAATTCACTTCCACCAAATTCAATCACAAAGCACTTGCCAAAGCATTTTTGGGTAAATACTTTCCTTTGGCCAAGACTGCTAAAATCATAAAGGAGATTACATTATTTACTCAATATGAAACTGAGTCTGTTTATGAGGCTTGGGAAAGGTATAAAAAACTTCAAAGAGCATGCCCACATCACAATTTGGCTAATGAACTTTTTAACTTTTTATAATGGAGTGAGTCCAAATACTAGAAGTCAAATTGATGTTATGGTCGGTGGGTGCTTTGTGAAGAAAACTTCTATTGAGGCATTTGAACAGTTAGAAGAAATGGCTGCTAATAGTTGTATGTGGCCCCTAGAAAGCGCACAAGTTACTCATAGAAACGTTAGCTCGCTACAATCTTCCTCATCGTCAGTAAAAGGGATAATAGGATTAGATCCTCTAACTAAGATTGAGGCTCAATTTTCCAAGTTGTCTTATAAAATTGACCAATTGCAAGAAGAAACTCAAGAACCCCAATCTAATGATTGTAAACGTCCGAACGTGTAGGAAGTGAGTTTTGTTCAAGGACAAACTCGAAATAATCCATATTCGAACACTTACAATCCCGGATGGAGAAACCACCCAAATTTTGGTTGGAAAGATAATTCGAATTCTAACCAAGACCGACCGACTTCTAACAATGCTCAATACCACAATAATAATCAGTCTCAATCTAGAAGTCAAAATAATCCTTTAGGTGAGTTGTCATCCAAGAGTAATAAATTCATTGATGGAATTAGTGGCAAAATGACTAACCAAGATGAAAATTTTAGAAGGATCAAAACTAATGATGAACCCTGAGTGTTTTGACTATGTACAAATCTTTCAGAAGATGAATATTTTATTTTGACTTATACTAATGAATGTTGACTAACAATCTTTGTTAAGTATTCTGTCAAGTTTTCCCAACAGGTGTTGAATGAAGTTTAAACAACTTCTTCTGAATAGCTACTGCAATGTTAAGTTGATTGGCATTACGTCTGACAGAGTTAATCACATTTAGACGAGTCTTAAACTCATGGTTATATCTAGTCATGCGGTGATAAGTCTCAGAGGACATAGGGCGTTCTCTTTGCACATCCTCCAGAGTTAATCACATTCTACAATTTAATTCATTACCAGATTAAGTTAAAGAACAAGGTTAACGGAATCAAGAGTGTTTGAAGACCGTTTGAAGACAAGACAGATTAACAACTACAACTCTGTCATCATCAAATTCAAAGTTCAAATTCAAGCAACGGTCATCCTCAATACACTATAAATAGTAGTCAAGCTCATTTGTGTTCTCAGATGCGAGATTTTTGAGCTATCTTAACGCACTGTTATTCTAAGAAAAAACAGAGCACTTCCCATTCTTTCTCTTTTTTTATTTGATATTTGTAAAAGTGAGAGAGTGAAGAAACACAAGTTCATAAAAGGAATCTTGTAAAACTGATATCGTTTGTGATATTCAGTTAGATTTGAGAGAAATCTAGTTGAGGTTGAAGTTGGGTGAGAAATCCAGAAAACAGGGTTGTTGTTGTTCTGGTGAAAATCCTTTAACTTATTCTAGGCTAGTCAGAACTAAGTGAGAAATTATCTTAAGTTCTGTTGATGTAAAGGAGTTTCTGAACGTGCCATAAACGTTCTGAATAGTGGATTTAAAATCTCTGCTGACTGCGATCACAAGGGACAAGACGTAGTCACAGGACTTCTGTGGCGAACCTAGATAAATTGAACTGTTCACTCAGGACCTCCTGAATCTCTTTCTCCCTCCTTATAACTTGTTATTTTTTTTTCCTTGTACTTGCTCAATATTTGGTGCTGAAATAGTTTGCTAATCAAATTCACTGTCTTTGTTCAGAAGACTGTCCAGAAGCTCTGCCACACAAAACTTCTGTTGTTTAAAAGGCATAATCTCTCTCAGAAGCGCTTTCCTAAAGCTTGCTTCTGACTCTGAAGAGATTGGACTCTGAGTTAAGTTTCTCTAAAAACTTAAATTCGGACTTAGACACCTATTCACCCCCCCTCTAGGTGATTCTGATCTTGTTAGGGCCCACAACTAATTTCGACCAACTTATCAAGAATCAATCCTTGTCTATTCATAACTTAGAAGTTCAAATAGGACAACTAGCAAAATCAATTTCGTCTCGTCAATTAGGAGAACTTCCGAGTAATACGGAAAGTAACCCTCGTGAACAAGTGAAATCAATTACACTTAAGTCCGGGACAAACTACGATGGTCCTAGTTTGCCTAGTGTCATTACTAATATTTTGCAGGAACATGAGGTGCCGGATCATGAAAGCCACACTAAGGATGCAGATGTTTTGACCACGGTGGACTCCAGCAATAAGGAGAAAGATAATCCTCTGAAAGATTCTACCGCAAAGGAGTTTCAACCGAAAATTCCTTTTCCTCAATGAGTGCGCAAAAAGGATTACGATAAGCAACTTCTCTCTTTCATTGAAAAGCTTAAAAATATACATATTAACTTATCTTTCATGGATGCCATCACTCAAAATCCTAATTACAATAAGTTTTTAAAGAATTTGTTGTCAAAGAAGATTAGTCGGGAAGATGTATCAACTGTGGCTCTAACGGAAGATTATAGCTCTATTGTGACAAGTCATATGCCTACTAAGTTGAAAGATCCTGGTTGTTTTACTATACCATGCAAGTTGGGTGATGTGAAATTTCTTAGTTGTTTATGTGATCTAGGAGCTAGCATAAATTTGATGCCATTATCCATATTTAAGAAGTTAGGTCTAGAGGAAGATATTAAGCTTATCAATATAGTTTTGCAACTCGCTGATCAAACTATTAAAAAACCATATGGTGTCATTGAAGATGTGCTAGTCAAAGTGGATAAATTTATTTTTCCCACCGACTTTGTTATTTTAGATTTTGTCTATGATGTGAATTTCCCATTGATACTAGGGAGACCTTTTATGAATTCGGGACGTGCTTTGGTAGACGTGTCGTAAGGAAAAATAATGTTGAGGATATGTAAGGATAAAATTGAGTTTGACATGAATAAGGCAATGAAAAATCCTATGGGATAAAAATCTTGTATGTGTATTGACTTGGTTGATAAATGTGTAGCTAAGTTGGTAAGTGAGGAAAATGTGATATTACCTATTGTCGAGGAAGAAACCGAGGTTGTTCATCCTGAACCACTAATTCGTGAAGATGGACCTATACTGCCCTCGATAGAGAAACCACCAACTGTAATATTGAAAGAACTGCCCGCTCACCTACATTATGCATTCTTGGGTGAAGGGGAGGTTCTTCCAATTATTATATCTAACAAGTTGACAACAAGAGGGAAAATTGCTTGAAGTTGTAAGAAAAAAGATTAGAAGCATAGGATGACAAATTTCTGATCTTAAAGGGATGAATCATAGTATTGTCATGCATATAATTCATTTGGAAAACGGTCATCAACCTAAAGCGGATAGGCAAAGAAGGATGAACCCTAATATGAAAGAAGTAGTGAAATAGGAAATCACTAAGTTGCTTGATGCGAGAATCATATACCCTATTTCGGATAGTGAGTGGGTAAGTCTTATTCATTGCGTCCCTAAGAAAGGTGGTATGACCATAGTGAAAAACGAACAAGGAGAGTGAATACCTATACGCACTACCACCGGTTGGAGAGTGTGCATTGACTATAGGAAAGATCATTTTCATATACCTTTCATAGATCAAATGATTGAACGTATTGTCGGACATGCATTTTATTGTTTTCTAGACGGATATTCTGGATTTTTCCAAATTTATATTTATCCTGAAGATCAAGACAAGACCACATTTACATGTCCTTCTGGTACGTTTGCCTATACGAAAATGCCTTATGGGTTGTGTAATGCACCGACAACTTTTCAAAGATGCATGACCGCTATCTTTAATGACTTTATTGAAGATATAATGGAAGTCTTTATGGATGATTTCTCCGTCTATGGAGATACTTTTGATGCATGTTTGTCCAATTTGGATAAAGTTTTGTCTAGATGTGAAGAGACTAACATAGTTCTTAATTGGGAAAAATGTCATTTCATGGTAGAAGAATGGGTTGTCATAGGTCATAAGATATCTAATAAAGGAATTGAAGTGGATAGAGCAAAAACATCAGTTATAGAAGTTTTACCTCCACCTACTTCTGTGAAGGGGGTTCGGTCTTTCTTAAGACATGTCGGGTTCTATAGGATTTTTCCGTAATTGCTAAACCTCTCACTAACTTGCTTGTTAAGGATAGTATTTCCGAGTTTTCCAATGATTGCATGAAAGCTTTTAATACGCTTAAAATGGCCCTAGTTAGTGCACCTATTATCACTAAGCCTAATTGGAGCCTTCCTTTCGAGATTATTTGTGACGCTAGTGATTTAGCCGTTGGATGTGTATTAGGGCAACGTAAGGATAAGGGACTCCATGTCATTTATTATGCTAATCATACTTTGTCAGGTGCACAACTTAATTACACCACGACTGAAAAAGAAATGTTAGTTGTTGTCTTTGCATGTGATAAGTTTCAATCATACCTTCTAGGTTAAAAAGTTATCATTTATATCGATCATGCTGCTTTATGGTATTTGTTTGCAAAACAAGATGCTAAACCACGTCTTATACGTTGGGTTTTGTTGCTAAACGAGTTTGACCTTGAAACCAAAGATAAAAAGGGAGTAGAAAATGTTGTAGCGGATCATCTTTCTAGATTGGAAGATGAGAATGGCCCGATAGGTGAGTCCGTGGGAATCAATGATGCATTTTCCGATGAGCAATTAATGCAAATTCAAGCTATAATAGGCCTTTGGTATGTCGACTTTGCTAATTACCATGTTGCTAATGTTATACCTAGTGATTTGGCGTACCATCAAAAGAAAAAGTTCTTTTCCGATGTCAAAAGATATCTTTGGGATGACCCGTATCTATTTCGTGTATGTAGTGATATGCTTCGAATATGCGTTAGTGAAGATGAATTTAACTTTGTCTTGCATGAATGTCATTCAAGTCTTTACGGAGGGCATAATGGTTTTAGTAAAACCGCCGCTCAAATTCTTGAGTCGGGATTTTATTGGCCAACTTTGTTTAAAGATGCTCGTCAATTTGTAGAACATTGTGATAGATGTCAAAAGGTGGGAAACTTAGGAAAACGTGATGAAATGCCTCTTAAGTCAATCATTGAATTTGAAATTTTCGATGTTTGGATATTGATTTTATGGGTTCGTTTGCACCTTCTTAGAGTTAAACCTATATTTTAGTGGTCGTTGATTATGTGTCAAAATGGGTAGAGGCGATTGCCACCTCTACAAATGATTCTAAGGTTGTTGTCAAATTTCTTAAGAAAATCTTTACTAGGTTCGAAGTACCTAAAGCTGTGAGAAGTGATGGGGGAACACACTTTTTAAATAGAGCATTTTAGTCATTGATGAAGAAATATGGGGTTCAACATCGTGTTTCAACCTCGTATCACCCTCAATCTAATGGACAAGTAGAAATCTCTAGTAGAGAGTTAAAAATGGATTCTTGAAAAGATGGTATCGTCGTCTCGAAAAGATTCGTCCCTTAAACTTGATGATGTTGTATGGGCATATCGAACCGCATTTAAAACCCCCATCGGTATGACACATTACCGTTTAGTTTTTGGGAAGGCTTGTCATTTGCCGGTAGAGCTTGAGCATAAGGCATACTAGGCAATTAAAGCCCTAAACTATGACCTAGATAATGCCAGTAAGAAAAGAATTTTGCAATTAAATGAGTTAGATGAATTTCGATACTTGGCATATGAGAATGTTAAGCTCTATAAAGAACATGTTAAGAAATGGCATGATTCTAAAATTCGTAATAAAGTCTTCAATGTAGGGGATAAAGTCTTGTTGTTTAACTCACGATTAAGGTTGTTTCCCGGCAAATTGAAGTCTAGATGGAATGGACCATTTCTTGTAACATGTGTATTTGAGAATGGAGTTTTAGAGTTAGAAAAATAAATGGTGAAAAGTTCAAGGCAAACGGTCATTGATGTAAGATGTATTTAGAGCCAAACTTAGGTAATTCCGTTGCCAAGGTTTCGTTTTTAAAATGTCCTTGAAAATTTTTAAACTCTTTTCTTTTACTTATAACACATTTTAGATCACATAGTTAGAAATTAAATTTTTTGTACAATTTATATAAATTAGTGTTGTTTTTAGGTTGCAAAAAGGGTTAAGTTTAAGGATTAGTCGCGCTAGCATACTTAATTTATGTTGGCAACTTTCGTTTGATTTCTGGAAAAAAAAATTCGAAATTTTTGAAAGTCGTGCCAGCGACTTGGAGTCACGGGCGCGACTCACAAAAAAATATCCATTTTTGATTCAGTTATTCTTCAATTTTTTGGTTTATCCAAACACCATTTCGAATTTCAGACACGCCCTTTCAAATTCAAACGGGTATGAACCAATTTTAACTTTCCTTTTGCATAATTTTTCCTATAAATAGTGCATTCATACATTTCATAATCCACAACACTTTTCACTTTTTAAATTTCTAGTAAATAAGTTTTAATTTTCTGAGTTTCAAGTCTTCAACAATGGGTTTGTCCTCCTCAAGTTCATGTATCAAGAAACGTCCTTATGTTCGTCGTCCAAAAGTAAACATTTCTTCCAACTATGGAGCTCATGGTTCTTAAAACCGGACCGGGTCGAACCGGAACCGTAGGTCTAACCGATCGGTTTCTACACGGTTTTGTCAACAACTCAGAACCGCTCGTGAACCAGTGAACCGGCCGGTCGAACTAGTGAACCGGTGAATCCGGTTCCGGGGGGTTCAAATTTTTGAACTAAAAAAAATAAAAAATTTAACTTTAAGCTAAACTTAACTTAGCTCCATAAAGCTTAGCCCAAACCATTTAAAGATTTTAAAGACCCATTTGTTACTTGGCTAGCTTATATCATTCAATTCTACTTTTAAAACCTTTTATAGACCAAAAATTGTCTTCTCATGTTTCTTTTTTCCAATGTGGGATAAAGAACTCTCTTATTTTCATTAGGTATTTTATTTATATCTATACTATCTTATCTTATTCTTTTTATTTATATTATATATATACATTATACATAATATTTTCTAAAATTGTTAATTTAAATAGTGTTATTTAAAATTTTATTATATATGAAACTTTTAAATATTATAAAATTACAAAATTCTATATATTTTAGTTAATTGATTGAACCCGGTTCGATATCGGTTGAACCCCGGTCAAACCCCGGTTCATTGAACCGGCACCTTTACCGGTTTAATAGCCGGTCCGATTCTGAAAACCATGATGGAGCTTGGTTCCCCATATTCAATGAGGACGAAAGACGTCGCTGTTTGCATTTCCGTTATGTGATGTTTTGCGAAATGATGTATATGAATGAGTTCCGCAATGTGGGGTTAGGGATTGATGGCCGTGTGAATCGTTTTATCTTGAAACTTGGATGAGACAAGTTTAATTCCATGAAGTTTCCTATCATCGGGAATTGGTTGATAGAGTTTATCTCAACGGTTCGATTCACCGACAAGAGGCATGTCCGCCTGAGTTTCCGCCACGAGGGTAAGAAGTATACTTTTGGATTCAAGGAGTTACATACGTGTTTGGTTTTTCCATAACGTGAAATCACTCGTGTTCATTATGGGTGTGATATGACTACGCTTGACATGTGGTCATAAATCACCGGATTGAAGAGGTTTACTTCCGAAGTCACCTTTAATAGGTTTATATACTTCGAGTCAATCCTATATTTTCATAAGTTTCTATGTTATCTTTATTCGGTCGTGTCAATGGGAATAAAGCCCACTACTCGGACTTGTATGTCTTTGGTGATATTTTGCAAGGAATTCCCGTTGATTATTCTAGAATATTGATAGAAGGTTTGGTTCAATCTTCTCGTTCCAAGAATAAGAAGATTGGGTATGGAAACGTTGTATGTGGTATAATCTTGGGAGTCTTATGGCGAGTCAATTGTCCATGGACGGATGCAGAACCATTCCCTATCCTTAATTATGAATTTCTTGAGACGGAGGGTCTAGTTGAGCGAAGGTTCCGAGTTGGTCGTTTTTGTCTCATGAAGATCGTGTAAATCAAGTTATGGCTAAGATCGGTAGCCCTCCCGTTGAAGATGAAGACTAATCTCGCAAGTGTCTTGTAGATTTTAAATGTGTGTAGTGTATCTAAGTTTGTTGTTGTTTTTAATTGTTTTGTTGTTGTTTCTTTTATTTTCAGTGTGATTCATGCTATGATCCGTGCATCAACCCATTAGAGAGAAACCATAGAGCTTAATCATCATTACCCAAATCCAAAATATTTCAGACACATCGATAAAAAAAATCAAAAAAATAATAGTTTGGAATTTTTTGTATTTCTTCAGTTCGTTAATGGCGACGATCTCTACAAAATCTTTTCAAAAACGTGTCAACTTTTAGCGATAACATCTCTCATCTTGATGGGTCACCATAGCACCAATGATTGTATATCTTCAAGAGTTAACAGCCCTCGTTTTATCTTTTATAGTGCGAGTAAATCAATAAATCTAGCATGCACCTTGGTGTACTTGTTCTATGAATAAATAATAATAAGTGTTTTTTCATTTATCTTTGTACATTTAGCTTTTACCTTTCTATTATTTTGGGGTGCCAATTCGGCTAACCCGTGTTATTACTAATGTTTTAGTTTTAGTTTTCATGTTTGCACAGCTTTATGAGTACATTAGGATGGAGAATCTATGAAAAATCACGTTTGGGTTCATCAAAAGTCTGGTCGTGGAAAAAAAAAATAGTAGGGGAAGTATTCTGTGAAGTCGCTCCTGCGACTTCCTTAAATGCTCTCTGTCGCGTGCGCGACTCTTGGTGGAAAAGAAAAAGGGGCCAGTTTTATCATTGCTTCGTCGCGCCGGAGACTTAGAGACACGGGTGCAACAAAGCCCATTTTAGTCACTAAAATCCGAAAAATCCTAACCCAATTCAAGATTCTAACCTACCTTTTTATATTCTTAGTCAACCTCCATCAATTCTTGTCCATTCTTACACTCAATCGTCTTCCCGACACCCCAACTTTCACTCTTCCTAAATTATTCACTTATGCAAATCACCTTACATCTCCATCTTTCCTCTAATTTCACCTTCCTCTATCAATTTCAAATTCCTTAAGCAACTTTTCTCTACCATACCAAATCAAAGAATTCTCATGGGTTCAAGGGCAAAGACAACCGCCGACAAGAAAAATTTCAGTACCAACATCCGAGCAAGGTATGGAGCGCCTTTTCCCGTCTACACCGTGGTTGAAGGATCTAGATATAAGCACTTCTCGGGTAAGCACCATTTGGATTTCATCAATATGCTTTTTCTTTGTGATGTTAATATGGATGGTTTTGATTTTATGGAAAAAATTAACGGGTATATTCAAGCCCTCGGGTGGGAGAAATTCGCTAAACTCCGATTTCCGATTAATTTGAGTGTAATTGTGGAGTTTTTGTCCATAGTTAAGTTTGTAGGAAATAGGAAGCATCATATTGAGTTTAGGAGTCGAGGAACCCGTTATGTGGTTGACTATAAAGACATGCATGCAATGTTTGGTTTTTCTATCTCTGGGTTAGAAAAATATCCTAGGAAATTTTCGGTGAGTCAAGTTTGGAAACCTTTGTCGGGGTTAACCACTTTCAATGCCAAGAATTCTTCTAACAAGCTTTTTAAAGATCCTTGTTTGGTTTATTTTCACAAGTTTCTTTCTTTTTCTCTTTTTGATCGGGTTGAGAGTAGTAAGGTTCAATCCCGGAACTTGTTTGTGTTAGATTGTATTTTTAAAGGTAAGAAAGTGGACGCAATAGAACTTTTGTTTGCCGCTTTGATTCGTGCCTCAAAGTTGGGTCACCAACATGTCCCACATGGAAATTTCATCACGAGTCTTGTTATGGGAGCATGGGGAGAGTTAGAGAATTTCCAATCGGAAGATTTTAGCCATATGCCTATGTTAGATTTTAAGGTTCCAGATCGTGCCGATTTGGTCCATAGAATGAGTTTGTTTAAAAGATATGAAGAGAGAACGGCAAAGCTTTATGTTATGAACTCTTTTGTTAGCAATCAAAGAAGTCGTAAGAATCTTCAAAGGGGAAGTTCAAGTGCGGGACCAAGTGAGGATGCCGATGTGGATGACGATGATGAAGAAGAGGAAGAAGAGGAAGATGAGTCAGGTATGGATACCGAGGAAGTGGCTGGGTGGAAGCAAGTTTTGACACGCCTAGATCGTATGGATGAAAATAATGTTATTTTGGTTCAATCGGTCAAGGAAGTCGACACTAAGATTGAGCGTTTGTCGAAGAAGCATGAGTCAACCTGTAGTCGTTTATTTTCTTACTTCCGTAAGAAAGGGATCGAGATGACATCATCTCCACCGGATTCTCCAAATCAAGAATAAGTTCTCTACTTCTTGTAATTTATATTCTTAAGTTTTCTTTATGTTATGTTTAGTTCAACTATTTAATGTTTTATTGTTTTTTAAGCCTAATTTTGGATTTTGCACAATAGGGACATTATCCATATTAAGTGTAGGAAGCTCGGTTTAAATTATGTAAGTTTGTTTGATTGGTTTTAGTTAAGATTGTGTGCTTATTTAATGATTTATTTTTAATCTATGTAATGTATGCAAATTTCCAATTTCTCAAATTTCTCACTTTTTCTCATTACATTCCATTTCATACAAGGTATTAATTGAGTAAAAGAAAGTATGAGATATTATGCCATGATCAAAAAAAAAAAAAACTTTGTGAAGTCACGCCAACGACTTAGAGTCACGGGCGCGACTTCTACACAGATTGATCATGGAGTTTTACCCAAACAAAAGCAATAAAATTGATGCACAAAAATATTTGACCTTATTAAATTTTAATGACATTAGTATATGCTCATCGCATTAATCTACGTCCAAAAGGAGGTCAATTGTCGGGTATGTTCCTTTCAAATCATTCTCTAGATTTTAATTATGTTCATATCGCTTAAATCAAGGTTGATATGCCACTATCTTATGTCATATTTGAAATACGTGAAAACGTGATTAGACTTGATTCCTTCTAATGTGTTTTTATTAAAATGGAAGAGCTAGGGAAAATGTGCCGTAAATCGTGTTAGTTTCTAAGTCAATAAAGGATGAGAAAATTAATTGAGAGAAAATCTAGAGTGGAGAGAATACCCAATGAGGTATGTAAAAGGTGAGAAGTGGGAGAGCCAAACGCAACCACTTGAGTGTGAAAGTTGAGAGGATGCCCAATGAGGTATGTAAAAGGTGAGAAGTGGGAGAGCGAAACGCAACCACTTGAATAGGGCTTAAAAGATAAAAAAAATGAAGAATAAAAAAAAGAAAAAGCTCTACTTATTTGAAAAGATGCAAATGCACAAAGAGAGAAAAAATTGAGTGGAAAAAGGTGAGTGTGGTATGGAGCATAAAATGCAACCACAAGTGTGATTAGAAATTTAGGGTGCTTAAATATGCCTTGAGACATTAACTATATGCGCGCGCCACTCTATGTCCCGAATGCTTCATACAAAACTTTGACATAGTCGGATGATAGTCACCATCGAATATGACTTAGTTTTCGCATATCGACTTTCCTAAAAGATTTTTAATCTCAAGTAAGTTCATTGATTTTTATAAGGATGAGTTAATATAATCATTATCTTTGAAGGATTAAAATGGATACCCAAAAGCATGTGCTTTATTTTGCTTGAGGACAAGCAAAAGGCTAAGTGTCCTAAGCTTGATAAGTCCCAAATGTACTTATATATTGCATACATTTAGATTCATTTAGGCTACATTTTGTGTGTGTTTTAGGCATTTAGACTTAGGTTAAGGGGAGTTTACGTTTGTATTTGTGTTTTTGTATGTAGGAACCTTGTAATTAAGGTTTATGCGATTATGGAGCTTTTTAGGGTGAAAACGAGCAAAATCCATGCAAGAATCATGAGGTTCGAAGAAGCGTCTACAAGCCATGAAGTCTGGAGATGATTCAAAGGAAGTTCCCTGAAAATTTCTTTAGGTCGCGCCAGCGACTTAAAGTCACGGGTGCGACTTTCCCAAGAAATTCTTTCACTCTCTGTCGCACCAGTGACCATTGTTTTCACAGGCGCGACTGTGCAGAAGTCCGAATCTTATCCATATTTTCTCAAAACGATGCATCCCTTGACCCAAAAGTCATGCAATTTTGGCCCAAGTCATAACCCTTCATCAAAAGCCTATAAATACACGTCTTCCCCTCCATTTCTAAGACAATTATCCTTTGCTTACTTAACCAAATCTCTGCCAAAATTACTCTAGAATTACATCTAAACTTTCCATACACATTTATGTATTGAGTCTTATCGAGAGATAGACATTGCAAAGATACATTGAGGAGATCGAACGAGCAAGAACGCCCTGAGGCTTGACAAACCTACGAAGAAGAGTAAAAGGATTCACGACCCTCTTTCCCTTCTAAGTCATAGTTCTATGTTCTTGTATTTTCTTCATTGTAATTGACAAGTTGAATCAACGTTTATAATATAAATATCTTTAATCAAATTATGTTTATATGATATGCATGAAATAAGTTATTAATGCTTAGTTCTTATTCGAGAGAAATTGATTAAGTGAAATTGCAATATTGAATGCATATGATCTATGGTTAGATAATCTATGAGAGATTCAGTTACTTAATCACCATCCATTTCACCTTATGAGATAAATTGGCTATGAAACATGATTATTACAAGAGATCGATTAATCCATTGTGACTATTAATCTTGTATGGGTAATTTAGTTTAAGAATCGAGAGACCGAACTGAATTACGTTCTGAAATTGGTTAGACTTAAGTTGAGAAAACAGTTGGTTTAATAAGAAGATTACAAGTGTATCTTTGACTTGCATAAATTTGTAGGAATAGTTAGTGTATGAATAAAGATTAGATTAGTTCAAGTAGATAAATAACAAAACTTCCAATTGTCGTTATAACAATAAGTTAAGAGAAAACGAATTGATATAATTCTAAGTTCAAATGCATAATCCATTTCTGTAGGATCGATATCTTTTTATTACTACATGAGCGAAGCCGTATACTTGCGAAAAATGCACAATAAACATGCCCAAATAACTGAAGGTTTGCACAAAATGATAGTAATTCCCTTAAAGTGTGAGGTCTTGGATAATTTGTGTGATGAAGATCTAGTGAATGTGAACCACATTCATGTTGCTAAGGTAAACATGATGACCCATTAGTCCCATTACTTTGATTGTTTGAACCTCTAATTAACGACTTTAATATGTTGGTGTATTTGAGATTATGTCTTTTTCTGTACAAGTCAACGAGCACTTCTTATCTGTCAGCAGAAGGTTCCATAGGGTAAGTGTTTGACTCGAGGATTATTGTGAGAGTTACGAGCGATCTTTATCCTATAATGAATTGAAATTTAAAGAGATAAAAAAGCTTCCTAAAGAGCTCAAAGAGTTGAAGGAACATGAGAGTTGTTAATGCTCATACGGAAATCGAGAAAAAGCTCTTAGAGGCAATGCAGAGGAACGAGTATAGTTGAATGGTAAGGTTGATGAACTTCAAAACTCAACTCTCAATCTTTCAGAGAAGTTAAAGAAGTTATCAGATAAAAAAATTAATCCGAAGAACCAGCTTAAACAAGAGAAGGATGCCTCAGAGAAGTGTTTTAATGAGATTGTCAAAAGCCACAAAGAGTAATTGTTGAAGTTGAAAGAAGATTTTGAGCACAGTCTCGAAAATGTAAAAAGGAGATCACCCAATCGAAGGTGGATATCAAGACTCAACTGGTCAATCATGACCAGTTTGTTGCAGACCTTATTTATGCATAAATATGAAGGGCTGGTAGATTCAAAACAAAGGTTGTTGTGGTCGTATATGAGAGGTTACCCGATGTCTTGAGGGAAGAACTAAAATTTTGGATTGATCTAGAACCTCCTAAAGATGATGAGCCAATCCCTTTGATCTTGGAATAAACTTTCCTTGCGCCAGATCCTCCTAAGCATGCTTTAAATATTAAACCTATTTATTCTTGTCTTTTGCCTAATGAAGAGGATATGCACTAAATGCCAATAGCACAAGTAGAGTATGATCAAACTGATTAACCTTGTATAAAACCTTTTGCTTTATCAATAAAAATATATGTTTTGCAATTTGGAGTGTTTAATTTACTATCTTTGAAGATTGTCCCTTTGGTTAAGACTATTATTTCAATACTGAAATTTAATCGAGATGTTAACGACTTGATTTTAACCGAGACCTTTTAGCATGCAGTTTGGTGCTAGAATTTTTAACCGAAGTATCTCAATGTGAATTTTTTAGACACTTGAATGACAATGAGATATGAAGTAAATGCCTCGTGGGCCTTTTTATTGATAATTATGAACCCCCCTAAATCGGTCGGGTTATTACATTAGAAGTATAAAAACTTAAAATAAAATGATAAAGGTCCACGTAAGGATCATCATTTTGAAGCTTTAAATGGTAGTATCTCCTTAGTGAGATATCATTCCATGTTCTAAAGAACATTTGAGTCATCGAGGTTCCTAAGATGCTAAGTATGATTCCGACATATTCAGCCATTTGGAATGGTCCTTCACTTTTGATGCCCAATTTGCTCTTTCTAGCCTTAATTTGGGATGTTATTGAACTTCAAAGTACAAAATCCCCCACAAGGAATTGTTGAGGCGAACTTTTTGGTCACAAAGAAGTTTGGTTTTCAGTTTGTATGCAGCTATGTGAGCATGCGCTTCTTCTCTCTTTTCCTGCAAGTTTTCCTTCAGGTTGAGCTCGTTGTATTCTTCTGTACAGTGGATCACCCTCAGACTTGGTACTTTGATCT
The DNA here is from genome assembly GCA_028411795.1 of Euphorbia peplus. NCBI lineage: Eukaryota > Viridiplantae > Streptophyta > Magnoliopsida > Malpighiales > Euphorbiaceae > Euphorbia > Euphorbia peplus. The sequence goes on along the minus strand of CP110837.1, from coordinate 16,750,294 downwards.
CGATCGGTATAAATGCTTCGGTTTCATAGGTGAGAGAAAAAAGAGTTTATATTGTTGCCACTTTTGGCATAGTGCGGTAAAATCATAAGACATGGATAGCTCCTCGGCCCAATTGAAGACCTTTTCTAACTTTCCTGGGGAGCCCCTAGTTTCCACGCATTCATCGTTGGTATATTATCATCGAAGGACTAATGCCCGCCATCCAAAATCCGATTCATGTCCATTATATGAAAGAACTAAAAAGTAAATAAGTTCTCATCCAACTCCATTACCGCAACCTGAGCCAAATTTTCATTGTTCCAACGTTAAGAGGTTTATCCATCAAAATCCTCCCTACCATCCATAAACCCTTGTTCACTAACTCAAGTCTCGGTACCCCACCCCCCAAACCCGACATATCGTTTTCATCATTCGACACAGATCAACTCACCATACTCGTAATAGCTCAAAATTAGAATAGATAATGAATGTCCACATACATTTAAGAGGCAAGATTTGTTTCATCTTCTAAGAGGCAAAATTTGTCCAATTTTATGAAGCAATATTACTATATATATATATATATATATATATGTGGATTGTAATGTTCTTATGAATAATAAAAAAAAGATTACCCTTATCGCTTACCTTCATCTTTTTTTTTCTAATCTCTACATATTTAGGTAGCATTAATTTATTCTCTCCATAAATATACTTACTTAACTTGTATTTTATCGAGTAATCACATTCCGAGTGTTACTTTCATAACAAATTTCTCCACGCTTTTGAGAAAACACGAAAAACACATTGAGCTCATCGCATTTTCATTTTGGGATAATAAAAGTATAGGATTAGACCGTTACGGAGGATATAGTTGTACAACCGTCCGCCAATGTATAGGATTATTATACTTGTCGTCAGTGCGTATTTTTACATATATATACATTTTCCCCCAATCTTTTTCCTTTCCTGTCTCCTTTTTAATTTTCAACTTCCGTGCATGGCGATTAGGGCTTCAATCCATCATTAGGGCACCAAATCCATCTCGATCGACGCTATTTCTTCATGAAGAAGATGTAATCTCATGGAGATTTTCCACCTTTTCAGATCAATTTCCAAGATTTAACTTTGGGGATTTTTTTTAGGGTTTCGTCTATTTCTTTTGTTTTCTCTCTTCCCGTTTAGGTTTTCGGAGACATGAAGGGTCAATCTGAGAAGACTAAGGTTGTGGTCCGTCACTTGCCACCGACGATTACTCAAGTTATGCTCATGGACCAAATCGACGTTGTCTTTGGTGGACGTTATAATTGGGCTTCGTTTCGTCCCGGAAAGAGCAGGTTTGAGCTTTTATTTTCTTAATTTGGGTATCGTTTAGACCGGATTTTCACCCGTTTTCGGACTGTTTAGGGTTTTATGTGTTATGGTGTTTGTTAGTTATATCATTTATGATGTATGTGTGGCGGGGTTTATTGTGTTTCGAGTTGAATTTGAGATGGAAAATCAGTCTGTGTGGATCAAGGCAGTTTTCCAGGCGTGTGAAATCAGTATGTGAAGCTCTATAAATTAGTTGTGGCTGAGGGTTTCTGGATATTTGAACTAGTTAGTGAAGGATGGGTGTCAATTTGGTTAACAATTAATGATTTATAGAAACTTCATATCCAGTGAGTGAATAGGCAGTATAACAACGGGAAATGGCACATCGAGTAAATGTATCTTTAACAAGGTTCATTTGAAGTAAGGGGAGGTGTGGGGAGGGGAGGTTATTAGAAAACCTTGCTTGTTTTGATGGTTTTTTAAAGGAGGTTCAATGGATTTACGTTGAATAATTATAGAACCTTCGGATCCCTCTGATTTGGAGTTTAAATCATGGTTTTCTAACCATCATTTAACCTTTAAAAAAACGTAAACTTCTAGCCAAGCAAGGTTAGCCAAATAACCTCCCTTTAATAAATCTCCTAAAACCATAATACAAGGATTCTGTGTAATTGAGTTGGTCTAACTTCGTTTTTGTCTTCCTTGTTAATTACATGACTCTTGAGGAGAAGAGGAAATTATGGATTGGTCGCCATTTTTGTAATAAAGGAAATGTTAGTTGTTGTATGGTTCTACATTTTCAATTCCCAGCCTGACCAAGTTAATTGTCTATAATTAACTTGCTTAGAGAAAAATGTAAGGGTAGTTGTTTAAGCCTGGTCATCTATATTCTTGTTGGATGCATCATATTCTAAGGAATAGAAGTGATGGCTAGTTGGTGTTTCGATACCTCTAATTTTACTGTTAAAATATTGGTCAGTTTTATTATCATTCGTAGTTCGATTATATAGTTTCAGTTTTTCTGATTTTACTCTATGGAGGATCATTCTATTATCTTTTTGTTTTTGTATGTTCATTATTGGGTATTTCATACAGAAGTGTTCTGATTCTTTGATTATAATTTTACTTTTTTCATAAAGATGGTTTTAAAAATTCACCGATATAATATCTGCTATTATGCTTATATTCTAAATTTGACAACCCAAATCATTTGCATGCCAGGTTTTATATGTGATCTCATGTGAAAGAATGACTTATGTTGTAACGAACTTGAACATTCTTTTCATTATTATTAATTTTGGAGACTCTGGTTGTGTTTAGAAAGACTGGTGCTTGTTTCCTTTTTCCCCTTTTTTGTGTGTTTCATTATGTTTATGGATGTTATGTTCTAAATTTTTCTTAAAATTGTTGCAGTCAGAAGCATCAATCCTTTTCTAGAGCCTATATTGACTTCAAAAAGCCTGAAGATGTTATTGAGTTTGCAGAGTTTTTCAATGGCCATCTCTTTGTGAATGAGAAGGGTAATTCTTGAGCACACATTAAGAAAAAAGATTGAGAGAGATGCAAATCATGTCAAAATATTATGATTTTGTTTTAATTCAAAACACTGTTCTATTTGCATAGGGTAAAGAAGTCAACAAACTTAATTTATTTTTCTCATGTTTAGTTCTGTTTTTCTTTTCTTGCGCTTGAATGAGGATTAACTTGCAAAATTTTTTACTAGCTGTGAAAATATTAAATTGATTATTTTTATTTCCAGGCACTCAGTTCAGAGCTGTTGTGGAGTATGCTCCTTCACAACGTGTTCCAAAGCAGTGGTCTAAGAAGGATGGTCGTGAAGGAACCATATCAAAAGGTTTGCTTTGCTAGAAAATTCCGTATCATGGAATTTGGAAACATGATTATTTCTTGTGAACTTATGTTTTTCATCTTCTTGTTTCAAATATTTTTCCTTATTGAATCTGTAGATCCTGCATATTTGGAGTTCCTTGAATCGATATCAAAGCCTGTTGAGAATCTTCCTAGTGCGGAGATACAATTGGAAAGAAGAGAGGCTGAAAGAGTTGGTTGGTTTCTTTCTTGGTCGCACACATCTTTCTGGATAAGTAGTCTAATTAAATGAGGAAAATGCATGATAATGGAATTTATTTTGAAAAATCGGTTGTTTTTGTGTCACACAGATATACATTCTTCCTTGTGTAACTGTATATATTTCTGTGATATGCATTTGTAGGTGCGCCAAAGGATGCTCCAATAGTTACACCCTTAATGGATTTTGTCCGTCAAAAAAGAGCTTCTAAGAGTGGATCTCGGGTATTGTTCTGATTTAATATGAATGTTTGAGTTCTTGCAAAGAAAGCTTATGCATGATTATCTATATGCTATGTGCTATTTATCCGAGGCTATTTCTCATTCTAAAACCATGAATTGTGTAGTTCTTTTTAGGGAACCATGTTAAATGTACTGTTAATTTCCAATCTCACAATTTGCTCCTCTGATTCTTCTTTTGTCACGATTTTATTGGTTATCATATTTGTTTTTGTTATTTGTTCAGTATTTAAATGTTTTGAAGCAGAGAATATTGTCAAATGGGAAAGTCAGCAGGCGTACTGGTGCGAGTGGGAGCGCTAGCTCTTCCAAACGAAGTTCTGAAAAGAAGAGAGTTTCAACCACAATGGTATGTTTGATGATAAGACATATTCAGTTTTTTTAGATAGTTTTTGGCAAATATGTGTTTTCCGTGCAATAGTAACTGTTGTTCAGTTTAAGCTCTTATTTTCATGCTTTATGCATGTCAAATCTTGAAGATTGTGATCATAGGGTTCATCGATCATAACTTGTTCTTTTTTTTTTTTTGAATAAAACCATATTTTTTTTTGTGGAACGGGTGAACATTGAGCATCTGTATTCTAGATGTACCTTAGCAAATTGGACATGAGTTGATAAAAATATCCCGTCTGTATTTGAACAAATATTTGCTCAACAAGGTTGACGGTTAAGATGAGATGCATGAATGCATTACACTTACTAGTAAAAGTTTTTGTCGGACTGGACCAATGGTGGCATTAATTGTGGTGACTTGAGAACTATTGAAAATTGAAGTGCTTAAGTTTGCAGAAGTCTAAAAGGGATGATATTTGACAAATAAACATTTGATTGATCAATCTAAGTCTACTTTCGTTGCTTGGTGATTTAAGGGCAAAGTTTGTTATCTGCTTGCTGTCATTTTGATAGACAGGCTTCTTTTGATATATTACTCCGCTTCAAAACAATTATAATTTTCTAGTTGAGTGACCATATGGTTACAAGAATTTAAAATCTAGCACAATGATCTGTGAAAGAATACTGTCTGTTTTGGAACTCCAAATTCCAAGCTTTTTTTTGTTTTGTAAATGGGTTAATTTATTTTCTATAAGTTAAAAGCTCCTATATTCCAGTGTTAAATTATCAATTTATTCTTTGTTAAGTACTATAGGCTTTATGTACTGTTGTTTGAGATCGCCAGTCAATTTTATTTTTTTTTTCGTCTGGTGGGCAGTATGTTTTAAGGGACACTGCAAAAAATACAAGTGGAAAAGACAAATCAACCTATCTACTGGTTCCTAAACGAGATGACCAGCAACTTTCTGATAAAGCTGTTACTTTTGCTTCTCAAAGTGGAGCTGAAGTATTGGAAGATGAAAGTGGTATGATTCTGCAACAGAATTTCAAGTTTCTATCTCACTCTAATTTTGTCAAGCATGTGCCATGTAATTATGCGTGAGACTATGATTTGAAAGTAATGGCGTCCACTTTTGGCTTGTATAATTCCATGATTTTTTCTGCCTGATCAAACACTCCTATGCAGGAACATAGAGCTGTCTTGTATAAAGATGTTTTTGGTAGTGCCTCAAAATAGCTGTATGGGGCAGGTGGGGGATTTAATCCCCTTTTTGGGGGCTAATATAAAGTGGTTTTGTTAGATTACATTGTTAAGATTGTATGATTTATATGTACTATTTTCATGTAAATTATGCAAGTCTTCGGGGTTATCCTGTTATGTGCATTTTCCTTTTTGCTCATTACCAGGTGGGGGATTTAATCCCCTTTCTGGGGGCTAATATAAAGTGGTTTTGTTAGATTACATTGTTAAGATTGTATGATTTATATGTACTATTTTCATGTAAATTATGCAAGTCTTCGGGGTTATCCTGTTATGTGCATTTTCCTTTATGCAAGTCTTACAGTATGACTTTCTGTTAATCTATTTGTTAAAGGAGTTCCTGGAATTGCTGATGCTGGCAAAAAGAAAATCCTCCTTCTTAAAGGGAAAGAGAAAGAGATTTCACCGGTAAGTCTTACATTACTGCTCTGCATTTTCTGATTTTGCTTAGATTTTTTTTACAGTATGCATAAATGGAGATATTTTATTACAATTTTTAGACGGATGGCTCATAGAGTGCAGTAATAGGTATCCGAAGTTAAGAGTAAGAGCCTAAGAGGACATGAAATGGATGAACTTCAACATGTCTATCTACCTGTTTTGATGCTGCTTTTTTGTTTTATATTGTCATATAGGTAGTTGTTCCTCGATAAATGTCACTATCCTTACTAGCTGTTTGACCACTGCCATTGTTAGGGCATGACTGTTGGTTGAAAGAGCAGAAGAGGAAAACAATAATCTTGTTATCTTTGTTTAAGTGGCCCTTTTGTTAGGTCCTTGTTGAATTAATGTCCTTCAATTGTTGCTTATGTTAGCAATATGCACTAAATTGATGTTAGTTATGTATCCAATGAACGATTCTTTCTTTTTCGTTGCAAGTGTGTTATGGCCTTAATGGACTAGTGATAAGAAGTCTTTATGCATAACACTTGAGGTTCCTGCAGGCATCAAACTTAGAATTTTGTTGCATGGCATATTGTGGATGGGATTAATTGATAAGCATTTATGCTTTAACTGAAGACTGAACTATAAGAAGTCTCCCTAAGTGAATTAGTATTGTGACTTGTGAATTGTTAAAAGACTATGAAGGACACCATGAATTTAAAAAACCCGAGGATTGTGATAAGTCTCTAACAGGGATTTGATGGCTAAACAATATCCTGGTTTTTATTTATAGTTAACTCAGAACAACAGCCAGCAGATGATGTATTGAAAGAAACATACTTGTGACTGTTATGTACATTAAGAAGCAATTGATGATGTGGCCTTAAAGGCCTGATTTACACTTATCTTGTTTCTATTTATCTATCATTTATAACAGATTCTACACTCTGTTGATTCCTTGTTTCCTAATTGGGGTCTCTGTTGCTAACTTGCCATAGTCCTCCTCGGGATCTGTTTTCATCTATTACTATGGACTTATGGTTCCGTCACTTGCATTATATGTTTTTCCTGCTCTGCAAGTAGCAGTTTACTTGTACATTGACTTACTGCCCTTATTGTTTTAAAAGAACAGTTTGACTGTTTGTGCCACACCTGATCTATATTTGTGAACTCCAAAACTTCCCAAAAGGAGGTTTATGGTTCTCACCAAAGAATTAAAAGGAAAGTATGAGGTGCTGGCGTAATACTGGGTGGGATCTACTGTCTAGGCATAGACATTATGCCATAAGTTTTGCTGCCTTTAGCTAGATCCCATCAATTGCACTTCTAATTGTAATTTTTTTTTATCGTAAAGAACCTTGTGAACCAACTCATTTTCCTTGAAAAACATGAAACAATGACAAGTAAGCCCATACTTTTGGAATAATTTGTGGCTCGCAATATGCCAAGCCTTAAGAAGGTGGTTCCCATCATCTGGATCCCATTCTGCATTTAATTCTTCCTGCATGATATTATTTTTCTACAACCGTATGGTCCCATGCCTCGTCCCTTTTTGCGGATCTTCCGTCATGATAATGGTCAACTGCATGTTAAACAAGATTGCTTTATAAAGTTCTGTTGTAATAATTATGCTGTCTGGTGATCTGTTGCTGTAGAATGCGGCATCATTTGATAAAAATGTGATTGGTCCTGCCATGAAGCAGAACCAGAGGGCCAGTGGAAGGATAATTAGAAGTATACTTTTGAACAAGGATTCACGTCAAAATCAATCTTCTGGAAACCAATTTGAGCAGCAAGCTCAAACTATAAATTTGGAAAAGGAAAAGCGTCCTCCTCGGTCTCCACATGTGCATGTTGTTGCAAAGGATTCAAATGGAGCTTCAGATGACAAGATTGCTGGTAATGACTTGCATGGACTTTCTGGTGATAAGCAAGAAAGACGCATGAGAAATAAAGATAGGCCTGATCGTGTTGTATGGACTCCTTTTCGCCGGTCAGATGGATCTTATGTGAGTGATGAATCCTTGCCCTCTGCATCGCAATCTTCACAATCTGTTGGAGATTCGTATCAAGGTATATTATTACTTAAATAAATCTTCAAAATTGATGTTTGAATTGCAGTAAATGGTGCCATTATTTGGTTTAATGCGCATTTGGAAATATTGTCTTCGTGATTGTGCTGATTGAACCTCTAATTGATTAATCAGATGTATGCTGAATTATACAAGTATACATGCAACTGAATTACTGGCACTCTATTTTTATACAAAGAAACAAGTTCCTTTTAACCGCATGCTTCAGTGTCCAGCAATTTATAAAATGGCATACATGAATGCATATGTGCATATATGTTATCTTGTGCATATGACCTACAAGAAAATACTAGAGATGTGAAAGGTGATTCATCAAATTCAGGGACTGGAGAAACTAAAACACAGACTGGACACTACAGTCAATCCTCTATTGATAATTGTTTGTTGGCAACTTATTTTAGAAATGCATCTACTTCTGTTAGATGGCGCACTCGCATGAAACATTCATAAGACTTGGATACCATGATTTTGGTGCTTGATCTTATATAGGATCACATAAACATTTTGGTCGTCGCGGACCATCACATTCGGTGAGGGATGCTGATGTGTCATCTGTGGAGGGGAAGCCTTCAAAGAGAGGTGGTGTTCCTAACTATGGTTCCCATGAGGTGATTACACTTGTAAACCATTTGGATTTAAAAAGTTTTTCTCTCCATTTGTCATGACTTTGTTTTCTTCCATACTAACTGGTTGAAAGTTTTTGACAGAAGCAGGTCTGGGTTCAAAAGTCAAGTTCTGGTTCATAGTGTTTCTGAACAGGTGATTTTTTATTATTATTATTATTATTATTATTATTATTATTATTATTATTATTATTATCATCATTTAAATTGTCTTTCCATAATTTCTAATTATAATGCCATGACATTGGGAGTCACCTCTACATGTATTTTTATCCTAGACCTATGTGTTGTTTGTGTGTATTGAGAATGAATGTAATTGGAGATAGATAAGTGAAGTACATTCTGTTTTAATTGTCATTGAAGGACTGAAAAGGATCGGTGCAGTTGCACCTCCTCCATACAGAACAAGGAAAAACATATTTTTCCATCTACTCCAATGTTCTTTTCCAGTTCTTCCAGCTGGTTAGGATTGACAGTTAGGACTTAAATTATTTGTTAGTTCATTAGAAAAAAACAATATGATGTTCAGTGGATTCTTAACGAAGTTTTTGATGCATTTTGTTTACACTATTCATGTTTTGTAGGGTTTATCAGCAAATAAACATAAACTCGAATATGGTTGATTTAGGCTTGTTTTGGGAATAATACTATGCAGTAATGTCTTTGCAAATTCAAAGTAAATAATCCTTATACTTTGGCAGTATCTGACAATATGGTCATTATTTTGCAGCGGAAGGCTTAGAGTCCTATAAAATTTTGGAGCAAGCAGTTGCTCTCAGTCGTATGGCCATCTCTTTTTACTAAACAGATGGTCGGGAGTGAAGAAGTTTGAGCAGTGGAGAATGGTTTCTTCTTCGCAGAAGCTAGAAGAAAAATGAAGCTAGCCATCAAGGATGCAGATACTGTGGTGTAATTAAAAAATACATGTTGGGCTGAAGAAATCCCGATAGTCAAAGACAGCTCGGAATAGGAAAAAGGGAGAAGGGGGAGACATATCATTCCTTGTAACCATATAGATAGGAAGACAGGTTTTGTCAGGGCTGCCCCCATTGTGGGTTCTACTCCGGAGGAGCCAGGGATATCAACATTCTTGTCTTTGACTAACTGGAAATCGGGTTATTCTTGGTCTATAGGTTGATCCCTTACTTCGGTTAAAACTGTATATAGATATGGAAAGCAAAGTATTAGCTGATTTATGATGCTTTGCATTTATGTCTTATTAAGCAGTTTAGCATACGTGATTGGTGAGAGGATTTGTTTGTAGTAGCTTCCTCGGGTAGTTTAGGCCTATCTTATTATCGGGTTTTCTTGAAGAGAAGAAATGCTGGAGACCTTTGGCCAGCTTTATTAGCCAAGATAGCATTATCTGAATGTCTCTGACTCATTGAAAATTGGAGTGATTTTTGAAGGCGTGAATGAATATTATCATATGGAGTAGCACTTGGTGGCTGTCTTGTGATTGTCCTTTACATCTGTTGACTTGTTTTCTTCCAATTTTTTTTTTTAAAATTGATATCCTGATCACTGTTATTATTTAGCTAATATAAATTACCAGGTTCGTCTCTAAAACAACCAAAGGCAGAAACAAACATTATTTGAGCTGAGCTTATGCCTGCTTATGCTTGGTTTGACAGAAAAAATTATCAGTTTGAGCTGAGCTTTGGCCTGCACATGCTCAACTGATTGACCAGAGTTTTGAGCTTGGTAGAAGCTCAAATCTTGTTTGAGTTCAGTTTATTAAGTGAATATTATTTTGAGTTGCTTTCGAGTCGTTTATTGTGTTTGCAACGAAATCAAAGAAATAATATGAAGCTTAGATGTTCACGAATTAACACAAAAGTGGTAAGTTTTAAGGAAGGAAGAGTTGGGGGGTTGTAGGAATGAATATGGGCTAGTAATACCCTTGTAGGAAGGATTTATATGGAGGATTTAAATTGGCTACTTAAAGTGAAAAAATTATTTAGTAATCATTTATGAATTTATAGAGAAATATATGCTTCACATGATATGATATGTCAAACTTATAATTTATTTATCTTGTTGTTCTACCGTTAGTATTATACCTTTACTCATTTAAATACTTTTCAACCAATCAAAGGTTTCTTCAAACTCTTGTCTTACCTTGCAATCCAATAAAGCTGTAAGTAGAGTTACTGATAGCAAGCAAATGTGAAAATGGAGTAGAATTATGAAGAAAAGGTAAATGAATGGGTTAGTTAAAAACATAAGAGAGAGAGAGAGAGAGAGTAGCAAAAGTAATATAATAGTGTTAACGTGGATAAGCTCCATTTCACAAGAAAAGAAAAGAAAAGAAAAGAAAAGAATGAATGGTGCAGTGGCAATGGCAGTGCATCCATCTATCTCCTTTGCTTGCATTTATTCTTGTATTGTTTTGGGAGGCGAAACAGTCATCGGAGGATGGCATTGGCAGTGTCACAGTGTTTGTACCCCAATTTTAGTGCCCCACGTTTGGTGTCTCCGAAATTATCATCTTACAACACTAGTAGAAGAAACACACAAGTCGTGGCGCCAAAAGCCAGTTTAAAAGAGGCAGAAGCAGATGTGGTTGTGATCGGGAGCGGGATAGGTGGACTATGTTGTGCTAGTCTTCTAGCTAGATACGAGCAAGATGTTGTCTTATTTGAAAGTCACGATCAGCCTGGTGGTGCTGCTCACTCTTTTCATATTCAGGGATACACCTTTGATTCCGGTCCTTCTTTGTTCTCTGGCTTTCAATCCAGGGGTCTCCAGGCTAATCCTCTTGCTCAGGTTTCTTTCTTTCTTTCTTTCTGTTTACCAACGAACTCATCTATGCTATACGTCCACATATGTTAGTGAAAACCTGCAAAATAACAAACGTAAGCTAATGAGGAGCCGTTGACCGGTGACCCATTTCCAATGCTTAAGTTAATAATCGATGAAGAATAATTGAATGAACTAAGCTTTGTGAATGTAGCTTGAGGTATGTATATACTATGCATATAACACTCAAGAAGGACCGTTATTGGAACTATCAGTCGAGAAGGACCATTGTATGAACTATCAGTAAGGTCGGTCAAGAAGTTTCAAGAAGATGTTTCCAAATTAATGGAACATAATAAGTAGAATCCACGTTAGAGTGTGCTATGTATGACTATTTCATCAAGTCATGTAAACCAACATGGCTCGATGATGCTTCCCATCAGTTCATTGGACATTGTAAAATATGGCACAGTAACACTTTTTTTTCAATAACCCTCTTCCTCATTCTCCTAATAATCACATTTTATCAGGTTCTAGATGCCTTGGGTGAGTCTCTCCCATGCGTCAAGTATGATTCTTGGATGGTCTATCTCCCTGAAGCTGAATTCCTCTCACGGATCGGCCCTACAGAATTTTACAAGGTTGGTTCTACAAATTGCATCCATTCTGTGGTGTTTTGACATTAACACACATACATTTTCTTCTTTCTTGCAGGACCTTGCCAAGTATGCTGGACCCAATGCAGTGCAAGACTGGAAGAAGCTTCTGGTACTAATTTTCTTTCATTCTTAACTATATATTCAAATATTCAAACTAGCAGCCTACAGAATTCATTTTCCTTTTCCCCCCTTATAGTTGATTAAGTAATTCTACGGTCTATTTACCCCTCAATTACTTAAAAGTTTATCAATTGGCCCCTTGTTTTGAGTATAATGGAAACAATTTTGACCCGGTATTAGGCACGTGCCAATGTATAGACTTTGCATGAAAATAAGCGTATGTGAAGTTAATTGTAAATCGTCTTTCTAACTCCTCTCTAATATTGAAGGCATTTTAATCTTTCTTGTTAAATATTGACATGGCCTTATAATCATTATTCAAATGTCATGTATCATATGCGAAGTTTATATTCTGGTGCGTGCCTAACACTGGGTCAAAGTTGTTTCCGTTATACACAAAATAGGGAGCCGATAGATACACTATTTAGGCCGTAATCTGCCGTCCCTTAAGTTCGGTGAGCAAAGTGACAAAAATGGAGAACTTTAGAGGGCTGTGTATGGTTTAGGCCGTATTTCTAAGCTGAGATTTTTTTTTTATTTTTTTCACTATCTTTGATGCTCAGAAATTGAAATCTGCTGCAGGATACAATACTTCCACTGTCTTCAGCTGCAATGGCTCTGCCTCCTTTGTCTATCCGCAGTGATATTGGTGTTATCTCAACTGCAGCAGCTAGATATGCTCCTTCTCTGCTCAAATCTTTTCTTGAGATGGGACCTAAAGGAGCTTTAGGCGCCACAAAGCTTCTTAGGCCCTTTTCAGAAATCGTTGACTCGCTTGAGCTTAAAGATCCTTTTGTACGCAACTGGATTGACCTTTTGGCCTTCCTCCTTGCAGGGGTCAAGTCTAATGGTATACTCTCAGCAGAAATGGTAACTATTACTTATAGGATCCGGAGCACATTGTCATCCCAACTATAAGATAATAGGACATATCTATGCTATATTGAAACATTGGCTTTCTAACTTGTCTCTCTTCCAGATTTACATGTTTGCAGAATGGTATAAGCCCGGTTGCTCCCTTGAGTACCCTCTTCATGGAACCGGTGCGATTGTTGATGCTCTTGTCAGGGGATTGCAGAAGTTTGGAGGAAGGATTTCTTTAAGGAGTCATGTAGAAGAGATTGTTGTTGAAAACAATAGAGCAGTTGGAGTCAAGCTAAGAAGTGGTCAAGTAAGTGGGTTTGTTTATTCTTTAAGGGATTAACCGATAAATCAGAAACTAATAAAGGTACATTATCGCGATGCTTCAGTTTGTACGTGCTAGAAAGGCTGTCATTAGCAATGCATCAATGTGGGATACTTTAAATCTGTTACCAAAGGAGGTCCTTCCGAAGGCATACGTTGACAGGGTTAAAACAACGCAACAGTGCGAGTCATTTATGCATCTCCATTTGGGTTTTGATGCAGAGGTGAGAAGATTTAGTACCTGCATATTTGATACCAAAGATATTGGGAGCCACTTACCTTCTTGGCATTTATCTAAGCTTGTTTAGCAGAGAAGTAGAGAAGATTTAGCACAAGTTTAATTTTAAGCATTACAACGTCCTCTAGCAAGATTCAGAATCACACTTAGATCAGTCTATCTTGGTTGCTGCAATGGAAATGTTTATAATATCATGCTTTGTTTTTAAGGTTCTGGATATGGAAGTACAAAAGCTTATGTTGCATTTTAGCAAATACATAGATGTAGCCTAAATTCTTTGACGAAGCAGGGCATACGGGAGGATCTGGGGATTCATCATATTGTCGTAAACGACTGGGAAAGAGGAGTTGATGCAGATCAGAATGTGGTTTTAATATCTGTTCCTAGTGTTCTTAGTCCAGATTTGGCACCACCTGGTAAACATGTCCTACATGCTTATACACCTGGAACCGAGCCATTTGAATTGTGGGAAGGGCTTGACCGTAAGAGTTCTGAATATAAACAACTTAAAGCTGAAAGATCAGAGGTATCTACAACTACAAACTTTTCACTCATCTAAGCTCACTTGTGTCATCTTAAAATTGTTATTAAGTAGCCAATATATATATATCAATAACATTGTGTGGAAAGCAGGTAATGTGGAAGGCAGTTGAGCGAGCGATAGGTCCAGGGTTCAGCCGCGAGAAGTGTGAGGTGAAGTTGGTAGGAACACCATTGACACACAAAAGATTTCTTAGGAGAAACCGAGGGACGTATGGACCGGCTATTGAAGCTGGGAAAAGTTCTTTTCCCGGACATTCAACACCGGTTTCACAGCTTTATTGCTGTGGGGACTCTACTTTTCCGGGCATTGGTGTCCCTGCAGTCGCTGCTAGTGGTGCTATTGTTGCTAACTCTCTAGTTTCAGTGTCTCAACATTCTCAGCTTCTTGATGCTGTTGGAATTTGAATTAGAAATTGCTTTTGTATAATTTTGATCCTTGAGTTTTCAGTGTATTGATTTTAGTTACGAGAAATTATACAATGAATCAGGATCATCACGTGTCAATAAACTCATTTAATAGTGTTTTAACACATCTTTAACTTTCGGTGTATATGGTTTGTTATAGAATTTCTCCTTTTTTTTTCTGTAACATATATGGTTCGTCATAGATTTTCTCCTTACTTAAGTATTGTATTTCTTTTATTTTATTTTTTTTGGTAGAGATGTATTTCTTTTATTTATTAATGGAAAAGCATGGAGGAAATGCAGGACTCTTTTGGGCTTTTAGGATTTAGCTACTATATAAAATATATTAATATAGACCTAGAGCATTTGAGTATGTTAAACGATTTTTCAATTTGTCTACAGTTGTAAATATCAATGGAATCAACTTTTTCTAAAAAGTAGTTTTTCTTAATGGTCATCTCTGTTGATAAAACACTCTTAGCTATCATATGACCTTTTATATTTGTTTCCATATTTTCAAACCTTTTTAATTCTTTCAACTTTAAAATCTTAATTCTTGAAGCATTGCAAAGGTGCAATTTGAAAAAATAAATTGAGTACTGGTAATTCCCTTCAAGTGGTTGTTTTTAACCATCTCCACCAAATACATTTAACAAATATTATTTAATAAAAAAAATTAGAATACAACTATTAATTTATATTTATATAATCATTATTAATGCAGTATACCTAATAATTATATTATTTAATTATTTTTACAATCATATATTTTTTGGTTATTTATTTATTTTTTTACAAAATACCTATCACTGTTTCTCTCATATAAAATTTTTTGTCCACTAGTATAAATCACAAATAATATTTACTTTAACATAATTAGACATGGCAACGGTTCATGAACCGCCGGTTACGGTTCGAAAACCGCCGGTTCAGGTTCAAGAAAATCTTGAACCTAAACCTAAACCTTATGTATTAATTAACCGCCGGTTTCGGGGCGGTTCGAGACGGTTCAGGGTTTGACCGATTTTGACCAGGTTCAAGTTACGGTTCAGGTTAAGGTTCGAACCTTCTATTTAAATTTTATTTTATTTTATATTTTATTTATTTTAATACTTATATAAATAAATATTATTGAGCTTAACTATTAATTTAACAAAACTAATGTTATGAAAAAAAACTAACTAAAAGGAAAAAGAAAGTAAATAAAAATAAATAAACATTTAGACGTGCATTGAGAATAAAAAAGTTGTTAAACGTTCTGGTTATTTGAGTTCCAAACTCAAAAGCTCCACAAAGAGGCGAACTTCTTTCTTTTTATTTTTTTGTTATTCAATTTTTTGTATAAATAATTTTAGGTTATTTTATAATCACAACTCAATTCAATAGAATTTGTAGAGAAAAATATAGAAAAGGCTACATTTGAGTGGCTGAACCGTCGGTTAACTAGCGGGTTAAACTGCCGATTCGAACCGCCGGTTAACCGCCGGTTTTAAGGTTTTTAAGATCTCAAACCTTAACCTAAACCTATTTTGACGGTTAACCTTAGTCCGGTTCCAGTTCCGGTTAGGTTCAGAGTTTGACCCGATTTTGACCGGTTAAATCCGGTCCGGTTAACCCGGTTCAGGTTCATTTAGCCATCTCTAAACATAATCATAGAAATCACATATTTATAATGTATTTATAATTGATGGAAAATAACCCGACTAATAACGAACAACAACAGTGCGGAACTAATTTCGTTATTAATTTTTTTTCCAATTTGAGTGAATCTTTGAGGAAACTAATTAGTAAAATAATAACCAATGGACACTAACAAGCACAACTAGGCGATATCACCTTCTGGAACCAAACACACACCAATGTACCACAAACAGAGGAATGAATGAAAAAACAGTAATAAGGCACAACCACACACAACATGCAATCTTTTTCGTGAAAACCCTCTCAATTTGAGGAGTAAAAACCACAAATACCATAGTCCACTTAAACATTCTATTATATCAATAATAATAGGTAATACACAAGTCCATTCCTAAATAACACTAGAAGCATACACAATCTCCATATGCTCTTGTAACTTTCCCTTAAGAAGTATGAAATCAAAGGGACAGTGCAAAAGAAAACACGACTTTGTTTATCAATATTTCCCTGAACGAACTGATCTTCCAAGTCTCCAAATTCGATTTCCATCGGTCACAATAAAGAACAAAGTGTCTAGAAGCTCCTATCTGATAATCACGATGATTCAACGGTTCAATTTTCGACTATGCCCAATTTCGTATGGATAGATGGATGGAATACACAAACAGCAGATTTTTTTTTCTCTCTTTCATTTGTGCTAGCTACAACATTCTGCACAAAAGCTCTCTAGAACTTGCACTTATATACTTCTAGGGTTAGAGCATAGTCCTACCCCATATTGCACTCACTCCTCATAAGTAACAAAAGCTCAACTAATTTCTTCCTTTCTAAATACGAAGAGGATTGAGCAACACAACTTTAGCTTCTTCCTTGCTAAAATATTTGTCAACATCGAAACTATTATCATCGGTATGAACTTTTTCAAGTTCAAACATCTCTTCTTCTATAGCATTTCTGATCCAATGATTTACATCAATATGCCTAGTATAGTAAATAGAATTTCTAGCAAAAATGAACTAATAAATAGATGTCACATACTACTTCAATCAATAAAATTTTAATACTGTGTGATTAATTGAAAACTCTAAAAATAAATCCTAAATACTAATATATATAACTAGTCATTAAATTATTAATCCAAAATACAAATAATATGATATTCCGAAAAAATACATAAATTTGTAGCATAATTATCTCGAAAATAATTTGTTATGTTTTTCAAATGATTATATAATTTTGTGGAAATAAGTATTGGTATGGATATGTATGTATTTTGGTTGGTTATTAAAATGAGAATCGAAAAAAAATGACCCAATAAGCAACGGATAACATTAATATTATTATATTTTGATTGATCTCAGAAAGAAAGAAAGAAAGAAGAGGTGCATTCAACATTGTCAGGTTACTGTCACTACTTACTCTTAACAGAAAAAAATCCCAAAAATAAAAAAAATATAATTACACAGAAAATACCAACAATCAGTCCCTCTTCCTTCTTCTTCAAATCTTTCCTCAGTATCAAATGCCAGAAATGCCCTTCTGGTTTTCCTTGAAGCTTTTCCAGGTTACTTTTTTGTTCCTCATTTTAATTTTATGATTTTTGGTGTTAAATTCGGAATCATTTTACTTCAGATCCGATCACTTCTTTATTTATAAATCAAGAGTGATCGGATCTGTTTTCTTAGCAACAAAAGTTTAGCTAATGGTGGGCCTAGCTGGCCCACCTAGAGGCCGAGTTTTACAGTGAAATTTACAGATTGAGTATCTATAATATAATAAGAGTTAAATTTTGACGAAGCTGAGGTTGGTTGAACATTTGTATACTTTTACTACAGGTGTGTGGGTCGGATGGAAGGTGGAAGTGCAATTTATCACAAGGGTAATACGTGTTAGGTACCTACGTGGAGTGGAGTTACACTACTATACTATGGCTTCTGCTAGCCTTGGAAATGGGGGAGGAGGTGTTGGGAGTTCTAGGTCCGTTAATGGCTTTAAGAGTTCGTCTAGTAGTTCAGTTGATTGGCTCGGAAGAGAGATGCTCGAGATGAAATTGAGGGACCATGATGAAGACAGAGTAATTCCCCGCTTTCTTTTATATTGTTTTTTGCTTTTAGGACTTGTAGGAAATTTGTTTCTTTCACATGATTTCCTTTTGCAAATGGCAATTCAAACGGCTTCAATACTCTATAGGGACGCTAAATAGTATCCGCCTTTGGAATTTTTACGTTTTTATCCAATCAAAAGTAACCGGTGTTTATGATTAAGCAGCATAAAAGTGAAAACAAAATCCCTTCTCTTGGTTTTACCTATAATATTAGACTATGTAATATCTTTTCCAATGATATCATGCTTTATGTGGAGCAAATAAGTTGAAAGCATAAAAATCATTAAGCAGAATGTCTAAGTAATAGTTATTTGCAACCAAAATTGTGGTTGCATGCCTATTTAGTAACATTATAATCTGCATTTAATCCCACCATTTTGCACGTGCTTAGAAGTTTAAAATATCAAAAAACATTCATGGTAACATTTCTGAGATTATTGGTTTTGGTTTCACATTCTATATGCATCTAAACTAATTCTTTAGTTGCTAACTCTCGATACATCTTAAGAACAGTAGATTAGGGATCAAAGGTTATTAAGTATTAGCAAAGAAGATTAAGATAATACCAGTAATAGGAAAACAAGACATTAGAGGAAGGATCTTTCCTTCAAAATGTAATGTATTTCACTTGATTGAAAATTAATTTGTTTATTATTAAGTTTGGATTTTTGCAAATACATGCACAAGTGCAATAGTTTTGACTTTCTCATGGTTGCAGGATAGTGAACCAGATGTAATTGATGGTGTGGGTACAGAAGCTGGACATGTCATAAGAACCACTGTTGGTGGTCGCAATGGTCAATCTAGACAGGTTGGCAACTTGTTTCTAGAATCTGGAATGTACAATCTCGCTATGTACATATTGTCTTTGGTGAACTGCTAAATCTTTTTGAACCTTATTTTTTTTGGTTGACAGACAATAAGTTATATAGCAGAGCATGTGGTTGGAACTGGCTCTTTCGGTGTTGTCTTCCAAGTAAGCACAGCTATTGGTTGAATTAGTTTTTATGTCCATCGAATTTCCTTTTCTTTTCTCTTGGAAGTTGCATCATTTAAATTCTTTTGACTCGTGCAGGCAAAATGCAGAGAAAGTGGAGAAATCGTTGCTATCAAGAAAGTTCTCCAGGACAAGCGCTACAAGAATCGAGAGTTACAGATTATGCAGATGTTGGACCATCCAAATGTAGTTTCCCTTAAGCATTGTTTCTTTTCAACTACAGACAAGGAAGAGGTCTACCTAAATCTGGTGCTCGAATATGTTCCTGAAACTGTCAATCATATCGCAAGGAACTACTGCAGGATGAACCAAAGAATGCCTTTGATATATGTTAAACTTTACACTTATCAGGTTTGTACTGATTAATTTGCTCTTTTCTCTGGTTTATGATTTTATTGGACGTTGCTTTCATAAGTGAGAATAGGTGACATGAAACTCTGACAATTAGATTGCTGTGGAACCAAGAGTGTTTTTAGTTGGTACTATCTCAGAGACGTTGTCTATTGTTTGCCACAGGAGATAATGATATATGATGACTATTGTTCTGACAGCATGCAGGCTCAGTCAATTTTAATCGTTATCCTTATTTGATGATTAAATGACACCGAAAGTATTAATTTTATGATTTCTGTTTTTTCACCAGAGTCCAAAATGATTATCTATAGACTCCTTTGTGGCGCACATTTATTTTCATGTTGGCCAGATGCAAAAAAATAGTGCACGTATCTCATTATCAAGGACCATGAGATGTCTTATGACTGGTCATGGGAAAACTAGCTTTTCATAGATTTGGGTTTGGATCATCTGGTTCTGGATTAAGGTTTTGTGGGTTCTGTTTTATTTGAGAAAGTTCTATTTAGGCTGATTAAAATTGACAAAGAAATTAGCGAAATTTCAGAAGTCCCTGGCTTTGACTGGGACTGGATACCGCCTCTCAATCCAACTTATACCATGAGATTAAGAGGCTTACTACAGGCAAAATAGCAACTCCAACAGTAGTTTTTGAAAGTGTGGGATATCAAAGTTCTGGTAATTGAACTTGTGATCCAGGAAAGTTAAATTCTTTTCCTCTGAAATGTAGAGTCATCTGCTTGATTAATACAAATATGCTAAAAAGAAAAATGATGCTCTTCTGTCTGCCTATATACTAGGACACTAGCTTCCCTATACCCAATAGTTTACCACTAGATAATTTTGCAGAATGTGTTATTATGACTCTGAAGAAGTATATGTGTCTGATTAGTGTGATCTTGCTAGTTTGATTCCACTGGTGTAATTGCATTATGCCATGTTTCTTCACTTTGCCAATACATATATAGAGCTGAGTAAGTTTTAATGCAATCTTCTGCTAAATACTCTGAATAAAGATTTTAAGCCTCTTTTGCTTGGATGCTTGAAAGGACAAATTGCGGAGATTGTTGGTTCATATTATGCTCACATCACAATCACAATCACTAGGCATGAAATGCTGTGATACCAGTTCTTTTCCAAATTAAAATACAAACATATATTGCCTTGGTTCATAAGGAACGCGAGAATCCTATATTGTTATTGGATCTACACAAGTGACCATTAATTCTAATGTTTCCCTTTTTATTTTCATAAGAAAGTTTTATATTCTTTTGTCTTTATGATTCAGATCTGCAGGGCACTTGCCTATATACACAATTGCATTGGCATTTGTCACCGTGACATCAAGCCTCAAAACTTACTGGTAAGAATTTTAAATGTTGAAGAAGACATTTTGATAGCAGGAGTGACTACTAGTTTTATCAGCTAAATTGATTAAGCCCTTCATTAACAGTGTTTCTGGTTGTTGTATATTTTTGTAGTGAATTTTCATTGTATACAATGCACATGCATGTTTCTTTTATATTATATTGACATTAAACATTAGATAGATGTTTATGGATCTTGAGTTGTTAGATTCAATATTAGATGGTTGAGGATTCTAATTAGTTAAACGTTTCAGGTTACTGCATTCTGTATACTATGATAATGATATTGTATGGCTTGGGTTTACGAAAGAAGAGAAGGAATAGTAGAGAGAATTAGATATTAATAGTTTTTCTATATCAACCTCCTTCAAGAAAAAGTGGGGGAATGGGGAAGTCCTGCAGGAAAATCCAAGGACTTGAGAAATAGAACAACACATGAGACTCAAGCTTGAGCTAACTTTTACAGGGCATCGTGTAGAATACGAGACTGTAAAGGTTCACGATTAGAAAGAAAATGAACATTCTTTCATTGAAAACGAGGATTTAGTCAAAGTTATGTTTCCTGAACAGATGGTTATCAGATATTGCCAAAACCTTACTAACAGAATCCAATATACTATCTTTCTTGTTTCTCTGCAAATGCACATTATTGGCTATGATATTTTCTTATTAAATATACTGGAACCCTGGTCAAATGTATGTAGATTGGGGAGGAAAACTTATTTTCAATAGTCCTTCTGGTTGAATAACTGACAGCTAGATTTTTCTATTTGTATTTTATTGAGATAAAGGTTTAAGTAATGTGGTTTCCCGAGTTTGATTTGGTAGTCAACCGATTGTCTAAAATCTTGGTGTCAACAGCATTTTCATATCTCATAAAACTGAAGGTCCTCCAAATATATTCTTATAGTATAAATAATGATGCTATATGATAATACTAATCCTTTTTCCCTTCTATTGCCTCCAGTTGCATGAATCAGTAACATTTCCCCTTCTATTATGTTAAATCATCTGTGGTGTTAGTTTTTCTAACTGTGTCAAAGCCTCTAATAATTCTAGTCTTCTACTTATGTCACTGGCTAGTCTCCCCATCAACCTTTAATCTTAAGCCGCTGATGCAATTTTACATTCTCCCATCAACCTCTAATCTTAATCATTGCTGATATACCTTCGTTGGGTACTATTGCGGGATTGAATTCAACCATGCTATAACTCAGAAAATAATAGCAGGCATTATCTTGGACTTGGGATTTATACTGAAACTTTTTCTATGCTCTTTGTTGCACTTTGTTTCAGCACTTTTTTATGTGTTTGTAAGGTTTAATTGGCAAATTGCATTCAAACCCTTTGTGTAACACCCTCTTTTTGGTAAATACAATCAACCTATTTGAGAGAGTACTTTACTTCTTTTTTTTATGCTATTATTTTGTCCTATTGTTTTTTTTTTTGTTAGTTTTAGAAGTCAATTGTTTGTTGTGCAGGTCAACCCAAACACACATCAGCTGAAGCTTTGTGATTTTGGGAGTGCAAAAGTGCTGGTAAGTTTTCTTGTGAAGTGGTTGCTAATGATTATCTTATTTCTTTTACTTGAATTCCCTTTCCATTTTTTAGGTGAAAGGAGAACCCAATGTTTCTTATATCTGCTCGAGATACTACCGCGCTCCAGAATTGATATTTGGTGCAACTGAATATACAACTGCTATTGATATCTGGTCAACTGGCTGTGTGATGGCAGAGTTGCTACTAGGGCAGGTTGGTTAGTTGTCTGCATACTTCTACTTCCTCTTCTGCTTCTCTCTTTCTCTCTCTCTCCTAACACTTTCACACTCTCACTGACATTTACATTCCTGTGCATTTTTGGTATGTTATTTCTGGATTCCTTGTCATATGAATGTCCTCTTTCTTGGATGACCATTTTGTGCAGCCATTGTTTCCTGGCGAAAGCGGAGTTGACCAACTAGTTGAAATCATTAAGGTGATATTTTCTGTTGATTCTTATTTTCCTTTGGATTATTTATATGTTATTATGTGTGTTATGTTACACATGTTATGTCAGGATCCTTTGTGTTTACAAGATCTCAAAATGCCAATTTTTATTTATTTATTTTATGTGGGAGGAATTTATTAGTAGTTCTGTGTGAATTCAGTTACCCTGGCATGACTTCACTTGCCGTTTTCTTCTGTAAGCTAGTCTAGACATACAGTGGTTTCATTTTTGAAGGAAAGATGGAGTTGAATCTTAAATGCTTAAGAATGCTGTTTATGACCAAAGTTTACCTTCTCCTATTCGTCATCTGTTCTTTCTAATGATTGAAACTAGAACACAGTTTTGACTGCTACTGTGGGGGTGCTAAATAACATAAGTTTATGTTTTTCTTCAGGTTTTGGGAACTCCAACCAGGGAGGAGATAAAGTGCATGAATCCAAACTATACTGAATTTAAGTTTCCACAGATAAAGCCTCATCCATGGCACAAGGTATGGGTTGCACATCTGTACTCTGAAATCCCTTCATGGATTTTCATGGATTTTCCCTTCGTCCGTGTGAGTTTGAAGTGAATATTGCTCAACCGAATGCATGTCTGCGATGGGAATATATGTCTTGCTAAGCATAAAACTCTGCACAAACAGAGAATTGATGAACAATTGGTTGACTTTATCAGGGCTAATCATCAAGCCTAAGAAAAATCATTATAAGTATGTATGGTCAGTGAAGTTGTTTCATAGTAGAGGACTTCTGTGTCAAGTGACCTGCACTTGCCTAAAATAGGAAATGAATAACACTGGCAAATGAAAGTCTATTATATGACAGTGTGAAATAAGCTAGAAACATCTATTCTTACCATACAACATTCTTTAAGTTATAACCAACTTATGGCTGCATCATATGACTCTCTCTCTCTCTCTCTCTCTCTCTCTCTCTCTTATATCTACATATCTATATATAACATTCTAGTGTGAATGCTATTTTGTGTTGATGAGACTTTGATAGAGAATGACCTATCCCATTAGTAGGAGTAAGGGCATTTTGGGTATTAGGCATTAGTACTAGTTAGTATTCAGGGTTTAAGTCATTAGTATATAGAGCATAGTTAGAGAGTAGGAAGGGGTAGTTTTGAGATTAATCTTTGAGCTGCTGTTGCAGAAGCTCTACTTAGTAGAGAGGGAGATTTCTCCTAAGGGGATTAGGGTCTTGGCTCTATCCATTGTTATCTCTCTGTTTGCTTTTCTATTTCAATGGATAGTCTTGTAAGCTATTAATAGTGAGATTTTGTCAGTATAACTAGTATTTCTGTTTTAAACTTTTATCTGAGTTCGAATCCCTAACAGACATGTATATGCTATTGAGATACGTTATTTAGAACTTTCCATGCACCAGGTGTTTCAAAAGTGTTTACCTCCAGAAGCGGTGGATCTTGTATGTAGGTTTTTCCAGTACTCTCCCAATTTGAGATGCACTGCTGTAAGTTTGTGGTGTTTTATGTTGTTAGTTTTCCGAGGGTTACACTTTTACTTATTAATCAATTAGAATCGTGCCCTGCAGTTGGAAGCATGCGTTCACCCTTTTTTTGATGAATTGAGGGATCCAAATACTCGCCTTCCCAATGGTCGCCCTCTTCCTCCATTGTTTAATTTTAAATCTCAAGGTTAGTTGTTTATTAACACCTGTATCATATCATATTTGCATTTTATCTGGTTCACAATCATTAATACTGATTTCGTAATACGTCTAACCCAACTTCATAAATTCTTATCTATTGTCCTTTGTCATTTCTAATGCACTCCAGCTGAAAATACTATAGATTGTTTTATTTTTGTTTTCCTGTCTTAATGGTCTATCATTTGTACTCGGCAGAGCTGTCAGGCATACCACAAGATATTGTGAATAGGCTTATTCCTGAACATGCTCGAAAGCAGAACTTATTCATGGCTCTGCACACTTAGCAGCAACTGTGACAAATATTTGCTTCTGCTCATCATCCATGATATTGTCTTATATCCACATTTGTGAAAAGGAAAAAAAAAAAAAAATCTACTTTCGTTCTCATCTTTGTACTTCTTGAGAGTGTTGCAAGAGAATTTTCGGATGGTACAATCTGGGAAACCTGAGGCGTTGAGTTTGCTTTGCTGGTGAAAGTTTCTTTTTCTTTTTTTTAATTTGTTTTCTTGTTGTGTTGTTTATCAGGAGGGAGGCATGTAGCCTATATCTCTATAATGTATATTTATAAAAGTATACTATATCATAGGTTATTTTAGTAAGATTAAAGAATGCGAACATATGTGCTTTTAACATCTGCTAGATCTTTATTTTGACCTAATTTCTTGAAAGCAGTTATTGTTCATTTATACTTGTAAATCTGTGGGTCACTCGGCGAGAAATGGCTACGATTGGAATTGTCAGCGTTGGATCTGGGTGTAAAGAAGAAGATTGTTGTTGCAGGACTTGTGCTAAATAATTTTGAATTGATTGCAAATTTATAACTTAAACTTAAGTAGTGAAGGCGAAAACGATCGACATGAAATAGGTAAACCTCGCAGGTGGATTGACATGAGATTAGTAAACCTCACTACAACTGCTAGCTAGCTACGTAAGGCCGGCAAATAACAGATCAACTTCACTTGACCACTAAAACTATTCACCATGCATTTAGCATCGGACTCGAGTAACACCTTGCTCCAACCATTTTTAGTGCTTCTCTGAGACAATGCCCAACGGCGAAAACCATTGCTACGCACTGAGCAGAATCTAACTTCCTCTCTAGATTGATTTCCAAAATACCATCTGCAGGGAGCTTCCACTTCCTCCAAGAGACAAGGGGAGGAGAATGAAGGAACAATAGACATCAATCTGTAACTTTTAGGTATAAAATATAATTTTTCAATCATTAGAATATTTGTAATAGTATAAACAGTTGATAAATTAGCATAATAAATCTTTTTGTCTCAAGCCGTCGGAACCTGCAAAACAAAGTCGGCGAGATGATCGCTGGTAAAAGTTTCGACACTCAGGTCAATATGGAAAAGACTAAGAACGTAAGAATACTACAATTGATTTGATGTATCTTGTTGTTTCAACTGTGTAGAGTATTTATAAGATTTTCTAATTCAAATCCTAGTATGCAAAATTGCTAGAAAAAGAAGAATTTAATCTCGCTTTTGAGCTAGGAGAAACAGTTATGTACGGGGTTTTTGAGCCGGAGGAGAAGAAGTTCAATGTTCTGTCTTTCTCCTTATGCGGAATCAAGTTTTATACGTGTATTTTTACCTCTAAAACGGCAGTGTTTAATAGGTATTCCTATCCGAACGCCTATATTTATTTATAGGGAAAACCATTTATTAGTTCTTGACTTTTGTTAAAACTCTTGCTTAATTTCCTATTTTGAAAAACGTATTACAAGGTCTTCATCTTTTGTCATAATTAACTTTTTGGTCATTCTGTTTATTTTTTTAGATATGTAACTCTTATATTTCGACATAACAAACAGACAGACATGACATAACAGAATCACAAGGTTAGAAGTATAGATGTCTTGAAAGTTAAAATGTGTTAGGTTTAAAATTTAAAAAATTAACAAAAATTACTAAAAAGTTTATTATGACAAAAGATGAGCTCTTTGTAATGAGTTTTTCAAAATAGGGTAACTAAACAGTGAGTTTTGACAAACGTGAGCGACTGATAAATTATTTTCCCTTACTTATATAATTATAGGGTTAATTTCAAATAAGTGTCCTGTGGTTTCACATTTTCACAAATATTGTGATTTGCTTTGTTTTCAGAATTAAGAAAATGATCGGTTTTATTGAAGTACAAAAGGATATTTTTTGCTCGAATATTTTTTCAAACCGATGAACGAATATGTAAGAGTGAAGTTCGAAAGTCATAGAAATTTCTATAAAATGTCTTTATTCACGTCAACAAAATCGATTCTACAAAAAAAATGTAAACCTCAATCTTTTATTCGCTTAACGACAAACCACAATTCTTTATTTGCAAAAACTTGAAACCACGCAACACCTATTTGAAACTACCCATAATTATATTACATTTGGCCTCGTATTGGGCAAAATTTGAAGGCATGAAAAGGGGCATTACATAGGGATTCCAATTAAACTTTACAATAAGTCAAATTAGAATTGTAATTAGGTTGGTGGGCTCTCAAAAACAGATTGATTATTTCTTTTACCCAATTTCCCCGTTTCGTCAGCTGCCACACACTTTCTTCTTTCTTCTTCTTCCTTCTTCTTCTTCTTCTCAATTTCTTGTATCTATTCACATAAATGTCAACCCATTTTCATTCCTCCTTAATCTCTCCTTAATCATCTCCTTAATCTTCAGTTCATGGGTTACCTTTCTTGCAAAGCTGAATCCGCCATTGCCGTTTCTCAACAACCCAACCAAGAAAAACCCATCAAGATCCAGCAATTTCACTACAGTGATCTTGAAGCCGCCACAAATGGCTTCTCCGACCAGAAGTTACTAGGTAAAGGCAGCCATGGCTGTGTCTACAAAGCTGTTATCCGCGGCCGCCACGTGGCTATCAAGAAACCCTCCAGGTGTCTTGATTTCGGACAAGAAGTTGATAATGAGATGGAGATCTTGTCCAAGATTCATAGCCCTAGATTGGTAAACTTGTTAGGGTTTGCTAATGATACTAAACATAGGTTGCTTGTTGTTGAATTTATGAGTAATGGTACCCTTTATGATGTTCTTCATTCTAGTACCCCTAGTTCTACTTCAAGAACCCCAACTTGGGGGAGGCGGATTCGATTAGCTCTGCAAATTGCTAAGGCTGTTGATGTTTTGCACTCGCTTAACCCGCCCGTGATTCATAGGGATATTAAGTCTGCTAATGTTTTGATTGATAGGAATTACAATGCTAGGTTGGGTGATTTTGGTTTAGCTTTGAGATGTGGGATTGATGATGATTATAGACTTAAGTCAACCCCGCCTGCCGGTACTATGGGTTATCTTGATCCTTGTTATGTCACTCCTGATAATTTGAGTACTAAAACTGATGTCTTTAGCTTTGGTATTTTGTTGTTGGAGATTATTAGCGGGAGGAAAGCTATTGACGTTGGCTATTCGCCTCCTTCTATTGTTGATTGGGCGATTCCCCTCATTAAGAAGGGGAAACTCGGGTGTGTTTATGATCCTCGTATTCCTCCTCTTAAGGATCTTGTAGCTCGAAAGCAATTGGCTGTGATTGCTGTTAAATGTGTGAGGTCTTGTAGGGAGAGACGGCCGTCGATGAAAGAGGTAGCAGATTGGCTTTCTTCTTTGAGTAAATTGGTTCCTCTTCATTCGTGGAACGGGTTTAACAATCCCTGTATGATGGTGGAGACAGTGGGACGTCCGGTTGAGTTGAGACCTCCCCAGTTTGATGGTGCAGATGATGAGCTTGGCGTGAAATCTGTGAAGGATTCACGGAGAGTGTACTCCGATCTGGGGTTCCGGAGTAATCTGATGGATCTCATGGCTGGTACTGAAGGGAAGTCTGGATTTTTAGGTGAGACTAATGATGGGGTTGAATCTAATTTGAAGTCCAGAAATCGATCTTTCAGTTCTAGGTTTAACAGTACAAGATATAGTACCAAGGGAATACCACGACCCAAGACACGTGTAGATGACAAAGTTCTCTTTCGAATGAGAAAAAACCAATCTGCAGGCGGTGGTTCAGAAATGTTTTCGGAACAGAATGGTGCGGTTGCTCTTTCGAGATTTAATGAAATCTAGTGAATTGTTCAGCAACTTTGACAGCCGATCAAAGGTCAGGCTCGTAAGCTTCTCGCTTGTGAATTACATTGTTTTGTGAAGAGTTAATTGATTTATGAGTTTACAGTTAATCAAACTATCTTAATTGAAATGTTAATTTGTTTTCGAGTTTTCACACGTGTAGATTAAGGACACATTGGTTGTCCATTTTTCTAAGGCTGTTTATCCTTTTTTCTTTCATGTTAAATCTTCAGTAGGCAATACTGATGTATGATTTATGCTATTGCTTTTCAATAATTGTTCAATTCCAAATTCTTCAATTACATTGCTATCTAATTCATATCTGAGTTGAAGCTTTTATGAACGAACAAAACTGCAAATTCATACTTAAATTTGGCATGTTTGACCAAATTTCTACCTTGAGTACACTTTGCCTAATTCGACGGAAAACTTCACCAAATTTCACCTCAAATTTGATAAGCAACTCCTTAGCTCGTGCGTTTAATGCATTTTCCATAAGATATAGCATTAAATCTCTATCGAACTTTGGCTAGAAAAAGGTGTCCGAAGGTGTCATGTTCTGGATTGAACTGTGTGCTTCTCATGAACTGCAAAGAAAAAGAAAAGAAAAAATTGTCCTTTGAATTGGAATGATGGATGCAGGCTATGAAAAGAATTTGAAGTTTATTGAGTAGCTAGGACCAATCCTCAGAATTCGTTCGGCTTTCTTAAGTT
This sequence comes from Euphorbia peplus, assembly GCA_028411795.1. NCBI lineage: Eukaryota > Viridiplantae > Streptophyta > Magnoliopsida > Malpighiales > Euphorbiaceae > Euphorbia > Euphorbia peplus. Next base: position 16,721,179 of record CP110837.1, on the reverse strand, counting down.
CAATCTGTGTGAGCAAAGTTCAGTTTCGTTAAAGATCCCATCGAAGAAATTGCCTGGTTTTTCCTCAACGAGGAGAAATTCCCATCTATACCGAAAAGATTCGGGAGGATAGAATAAGGCTTAAAGAACTATTAGCCCTCGACCTAAATGTTAGCTTTTCATCCTAACCTATTATTTTGTAACATTTGTCCGATGTGCTATTAAAATTCGTGAAATTTGTTAAAAAATATTGAACAGTTATTGCTAAATGTTGGCTTATTGAGTTTATGTTGAGTAGGTTAGGATGTTAACATAACTGTTAACTTACCATGATCGATATTTCACTAATGTAATTAGGAGATAAGTGTCTCCAAAGGTGACTAGGAATCTTTTTCTCATCTGAAGAAAAAATATCTCTAGAGGCAGGGATGCTTCAAACCATGTGGCCTAACCTAATGAAGATTTCATGTAAAGATTATTAAAAAAGAATATATGTATATTATTAAAAAAATTATTGAATTGGTAATGGGCCTGTTTGGGGATTAGCTGTTAGCTGATTACATTAGTGGTTAGTTAATTGACTATTTACTTAGTTGATCTGACCAGCTGATTCGACTACCAGTTCGTGTAAATTTGTTTGGTAAAATATAACTGATTGCTAATAATTGTTTGTGCAAAATGACAAATAAATACATTTGATTTTTAATATACAGAAATATAATTTAAAATAATATAAAGTATTCTAAAATTTTTTAATATAAATATTGAAATTGATAAGGATTCGTTATAGTTTTTTTTACGGATATAGATCGTAAATTTTAAAATAATAGTAAACACAAATCGTATTTTTCTTCATTAAAACTAGAAAATAACGGAGATGATAATTAACGTTTATCATACCATATAGAGATCGAATTATCAACTATGTGAAGATGCTCGACATTATTAATAAATTAAAATAATTATTATATATTGTTAAGGGAAATTCTATGGTTACTTTGTTTTTTACAAAGTAACCATTACTTTGTTTTATCCACCATTAGATCATGGAGTAAAAACCAATCTAATGGTAAATAAAACAAAGTGAAAACAAAGTAAACAAATAAGAAAGTGACCATAGCCTACACCGTTTGTTAATGTTTAATAAAAAATTGAATTATTATAATTATTTTTTAATTTGAAGTAAGAAATAGAAAATAAAATAAAATAAAATATGTAGTGTTTCATATGAGATGGTTAATAAATTTGTCTATAATAATATATTTTATTTGAAATATAGTGAAAAAAGAAAAAAAAAATTGAAAACGGAAAGATAGTAAACAAATTATCAATTTTTTTTCTTAACTTGTATCTACAAAAATGAAAGGATACGGAAGTAGGGATAAAAAAAAGTTAATTAAGAGTAATGTTTCACTTCGCAAATTAAAAAAGTTGAGCTTTTTCAAAATTAGCTCTTTGGGTCAAACTGCTATTTGAAACCTCTTTTCACCAAACACCACCATTAGAAGTTTATATGATCAAAATCTCTAATTTCGGTCAAAACGTTTAATTTTTGTCCAAAAAGCTTTTTGCCAAACATGGCCATAATCGGAGACTTTTTAAGTTATTTCTCTTCAGTTTAGACTTTTTTCTTTTTGTTGGGAATCGAAAACAATTATCCACTTATAAGTATTTATAAATTTTAATAATATATTAAACAATAATTTTACAGTACATGTCATGTACGTACAGAAACAAATTTTATTTTAATCCCTTAAATATCTATACCGTAATTTTTTTACTTTTTTTCTTTTCAATAATACATTTTATTTTTCTTTCCTTTGTTCTCTTGTACCAATATCAAAATCACAACCCACCATGGGTAGCTCAGATGGTCAAAAGGTCTCAGGTTCGATCCTCAGGGATTGCAATTTGGTGATTTAATGTCTTGTTCCCTAATGGGCTTGCTGGATTGCTCTGGAAGCCTCTGTTATAGCCCGTGTGAAGTGGGAAGCCCGCGTTGGTGGGGTTACGGAGGCTAGCTTCCCCGGGGTATAAGCCTACTAACCCCGAAGGGGTTTAGTAGAGTTCCTCGTCATCAAAAAAAAAAAAAAATAAAATAAAATATCAAAATCACAATCAATATTGACACTATCTTTATCTTCCATATTTCATGTAAATACTTATAAGTGGATGTGTTCGATTCCAGCAAAAGAAAAAGGTCTTAATTGGAAGAATAACTTAAAAGTTCTCTCGATTATTACCAATTCAATAAAAAAAATTTGTTTTCAAAAACTAAAATGAGATGACTTGTACCAAGCCACTATGCCTAATCATGTCCCGTACTTGCATTAAGTTTGGTAATACATATAATGGAATGAATTGGGAATGATTGTGAGTTGGTCTAGCATAGCATCACACATGTACCTTATTTTAATATTTCATATCTGCATTTTCTTTTCTCTCTCTCCATCTTCCCTTGTTTTTTCTTGAAAATTACTCTTCACTTCCCTTTATCAATAAAGGGTTCGTCTTTTTTCAACGAAAAAGAAAAAAAAAAAACTTTTTGACAATTTTAAGGGATAAAGTTCTAATATCGCCTATGATTGGGGGCGACATATTTTAACCTATACACACGAAGATTAAATCCATTTTTAAATTGCTAAATTTCTTTAATGTTGAGAGATTTTAGATCAATATCGTTTTAAGACATATTATTTAACTCATAAATATTAATTTAAGTAACAAAAAAGTTAAGATGTATTAAAATTATGGTTTTGAAAATAGGGTCGACTATTAAACCAATTAGCAATTTAATAAAAAAATTTAGAACCGATTTGGTTCACCAGTTCTCTGACCTGATCAATCGGTTCACCGGTTCTCAGGCGGTCTTGAACTTTTGAAGAAATTGTGTACTAACCGATCAAATAGGCATTTTGTTTCGATCGAACTCAGTCCGACCGGCCGGTACCTACCCTTACTGGGAGAACTGCTCGATGGCTACTCCAATCTGATTTTCAAAATCATGGTTAAAATACTATTGGATAGGTCCATTGTATCATGGTGAACCTAGTCCACTATATGTAAATTTTGGCAAATTTAACTCTCTTTTATTCAAGTATTTATAGTACAATTCGTTAAAAAAAAGAAAGTATTTATAGTACAATAAAACTTAGTCCCCAAACAAAATTTGTCAAAAATATCGATAAGGGGGATGGACAAAACAATCCGTAAACTTTCTACTTACAAAATATTCCTATTGTAGATAACTTACCTATTTTTCTATTTATATACACATTAACATCATCTTCCCCCTCATGTTGAAGGCATGTAAAGCACAAAAGTTCAACTTTTTGATAAATTTGTAAGGAGCAGGATTCGAATCCTGGACTCCTCACTCACACATTGGTGAGTGTACCAGTTAGACTAATGTCAATTGGTACAAAAGTCCAACTTGCGCAGTAAAGTTTCAAATTGAACTTTACCCAAATCTTCGTAAAAATATCTGCAAGTTGCATGATAGAGAATAAGCAATAACAATTAGAGAACAATGAGAATCACTATATTTGATTGAATTTGAAATAGAATTGAAACATCAAAATGTAAGAACAAAGATAAATGAATTGAGCTAGACTCAATCATACTCTCTATCAAAATAGAGCCACATCACAACAGCCAAAAAGAAATATTTCATATTTTTTTCCGAAACTACCCACACAACCACCTCCGATACCCTTACAAAAACCTTGTACTCTTGTACCTCACATGACCCCAAATAACTAACTTTACCAGCTCATACTAATTCATGTAATGGATTTGCATCTCCTGGTGTAAACTCTCCATATCTTGGGCATGTCTTCATTAGGAGCTAACATATGGGCCTCTTGTTCTCTATCAATACTCTGGTCCTCAGAAACAGTCTTGTCCTCAAGACAATATGTGGGAAATTCTTCCCCAATCGTGAAAGCATCCTCCCATGTAGCGCTCTCAAGTGGCTTGTCTTGCCACTAAATAAGCCATTGTGAAATTCTCTCGCCATTCTTGTGAATGTCCCTGCTTGCAAGAATAGGTTCAGGGAACAAAACTTCAAAGTTGTCCAAGTCTAATTCTGGTGGAAGAGGTGAGACCATATGATGTTCGCCAATGGCACACTTCAATGAGGAAACGTGAAACACAGGGTGGATATTACTGGATGATGGCAACTGTAATTTGTAGGCTACACTCCCTACTTGAGCAACAATTTGATAAGGCCATAAAACCAAGGGGCGATCTTTGGGCTAATACGTCGAACCACCGATTTTTGTCGATGTGGCCTGAGCTTGAGAAAGACCCAGTCTCCAACACAGAATTCAATATGTCTGCATTTTTTTATCAACATAATTCTTCATTTGTTGCCATGAGTGTTATAGGTGTCGTTTGAGTTGTCGAATAGCTTAATCTCGATTTTGGAGTTTGATAAGTCCAAAATGTACTTATAATTCAAGGCATTTAGAAGCTCTATTCGTAAGAAATTGATCCATTTAGCTTAGATTTACATAGGTTAGGGGCAACTTTACCTTTGTATTTGTGTTTTCATGTGTAGGGATCAAGTTTGAAGAAATCGAGTTGATTTGGTGCTAAAATCGGGTTCTACTCGAGCAAATAAGGCAGTCTTGACACCTTTTAGTATATTGGCCATAACGTCCTTGTACGAACGTATTTTTGGGCGTTTCAAGTTGCATTGGAAAGCTAAGACATAGACAAAAAACTTTCATGTTTTACGTTTTTCCAAATTCGGAGCAAAAAGTGGTCAAAACAGGGTTCAAAGTTGGAAGGCAATCTCGGGCGCGACTGGAGCTGTCTCGACCGAGACTACAAGGCTGTTTTGTGGGTTTTGAGTGTCTCGATCGAGACAAGGCCTTTGTTTCCTCCATTTTTGGGTGTCTCGATCGAGATGTTTGTGTCTCGATCGAGATAGATTCCGACCAACTTGTCTCTTCATGCTAAAGTCGTATTTTATCGCCCAAATGACGCCCCGAATCACCTAATAGCTTCATCCTTTCATTAAGCAATGCAATCTTTGAGTTTTTGGCTATAAATGCGCCATTCTCCAGCAAAAGAAATGATATACACATAAACGGATTATCTCTTACAAGAAATCACATTTATAGTTATTCCCGTTTGTTCCACCGAATTCCCTTCGGGGAATTCGTAAACACCATACACCTTACCGTTCATTATAGATTCCATGGCATTGTAGTGCTGATCGAGAGATAGACTTCTTTCATCGGTTCATCGAGGAGAAGACGAGAAAGAACGCCCCGAGGCTTGACAAACCATACGAGGAAGAGTAAAAGGATTGACAACCCTGTTTCCCTTCTTAGTTATAGTTCATATTCTCTGGATTTCCGTTTACATTTGTATGAATGCTATGACAATTGCAATATTATGAAATGAGTATTCTTCATATATGTTCATGTTAATGAATGATTAAATTGTTCATTGCTTATGTTTTATTAATCTAAGATAGGTCCAGTTAGTAAACCATAATCAATCTAACTTCTGTGATAATCATTAATCTAATAAGGTTGTCTAGGATGGGTCCAATAATCTTGTTAAGTTAAATCATGTAAGGATAACTTGATCGCAAGAATCGAGAGATCGGGTTAAGTTATGTTCTAGAATTGGTTGAGTATATATGAATAAATTGTCATGGTGATCATTGTGCTTAAATGAATCGTTGTCTTTGCTTGGATGAAGAATGTTAATTGAAGATCTTAGTGTAGGAATAACTGTGAGTTTAGGAATTAGTTTAGTTTAATCAACAACAATCCAAATTATCGCTTTCCTATAAACCTCGAGAAAACGAATAAAGTAATCGATGAAAGTAAATGAGTAATTAGTGTTTCCCTGTGAGTTCGATCTTTTTATTACTACATGAGTGACTCCGTACACTTGCGGAAATCGCCCAATAGAGTTCCCGAGCGACGTCTTCTACTCGTACCTCACATGTAATGAATTTTGTAATCATAGGGGGGTTTCCATCCATTGACGACCTCAAAAGGTGTCGTGTTAGTAGAGACATGGTAAGTCGTATTATACCAAGACTCTGCCCAAGACAACCAATAGGACCATGATTTAGGCTGCTCCACAAAACATAGGTAAGGTTCAAGGCAACGGTTAATGACCTCAGTTTGGCCATCAGTCTCTGGGTGGTAAGCTGAACTGAGATGTAATCGAGTGCCCTAAAGTTTAAAAAGCTCCTGCCCAAATTTACTGATGAACAAAAGGTCCCGATCACTAACAATAGAGCTCAGAATGCCATGAAGACTCACCACTTCCTTAGCAAAGAGTTCAGCCACTGAACTTGTTGTATAAGGATGCTTAAGTGCCATAAAATGACTATACGTTGATAAACGGTCTACCACCACCATAATAGGATCGAAACCTTGATAATTAGGCAAACCGGTAATGAAATATAGTTGTGAGCGCGCGTCCCCGTAATCGACATTTTTATTTATTTAAATATCAATTACGACGTTTTATCATGTTTTGCTATTTTTAGCAGTATGCCAGCGAAGGGCGTGGAAAATCTCAGCTGCTTAAACTTCGATTTTATGAATTTTTAGAGAGTCGCCACCCAATCCGTAGACTGAGAAAATTTGGTACAATGAGTAGAGCACTCAACCCCACTGTACCCTTCAGAGACAGGTTCGTGAATAATACTTACTTATCTTTAATACTCAAACTTGCTTTGTTTTGTACTTGTTTTGTTTTTACTGACTCTTATTTTATTATTTTCACACACAGTATTAATTTAGAGCACAACAGAACTTATTGACCTGCAAAATGAGAGTAAATATGCATTAGTTTCATAAATATAATATATGTGACATTTTTATGGTTTTTTATTTATTTTTATTACTAATATTATTATTATTATTATTATTTATATTTAATATTTTCCACGTGTTTAACGTTTTTTTAGGATGCATAGCCTTCCATGGAAAACGTGTACCAGTCGTTTTTTTATATGATAATGAAATAAAAGTAAAAGAAATATTTACGTACGGTAAAAAGTAAATCGCGTACCCGGCTTTACCGGGTCCATAATAAAAAAAGTAAATAGTAAAAATGCAGTAAAATATAAATCATGTGTCTGGTATCAATGTGTGACTGAGCGTCACCACAGTAAAATACCCGACTCCACGGTAAAAAAGGTAAACGACGGTGAATAGTAAAAGTGCAGTAAAATAAGTACTGTAAAGTAAAGCTCGCGTGTCTAGTATCAACGGGCGACTAAGCGTCACCACAGTAAAATACATGACTCCACGGTAAAAAGTAAAAGTGCAATAAAGTAAATACTGTAAAGTAAAGCTCGTGTGTCCAGTATCCACGGGCGACTAAGCGTCACCACAGTAAAATACCCGACTCCACGGTAAAAAGTAAATGGCGGTAAAAAGTAAAAGTGCGATAAAGTAAATACTGTAAAGTAGAGCTCGTGTGTCCAGTATTCACGGGCGACTAAGCGTCGCCACAGTAAAATACCCGACTCCACGGTAAAAAGTAAATTGCGGTAAAAAGTAAAAGTAAAAAAAAAAGTAATAACATAAGGCATGGATCGGGCATCCCCAGGCGGTAATCCTCCTTAGGTAGCCATAAACTCACAGCGAATAAACATAAAGTAAAATCATGGACCGAACGTCCCCAGGCGGTAGTCCGCCTTACGGAGTCATAAATCCACGGTAAATAAACATTAAATGAAATAATACGAATGGACCGAGCATCCCCGGGCGGTAGTCTGCCATAGAGAGCGTTAAATCCACGCTAGTAATAATATATAGTTAACCGACGTGTCGTTTTCACACGTCACTTTTTAATTAGGCAAAATACAAAACTAATCATTACATGATTAAAGATGTTTTTTACTTTTTAAATGAAACGAAACATGATTTTACTTTAGCATTAAACATGTTTTTACTTTAATAAAGTTATGTTATAATGAAACAAAACATGATTTAAACTTAAGACATGATATTTGATTAAGATTTCCATAGATAAACTTTAATGTTTATGGATTATTTTTTACTTTTTTTTTGTTATGGATTCATGATTTTCATACCCGGTTTCACCACTAATCTACACGTGATTCTTGTATCTCTCAGCGTGTTTCCATTAGATTATGATACTAGAGCATCATGGTGACATAATAGAGAGATTACTTGTCTTTTATATACAAAGGAAACTCCAAACGGATCCCCGGAAGTGACAACCCGAGCAACTTTGAACAAAGTGGTAAAACCCGACTCAAAGCTTGATTTTTGGTATTAAAGTGGATTAAATGATGGAAGAGAAGTGTTTATGGGATGGTATTTGATGTGTTTGTAACAAGAAACAACTTAAAAGACTTCAGAAACAAGGATTGAAGTTACTTTTTGGGTGTGTTCTTCAATTTCTTCAATTTTACTAACTAACTTTTTATGGATTTTTGGGTGTTTGATCCTGGAAAATGAAGTGTTTGGGTGGTTTTGGGGTGTTTAAGGTGTGTAAAACCGAAGGGGGGAGGGTCTTATTTATAGGAAAAGTGTCCCTGAAGCATCCAAAAGTGCAATAGTGTCCCGGAATAGTGAAAACACTATTCCCGGAGCCTAAACCCAGCCAAACTCGGCTGATTTTGATCATGGGGGGGGGGGGGGGGGGGGCCAAAATCGGCCAAGTTTGACCAAGCTCGGCCGAGCTTATGCAAGCTGGGCCGAGTTTGGTCCCTCCGGTGATGGCAAAATGGCCGTTTCGACCCCGTTCGGCCCCGTTGAGGGTCCAGGAAGCTCCCGACTGTATACTGACTCAACTAATAGCTTCTCTAGTGATTATAATACAAGAAATGAAGTGTTTTAGTGAAGAAACAAACAAGCTTGGCCGAGTTTATGCAAGCCCGACCGAGTTTAGTCCCTCTGATGGTGGAAAACAGCCGTTTAGACCCCGTTTGACACCTTTGAGGTTCCCGGAAGCTTCTAACTGTATATTAAGTCAACTGATAACTTCTATAGTGAACCTAAGATAAGAATTGAGGTGTTTAGATCAATAATTAACAATAAAACAATCCGGGAACCAGAATCAGGGCTCATTCCGGAGCTGTTTCGGCTCGGTTCGCGCAGAAGAGTCTACTGACTCTTTGAGCTTTGATATTGTGGAATGGGTGTTTCTAAGAGTTCTAGAGATGTTTATGAGTGTTTATTATGAAGGGAGAATGTCCTATTCATAGGTAAAACCCCCGGGAAAGTTCCGAAAACGCATACGTCACCCGAAATGGCCTGAAAACGTCGTTTTCGGGCCCGTTTCCATGCAAACTCGGCCGAGTTTGGCTAAGCTTGGCCGAGGTTGTCTAAACTTGGCCGATTTTAGCCACTTGGCGATGGGGAATTGGCCGTTTCGAACCCGAAAAATGCATACTTCACCCGAAATGGCCCGAAAAACGTCGTTTTCGGGCTGATTTTCATGCAAACTCGGCCGAGTATGCTTAAACTCGGCCGAGTTTGGCTAAGCTCGGGCAAGGTTGTCTAAACCTGGTCGATTTTAGCCATCTGACGATCGGGGATTGGCCGTTTCGAACTCGAAATAGTGGAAAAACGTCATTTTTGGACCCGTTTGCACGTAAACTGGGCTGAATTTGTTCTTGAAGGACTAAACCTGACCGAGTATGGGTTAAACTTGACTGAGATTGTCTAAACTCAACCGAGGTTGTCTAAACCTGACCGAGGTTAGCCTAGAAAATTGCTCATTTCGACTCCGTTTGTCACTTCCGAGGCCCCGCGGGACTTTCTAGCACACAGTAGGTTAAGCAATGACTTTTCTAAATGTATAATCATGAGGTGAACACACTATCATCATCGAGATCAGAAAAATCCGTGCTCATAATAGTCCATCTCTTTATTCACTGACTCCAATCACCTTCATCTTCTTGTGGTCTTGTATCACACATAAATCACTTGTTAATTGTATAATACTACGAGAGTCTTTGAGCAACTGATGTATAAAAATTAAATTGCAATTTAATTTAGGCACAAATAAAACATTTTGAAATTTGAATCCTTCTGGTAAATGCACCACTCCCTCTTGGCAAGCTTCTGTCGAAAGCCCTTCAGACAATCCAATTGGACACGCCACAATTTTCCCCACATCAGTTAAAACGACAATATTTCCTATAACATGATATGTAACACAAGTATCGACTATCCACTCAAACTTATCAATCCTACAATGCAGACGATAAGAAGATTTAACAATATTATGAAGTTCAATTAATTGTTGCCATTAAGTACGCATAATTCCCGCCAACCCTACTACCTCGAGATTTGCTCTTATATGCGCAACAGATCCAACCAAACTAAACCAAATCTGCCTATTTCTATAGTAATTTGTTTTCCCTTATTTGTCAGCCACTTGTACCATGCCTCACATCCCCCTAGGACCATTTCGAGCTCCTCCCTTTCTTTGCATTAGGGTTACCACGTTCTACGCCTCTGCCACCACGAGGACGATCTCCCAACCAATCTGGGAAACCAATGAGCACAAAACAACTTCCTTCATCATGCCCATCACGATTACAGTGACGACGGAATTTCATTAAATTTTCAATCGATTTAATTTTTTCCTTTTGATAATCTTGAACTTTAAAGGTCGTCGATGTTTCCCGATCGTCACGAATAAGAACAATCTCCCCTTCAATCAAATGCTCCTCTTGAATAATCTGTGCATAAGCTTTATCAAATTCCGGTAACGTATCAAGAGAAAGTAAAGTCGACCGCACCGTTCCATACAACTTCGAATCCCAGCCAATTACTATAGTATGAAAGAGTAGAACGGATCCTTGGGTTCAATGATATTAAGGCTCTGTTTGGGAGGAGCTTTTAGGAAGGTTAATAAAGTAAGGGTTAATAATAAACCCTGCATGTTTGGGAATAAGGTTTTTGATAGACATGGGTTAGTAAGGGTTGGGGAAGGGTTAGTTTTGTTCCAAATTTTAACACTCCAAATCCAAGTGTTAGGAAGGGTTAGATATTTTCTTGTGCTAAATTGTCCTCATTAAATTAAAAAAATACCTACTCTGCTCCTATTCTACTCATGCTATCTTATGTACGACCATTGCAAATATATTTTTGGTGCGAGTCTTTTTGGCGCGAGTTTGTTGTCTTTCCCAGAAAAATTGGCGCCCTAATCTTCTCAGCAATTCATCCAGCAATCTATATTACCTTATTCATGAGCTGAAGCTTGCCTACATAGTTTGATGTGTTTTATTGATCAAATCCATTGAAAACAAATAGATCTTTCTTCTCCTCTCTTTATTTCGCTTCCTCTACCGATTAACACTTTCCATGTACCTACTTTATTCTAATTGCAGTTCATCTTATTCTTTGCATATTCTTATCATATGATGCACTAATCAAAATATATTGGGCTCTTTTATTCAATAGGAATGGGGTCCCTGAAAGTGTTTTATATTGGATAAATTTACATGCAGTAGAGATGCATTGATCTTAATTTGACTTAATGCTAGCTCACAATATCATTCTTTTAATATAGTTTGACCTAGTATTATTGTTAATTTTTTATCTAGGATATAGATCGCCCTAAATTTGTACTTTATATGGAATTCTTGCATGTTTGGAGTATATTTGATCTCTTTTAACATAATTGTCTATATTACTCAATTAGTACATATTTAACTCGTGCCTTTCAATTTTAGATGGATGATAAAATTAAAGCTTTCATAAGATTGCAACGCCTACATATGTTAGCAGCAGCTCAAGTTGTATGTGTTGTTATTACTTGGTATGCGAGACGTAGATGTCAATGTAAAGTTAAAATAAATCATATGACTCGTGAAATTAGGCTTCAAGGAGAACAAGAAAGAACTGAGATAATGAATCATTTACTTCCTAGTACGCTATGCTATAACGTGATAAGAATGACATCTGAAGGATTTAGGGTTTGTGTAATTTGTTAATTACATGGTGGCCTTAAGCCAACTCTACGAGCAAGTGTGGAAGAACAACTTTTAAAAACACTTTGATTGCTAGGACACAATGTTTCTTATCGTGAACTTTCAGTCATCTTTCATCGTTCAACTGAGACCATAAGTCGACATTTTCACAATGTCTTGGATGCCATTATAGAATTAGAGGATTGTTTTTTGAGACAATCCGATGGATCACAAGTTCCTTCCTAGATATTCACGAATAGTTTGTTTTTATGTTTATTATAATGTGAACTCTTTTTGTCATGTAGGGAAGAATATTTGGAATTATTTCCAAACAACTATACGTGGGTATTTTAATTTAGTAATTAAAATTTTTATATCTTTTATTAATATTTTTAACTAAAATAGTTAACCCTTATTAATCCATGTCTTTCTTCCAAATAAAGAAAAGGCTAAACCTTTCTAAACACTTTAAAACGTTTTCATTCCTTCATTTAGTAACCCTCCATACACTTCATCCAAACAAAACCTAAGGAGACAAACGATGAGCATCGACTGAACAGCTCACCAATCCTCCAATTTGTCTGCTTGAGTTGATTTTGGGACAGTTCCTTCCATAAAATTGTATTTGTTTATGGTCTGAATCGATCATGCCCATTCATTACAGTTGTCACCTTGCAATTGAACTGGCACGATGAGATTCTCAAGGTAAAATATATTCTTCTTCTTGCCGGGAGAATTCTCTCCGAATTTAAACTTGTCACACGTTGAAATCTCAGCCACAAATTTAATATCTAGGGTTTTGTTTTTCCTGTCCTGGTACCATATAAATTTGACAAATTCAACTCTCATTATTCATTTTTCAAACAAGTATTTATTAGTACAATAAAACTAGTCCCCAAGCAGTCTTATTTACAAATATCTGTCAAGAATCTGTGAACTTCCTATTTACAAAAATATTCGTATGTAAATAACTTTCCTATTTTCCTATTCATCTACACATTAACACAGTAGGATTTTCAAATGAATTTCACTTTATAGCTGGAAGCAAATCACCAATTTATCTTTCTTTATTGTTGAGAGCCATAAATAAATACCTTCTGGATGCGATGATTCTTTTAACGTTAATGTTGGTCAAAAAGCTCAAAAGGGATTGACAAGTTTATTGATGTAAATCATTACTATCAGATTGAGAATGTATTTCTTTCCATCTTACTAATTTTCACAACTCAAGTTAAAACAATTTTATAATTATTCTCTCTCACAAAACCAACGTCCTTTTATACTCTTACTTGTCTTTCTTTGAATTCCATCTCCCTCTCATATAGTATTATTTTTGCATTAGTTTCATATTAATGACTTATGGTTTTACCGTACATTTTCACAAATAAATTTTTCTTGTTTGTTTTTAAGTAAAAATGAATTGCAAAATACATTGTTTTCAGAATTAAGGAAATAATCAATTTTATCGGCGTGGACGAGTGCTTGTGTCCAAAAAAAATCTAACCTTTGTCCCTTAATTCTAACCTAGTCAGTCAACACTTTGAACAAAAATGTCCTTATACGTCAGTAGAATTGAGCATTTCTTTAATGTTGCAAACAAGACATTTATTGTCCTCCTTTTACTAAAAAAACAAATTAATAAGATAGAGAGATTTTAGTATACTCCTGGAGCACGATAACGTGGTACTCCAAACCAATAAATGGTGGGCATATGTTACATCAACAAAAATTTTTTTGACAACGTATAATTAATTAGAAATTTATTTTTAGTTAATAATTTATATAAAATTCTAGATCCTAAAATAAAAACCCTAGACCCTAAAAACTAAACCTTATACCTTAAATCATCAACACTATATAGTAACATATGTGACGTGTCATCAAATTATTAATTCGGAATACCACGTTATCCGTACTCCAAAAATATTTTAAAATTTCTCCAATAAGAAATCATTTGCAATAAAAAAAATAAACTACAAACACTATGAAATTACCCATTATTTTATTATATGCATACAATTCATAATGCCACATTATAGAGACAACATTCTAGCACATGCAAAATGAGATGGATCCGTGTAAATTAAACTTCCCTTTTAATCACAAAATTCAGTTGACATATGCATTAGATATTGCATTTTTAACGTCTTATATATGTTTAATTTGGCCATAGAAAAACAATAAAAACCATGCCATTATGAATTGTAAAAAACAGCTACTCCAAAGAAATGACAGATTGTAAATGATATGTTCATAGATTGTAAATTTATGTGTCAAGTTTATATGATCATGATTAAACATAAAGTTTTGAAGGTGTTAAGTTGAATCCTCTCAGAATCTCATTATGCTGTTTTCCAAATTATTTTGGAGCACGCCCTTTAACATTGCGCAAAGTATTGGAGTAATCATCTTACATGAAAAAGAACATATTTTAAACCTTTTTTTCTATTTTGCTTTTCCTCTATAAAAGCGAAAATTAAAGTTGTCTCACCTAAGAAAAAGATTTCACAAATTATTTGAAATCGCGTAATGTCAGCACAAATTCTTTGATATATTTTCGATAATGAAAAAAATTACAGTATCAGAAATCGGAGATACGATTTTGAAAGTTTCATAACGTGTCTCAATGATTCATTCTTCATAATTTTTTTGAAATTTTTTCTCCAATATTCTTAGGGGGCATTTGGTTCGACTAAGGTAACGGAAAGGGAATTAAGAAAGGGAAATGAAAGAAATGGAAAGGAATAACATTCAATTCCCCTCTATGTTTGGTTCATGTAGGAAAGGGAATGCAATTCCATTAAATTCCTGTTACCGTTTGGTATGTTCTATCTCTGGAAAACACGATCCTTTAATTTTCCTTTAATTTTTCATAGTGTTCATGGACTTATATGGAATATCTTTGAAACGAAAAAAAAATCAAACTCATTAGACGTATCGGAGTTGAAGAGGGAACGTCGGCGATCAGAGGGATGGTCGGGGACGACGCCGGAAACCGGAGAGGAATGTATGAAGGTTGAAGATTGGAGCTGGAGGAAGAAAGAAGCCTAACGGTTTTTGCAGGGGACGACGCCGGAAACCGGAGAGGAATAACACTTTTTTTTTTGTTCTGTGAAGTACGATTTTTGCAGGGGAAAGGGAATCCAATTCTGGAGGTGGGCTAAGGTAATGGGCTGGGCTGAAAAGGGGAAACCTAAAAACCAAATTGGGTAAAGGGAATGAGTTTTTTACACAACCAAACAACACAAAGGGAATGAAACCCTCCCATTCCGTTTCCCTTTCCTATAGACCCCCAACCAACTGCCCCCTTAATAAATTTTAAAAAAATTGAGAATTTCTCAGGAATTTTTTGAAGCTACGGAGATATAGTTCTCTTTATAACAGGCACGTTTGGACATCATTTGAGCACTTTTGGGTCATATTTCGAATTTTAATTCACGAACTCGAAATGACTCCATTTCCATTAACCTTAGAATAGTATTAAGGAGTTTTGAGATATTTCAAGGAATTTTTAAAGCCGTGTGTGAGCGTAAGTGGTCGCTCATAGCGGCTTTAGCCTTGTTTGACTAGAGTCACCACTCGGCCGACCGGGAAAATGTACGAACCAGTGTTTATACCGATTGTTTTGAAAAACCAGAGATTCTATTTACGTTCGTGGATACAACTTATTAATTTCGACATTCCAGGGCCCAGAGGATCTTTAATGCAGCCTAACGGTTTATTATCTTAACTTTTATTGTTATCACACAAGAGTATTTAAATACGCAAACATATGTACGGTAAACCGTCGGGTGACACGGTACAAAACCCTCAGAAGCTTACCCTTGTCGCGTGCCAGTGATTGCTCGCGGACTGATACTCGTTGAAGAACAGAGACCTTTTCAGGGAGGAACCTTGGGGGCCGGAGTTGCGTAGGGCGTCCTCCGAATAGTTTCTGAAATAGGAGTTAGTCAGCTCTAGCGGGGCTGTGAGTGATGCCTAGAATTTGGAACTTTTGATAAAGGGGGGAATATTTTTGGTGGTCGTGAGGACCTTTTCTGGGAATATTTTGGAAAGATACTCTCAAGCTCGGGCTCTAGCGATTCTTTTCTTTAATCAGAGGCAACCTTAGGCAACTTTATCAGAAGCAACTTTTATCGGGTCAAGAATCGCTTTAGAAGGAGCTAGAGAGGGAGGAGAATGAGTGTTTGTTGGTGAATTGAATGAGAAATCCGGGGGGTATTTATAGGGTAGCTTGTGACCGTACGGTCACAAGCTTGTGACCATATTGTCCAACTTTTGTGACCGTACGGTCACTTGTACGCCCGTCTCAAATCCAAATTTGGATCTAAGACGGGCTTTCCCCAAAGCCCGGCCGGGCCTTGTAGTTGTTTGTCCTTTAGTACATGTGTCAGCTTTCTATTGGACCGTCATGCCACGTGCCGGATAAGGATTGGATTGTTATCTGCCACGTGGCAGTGACCGTACGGTCAGAAGAGATGTGACCGTACGGTCACAACAAACAGTGTTGTGATCGTACGGTCTTTGGTGAACAGGGTTTGTGACCGTACGTCATTTTGTGAACGAGGATTTCCCATAAGCATGAAGGTGCCACACTCATGGTCCCGGGATGCGGGTGGAAGAGGTTATGTCCCTGAAAAGGTGATCCGTTCTCCGACGAGTATCAGTATTTGAGCAGCTGGCGCGACGAGGAGCTCATAGATTGCTTTCATCATCGGGTTCGAAAACCAGTGCTTACAGTTTTCCCCTCGCTTCCTTGGGAGTGCCTAGGGTGATTACATCATTTTGTAGGACCCATTGGGAAATCTCGATGAAGCAAAATGAGAAATACTGCGTGTGTGCTCGTGTTTTTCGAAAGTGGGTTTAGAAACTTACCTGCAGTCTGGGCCTCCGGCTTCGTATTTCTATGATCCTACTCTGAGGTCGATCAACTGTCTTCCCCGAGCTTAATCCGAGGATTTGGCAACTCCTATAGTCTGGGCCTCCGGCGTCGTGTTTCTATAATCCTACCCTGAGGCCGATCAACTGCTTCCGTGATTATAACTCATAGTACCTCGAGCATGACCCGAGGATTTAGTAAACTCTCACCTTACCTCGAGCATGACCCGAGGATTTAGTAACCTCTTATGATACCTCGAGCATGACCCGAGGATTTAATAACCTCTTATAGTACCTCAAGCGTGACCTGAGGATTTAGTAACCTCTTATAGTACCTCGAGCATGACCCAAGGATTTAGTAACCTCTTATAGTACCTCGAGCATGACCCGATGACTTAGTAACCTCCGTAGTACCTCGAGCATGACCCGAAGATTTAGTAACCTCTTATAGTACCTCGAGCATGACCCGAGGATTTAGTAACCTCTTTAGTTCAGTTCTCCGCCCTCTTTCTTCGGATGATGCTGGACACTTTGTCCTACCAGTCTTATCTGAGTGCTGGCGGTTTCATCCTGAAGCCGATCAACTGTGTCCCAATATCTCTTCTCTTTCGCTCCTAATATTCAGTTGATCCGAGATCTCTGGCAACACCCTTTCTTGATCCGAGTCAGGCTTCATCTTGGTGTTGCCCCCGAGGATTCTTAGCTTCCTGACATTTTTGGTAAGTTTGGGTGGTGCGCCAGTGTGCCAGTGGCCCGATGATGCCCCAATGTACTGCTTCTGCGGCCGTCGGATAGGTTCCTACGCTTTCCTTGATTTTCATGACTCCTATGAGGATCCTACACAAACAAAGACATACATCCTTTCTCGGGGTGAGATGGCCAATGAGAAATAAGCATTTTCATTACGGCCGGTCATGCTGCATGATTACAAATGATCAAGGGAGATACCCTATTTTACGGGTACATGCAGGTACACACGTGTGAACTTAGGCTAGATAATACACAATGCGCGCGACTAGATGCACATACATGTGATAAAGGATGCTTTCACTACATGAACTCCTGTGATATGGACTCTAGCTAGACCACCTAAAACATATGGTGTGCATGTGTGTGACTTCGGTGTAAGTGAAGGGATGCCCTATTAGGTGGACTCATGACAACCTATAATAATCTAAAACCCAAAGTGTGTGTGACTCAATGTGTGTGTGCGGACTAGGGGGCTACCTCATCTTGTGACACGTGTGGTATTATTTTTGTGGGTTCTTAGTTGGATGACCTAGGACACGTGGTATGTATGAGTGAGTGTGTGGACACGTGACTGGGTTACCTAAAATGACTCTTGGCTCTAAATAAAGTACGTCCCATGTCAGTGGGTGACCCCAAGGTTTTGGTTATATGTGAGGTGGTTTCATGAGGGTAGGTTTGTGGTTTTTCTTTTGGAGGATGTGGGTGAAGGTTTTGGGTTAGATGGAGGAGGTGAGGTTTTCGTGGGTGTTTCAGGGATGTTGGGATAGTTTTGTGAGGAGAGAAAGGGTTTGGGTACGGATGGCGGAGGTGAGGCTTATTGAGGTTGTAGGGTAGGTTTTGCAAAGGGTGCAAGGATTTAGGGTTGGATGATGGAAGCGAGGGTTTGTGGAGGTTCTTTGATGAGGATAGGGTGTGAGAGGCCATCAAGAGTTCGTGTAGTTTCTAGGTTGTCAGGGTTGGAATCAAGATGTTCGAATACAACTACCGATGATGTTTTCGTGGTTGCCCCTAAGGTGAGGTGTTTTATTGCTCTAACTATTGCCTTAGATGACTCTACGGGTTGTCAACTTAGTGAGCTGCCTTTATTGTTGCCTAGGTCGCCCTCTCAGGTTTTCAACCTAGCAGGCTTTATTTCTTTTGGCCTTGATTGTTGCCTAGATCTATTTTTAAGTTTTCTCGATCTAGCAAGTCTTTTCTGTTTTCTCAAACCCTAGGGGAGTCATCTAGTGGAGTGTAATATTCTGTTGTCTAAGTTCTTGATATCTCTATGTCAACACGACTTATGACACTCTAGAACATGTGTAGTTGATAGACTCTTGAAGCAAACATTTAGACTCACTAACATAAACATCTAGACTAGTTAATGTAGGCATAAATGGTTCATGTATGTCTAGTATGAATGTGCACTCGTTATCAACAAGTCCTTAGTTGACCATCTTTTCTCTTCTCTTGACGATGATTTGCCCCTTGTGGTGAGGATTCTTTCATGGTGTGGGATCGTCGATTTTCACAGGGATGAAACCGCGTATCCTAGCGACGCCATCTTGTTCTCGGAAACGTGTGAGTGATTCTCATGATGAAATCCTAGTGTCTCCATTGTTCTCCTCGGTGTAGGTCCTGTCATAACCTTCTGCATGGATTACCCCTTCGTGTGATGATGAGTAAGATGTCTTCATGGCTTCGGGGCACCATCCGCTTTGTCTTTTGCATGTAGCTTTGATATGTCGTTGCTCCCTTTGAGGTTTTGTGGGTGCGATCTATTTTCGAGCTATAAGCTTCTCCGAAGGATGGCTTCACTTTTGCTTCTCCCTTTGGCCATGGGCACATCCGTTGCAGGGTGTAGGAAGGGGAATTTTGAGGACTTCATGGGTTTAATTCTGAAGAATGGCGGACCTTGGTTCTTCTTAAATGGAGACACCTCGAGTACTTGTATGTTCCATTTTATCTTTCATGCACTTTCCTAGTTCCTCAGAGTGAGGTCTCTTCTTTTTGCACGGCTCCGAAGGAGATGTGCTTCTACATTGACCCAGTAACTCCTCCTTCTTATGTCACTTCTTCATCTCGTGAGGTATGTCTTGGTTGGGGCCGTTCGTCTAGCGGTGGTCCTTTCTCTTACGGTCGAGGGCATATTTATACTAGACACACATGCTCTAATTATGTCTATATCTTCCTAATGTCTATTTGAAAGATGCAACTAAATGTAGACACAAGTGAGCTAAACGCTTTTTCTATCCAAGCACATGTCCGTAGACACGGGGATATGATAAGCGGGATAGAGCCTAGTCGATGCCTGATGATGTTGCTCCGTTCTTCGTCTGCCGGGATGTCCTCGACACTTGCGACCTAGAGTTTCTCCATGATTCCTCTCGGGGGTGTATTCTTAGCGGTTCGAGATACTAGGTATTAATCGATTTTGGGTTCGAATAAGGTCTTTTGTTTGCTCTGAAGTGAGATGGGGTGTGGGAGATGTCGGGGTAGTTTGGTGAAGTTTGGGGTAATGTCTTTTGGAGTGTTGGGTAACACGTAGGGAGTGGTTTGTTTGTGAGGTAGGTTAAAGGTAAAGGCTTGCGTCATCTTTAAATTGGGTTAGGGTTCGAGAGGATATCATGGAGAACTCCTTGTGGTCGCTTCATAATTCGTTCGAGGGTTTGTCCCTATCTCTGACTCCTCCTTCTTGATCTGACGGTCTCCCTAGTGGAAGCTGGCTTGGGTTCAGGTGTGTTGTGGTTTTGTGATTTCAGGTTGGGTCAGGTAGTGATTTAGGAGTTTTGGGCAAATGGAAGATGTTCTCGTAGGGTTTTTGATGTTTGGAAAACTCGTGTGTGTGCCCTAACCTAAATTGTGCCTATGACACCTAGACGAATTATAATTGTGGGATTATGGTACCTTGTTGACACTTTCCTATTTCTCTTTGTCATGGCGCCAATGTGTATGTTCACCTAAGACATGTGATAATGACAATGTGCGTGCATGTGGACCCTATTATGTATGATGATGCGAAATAAGTGACCTAACGTACGACACTCTAAGGGTGGACACACCTGAAGGAGACAAACCTATCGGGTAAGGGGATACATGCTTTTATGCTTTGGACATCGTGTGTGTGTGTGTAACACGTTTAGGTAAAATGACGGCGGTGTCATAGTTCCTATTTTAGCCTATCGTGTGTATCCTATGGTGGCTTGACATCTATATGAAATGGATGCATATTACACTTTAGACTCTAGACCGATGACTGTAAGCACAAACGATATTCACGACTCTTTACTCAGGGGTATAAGTGACGACAAACGTACACGTGTGAATTTTGACCGACTCGGTGATGGACTGTTGCGTATTTATGCCTGAGGACAGACAAGACCTGATATTTACGTAGAGACAAGGGGACGTACAGTGTATACAGGAGTGATGTTCGACTCTATGTTAAACAACATTATTGACGTCGCTTATTACTCGAATGGAGAATGCTTGTGCGACAACCCCATCTTATACTGGTTTGGAAGACTCAACATGATAATGAACCATGTAGACTCACGGGACATCGTGCCCCTACTTTGGTTCAGACAATCATTCCAACATCCTCTTTCACTTCATAAAACAGTGTATGTTTGATCTAACAGGTCATATCGTTGTGATGGTATAGCCCCCATTTTACATGAAATAACTAAAGTGTTCCCTGCGATGTGGAACGGACGGCGTAACGCCGTATTTCATGCATATGGACATGTATCATAACGTTATGTCCTTTTAGGTCTTGTGAAGTTTTAGCATTGTCTCAAGATGACATTTGTTTGGTTTAAGGAATTGACCTTTGGAGTCGTAGAACTTTGTCATGTGACATATAATAAGTTTCTTCTCGAACTGAAATAGACGTCGTGATGACGTATTTCACATGACAAAGCGAGTGACATCAGTGGTCGGTTCGTTAGACCCTACAAACGGTATGACTGTTCGACACGACTGGGCCTAGCACAAATATTCTTAATATTTGTTTGGCTTATGGAATTGACTATTGGAGCGGCAAAATTTCATTACGTGAAGATAGACTAAGCTTCTTCTTGAATTGAAATAAACGTCGGGACGACGTTCTTCACATAACAAAATGAGCGGCAACATTGGTTGATTCGTTAATCCTTACAAATGGAGTGATGACCTGACGTGGTTTGATATGTGACCCTATACTTAACCTATTCGGGGATTTTGTCGTCGTGGTTTATGCGAATTTGTTTTTTTTTTAATTTTTTTTTATTATTTTTTAATATTGGTCCAACGCGATATTGACCAGCGTGGACTCGCGGGGCGGTGTGCCCTTAGAATCAAGACAAACTCTAAACTCCTTTTCGGAAGGAGCACAAGACAATGTATGTATGGTCCAACAGATTAAACCATTACACCGGTATGGCCTTATCCTATCTGAAATTATTAAGGCGTCTTTCGTAATCTGGGACACGGCTTCGTATGACACCCATTTTGATTTAAGGGGGCGATATTTGTGACGCCATGATTTTATCTCACGAGATTGAGTTTCTTTCTGAAATGAAACATACGACATAACGTCGTGTTTCGTGTGATAAAATGTCTGGCGTAACGGGATGCCTCCTTACTTCAAAGGGATGTCATGGACTCTTGGACTTTTGACTTTTCCTAGGTTAAGGCTACGCCTAATATATGTACAAGTAGGGGTAAGCGATCAAACAGTTAGTGTAGACATTCAAGCGTACACGACACTCCCTCTCAATCTTCACATGGTACGTCTCTGTCCTAGGTGGATTTCTTTTGACATCTTTCCTTTCGACATCAAAACGCTCTCAACAGACGTGATTTACATGATGTTTGAGGGTAGTCCCTAGGGAAGCTATCTAGGCTGACTATATGAGGCTTCGATCTCGTTTGATAGTACAAAAGGGTTCCCAC
Organism: Euphorbia peplus; assembly: GCA_028411795.1. NCBI lineage: Eukaryota > Viridiplantae > Streptophyta > Magnoliopsida > Malpighiales > Euphorbiaceae > Euphorbia > Euphorbia peplus. The sequence continues at coordinate 16,698,720 of CP110837.1, read as the reverse complement.
AACAAGATATACCTCGCGCCTCCCCATTTAAGGGTTTTGAACAGCGCGTCGACGGTAGGAGGCTGTAGGTGGTGTTACAGATCGACCTATGCGTCCCTTAAAGGAAACGACAGTAAGCGCGACCCATAACACACGTTGACCATTCGGGATTTTCGTTTTATGCAGTATGAGAAAGCAGTAACTCCGTATATAGCCATGGACTGTCAGAATGCTTCAGTTGTATCCCATTTTTTACTTTTCACAAAATAATTTAAGAAATAATTTTATAAAAAGAGAAAACCAAACTCACATCCTTCCATTAATAAATTAACTTCAAGAAAGTCATACGTTGAAGTCAACTTATAATAGTAGAATATATTTTTGGTCTCCAGCAGAGTCGCCACTGTGAGCGTAAGTGGTCGCTCATATCGACTTTAGCCTTGTTTGACTAGAGTCGCCACCCGGCCGACCGGGAAAATGCACGAACCGGTGTTTATACCGATTGTTTTGAAAAACCAGAGATTCTATTTACGTTCGTGGATACAACTTATTAATTCCGACATTCTAAGGCCCAAAGGATCTTTAATGCAGCCTAACGGTTTATTATCTTAACTTTTATTGTTATCACACAACAGTATTTAAATACACAAACATATGTACGGTAAACCGTCAGGTGACACGGTACAAAACCCTCAGAAGCTTACCCTTGTCGCGTGCCAGTGATTGCTCGCGGACTGATACACGTTGAAGAACGGATACCTTTTTAGGGAGGAACCTTGGAGCCGGAGTTGCGTAGGGCGTCCTCCGAATAGTTTCTGAAATAGGACTTAGTCAGCTCTAGCGGGGCTGTGAGTGATGCCTAGAATTTGGAACTTTTGATAAAGGGGGGAATATTTTTGGTGGTCGTGAGGACCTTTTCTGGGAATATTTTGGAAAGATACTCTCAAGCTCGGGCTCTAGCGATTCTTTTCTTTAATCAGAGGCAACCTTAGGCAACAACAGAGGCAACTTTATCAGAGGCAACTTTTATCGGGTCAAGAATCGCTTTAGAACGAGTTAGAGAGAGAGAGGAGAATGAGTGTTTGTTGGTGAATTGAATGAGAAATCCGGGGGTATTTATAGGGTAGCTTGTGACCGTACGGTCCAACTTTTGTGACTGTACGGTCACTTGTACGCCGTCTCAGATCCAAATTTGGATCTGAGACGGGCTTTCCCCAAATCCCGGCCGGACCTTACAAGGCCCGGCTAAAGTTGTTTGTCCTTTAGTACATGTGTCAGCTTTCTATTGGACCACCATGCCACGTGGCAGATAAGGATTGGATTGTTATCTGCCACGTGGCAGTGACCGTACGGTCAGAAGAGATGTGACCGTACGGTCACAACAAACAGTGTTGTGACCGTACGGTCCTTGGTGATTAGGGTTTGTGACCGTACGTCATTTTGTGAACTAGGATTTTCTCATAAGCATAAAGGTGTCACACTCATGGTCCCGGGATGCGGGTGGAAGAGGTTATGTCCCTAAAAAGCTGATCCGTTCTCCGACGAGTATCAGTATTTGAGTAGCTAGCGCGACGAGGAGCTCATAGATTGCTTTCATCATCGGGTTCGAAAACCAGTGCTTACACCGTGGAGACACGGTTCCTTAGTAACGGGCAATTCGAACATCGTAGGAGTTCGTGTGTAAATCCCAAAACAATGTATCTCAGAAATAGTGCAATTTACCACCTCTCTAAGTATTTCAAACTCATTTGGATTTTGAAGACATTTTCGAGATGATTCTGATGTGTTTCTGGCTCAAACCCAATTTATTGGTCGAATAACCACTAAACCAAATTTGACCGGTTAGGACGAGCTAAATAAGCTCAGGTGGGCTTGTTTGCCCTTTAAAACCCGTGGATCAAACCGACCCGATCCATTTCAACTTGTAGATCTTTTTACCTATAAATAGATGTTTCCCCTCTTTATTTTTCACACTTTCTCAACCTAGGAATTAGTTATAATCCCGAATTCTTCTTCTAATTCATATTTTATGTGAGGACAAATTTGTTTTTGTGAAAATCTTTTTTTTTTTTTTGAAAAGACAAATATCTAAAGAAAGTTAATCTTGGTTTTCTTCCAACCTCCATTATTTAGGGTATGTATTTGTCTTGATTACATTGTTGTAAGACAAGGTAGCCCATGTTCTTTTGAACTGAAAAAATCAGAACTGTTCTGAACTGAATGATGTTGAACTGAACTTAATTTTGTTGAACTGAACTGAACTTAATTTTGCTGGACTAAATTGAGAGAGATTTTAGTATACTCCTGGAGCACGGTGACATGGTACTCCAAACCAATAAATTGTTGGCATATGTTACATTAACCAATAAGATTTTGACAACGTGTAATTAAGTAAAAATTTATTTTTTAGTTATTAATTTATAAAAAATTTTAGACTCTAAAATAAAAACCCTAGACCCTAAATTATCAACCCTAGATACTAACATATGTGACGTGTCATCGAATTATTAGTCCAGAGTACCACGTCATCCGTACTCCAGGAGTATTTTAAAATTTCTTCTAAACTGAATTGAAAAATAAATAATAATATTGCATTATAAATAATAACTATAATAAAAAATTAAAATTAAGATAATAATAATAATAATGAATAAATAAAATCACTGCATGCAATTGCCGCCTCAAATACTCTTAGATATTTGTCACCAATTACAAAACATGGAATTAAATATCATATGATAGAGTTTAGGCGTGAAAAACGTAGGGGAATGGAAGAACATTACAACGTTTTACATTCATCATTGAGAATGAATCTACAAATGACGTTTGAATAGTTAAAAAAAATGTGGAAAATGCTCTACAATATGCTTCAAGTGTCACAAAAGTATCAAATGTCGATTATTGTTTCTATTTTCACGCTTTATGCACGCTTGGAATACCAATTATATAATGTGGTCTAAATGTTAATGGAATCGTAAATTCAAATATGTTTAATACAAATTGTAAAATCGCCATGTTTGCATTGCAGAATGTTATATCACAATAAATTTGGGAATAGGAAATTACATGGTGCAAATGATGATGATGAGGACCAAGAGGAGGATGATGAGCTCATGTATCATATGAAAGAAAACGATTACAAAAATAAAACGTAGTAGAATTATTAGGTTGGTAGAAATAATAATATTTTTTATATCTTGCAAATTTTACAAACAAATTAGACCAAATAATTATAATAAACATTAATAGATTAAATATAAATAATATAACTAATAAATATTTATTAACAATTGATTGATAATAATAATAGCAATAATAATAATAATAAATTAAAACTGAACTGAACTTAATGTTGCTAAATTGAATTGAACTAGATATTGTTGAACTGAACTGAACTTACTATTGCTGAACTAAACTTAATGTTGCTAAAACTGAACTTAATGTTGTTGAAAATAAGTGCTGATAAGTTCAAAAGAACAGGGCCGTAGTCTGACCGTCTAGGCGCTTAAAGTTAGTTTGATTTAGACCGACTTAACCCTCTAGGCACTTAAAATCCGATGTATCCCCAAACAATTTCCCGACTAATTCCCAATGAGTCTTTGAATGACCTCGACCGTCTGACTACCGCCTAGCGCCTTTTACCACACTGCTTGATTACTATCAACACATCAATCGATTTCCAAATATTTAGCTATAATAGGTGTTATTTTCTTAGAGGAAAACTCATCCTCATTCTTTAATTTTGAATTTAAACCGAGTCTTGATCTTTATTAACTAGGGTCATGTTCTTTATGACTGAATTGAACCGAACTGAACTGAATAGTATTGAACTGAATTGAAGTGCATTTGTTGAAGGAAATTAGTAATAGGCACAAAGAACAGTCCTAACTAAAAACTCAATAGTATTGAACTGAATTGAAGTGCATTTGTTGAATGGAACTGAAATAAATTACTAATAGGCACAAAGAACAGTCCTAACTAAAAACTCAAATTTCAGTGGCATAGGAAAGTAAAATCTTGGTTTTCAACCCCCCTAGACTGAGTTCTCCATAGGTAAAATCCCAAAAAAATTAGGACGTTGAGAGGCTTGCGAATTTCCTGAATCTAAATCGAATCAACAAACCACCAATTTTTAAAATTTGTATTAAATTCATGTGTTGTGTTAATGTGAAAACCGAGTTAACATTATGGATTTAATTACCCATTGTTGTATTTGTTGTATTTCCATACGTTGTAAGGTTTTTCTCCTATGAGTCCCATGTGCGAGAGTCGCTATTTATTATGTGTCCAAAATCTTATTGGTATTGATTGATGTAACATATACCAACCATTTATTGGTTTGGAGTTGACCACGTCATCGTGCTTTAAAAGTATACTAAAATCTCTCTAGTAGTTGTTTGTAATCCGAAGTTTAATTAAATTAAAATACAAACGAGGTTTAAAAAAAATCAAATTTTAAAACATAGGACAAATAAATCTTTATACAGATCAGTGACTAATAATCAAGGGCTTATTACCCTAAATTTAAAACTATTATTCAAATGAATTGTAGATAAAATGACCTCCAATAATTGAGTGTCATAAATAATACTTATGAAGAAGGATTTTGAATTTGAAGAATGAGAATTCCACTTTCTAAACGTTCATACTAATGACAATCTCATGGACAATACATTAAGTCAAGGGAGAAAGAATTCAAAACACCAACCAAAAATGAAACTGTAAAACACTAATGGGCTAGAAAAACAAAAGGCTGATTTTCTAAATACTAGAAACATCAAAAAAAAAAAAAAAAAAGGTAAAGACCATTCATTCAGCAACAAGTTCCTTTAAGTGCTTGTCACTAACTGGTTTCACAATGAACGATCATTACTAATGTCGATATTGATGTTGTAGGACGAACCATAAAATTATATAATCCAAAATCCTGTAGTTGCCTGCAGAATAGAACAGGTGTTCTTGTGTACAATGGAGAGAAAGAAACATTTGGCATCCATCAAATATTACCACACCTGTATAGCGGAAAATTGCAAAGTGGAGATTGGCTGTCATTGGATGATTGTTTCATTTCAACTTTATCTAGAACCCGTGCCCGCGCCTTGCCTTGTCTTGATCATTCTTTTCAGTGCTGCTAACCAGAAGTTACACTCATCCCACTCACTTGTAGTAAGAAGTACCTGTTCCATATAAAAAAAAAAACTTACCAATCCCTATCAACATAAGTGGATTTTAAAATCTAACGGCTTGTTTGGTTCGCGGAATAGGCAAGGAATAGAGTGGACATTCCATCTCTATTCCAATTCATAGCTTTGGTTGGTTTTCTCATTTCGGAATAGCCATTCTTAAAGGTTAATCTACAAAACTACTTATTAACTTATTATTATAGTCACCATATTCCATCAACCAGAATAGATATTCTAAGAAATACCTATTCTATTACTTCATATTCTATTCCGCAAACCAAACGGCACCAAAATCTGATACCTGTATTTGCAGGGCTGTGTTAAAATCATTGTTATCTAATGCTTGGCACAGCTGAACAAGCTTGTCAGAAGCATTTCGTGATATATCCCCACTGTTGAGCTTGGCAAACAAAACGCCAATCCTCTTCGAATAATCTTCTATCTCACGCTTCTTAGGCCCACGCGTTCCTCCTGAAGCCTCTGATGTCTCGTTAAACAGCCTAGTCAACGTTGTAATGACAGGTCGGTGATGAGCTGCAGGAGATCATCACATAAACACAGTTCAACCTCAATAGAGAGTAGTACTACATCAGATAAAAACAGTCGGCACTTCCAAAATCACTAATCTAATGCAGACAAATGCAGACACTTGAAACATATATAATCTAGAACAGACAAATGCAGATACTTGAGCATATATTATATTATCACTGACAAAGTTTGGTTCAGTATCATAGCTCCTTTAAGCAAATGAATGCATCCATAAAATTTCTGTACCAGACTTTCATCTCATTGCTGGACCAATCATTCATGTCCAAATTAAAGCACCTTATCTCAACCAATAACCAGAGGCCATAATTATCAATGGCACATGGCGCACTAAGGCGCTATGGGGTCCTGGAGCCATGGCGCATGGTTCACTGCTGTGCTGCGCGGCTGAGGGATACAAGGGGCATCAACTAAAACAATATATAAAGCTAGAAATGACAATAAACTATACAAATAGAAGTGATGAATTCTAAAATCAAAATGCAAGGATTACTAAATCAAGGTAATAATATTCTTATTCATAACTGAATTCTAACATAAAATAAAGCCATATTCTAAATCTTAAGTTCAATTCTTCAATTAGATAGTAAATCCTAAATTAACTAATAGCTAATCCTCTTCAAAACTATCGAAATTCATCACTCATTCATCACTATCACACTCTTTAAATAAAACATTATCAAAATCTCGTTCAACAAACTGATCCTCGTTATCCTCATCAATGAAACCAGGTTCTTCTTCCTCGACGTCTTGAAAAACTAGAGCTTTTCCGCAACTACTAGAAGATGATTGTTTAACCCTCCTCTAGTGTTATACGCACTTTTTTTCAACTCCGACAGCCTTACCAAATAAACCCCATGCTAGATTTTCCTCTTCAAATATGAATTCATCATCATCGATCTAATCTGCCCATCAACCTTTCATTAAAGTCATCTATATTTCTTATTCAGCTTAATTTGGACCCTAAGATTATTGCTAATCTAATGTTGTTATCTAAACCTATAATAATACTAATGAACTGTATTTTGCACAAGCGTATCCATGGCGCGCCATTGCGAACCTTTGACAACTGAGCCATGGCGTCGACATAAGGACTGCCCCTGCCATTTTGATTTTATGGCTCCAAGGTTGGAGCCTTGTGCGCCATACGCCATAGCATCACCATTAATAACTATGCCAGAAGCTACTATCAGAAGTGCAACAGATACAAATCGTGCAGTATCAGAAATATGTGCTTCAAATGCTACCATAAAAGCAGCAATGAATTGCAACAATATATCAGTAGAACTACGAGATAAATCAAAGCGACAAAAAGAAAGATCAATTTTCAGCGGCCAAGCATGTGAAGGTAACAGAAAATTCCGTAAATACCAGGCACACTGGAAGTATCAACAGTCTGTACTGTAGGTGGGGGAGCAGCAGGTGCTGCAGGTGGTTGTACTGGTGCTGACTGAGTAGGGCTGGGAGGCTGTGTTAAATTGACTCCAGGTCGTTGAACAAGCGCTGGCCTAAATCCCATTGGTGGTACATTGGGAGGCATAACCTGTTGGTTATGGCCAGGAATTGGACCCCCTGGAGATGGAGCAATGCCTTGTGAAACACCAGGAGGCTGCTGTACTTGGTGATAATTGGGGTTCGAAGGCCCCTGAAACAAGCAAATCAAAATCATCACATCAACAAGTTATTCACAACATAAAATCTCAAAAATCACCACAAACGTACGTACAGGATACAGTTGATCAGCCAGCGAGGAGGGTTGCTGGTAGTTATCTGCATTTTGAAGAACAGAAAGATTTGAAGGAACGAAAGTCTTGACTGCTTGCTGAGAGGTCGAAGAATGAGGTGGAGGAAAACTTGCCTGAAAAAACAGGAGTAAGCAGTTATCAGTTAGTTATTACCCAACATGGCAATAATATATTGTATTCACTCCAAATAAAAAGATTCTGAAAACTAATGAATCAAACATATCAATCGAGTTTCCTAACAAGGTCCAGAGATCAACCCTAAAACCAGCTCGTCTTGAGCAAGCACCTGGAAATTGTGATCCTCTTGAAAGATAAGGTTGTAAATATGACCATATAAACATAAATATATATATCTACACACACAAGCACACGAGCTTTTTTTTGAAAGACATGTATCTAGAAGTCCAACCATTACAATAGAGTGCCATATATGATTAGCTGCAGTCAACATGAAAATATAATACCTGAGGAACCTGGTGAACCACCTCATTTGGAATGAACATTCCAGGCACGGAAGCCTGATATTGGGTAGGCTGTGGGGCAGGCTGATATTGTGTAGCTCCTCTATAAGGATCAAATGGTTGCGGGGCAGGCTGATACTGGGTAGGCTGTGGGGCAGGCTGATAATTGTCAATATATGAATTCTGATGCACTTGTTGCTGTGTTGTTTGCTAAGAAGAAAATGCACAAGTAATTATTGTCAATCAGAGTAAGCAGCCATATCCTGATACAAGCAACAAGAAAATCGTCACATAGAGCTAGAGAACTTACTGGATAATAGGTCTGAGAGGTATCAGTTACATAAGTGGATTGGTCAACGTACTGATCTTGAGAATTTTCAAAAGCTGTAGCCTTTGCATCTTTCTCTGTATCACAGATAAATCACACAATTTACTTGATTTAGCTCCCAAGGCAACATAGAAAATGCTCAAGCTTGAAATAAGTACAGCTATAATCTAACAACATAAATTCATGTAAAAACCCAGTGTCATGGTCAACCTGAAATCTCTTTTCAGTTTGTACTATGCAAGTCCAGTTAAAGACAAAAAGGAAAACTACAAAAAGCAGGAAACATAATATTCCATTCGATAGTTACTGCCAAATGTAAGCGAATACTCACGCAATAGTCACCAGAAAAATGTGAATAATACTGATTAAAGAAACATATCAAAAAGGGGAGCTATGGAACATATTAGCAAAGAGATTGAATAAGTATTCCATACCGAAAAAAGGGATTGAAGAAGAGTCGCATGCAATAAAACTTCAAAGGAATTCAAGTATCATGATGACACAAATTCATTCACCAACAAGACAAACCAAGTATAACTTCAAAGAAACGAAGATCTTACCAGGTACTGTGGATAGGGCAATTCGATCTCTTAAGATCTCAATTTCCGGAGACAAATCATCAGATCCCAGAAGTTTCAAGTATTCCATTGCTGTTGTTAAAAGCCCTTGGCTGGCCAAAATTTCAGCATACTTCTCAACAAGCTTGCACAAAGATGCACTAAATCGCTTCTGACCACTTGCAAGAGCAAGTACGATGGTTTTCTCCATCAAATCCTAACAGAAGGAAGAATATTGATCAAGGTTACAGGAAGAAAGAAAAGGAAAGTAAATCATTCCATTTCTTTCTAATTGCTGCAAGCTTACTTGAAGAAGTTCAACATATGATTTTCCTTCACATTCAGTAGTCAGGTTCTTCGACCATATTTCAACAGTTTTATCAATATTTCCCGCGCAAATATAACAAAGAGTCGCAGCCAGAGTATTGCCAGTAGCCATTAGTTTTGAGGCCAGCGAATCACATAGCAGACTCCATTCCTCATTCTGAGCAAACTGGTTATCCATGATAATGAAAATGTCACATGCACAGTAAAAATGATGTCTTGAAGGTTTATTTTTCAAAAAATGAAGCAGAAACATGCTAAAGTTTCTCTTGTTTCTCCCCTACTTAAGATCACACAAGATCTACGCCACAATTGCAGCAAAAGATCAAAATCAACCCAGAGTTCAATCACATCAAATGTAACTACACGCAGGAACCAAGAGGGAAGTCGAAACAAAGAAACGAAAATATCTATATGCACATTAAAGTTTCATGTTCAGTAATTAATGTTCTACGATACAATGTTCTATTAGCGGTTGAAAATGACATTATTTTTTGCAGAGCAGAGCAAGAAAGAAGAAAGAATATACATCAACTTTAATCAAAGTTTCATATTAATGCAAGGCATAATAAAATTTAACACTGGCGTAGGAGCTCAAAAACTTACTGTACAGAGAAGTGCAAGTGTTTCCTTCCAATACTTCAGGGGTCTTGTTTTCACTAGACTCATGAGATCATTGTTCACCATTGCAGAAACAATCTGAGAGGGACAATGGTACTCAGCAAAGTGAAATCCTCCAAAATCATATGAAATAAAACACATCCCCAGTAATTCTATCACTAAATGCTATTACATAGATCCACCCACTAAACAAACTTGTATAACGAAAAAGGAAAGCAAAAGAGAAGATTTTTAGCTACCTTAGAGTAAGGGGAAACACTCATCTTTAGGTATTGATCTCGAGTACTCTCCCACAAAGAAGTACCACCAACATGAGCTATCACTAAAGCATCGGCCATTTTACCTGCAGATATACATTGTGCAACAGCACTTTTGTAGTCCCCCACAACCAAAGCACGTTGAACACTATCATCAAATGATGGATCAGCACTATCCTCTTGTCCATCTAGTTCCTCTTCCAGTTCTTCTGCATGTAAATCAGAGTTCCCAGTGGCATGGTTAGAGCTAGCACTTAATTTAGGTGTATCAGTCTTTGGGCTCGGGAGATTGTTAAAGAAGTCCTCCCCATCATCTGCAGGAAAAAGGGGATTTCCCCTAGAACTCTCGTATCCAACTCTATCTGAAGCCGTATCATCAAGCCGGATGGAATCTACTTGTGTGGAGATATCATCTTGTAGATCTTGCTCTTCAACAGGCAAGTCAAAACCAAGGTGAGTCAGCATCTTTGTTCTTGCTGTCCCATCTTCTTCAAACATAACCTTTAAGAAGCCCCAAGTCTCTCGGTCATCCTCTGATCTGTTACAAAAATAATTCCCAAAAAGAGGCCAACAATAAATCAATTTGCTTAAAGCAGAAAACAGGAAACAAATATGCAAAATCACATCTTTACTGGAAAAATAACCCATTTGTGGGATATGAAAACGTACTCAGACTCTTGGGTTTTTTTCTCACATAATGCTTTCAGTAATGACTTTTCCCCATTTTGTATTGCAGATTCAAATTCAGATGAACGACTCACTAAGCTTTGCTCCGTGACCAAGTTATGCAAAAGGACCTGACATGAAATAGCAAAGGGAACATAAATAATGAAGTCTGAAAAGCAGGATGCAACTCATAAAACAACAAACCTCTGAACCACTGCCAGTAGATGACCCAGGGTGAAATGATACAAGCTTTCCTCCAAAGCCAAAAGACACCCCTCCTGGACGCTGATACCATTTTGGAGCTTTTAGCGTGGCTGCGCATAAGGTGATCATACATGAAAAGGTGTCCCCCAATTTAATTCTTAAAAAATAACATATGCACAAGAAAACATTTTTGAAGAAAAAAAAATGAGATTTTAGAAACAAAAGAATGAGAAATGAAATAATCATGTCAATGCAGGCCTGGACAACCAATATCCAACATCATTTTTTCATATCTATTTCCAGGACATTATCCATTAGAAGAACACATTTTTTTAGCAGAACAAACTCTGAAGAAACAGATTTCAATCTTCTAGGTGAAAAAAATCAAAAAGAACTTCAAAACCCTCAGGTGAAGTACGAACAGCTTTTGCATGTGCTGCAAGTGAGAAGATTTAGTAATAAATGTGGTAATCATTTGAAAAGTACAAGGCAGCTTAGAACTAAGGCTCTATTGCCAGTAGAAATGAACTTCCCATGGATATGCTGGAAATCATATAATCATTTGAAAATTATACCGCGGTTCAGTATCATTTGGTAGTAAGCTCAGACCAAAACACCACAAAACGTAGATTATGACAGTGGCTGATGCTTGCTAGTAGCAACCAGCAGCTAGCTGATTATTGAGTCTGTCTACAGATAGATATTAACATTTTATTCATCTTAGTGGCACAAAGCTAATGTCAAGACGAAAATTGTATAAAGGAAAAACTGTATATCATAATATGGACCCTCCCAAACAAACTAATATACCGAAGTTTTGGTTATATATTTTTATACTTCATTCAAATAAATAGAAGGAAAAAAGCACTATTTGGCCACTAACTTATCCAAACTTTATGCTTTTGGCCACTGACCTATCTAATTTAGTTATATTTGACCATTGACCTGCCAATTTGGTGAAATCTCACCCTTCTTGGAGCAAATTAAGAGAAGAAAAACGTTAACCATTAAAAAATTCTCTATTTCAAATACCAAATTTATAATAAAACAAAAAATTAGCAACTAAAACAAATGCAAGAATGTCAATTAACACAAAAATTTGGTAGATCAGTGGCCAAATATAACTAAATTAGATAGGCCAGTGGCTAAAAGTGACCAAATAATAGGTCGGTGGCTAAAAGTACAAATTTTGGATAGGTCGACGATGGCCAAATGAAGCGTGTTGCCTAAATAGAACTACAAAGGTGAAAATATGAAAAATTTCAAAGATACAACTTGATAATAAACGACAAATAAATCAATTTCTAACTAAAGATTACCTGTTCCAAAGTCATTCTCTGGAGAGATATACCTATCGCAACCCTGCAGTCATATTCAGGACCAAAGAGTATAAATTGGCTATATAATATCGAGAAAATCTATTAGCATCATTTGAACCTTCTGGTAAAAAACTTAAAAGCAGATTTCTAATAGAAGTTATATGCCTTTTCAAAAGGCTTCCAATTCCAAGTTGCTGTCTTTTTCAATTCAATAAGAGGTAGTAAAAAAGTAGTATTAACTATCCTAACCAATCTATTCTGCCAACTATTAGTTAATATTAGCCTCTGACTGAATTTTGGTTCAAGTTGTTAACCTGCAATAGACTGGAAACGTAAGGAAATAGAACAAAAATATACCTCAATGTTGTAAATGCCAATCTTTCCATCAAAAGAAGATGCCGATATAACTCCCGGTATCTTTGGGTACCAGTGTACATCAAAGTTCCAGTTGGTGCCCGCAGGCAATTCGCGTACAATCTGCAAAGAATTTTTGTAACGTCATGCTCATGAAAGTGCATATATATTGCAGACAAACAAATACTCGATCTTTGGGAAAAAATAGACACAAAACAATACATATCAAAATTAAACCAAGAGTCGCACAAATAGCAAGAAAGTATCCTACCTCTCCAGTATTAGTGTTCCAGCACATAGTACGGTTATCCTTAGCACAGGTAAGCAAGTAAGCACTGTCATTTGGACACCATGACATTGCAATTACACCTGGCAAAAGATATTAATAGAAATACGAAGTCAACAAACCATAAGCATTCAACACTATGTTATTACGTTAAAGGCTTTCTGGAAAACAAATTGCTGTAACTTTGACAAAATGCCACAGTAATAAACAGCAGAGCGAGTAGTATACAACATTGCAACTGAAACATTTTATTTAGACACCCCAAAGGCATATAAAACCAAATTCAACGTGTACACCCATATTATTGATAAACTAGGAATTAGAGAAGGAATAGCAATGCAGAATACCTTTGGTGTGCCCCACAAACTCTTTCACAGGAGACATTGTGTTCCTCATATCCCAAAGCTGATTACAAATAGTTCTATGAATTAGAATATATTAAATAGTTAAAATAAACAACAGGCTTCAAAGTCATTACCCTCAGAGCAGGAGAACTATCCTCATCAGATGCAATAATAAGCTGAGTGGCAACTTCAGGATGCCACTGCAAAACAGAGCATCGCCTTCTAACTGAATCTTCAACACTGTAAATTTTTATGTACCATGTCAGCTTGGAAGGCAGTACAAACAAAAAGTTTTTCGACAGTACAAAGCAAAGACGACTTCAGCTCAATTTGCAGAAATAACTAGTCTGTAAGAATTTTCTCTTCTATTGTACACTCAAATATCAGTAATCAAATCAAAGAAGTTTTTGTGGCACTTGTAGCTTATTGCAAAATACCATTTCTCTTTCAATAATGATAATAGAAAAAAGAAATGGTAAAGTAGCGACAACATGAAATTTTACATTTCTATTTAGCGATCAAGTATAAGTGAGAAATACACATGGAATAAAAAAGTAAATTGATATGACCTTCAAGACCTGCAATCCTTGTCATTGTCAGTTATTGTTGATAGACATGAACAAGGGAAGTTGCTATCCTAATTGGTACTCAACTATGCAGTTCTCTTGTATGAAATATCCGTTCTTATAAACTTGTAAAGTCCATAAAAAAGTGTTCTCTTTCTTAATGGGGAAGTCTTAATCCTTGAAAGGATCATTTTTCCCTCTTATTGAGAAAATATCTACATTAACTAGTTTTCTCAGATGTACCAAACACCAGAAAACATTCTCTAGGAAAAATTCTTGCAGGGAACAACTGGAGACGTAATGTTCAGCACAACATAAGCAAGAAACTTACGAAATCACTGGTTTCTGCTTCTTTAGGTCCCAAACAACTGCAAAAGTACGAAATATTCAGAGCTCAACTGGGGATATAATGAGAAGATAACCAATATAAGCCTCTCTAGCTTCCTCACCAGTTATTCCATTAAAGGAAGTAGATGCCAATATATGCTGAACTCTTCTATTCCAAGAGACATAAGAAATTTCACCTTGAGCAGCAGAACCACTACCCTGTAACAGTTTGCTCAATTTTAACATAAAAATACCACTTACCAACAAGCAAAACAAAAGATTGCAAGATCCAAATTCCTAGCTAGTTGAAAAAATTTATGAATTCTTTTTCTTTGTTATGCCTGTATGCGGAGGTGTGGCAGTTGGAGTAGGGAAATACTGGTAGAAACACCTCCAAGGTAATGACAGCAATAATTTAGAAAATTAAAAATCTGCCACTATCAAAGACATAGTGTCCCAACAACACTATAATTTCACCAGCTCTTCTATCCTAAATGGTTCACAAAGTAACTACGTATTTAACTGTCCCATTTAACATATCGAATCAGTGCTGATTTGTGACTTACGCAAGACATTGAGCTTCAGTGATGAGCTCAAAAATGCAACTCCCACAAAAAAATTAACAGCGTCATCACCTCAACAAAAGTAAACACTAAACAGCACAAAATTATGATCCTCATGAGCAAGACAAAACTTTTATTGGAAGAACAGCACGTACAATAAAGCAAAACAAGCGAAACAACATACCAAGAAAACATTTTTCACAAACACTTTTCAGGAGATAAGATTCAAACAGGGACTTCAAAATAGTACAAAATAACACCCACAGGATATACTTTAATTTTCCTATTCTGCATGCACAGAAGAAACTTATGATAAAGACTATCTCAAGATTTGCAAAAAAATCCATAGAAGTTCCAGACAAGATTTTCCACATGAATGTGAAACACAATTCATGCGGGTTTGGGGCAAATACTAAGATCATAGCATCATGAATTCCATCCTTGTAGTATGTAAAGTCTAAGTTTTTCCAATATGTAGAGTTTCAATATCAGTCTAGCAGTTTTGTGTTTTAATCAAATCTTCATTCTATATAATCTTTAGGCTAATAAAAAATTTTAGAAAACAAATAAGGCCAGCATACAGGGAAAAACAATAAACATAATGAAACAATGAAGCACCAACACCTCTAGGAGGATAGCTTACCCATGTAGGACACCCTGGGGACGCGCACCTTACACTAACAAAGTTTCCCTTCCTTTTTCTTTTATTCAGTATGGAGACACTTCAGGGACACGGCTTCTGAGTTGATTAAGTAGACCAATGGCTTTTTTAAAAAATAATTTTACAAAGAAGAAGGGTTTATATACATGAAAACAAAATAAAATAAAATTGTAATAGAAAAAAAATCAAAATCTAAAAGAAAAAAAATATAGAAGCCGCCCCCCTTTATGGTAGTTTAAATTGTTTGAAGTACAAAATTGTTTCTTTTTGACAAATCAATTACTTACTATTGATGTTATTATGGTTTTATAATGACTTTAATGTTATATATAAAAATATTTGGCGTTTCGCAGCCATACTAGCTTCTCAAAAAATTTAAAATGCCGTTTGCCACACCCGCACCAAATTCAAAAGCTATAATAGCGCACAGGGAAAGATAAGTTTACTAACCGATTCCGCATGCACGCTAATAAGTAGTTCCTGATGTTTGAATCTACCTTTTATCTCATTGTGGACTTAGCCTCAAATCTACTAGTCGACGGGTTTTCCTAGTACTATAGGTATTTCCAGTAAAAGCACCAAAGATCAATCCTCATTTCTTACGTCCAAAACTTATAGCCGGTACCAGCTTTGATTGAAAATCTAAATCAAGCCAGTAACTTTCTGAAATTTTTTGTTCATGCTTCCATATTTGATAAATAACCATAGTTATTAAAGGCTCATGGCGCACCATGGCGCAAAGGGGATCCTGGAGCCATGGCGCATGGCGCACTTCATGGCGCGCGCCAGAGCGACAAATGGCGCACTCACACAAATAACTAGAAAATATGATGAATCCTAAAATTAATTTAAATATGACCAAATTTTAAAACATAACTAAATCCAAAACATGCAATAAACCCTAAATTCATAATCTAAAGTTCTATTATTCAACTAAAAATAAGAAATCCTAAGTGATAAGCTAATAGAACTAATACTACTCCTCATCACTATCACCATCGTCATCTAAATCATAATTATACTCTTCAACAAACTGATCCTCTCCATCCTCATCACTAAAATCAAATTCTTCTTCCTCTTCCTCAACCATATGAGCTTTTCCACGAACACTAGAAGTTGAAGATGATACTTTAGCCCTTTTTCCTACTCCTCTAGTACTATAAGCACTCTCTTCAACTCCAGCAGCCTTACTAACGGTACGCCATGTTAAATTATCATCTTCAAACACTATGTTGAAGAGTGTTTTTCAGAAGAAGAGGCAGCCATGATCAATAGAGTTCCTAACATTAACATTAAGAGTAAACATTATGTTGCGATTATAAGGCAAAGAGAGAACAGTATGAATTAGATTACAAGGCAAAGAGAGAAAATACATACCTGTTGCGATATTTGTTGCTTCGTTTTTGTTTGTTTTTGACAGTTGCTGCTGGTTATTCTTGTTTCTTGCTCTGCTGTATCAACTTTGTATCTCTGTTCTTTTTGAACGTTGCTTCCACTTCTCTCTTAAACTCTATTTTAAACATGACTCTTTAACTACATCCCTATTTAATAATATCTTTCCTAATTATCTTGGACTCTTAGATTAATTAGTATCTTTCCTAATTATTTTGGACTCTTAGATTAGTTTTAATCTAATGGCTAATATAAACCCTGCATTAAAAACTCTAAAAAACCCCTCAAATTCCGAACTGACTGTTATGGCGCGCCATGGCGCGCCTTAAGTAACTGCGGAATGGCGCAAAATGGCGCAGATGGCGTGAGCCATGGCTACACCAACCGCAATTCCCAAATAATGGCGCCGTGGAAGGCGCCTGGTGCGCCATGCGCCATAGGCGCGCCTATGGCGCGCCATTAATAACTATGTAAATAACTACTCATAATCAAAACCAAAATCAAGCCATATGACCAGCATCCAAAAACACACACTTTTAATGCAGGAGATGCAGATAGAATCCTCAGCCATACTCCCTTTTGCATAAAATGACATTGGGAAAGAAAAGGTGTTGCTGCTCTTACAGCATACAAATATCTAATTTAAATGACTTGATATTTGATATCAATTCTATTTAAATGTTTCAAAGACTCCACAAGAAAACAAAAATACTACTAGTTCATTCCAACGAAATTCAATAGTAAAAGATAACTCAAGTCCATAGACACTTATTTATGTTTACAGAGTGTTACATTTTCCACAAGTGCTGATGGTAGTTAGCAATATCACAAATTTCTTTTACATATATCCATGCAAAACTAAACTATTAAGCAATTATACGCTTCAATCAGCCTACCTTAAGAGCTGGGAAGCGTGAAGGTTCTGCAGGTGCAGCCAGATCCCATATGCAAATTTCACCATCATCAGCACCAGATGCAAGTAAGTTGGGGGTCAAGTTATTAAATTCAAGACCACGAACCTGAAATACAGAGATAAAATTAGGCATTTTCAAATAGTCTCCATATGCTTGAGACAATACACAAAAATAATGCTAAAGAAGGAACTCACCGGTCCTTTATGATTTGAAAGATGTCCAACACGAGCAGTCTCACTCGGCTCAGAACTGGGAAAAAATTTCAAGTAGATGAGAGACTCAAGAAAGGAGGAAAACAAACTACAAGTCCATGTTACAAAATAAGGCAACCAATGAAAGATACTAATTTTATATTTTATTTAGTGTTCAGTGGCTAGAAGAAAACTTGACAACTCGGCTGCATTCAACAAACGGTAAAAAACATAACTACCGATATGTTCATTATACAAAAGCCAAACACAAACATACGAACTATATCATTTTCTTATGTAATTGGCGTTCATCCAGCTATCTTTCAACCACGTGCAACTCGATAATATGAAATCCAAACAAGTTCCTTCCCACTCCGCAGAGGCAACTTATCAAATGCCCTTGAGAACAAACTAAATAACTGAATTCAATTTCACACATAAAGATTATTATAATATGGCACCAGGCGTGCTGAATTGAGAATTCATTTGAAATCAAACTCGGTACAAAGTAACGTAAATAGCAGCAGATCTCAATGCAATTATTCCGAAAATTACTCGAAACACGAAATGACGTTGAATTACCGGATCAAAGAAAGCGGATTCCACAAATATATATTGCCATCAACAAGGCCACCGGCAAGGAGTCCAAGGGAGTATTGTTCAGAGCCCGATCCGTTTCGACCCCAAGCAAGACGATTAAATCTCTCGGAACTCTGAACCTCGCCAATCAAAGGAAGATCACGATCTTCCGATTGGAAATCGAGCTTGAAGATCTCAAGAGCAGCGGAGGAACTAAATGACAGATCGACAGCTCCGGCCATCGTTCCGGCCGCCATGTAGGGTGCGTCGGGCGCAAGCGCCACCGACGCCGATCTGTTGACCGACTTTATACACGCCATAGTAAGGGGAACCGCAAGAAAGGAAATCTATAGTGGATCTGGAAATGGGGAAGATGAAGAATGAGGGAGGGATGATATTAGGGTTTGATCTGGAAATTGAATTTTATATTTTTGGAAGTGAAATTGAAATTGAAAATCTTCTTCTTCACTCTTTTCTTTCTTTCTTTCTTTCTCTCTCGTTGTGTTGTGTGGGAGAGAGAGAGAGATTAATTATTTTAATTTTTTTTCTTCAATTTTTATTATGACTTGCGAATTTCTTCATCTCTAACCCGGTCCTAATCTTAAACAAACACGGTTACATGTCAGGTACCAATTGCATGATGACACGTGTTATTTCATTTTTTTGGTAAGTAATTCATATAATTTTTTTGGAAATTCTATGGTTATTTGAGTGCCAATTACTTTATTTTATTCATCGTTCATGGAGTAAAATGTAATTTAGTGGTAAATAAAATAAAGTAAATCAAAAACTAAGTAACAATAGCTTATTACACTGTTCATGCAACTTTTGATAATCAACTCTATTTTCTATACTAAAACCTGTAGTTTTTATTGCTGACATGACTTGCTCTCCTTTCTTGAAACATCATTTCTATTTTCTCAAATTTTTGATTTTTTTTTCTTTTTGAAAAGTTAAGTTTTTGATTTTTAATTCAATTAAATTAAATGAATGTTCTCCTTCATGCGGTTTCTTACATCTCCCTAACTTCCGATAAAAAAACCATGTATATCACAAAATGTTTCATCAATTAAACCCACGTCTTCCTTTAACCGCTTCGTCAATTTGTTCATCTCCTTTGGGAAGTTTCTTTCTTATTTATTTTTTTCATCATTTTAGTTTCTCATTTTTGCTAATTTGATTTGAACATGTAACATAAGTATATAGGTATTTCTACGTATGGACTTCCAATTCTGTTTTCGTTGTTAGATCGAAGATTCTGGTAAGTTAATTTCTCTTCTTTTTTTTTTTGCACTAATTAAGTTTCTCTTTCTTCTTTTCTTTTTACTGCCATACTCCCCCACTAATTTTTCTTCGGATCTCTCTTCCCGTGCATCCAATGCTCACAACAAAGTGCCAAACAACTTAATTCTTTTTCAATTACTTTCGGGCGAGTTTGATTTCTTTAAATGTCTTTAATTTCTTAGTTTAGGTATTTTGTTTTCTTAATTTGCATGTTTGAGTGGATAATAATGAGGTGTTTCGTTTATTTCATCATATTACTTCTTTCAATTTTTCACTTGCGGGATCTAAAATATTACTTCTTATCCATGTTGTAATTGTAAGCAGTCGAAATCTCGTCCTTACTAGCCAAATGTGAGCGTAAAAGGGCGTTCATAACGACTTTAGCCTTCTTTGACTAGAGTCGTCACCCGGCCGACCAGAAAAATGTACAAACCGATATATGTACCGATTGTTTTGAAAACTAGAGATTTTATTTACGTTCGTGGATACAACTTATTGGTTCCGACATTCTAGGCCCTAGAGGATCTTTAATGCAACCTAATAAATTACTTTCTTATATTATTATTATCACACAAAAAGCATTTAAATAAAGTAAAAACTGTACGGTAAACCGTTGGGTGACACGGTAAAAACCCTCAGAAGCTTACCCTCGTAGCGTGCCAGTAGGATGCTTGCAAGCTAGTACTCGTCGAGAACGGAGCCAGGTGAATGAAGCTTTTAGGGTCAGAGGGGCGTCGGGGACGTACTCCTAGTGACTGAAGAGAAGGGATTCTGGGGGAATCCTTCGGGTTTTATAAGACTTGGTTGTGGGAGCTCTTTTGTGAAGAGGAGAGCTACACCAGGAATTTTGGGAGTGAGATTGAGTGGTATTGGATTATTTTAGCGTCGTGAGGACTTTAGGGAGCTAGGATATTTTAGAGCTAGAGCTTCAATATCTGAGCGATTCTTTTATATCAGATGCAACCTTAGGCAAAAACAGAGGCAACTTATGTCGGGTCAAGAACCGCTCAAAAACCGAGAGAAAATGGGGGAAAGGAAGGAATTGTTGATGAAAATGAATGAAATCCAGAGGAGTATTTATAGGATAGGTTGTGACCGTACGGTCACATAAAGGCTCGGTTTAGATTGGATCCGGTATGGGTTCATCTGAAGACCCGGCCGGACCTTTAAAGGTCCGCCAAAGTTGTTTGGATTTTTTTATACACGTGGCAGCTTCTGATTGGGCACCGACAGCCAGGTGGCAGATAAGGATAAGAGACCGTATGCCACGTATTGTGACCGTAAGGTCATGGGTGTTGTGACCGTACGGTCAAGATTGTTGTGATCGTATGGTCCCAAACTGAACCCACTGCAGTCCCGTTTTGACAGGTTTTAGTATTTCGGCCATAACGTCTTCATACGAGCTCTTTTAGACGTAGATCTACAACTTTCATGTTTTAAGTTTCTTCTAATTCGGACTCTAAGAGGGTTTAAATTAGCCTCCAAGTTGGACCATGTGCCGATTCCTATGTGGCAGAGTTTTATTTTGGGCAGAGCTGATTGGGAATTTATCTAGAAGATTTGAAAAGCTTTTTTTACGTGTCATTGAAGGTGTCAATGACACGTGGGAGGAGTGAATTTTGATTCTGAAGAGTCGGTCCGTTCGTTAACGAGTATTAACGCTTGTGCGACTGGCGGTACGAGGAGCTCGGAAATTGCTTTCGTCATTGGGTTCGAAAACCAGTGCTTACACCCAATATCTCTCTTCATCGGAAGCAAATGGCAATGCTCCTGGCACAGCTTGATGCAAATTAAACTAACGAGCCCATAAACAAGGCGCGTATAGGACAAGTCCTGCAGCTGAAGCTTTTGAGTTGTGTTTCTTTGAAATACCATGATGCAATTTTCGGGTTAGTCAAAAGAGCTTCCACCACTTGGTTTCTCCCTTGTGTGTAGCATGAAAAAGTATCCGAGCACACACATGTAGATAGGAATTCTCTTCGGTTGAAAAAAGAAAGTAACTGTTTAATGAGGTCGGAGTCCGAGTCCGGAAGAATCTCAGCACTTGCTTTAAGCTGAAACTAAAAGTTCGGTAACAATTATCTACCCCAACGCACTATGAAATTGGGTAGTATGTCATCCGCTAAGTGGGGAAAGTAAGTGAAGAGTCATAATTGAAGGAGCCATAGACCCCCTTTTAACTTAGTAAAAGCATGCTCCGTCACGACAATCGATAAACGGTGGTATGAATTTGCTAGAAGCATAGTTCCCAATGCCAATTTTTGCCCGCTCACCAAAGCTTTAGCAATCTCAAGAACTTCAGCCGTAGGGTTACAACCCATTAGTTCGAATACTTATTGGCTCAGCAAAATCCACACAAAGACCACATGTTCGGCATCCCCAAACTCCTTAGTCTTTGAAAGATTGGTGATCGCATTGGAGTAGCTTCCCCATCCTTCCTTAACTACAAGAGGAAACTTGTCACACTCTATTTGGCTAGGTAACTCATCACCAAAGATTGGTAATCTCGTGAGTGCCACTACATCTCTCAAGGTAATTGACATAGGACCAAGGGTAGGGGTGTGCATCGGTATAAAACCGAACTGAACCAAAAATACTGAATACCGAATTAGCACAAAAATCTAAACCGAATAACAACATAAACCGAACCGAACCCATTTTTTCAGTGCGGTTCGGTTTTAAACCGAATTAATAGAATTAATAAATAAGTTTAGAAAATAACTACTTTTTCAACCATTTCAACTTATAATATCACTTGCATATTTACAAATAAGTCATACTCACGCTCTTCAAACAAATGGTGGAATATATAATACGTTTAGAAGTTATATCAATATGTGCATACATATAAAATCTATCCATAAATTTGCAATCCATTTGATAAATAGAGTAGAAAGATGAAAAATCTTGAATTATTTGAATTAAGTTTGTAGAGAGATGAATAGTCTTTGTAATTTTAAATTGAAAAATGAGTATTAGCTCTATATTTTGTAATAATATCTAAAGGCATAAACTATATGTGGGTCCCTGAACTTGTCCTAAAAAGTCACTTGGGTACCTGAACTTTGGGGACGTCCTATTGAGTCCCTGAACTTTACAATTTACGTCCTATTGGGTCATTGGCTGCTGAGCTAGCGCTGATGTGCACTACAAGAAATTAGGTTGTTTGTGACAATACTTATTGTCACATAATAACAAAATATTGTCGCGTAAAAGTTTATGTGACAACGAGGCATTGTCGCAAGGGTTGTCACGCGAAACTCCGTCACTAAAAGTTTTTAACATATGTGACGATAATATGTTATCACAAAAACCATTATTATTTATGATAGTAAAAATGTTGTCACCCTTATCTTAATTTGTTACAATTATTCTTGTAATTGAAAATTAAAATATTATCACAAATGTATTATGTTGTCACATATTATCTTTTTATTTTAACTAAAATGACACGACAACTTTACTTAGTTGTCACATACACATTAAAAGAAATAAAATACATGTTACAGCTTTTAGTTGTCACTAACAAATTTTCAAGAAAATAATATATTGTCTCGTAATGTTTAATCACAAATATATAAATATAAATAAATTAATTAATATACATATATAGAGAAAGGCTCAGGTGTGACAATGGGCTTATGGTGTGACAAGAGAAAAATGCGGGGGTAATTTTCTAATTGAACAGGGAAAGGTGACAAACTTGTAATTAAGAGAAAAAGCCTTATGCGTGGAAAATGGAGGGAAGGAAGAGGAGGTGATGTCAGCGCTGATGTCACCTCTGGAGAGAGAAAAAGTTTTAATTATTTTCTTTAAAATGCATTTTCCCGCTCTTCCCGAACTCATTTTTCAAAAAAAAATTATACCACTGAACTCGTATTAATTAGGCGGTCATTTTGAGACCCATTGTTGCTATTTATAAGCAATTTTTATTTTTTTTATTTTCCTATGGTTGTTCCGAATTAATACGTTTCAAATTAATACTCTGTTGTTTCAAAATAATATTATGTTGTTCCAAATTAATACAATGACACTCCACTTTCAGGGCATAACCTTTCAACCCTTGCACATTTTTCACTACATCCAAACTATGAAGTGAGTCCATGTCATTGAATAGAAAACTCATTTCATTAAATCTTTTATTAACAGTTCTTAACCATCGTGTAAACATTAGACTAAAATTACAATGTTTTATACATGACAGCTAAGCGGTTCTTCATGCCCTTATCCCTATTTACAAAGCAAATAGCTTATTTAAAGCAAAGTTAAATTAGCAAATATTATGCTCGCAATTGAATATAAAGCCCAGAGGGTGTAAAGTTGAAGAATTTGATTCTCTCACTAAGTCTACCACAAAACTTGAGCACTATTCAGAAATAAAGATGCATGCAAAATCAAAACAAAACCTTAAGAATCATCACTATCCGTAATTGATATTTACACCAGCAGCAACATGATACAAAACTACGAAGTAAATGGAAGATGGACCAAAAATGCAAATGAATAATATATTGGTGTCACTAAATTCCAACCTTTGCTAGGCAGGCATTTCCTCTTCCTTTCCTACCTGGACTCCTTCCTTGCCAACTCATCCCATTATTTGCAGCAATTAATTAAAAATGTTGGATGATAAAAGCACTTTTAGTCCAAATACTTTGGATTCTTCTTAGGCACACGATATGATCTTCTTGGCTTATCATATTCGGTTGTTCCATATGATATATTGTTTCAACAGAATACTCTGTTGTTTCAAATTAATACTCGGTTGTTTCAAATTAATACTCTGTTGTTTCAAATTAATATTCTGTTGTTCCGAATGAAATATTTGAAACATAATTAACATTTTGGATTGAATGGAGCTCTGTAATATTTGTATTGTACCAATTACTAACACAAGCCAATAAATTAAGATCAATTACCTTCATCATAAGTAAATCATTAAGATTTAAACATATAACAAGAATATGAGCAGAATAATATCAAAATCACACCATGGGAATCATATAGCAGGGGCCAATCATAAAAAAAAGGGAAACTAGTAAACTGACCATGAGAAAACATTTGTTCATGTGAAATTATAATTATCTTATCCTGGGAAAACATTGAGATAATTACTATGGTTCTCTTCCACTTTTTTCTTTTGTTTTTCTTTTTGGCATTATTTTCATCGTTTTTTTCTTTTACCTTTTCTGAAACATGCTTGTGTTGATTTATTATATCAAACAGCTCTTTCCGAACCTTGACAAGGTAGTCTTCGTGGATGACGATGTTGTCATTCAGCGGGATCTTTCCTTACTCTGGGAAATTGATCTTGAGGGAAAGGTCAACGGAGCTGTTGAAACTTGAGAAGCTCAAGCCCCAGCTGACTCCTGGTTCCGCCACTGCGTGAATCCGCAGTCGAAGGTGGTGGCCGGAGATGAGGGAAGTGAGAGTAAACGCCGATTAAATATCGATGACGTTGCAGGTGGAGGCGATGGAGGCAGCAACAATTTGAAAAGAAGAAGGGAAGAAGAGAGCTTTTGAAAAGAGCACGAAAAATAACTGAAAAATTAGTTTTATAGACCTAATTAATTACATAATTGGTACATGTCTCACCATAAAAGGGTTGTCACACCATAAGAGGGGTGTCTCACCTGAACTTGACTCTACATATATATATATATATATATATATATATATATATATATATATGTTAAATTGAAAGCTAAAATTAAACCCAATGAGTTATAAAAAAAATACTTTATTGATTAATTTCTAAACGATACAAGAATCGAAAAAAATTATACATTTACAGGTGAAATTAAATGTTATCTAAACATACAACGGTTTCATCTACTAATTTGTTAGCTTCACGATACATGTATAAATCCTTGAAGCAACAATGACTTTCAACACCTTTCATAAAATTGCTTTGATTTCAGCAACAATGGCCCGTAACACACTAAGACATAGTCTTGTTCCATTCACTTGGTAGTTCTTTGAAGCATCAATGTCCTCCTTATGACACTGTTATTCCTACATATTGAAAAAATGTCAATGTGAGTTCAACTTTTTATTACAAATTCAAGACGTGTTCTCCAGAAAAAAAAAAAAATCAATCTGAAGTTCAACAAAAATTTTCAATCCAATACTATCAGTTCATGATATATATTTGTCTCTCAAACCAAATAAATTGTGCTTGTAATCCTGAACCATAAAATTGAAGACATATTTGAGGATGAGAGTCATAACATACCTAACCAATTTAAGATGGAAGGCCACCACCGAGATCCGTTATTCATTGGAGAAGATAGATTTTGTTAGTGACACGTTGCCTCTTTGATCTATTTTGGTAATTCAGAAAGGGAAAGAATGGAGGTGGTTGATGGTAGCACGAGAGAAATTGGTTCAAATTAGAAGTTGGAGGTTTTAGGATACTAAAATGAGAGTAAGTGATTTATCAAAATAATAAAAAATGAGAGTTAGTGGCTGACATTTATACAACAAATATGAAACACCTAGGTAAAAAACAAAGAGGTTAACAAATATAAAAGATCTAAGAGATAAATTAGGACCTTCAAAAATAAGAAATAAACAAAGAAAATAAAAGGAAAATTTAAATAATTATTAAACAGAAAGTTTCACAAAATGCTAACCAATGAGCCATTAATATTCAAAATTAAATAAAAAGTCAAAACAATTAAAACATTTAAGTGAGAATTATAATTATGTTTATTTTTTTTCTCAATTCATAATTAATCTCTAAGAATTTTTGTGACAAGTTTTCTTATTAATTTCTACAACTGAATTCCATGACAATTTTATATATATTGTCACGTGTTTTAAATTTTTAGCTACAACTATTAGTTATAGTAGAATTATTTTAGTTTCAATTAAACTGCATTGTCACAGATTGAATAAATAATTTGAGATAAGCTTTTCAAATTATCACAAAGTAAAGTTTATTACAACTATAAAATAACTATCACATATTTTTATAATTTTAATTACAACTATTAGTTGTAACAAAAATATTTAAGATTGTCACATATTTATTGTTACAGAAGTTATAAATAATTTGTGACAAACTTTACAAATTGTCACATAATTAAAATTTATGACAATTATAATTTTGATGTCACATATTTTTATTTTTAAGTTACAACTATTTATTGTAATAAAAGAATTTCAGTTATAAATATAATTTATTGTCACATAATTATTAAATAGTTTGTGACAACTTTTTTAACTTGTCACCTTATTAATTTTTTTGACAATAAGAAAAATGTTGTAACTAATTTTATACCTATTGTACAAATTTTGTTGTCACATAAAGTTTCAGTCATAATTGAAAAATTATTGACACAAATTATTTTGTACATTTGTGATAACGTTTGTAAAGTTGTCACAAGATTAATTTTTGTGATAATTATAAAAATGTTGTAACAAATTATAAAGTTTTTGTTACAACAATTTTGGTGACACTTATAATATTGTCACATATGCTTTGATTTCTTGTAGTGGTGGCAGATGTTGGGGTAACATCTCCCAAGGAGCGCGTGAAACACTTAAATGCAGCCTTGTTCTATCGGTAACAAAAGGATTTTACATGAAATCCCCAAATCCTCTCCCAAATCCCTAATTTCTTCTTCTACCCAACTCTTAATCTTCTTCAATTTCTTCCTTTATCCATCAAATCTGTTTCGGTTTCTTCCTTTATCCACTTTTTTCTTCATAATCGATCACCGCCTAACGCTCTTTTGGTAAGTTTTGGTGAAGTTTTTATTTCTTTCAATTTTGGACGGACTGCTCTTTCCAGCTACACTGAATCTCTTTCATTTCAATTCGATTCTGATAATGTCCATTGATTTCGTCTTCCATTAATGGTGGGCAGAAAGCTTCTTTGTTCGAATAAATTCGAAATTGAAAAAAAATGGCAGGACAGAAGTTTTGTGGCTGTGGGGAAGAAGATGTAATGAAAGTGTCATGGAAGCCTACGAATCCTGGAAGACGCTTCTATGGCTGCCCTAACTTTGGTGTAAGTATGAATTTACCCTTCCATTGATGCTCATAGCTTCATTACTGTGATTGAGTTTTGATTTGGTGTAAGTATGTTTTGCAGAGTCCATATTATTGTGGCTATTTTTTATGGTTTGATGATCCAGTGGATGAGCACAACAGGAATATCATCTCAAGGCTGCTGAGGAGGGTGAGAGCTAACGACGGGGCGAATCGAATGAATCGAATCAAAATGCTAGCTTGTTTTGTCATTGGTTTGGTGATAGGATTCTGTTATGGTAGTTAGGATGTTATTTGATCATAAGTGTAAGTTGTAGAATTGGCATGCAATTGGCTAAGAATGTGTAAGTTGTACCTGAAAAAATGTGTGCAACATTTGTGTAATCCCTTTATCATTAATGAGAAGTTTTTGCTTGATAGAAATTGAACATGTACAAAATAGAAATTGGAACCTATAACCAAATTGTGTATCTTAACAGTTGGATAAGTATATGCTTCATAGAGCATATAATTTGGACATCTAATAGAGAATAGAAGTAAAAATTGAACAACATTGATTAGAATAACCAAATTGTGTATCTTAAAATTCAAAACACATAACTTAATAGCAACATCCAAAATACATACATTACCAAAGTACATAGCTTAATAGCAACATCCAAACACTGTTAACATGACAAACCATCACAGAGCTAAACAAAATCCAAAGTACATAGCTCTATAATACAAAACAGGTATCAAAAGAACAAAACAGGTATCCTAACACTTCTAAGGCATCCACCTAGTTGGTGGGGGTTGGGAAGCAACAGCTCTTGTAGTTGGAGGCCTTTTTGAAGCATTGGTGTCAGGTTGAGTAGATGCTTGTCCCTGTTTGGTAGTGCTTATAGTTCTCCTTTTCTCCAACTGTGTTTTCTTATCTACCTTCTTCTGTTGTAACTGTGCTGGTGTCAAGATTGTTTTACCCTTCCATTTGAGCTTGCTGGCTTCAAATCCTATGTCACCAGTCACAATTGCTGAACTTTTCAAAGGCTTCTTAGAGCCAGTTGAGATAATAGAACGATCACCATTGAGATTATGTACATGGAAAACATCAACACAATAACAATGTAAGCCATACTATTCCAACCTAGCACCATGTATATAACAAGTCAACTGTTTACCTGCATATAAGATGCACCAGTGTTCTCATTGATAACAAGTCAACCTAGCACCATGTATATAACATTGTCCCTTGCAATGCTCTCTCTAACTCTGGCTAGGTCTTCCTCAAATTCACTTGCATCTGAGTCATGAACATTGACATCCCTATCATAGTCTGAATCTTCCTCTGAGTTATCTGAGCTTTCTTCTGAAGATGAATCTGTACTCAGATCAACATCTTCATCTTTTTCCCCATCCCCGGCTTGTAGATCTGTTTCCACTAGGTCATAACCTTCATTAATCTCCTCCTCTGTATTAAGTATGGTATTAATAACCATATTTGCCACATTGTCCACTTTGGCATCCCTATGGGCCCCACCTGTATGTGACTCATTGAAATCCAAACTATGAGTTATGTCCACAAACACCTCAACTATGCCACTATCACCTATACAGTTCACCATAGTAATTACATCCCTATCATTCTCAACCCCAAATAACTTTCCAGTCATGCCATTCTTATAGAATATAGAGCCACAAGAGTCATAGCCCAAATCATGCAACATCCATAACATCTCAAGTCTGGACATGTTATCATCAACCATTTCTTTAGTATGTACATGTCCTCCTACATATTTCAAGTCATTGTCTTTCTTTATTATTAAACCACCATGGTGGAATCTAACTTTAATAAGCATTCTATAAAAGAAAAGACATAACGCAAAAGTAATAAGATTCTCTACAAATGAAAAACACCATAATTACAACTGCATTTGATCACAATTTCAATGAAACATCATTCTTTAAGTACCTAACATATGACCATACAATTGACACAATATAACAAAAATACCCTAACTTAGAAAAACAAAAGCATATGTTAAATATGTATAAAGAACTCACCTGTAAGTTTGTCAGTAAGAATCGCACTTCGATTTGCAGTGAAACTATGTGATTTCGAGCCCTCGATCAATTCAATGCAAAGGAAATTGAAGCTTGAAAACGCAGGAACCCTAACTTTGAAAACAACAGCTTTCTGAACTCAAACGGCTTCAATGTTCAGCAATTCTCCAGTAATTAACACACTCTTAGCACCGCGAACACTACCCTAACCAGTAGAATCCACAACTCGAACTAATTTCATGGAAATTTTCAGAGGATCCACAAGAACAAACGGATTTACCCAGATGACCATTGTGGAAGGGGTAATTAAATCAATGAGGTTATTTTGGTCTTTTCACCTATCTTATCAGACATGGCATAAGTTTTTTAAATAAAAAAAATACGTGTCAAGCTAAATTCCAGTTAGGCAACGCGTGTGTATCACGCAGCAACTGCATTTTGCCAGCTCAGCAGCCAAGGACCCAATAGGACGTAAAATGTAAAGTTCAGGGACTCAATAGGACGTCCGCAAAGTTCAGGTACCCAAGTGACTTTTTAGGACAACTTGAAGGACCCACGTATAGTTTATGCCATATCTAAATATCAATGGAAAAAATTACTAATGTCTAATAATCGGTTCGGTTCGGTTTGTTAATCATTTTTTTCAAAACCGAACCGAATACCGATATACTCAAAAATTCTAAACCAAAATCAAACCGAATTGCAAAAAAACCAAACCGAAAATCAAATTTCAATGCGGTTCGGTTCGGTATACGATTTAAACCGCACCGATGCACCCTCCTACCATGGGGGAGGATCAAAGAATTGCAATGTGGTGACCAAAAACTCAGTGCACCCTCTAGCACCGTTGCTTGCATTTCAATCTTTTGGACTGACAGCTCAATGAGACCATGAATTCCCATCTCTATCCAATGCCTAAAATAGGTGTCTCGAATTCGGTCAACTATACCATTCCACCCCTCAAAATTCCGAGGAAAAACCAGAGACCTCTTCGTAATACGGAAATCGTAGGTTTTCCTATTCAAAGCTAAATCAAAAACACTTTCAAGAGGATAAGGAGGGAGAGGTAACAATGCATTTCTCCTAGCAGCAGATCCACAAGTCAAAAGCATGTCCTACGAATCAGAAAACTCGACATATGAGTTCACTCAATAAAAAATTGTTCACTGTTAAATAGCAAAAGAAAAATAATATACAAATTTTTTACCTCGCTAAGCTCCATTTGTTTACCAACTTCTAATGGGGTGAAATCAGGAAGGAAGGAGATGACCAAGCTGTAAAAAGTTACCCGTAACTTAGTTTCTGTACATCGACATTAACCGGGTAAAACCTTAATTCGTTAGATTCGTTCTCCCGAAACTAGTTTTTGTTTGCTCTTCGTCATTTGCATTGTCATCATTGAAGGTTTTAAAGCAAGAGAATGAGAGTTTGAATAAAGTGTTTTTGTAAAAAAAAAATTGAAAAGAAAAACATAGCATGAACTCACAGCTTCTAATTTAAATTTTTCAAATCATTCGTTCAAGCATGTTAATCCTCCTAATTCAGTTTTTAGGCATCAAAATCAATCCCAAAACTATCTATATCTACAATTTCGAGTTTCCAAAATCTCAAACACCTGAACCCAATCATGTGTTTCTCAAAAATCATGAATGTACAAATGTTATTTTCACTAATCCATTTAGAAATTCATATCCCTCATTAAGTTCCTAGAAGCCTAAGCCTAACTCTACGTCAAAGAATTTCAAGAAATAGTCAAGGTGTCACAAAAACCCAATTTCGAGTCATCCATGAAGTTCTTTTTAATTTCTGGAATTGTAAGCCATAATATCCATTATGGAAAATAAGAAAAGGAAGAAGTGATACGTACTCATTAGAGTACTTTCTTCAAGATTCGAGACCGGTTTCCTTCGACTTTTAAGTTGAATTACTGAGTTTTGGGTATTTCTACCTTGTAAAGAGCAAAGTAACAAAAGAATGACGGAGGGGATGTGTTTTATATGCATTTAGAGTTCTACATTACTTAGAAATAGATTGGAGCTTATCTCAAAATTAGAATTCAAATTTTGAGTGATCTTTGGATATTGGTGTTTGAAAATGCAAGAGAATATATTTGAGAGGAAGAAACGTAGTAGAGAAAGAGAGAAAGTTGAAAAGTTTTTGTGTTTACATTTACTTCCCAAGAGTTATGGTTCATTGTTTTTTTTTTTTAAAAAAAAAAAGTAACGTTAAGATTTTGGAGGAACCTTTTGAGATTCTAGAATTTGGGGGTTGTATAATTATAACAAGTAATTCGTGCGCCAAATTTTTTTCACCTTTTCTCACACCAATTAGGGGGCAATTGTTAGGGAGTATTTCATTTTTTTTTCATTTTCAAGCATAGGATATATTTATAGTATAAGGCCCCGTTTGTTTACAAGAAAATATTTTGCATAGGAAAATATTGTGCAAGGAAAATATTTGTCAAGAAAATAAAATATTTTTCCGTGTTTGATTATTATGATTGAAAATATTTTTCAATGTTTGTTTACAATGTTGAAAATATTTTCCAATCTCTAATTTAAATATGTTTTTCTTATACTTAACCAAAACATTTATAATTAACAAACTGCTTGAGTTCTTACCAAAAACAAATTGCTTATGTTTCCATATTTCAAAAATAAATCCATGGAATACTAACATTAATCAAGTTAATCATTGTTGCTAATCAAATTTTAATAACCTCGAACAACAACACTTCTCCAGTTTTAGAGAAAAAAAATTAATCAACCAATAAGCTAAGATCCTCAAAAAATATGACCAACAATGTCGTTCTTTTTTCTAATTCCATCTCTGCATCATAAATATAATTCCTTCCACCAATTCAACATCCCCAATTTCAATCAATCAATAAATATTAAATTCATACATAAAATATTAGCATCCCAAGATTTGAAATTCTTGTGATCTGAAAGTGAGACTGCAAACCCAATCTCCTTTCACCGATCAAATCCTCTTTACTTTATCCTCTCATTCTAGATCTGATATTCAATTGAAAAAAGATGAGATGAGAAGGCCAGTTCATCTTTGTTTAACACAAAAGCAGAAGTGGCGAGGACGGAACGACGATATCCGACGGAATTGAGGACAGCGGTGGAATTGACGGCATCAGTGATGAAGGTGACGGTGACCGGATGTGGGTAAGTAGGAGTTGGGTTGGAGGCAAGGTTAAGGAAGACAACAAAGTGAGAGACGCTATTATTTTGGAAAATGTTTTACACTGGATTGATATGGGAAAACATTTTTCCTAAATTCCTTAAAGAATTTTCCGTTGACTTGCACAATCTTTTCCGTTGACTTAGTTTCCAAACGAAACAAACACCGGAATGTTAGGAAAATATTTTCCAGCAAGTTATTTTCCCCTAAACAAACAGGGCCTAAGGTTTTGTATATTTTTTTTTTAATTTACATTATATTCCCCTTGTTTATGTAAGCAAAATACAAAAATGATAAAAAAAAGAAAAATAAAAAAGAAGAAATAAGAAAAGACTTAATCAAATAACAAAGCTGAAAATTAGATTTCCGAGCAGCCACATTGACCGGGTTTTTTGGGGTTGATTTCGACGTTGTTTTTGTTGTTTGATGACGGATTCTTAAAGTATACATTTTCCGCTTTCTAACACATATTACACACCCAAAGCGAAGCCGTTTTGAGGTCGGTAGACTTTATCAAAGTTGGTTACTTAGAAAATGCTAAAACAAAAATTGCATTACTCTATTTCGAAAATTATGCCCAATACCCCATTTTTTTAAGCTCCAAATCACTCCAATGTTCTCAGATTTTGATGAGTGAAGGTAGTGGACATAGTGTTTGCTGGTTTTTAGGGGAGTTATATGTGTTTAGTTGATAAAAAACACTATAAATAAGAGCTCAAACATTCATTGCAAACCTACTCAACAACAACCAAAAACCAATTATCCATTCTATCAAACCAATCTTGGTTCACATGTTGTCACTTCCAGTTCTACAATCATCCTATTTTTAGTCATTTAATATAGTCAAATCATTCTTAGAAGCTCACATTTCCATAATTGCATACTTCAATTTCGTTAAAAGCTTATAATTTCGGTTCATTTCATGTTACTATTTCTCCCAATATACTCAATCTTTTTTATTCCCGTTTTCTGCAATCTCTTTTTTTAGTCATATAGAGTATTCCTCAAGCATCAATTAGATTAATCTATGTCAATTTGCAAAGTTGACATTAATGTTTGTCTCCGAGCTCTTGAAGCATTTTTCCGGTAAATTAAAAGTACACAAGACCACAAACTCGTGTTTCTTTTGGGTTTACATTTTAATCCTAACTCATTTTTGTTTATAACAAAAATATGTGCATGTAACAAGTAAAACTTACAATTTTCACCATTTTTTATGATGAACTCATGGATTTCATGATCTAGCTCCCACAAATGATAAATTTAGAGAGATAAGAGAGAGAGAGAGGGAGAGAGAGATGAGTTAGAGACGATAAATGGTTGATATGTGAATTTGAATATTAAAATTTATTGTATAAATGTGTAATTAAGAGTTCTTAATAGTACATAATTGGTACTAGTTTTGACGCACGGTATCAGTTCACATGTAATCATTATATTGTCTCCCTTAATCCTCTGACTTTCTTTGGACCATTTTCTGATAACATGTTCTCTGGCGGATTCTGGCTTGTTTGAAGATGAAGAAGCCATGAGAGTTTAAGAAATATCCATGTTTATATATTCATTTAATATTTAGTAAGAAAAAGAAGTAAAGTGTTAGATGATGAAATTTTAATAAATCATGAATGCTATATTTTCCCCATTTTTAAAGTTCAAAAAAAAAATCATTCCGAAAAAGATCTATTTCATTTCATGAGAATAATCGGTTACAAGAAAACATCGAAGGATCATCGTGTACATCTTCCTTAGGATGATCCATCCCCTGTTTTGCTTACCCAAAATAAACTTTCTACAAAAGGTCCTATTACAAAATGCCACTATATCTCTTTTTTTACATAATATTTATACAAAAATCTATCAATCTAGAGCTTCTCCTAACAAAGTCTTTCGCCTTCATTCTTCTACTAGAGTCTTCATTTCTTTAAAAAGTGGTCTTCATTTGATATCTTCAACTCTTGGCGGGACTAGCTCTTCCCCTCTTTACTCAAACTTTCTCTTCTTTGGAGGCATCACTCCTCCCAAGCATGATCTTTGACTACTTCCGGTGCTTTCCTCTTCTTCGTCTTCGGCCGATACTAGAGACATAGAAACATTCTCAGTATCGCCATCCTTCCCTGAATCATTTGAACCTTCCGACTCTTCTAGATTGGTTGCGGGAGCGAAGTGAGGAGACCCCATGGTGAGAATAAACCAGATAATCATCGATATTGAACGAGACCTCTAGAGATGAGAAATTATCCCAATCTTGTATCTCATCATCCCCGGAAGGAGCCGAGACTGGTGATACTACCTCAATTTTCGGGATTAAAAGCTCCGGATTTTCTTCTATCAGCATTGACATTGGCATTTCATCATCTTGCATTGGGAACACCACTTCATCATTCTATGATGTTCCGTCCTCTTCATCATTTTTCCACATTAGATCACCTTCTTCTCCCCATAACTCATCACCGACTAGATGCAACTGATTCATCCCTTCTTCTAAAACTTCATCACTCTCGAAGTCCAAAATGACGTCATCTTCATCATCAGATGACCACAAGCCATCTTTAGGATAAGGGAGATAATCAATTGAGCCTCCCTTTTGTCCGAAACTCCAGTTTTCCTCTAAAGCAATATGATCTTTATCTCTTTCAAGGTCTTCTCATAGTGTAAAGAAGACTGATTCCTATAACACTCGATGGCTTGGACAGACATAGTCGCAGGTGATGGCTTAACACGACCATCGGAAAAATAATGATCGAAATCCATGAGAGCTGGGGGAATTGTAGATGGATTAATCTCGTTCACGGTTGCTAGCCTATTCTTCACCCAACACCATGTTGGCCCTATCAAGAACAGAATCACCTAGAGGGGGGTGAATAGGTGTCAAAGTTGAAAACTGAAAATTTCTAAGTTTTTCGGGAAACTTAATTTTCAGAGTCAAATTTCCTCAGAGTCAGAAGCTGGCTTACAGAAGTTGCTTATGAGGGAAATTCTGCCTAAACACAATTAGACTGTTTTCAGCAACAGAAGTTCTGATTTGAGAACTTCTGGACAGTCTTCTGAACAAAGACAATGATACTTTAGAGAAAATCTGTTTCAGCACTAAATATAAGCAAGTACACAGAAGCAAAAATAACAAGTATAAGAGGGAGAAAGAAGTTCAGGAGATCCTGATTGAACAATTCGATTTATCCAAGTTCGCCACAGAAGTCCTGTGACTACGTCTTGTCCCCTGAGGTCGCAGCCTTCAGAGATTTTATAAATCCACTATTCAGAACTTTTATGGCAAGTTCAGAAGCTCCTTTACATCAACAGAACTTAAGCTAATTTCTCACTTAGTTCTGACTAGCCTAAAAAGAGTTAAAGGATTTCCACCAGAACAACCAATACTCTGTTTTCTGGATTTCTCACCCAACTCTAATCTCAACTAGATTTCTCTCTATAAATCTAACTGAAGATCACAAACGATCTCAGTTTACAAGATTCCTATTATGAACTTGTTTTTCTTCACTCTCTCACTTTAACTAAGACTATGCTAAGAAAGATTGAGAATGGAAAAGTTGCTCTGTTTTTCTTGTTAGAACAGTGCGTTGAACCTTGAGCAGAAGATTTCACTTCTCTCAGAATGTGATTGGCAGTACTTTGTAGGTCATCAATCTTACTTGGGAGCATCTTCTCATGAGCCTCATAATGCTCGTTTGCTTCCTTGACTTCTTCTGTCAATATCTCCAAATTCTCATTGACCTTCAGAGAAGAAGCAAGAGCAATGTTATCCAGTGAAGGAAGAGTCAGAGCTAATTCTCTCAATTTGTACAACTCTTCATAGGTAGCTAGATGAAGTGTAGAAAGATTGCGTATGTAAACAGAAGGGTCCTGCATTTGAAGCATAGTCATGAGCTGCAGGTTCTGAGCTTTCAAAGAATGTAATTCTTGCAGCACAATGCCCTGAGCATACATGTCAGCAGCAGAAGTCCTTTGCCCCATACCAGCAAATCTATTCAGCAGTTCATCAGAGCCACTCTGACTCATTCTTCTCAACTCCTCAACACTAGGAGCACCACCAGCTTCGGATACACCAGAAGCTCTGCCCATGAAGCCAAAACTACCAAACCTGGTATCCAAATCATCCCGATTCATGTGTTTGCGTAGGAAGTCATAGTTGGATGACAACCCAGCAAAACAAGAAGTAGTGGAGGAGGTAGTTAAGGGATCACACACAGGAGGTGCATGTCTAGAGGTTGAGGGAGGAGGGATAGAAGTGGTTGAGGTAGGGATAGTATGAGTGGTTGAGATGGGAGGTAGGGTGGATGGTAGTGAGAAAGATGGAGCAGTAAATCCAATTGATGGACTTACAGAGGAAGTAGTGGATGTGGCTATGGAATCTGTAAAGATGGGAGCAGTGTTTAAATTCACTTCTGAAAAGGATCCAGAAGGAGGAATTATTGGTGGAGGTACAACCTCAGAAGTTGAAGTTGTAGGAGGAATGGAAGTGTGAGAATCACCAACTTCTGTGACAGAAGGTAGTGAAGGAGATGGATGAGGAGTAAGAATGGGAGATGAGATAACCTGTTCAGAGGCGTTTGGATTAAACATAGAAATGGGCTCAGCAAAGATGTGAGCCATTCTGATCAGTGTTTCAGAGGCATCCCTATCACCAGGGTTTCTTCCTTGATTCAGAAGAATGTTGTCAATGAAATTTTCATCATCAACATTCTCAACAAACTGTCTAGCATCCTGAAGAACCTCTTCATCATCTGGTTCACTCTCTTCTGACAGCTCTTCAATCAGAGGAGCATCAACATTCTCTTCATCAGACATCTCTGACAAGTCTTTATCAGCATCTTCCGGTTCCTGAGTAACAGGATCCTCTAATTCAGCACTGGGGGCAACAACGAAGTCCTTTTTCCTCAGCGACCTTCGTTTTGCAACAGCCTTCTTCCCAATCCTGGTAGAGAGAGAGATATTCTCAAGTATCCGAGAGGACAGAGAGATATTCTCAAGATTCTCTCCTTCTTCTGAAGCCTCAACTTCCTTTGAGAACTCCGCATCCTGAAGTTCAGCAGCACATGCTAAAAGTCTTGAATCGGCCTTAGCCTTTGCAGCAATTTCTCTTTCAGCAGCTAACTGATCCTCAGCTTCCTTCTTCTTTCTTTTCTCTTCAGCAAGAGCCACAACCCTTGCAACTTTTTCAGCTTCAGCAGCCTTCTCTTTTTCAGCAAGGCGTGCGTCCTCAGCATCCTGAGCTTCCTTCTCAGGAACATCCTTTGGCTTCTCAGCAACAATCTTGCCAGAGGGTTCAACACTGATTGTTGTTTGAACCATCGTGGGAAGAGGTTCTGAGACAACCATCTTCTCAACAGTCAGGACCAACTTACTTGATCCCTTCTTTCCCTTGCCCTTCTTGGCAGCATTCTTTCCTTTCTGAACAACGGCCTCAACACTTTCCTTCTGAGCAATACTCACAGAGGAGCCCTTCTCATTCTTCTTCGGAGTCACACCAAAGCT
Organism: Euphorbia peplus; assembly: GCA_028411795.1. Taxonomy (NCBI): domain Eukaryota; kingdom Viridiplantae; phylum Streptophyta; class Magnoliopsida; order Malpighiales; family Euphorbiaceae; genus Euphorbia; species Euphorbia peplus. The sequence goes on along the minus strand of CP110837.1, from coordinate 16,660,343 downwards.
AAGCTTCCTGAAGGTATGCATCTTCAGAACCGTACTCCTACTTGTAACACCTTCTCCTGAAATCACAACAGATGCTGCCTCAAACAACCTAGTCAGGAGTGAGCCATATGCTAATGCACTCACGGTAGTTACATTCTTCATCTGCCTTATCAGCATGGCAGGTAAGTTGATCTTCTTCTGGTTGACCAAATGCCACATAAACACCCTTTCCCTGTTGGAAACACCATTAACTCCTCCAGCCTTCGGAAGGAAAACATTAGTTGTCAAATAGTGTGCCCACCTCTGGTGCTGAGTGAGCCAGGTGGCATATGTTTCCTTGGCACTTAGATCTGGTCTAGCCCAGTTTGCTTCTGTAAAACCATCTGCTGAACCATCATCACCAATGATGATTCCTTCATCATTAATACCAATCACTTGAGAAATAGAAGCCCTGCTGACCTCAATCTCAACTTCCCCGATTACTGAGTGTAGAACATCCTCCTCATTTGAAAAGAAATGGAGGTTATGATAGAATTCGGTGACTAACTTAGGATAGATAAATTCATCGAGAGAAACGAATGAATTCCAGTTTTGAGCACTAAGCCATTTGGAGATAGGTTCAGTGGATTTAACTTCATCATCTAGGAACCTAGAGGTGAATACCCTAGATTCGCTAACTTTCTTTTTGGATTCAGTGGTAAAGATGTGAGTGACAGTGATTTCTTGAGCCATTTTTGAAGATATAAGAAATTAGGTTAAGATTTTAGAGAGAGGAGAACACAGAAATTCTATGGAAATTTTAATTGCAATGAAAAAGAGAGTAAGAAACTTCTAAGTATGGAAAACCCCTATTTATACCCAAACAAGAAACCGTTCCAATTCAAAAAGCAATTACACACCGTTTAAAAGGGAACAGATAACCGTTAACCACAGAACATCGCCGTAAAAATACAGTAGATAACGCATGCTTAAATGTCAAATCATGATTAGAATTAATTATCACTAGATTATCTTAAACGATTAAACACTTAAGATGCACAGAAATAATTAAACTAAGTTATTGAAGTGGATAAGTCATACCAATGCCTTCTCGTAAGTTGCTGAAAGAATTACCAGCCAGAGGCTTAGTAAACATGTCAGCAAGATTCTCTTCAGAGGGAACATGAGTAATGATAATATCCTTCTTCAGAACATGATCTCTCAGAAAGTGATGCCTAATATGAACATGCTTTATCCTGCTGTGCTGAATAGGATTCTTTGAAAGATCAATTGCACTCTTGTTATCACAGTAGATTGTAATTGTTCCAGGGATGACTCCATAGTCAGCAATTTGTTGCTTGATCCAGAGCATCTGAGAAACACAACTTCCAGCAGCAACATACTCAGCTTCAGCAGTTGAGAGAGCCACATAGGTTTGCTTCTTACTATGCCAGGAGACTAGGCACTCCCCCAGAAAATGACAACCACCAGAAGTGCTGACCCTTTTCAATTTATCTCTACCATAGTCAGAGTCTGTGTATCCTATAGGAGTGAAATCAGAACTACAGGGATACCACAAACCAGCTTCTGGTGTGCCTTTAAGATATCTGAGAATTCTTTTGACAGCAACATCATGAATTTCTCTTGGCTTTGATTGATATCTAGCACAAAAACACACAGCAAAATGTATATCTGGCCTGCTGGCTGTTAGGTATAAAAGAGAACCAATCATACCTCTGTAGGTTTTTATATCTACAGGTTTACCAGCTTTCTCTTCATCATCAATGTCTTTGCTGACATCCATTGGAATATCAACAGCATTAGAGTCCATCATGCCAAATTTCTTCAGCACTTCTCTAGTGTACTTTGCTTGATTGATAAACACACCATCATTACTTTGCTTGATCTGAAGTCCTAAGAAGAAGGTTAATTCTCCCATCATAGACATTTCAAACTCAGCCTTCATGTGATCACTGAACTCTCTGCACAAAGATTCATTAGTAGCACCAAATATAATATCATCAACATATACCTGAGCTATAAGGATGTCCTCGTTCTTCTTCAGAGTGAACAGAGTTGTATCAACACAGCCTCTGACAAATCCCTTAGACAGAAGGAACTTTGTCAGTCTCTCATACCAAGCTCTGGGAGCTTGTTTCAGTCCATACAATGCTTTCTTCAGCTTAAACACATGATCAGGAAACTTAGGATCTTCAAAACCAGGAGGTTGAGACACATAGACTTCCTCATCAATGTAACCATTCAAGAATGCACTTTTCACATCCATTTGAAAGAGCTTAAAACCTTTGTATGATGCAAAAGCACATAAGATTCTAATGGCTTCTAATCTTGCAACAGGAGCAAAAGTTTCACCATAATCTATGCCTTCTTGCTGACTATAACCTTGAGCAACAAGTCTTGCCTTGTTCCTCACAACATTTCCAAATTCATCAAGCTTGTTCTTCAGAACCCATCTAGTTCCAACAACCTTTATGTTGTTAGGTCTGGGAACCAAAGTCCAAACTTCTGACCTTTTGAACTGGTCAAGTTCTTCTTGCATTGCCATTAACCAGGAGTCATCATCAGCAGCTTCATAGAAGTCCTTGGGTTCCAGAAGTGACACAAAAGCCACATTCCCCATGTATCTTCTGAGCTGAGCTCTGGTCATGACAAGATTATGAACAGAGTCAATTATGTTCTCTAAGGAATGATTCCTATGAGTTCTAACTTCTCTTGGTACATCCAATGAGTCTTCTGAAACCTGTTCATCATTTGTTGAATCATAAATAGGAGCATCTTCTGGAAGGAAGTAGACTTCTGGAGTAGGATTCTCATCTTGAGCTTGTTCAGCAACAGGAGGAACCACTTCAGCAGCTCTGGGAGAAACATCTTCTTCTTCAACAGGAGATGTAACTTCAGGAGCTTGAACTACATCTTCATCAGGAGCTCTACTATCTGCAGTGTTAGTCTCATCAAACTGTACATGAACAGATTCATCTAAAGTTTGAGTCCTCTTATTAAAAACCCTATATGCTTTACTATGTGTTGAGTAACCAAGAAAGATGGCCTCATCTGCCTTTGAATCAAACTTTGAAAGATATTCTTTTGTATTCAAAACATAACACTTACAACCAAAGGTTCTGAAATAGCCTATTTTAGGCTTTCGACCTTTCCAGAGTTCATAAGGGGTCTTGTTCAGAATGCTTCTGATTAGCACTCTATTCAGAACAAAGCAAGCTGTGTTCACAGCTTCTCCCCAAAAGTACTTAGGAAGCCTTCTTTCGTTGATCATAGTTCTGGCTATCTCAACCAGAGTTCTATTCTTCCTTTCAACTACCCCATTTTGTTGAGGAGTTTTGGGAGCAGAAAAGTTATGATCAATTCCCTTGGTTTCACAGAATTCTTCAAACCTAAAGTTTTTGAATTCTCCACCATTATCACTTCTGATATGAACAACCTTTTCATTCCTTTCATTCTCAAGTTTCTTTATCAGAACTGAGAAACATCCAAGTGACTCATCTTTGCTAGACCGCAAGATGACCCAAGTGAATCTTGAATAGTCATCTATAATGACAAAGGCATACTTCTTTCCACCCATGCTCATTGGTTGAACAGGGCCAAAAAGATCCATATGAAGTAATTCCAAAGGTCTTTTAGTTGAAATGACTTTCTTAGTTTTAAAAGAGCTTCTGGATTGTTTACCAGATTGGCAAGCATTGCATAAATGATTCTTTTTAAAACTAATTTCAGGCAGACCCTCAACCAATTGATTTCTAGCTACTTTGGCCAGAAGGTCCATGCTCACATGAGCAAGTCTTCTATGCCAGAGCCAGGAGGTATCCTCTTTGGACATCAAGCATATATTTTTGCAAAGATTCTCAAGATTCAGCATGAAAACATTTTCAACTCTAGGAGCAGTAAGAATAACTTCCCTTGACTTACTGTCCAAGATTTTACATCCAGAGGAGCTGAAGATAACATCCCTACCTTTATCACACAGTTGTGCAACACTCAGGAGATTGAACTTCAGGCCTCTGACTAGGGAGACATCTTCGATCGGAGGATTAGTTCCTATGGATCCAGAACCAAGTATCCTTCCTTTCTGAGCATCTCCAAAGCTGACTTTTCCACCTCTTTTAGGATCAAATGTGATGAATGCTTTTTCATCACCTGTCATATGCCTTGAGCACCCACTGTCAATGTACCACAGCTTTGACATTGATGGAGCACTCAGAGCCACCTGCAACACAATCAATTAGTGACAGGTACCCAATCCTTATTGGGTCCTTCAGAGTTAGATTTCTCTTCAGCAGGTTTTAATGATATCTCAGATTGCAAGAGGTTTTTAATATGGTACTTGCAATCCTTCAACCAGTGACCATCACTCTTGCAAAGTTTGCAAAAGGGAGGGTTCTTGGATCTTTCCCTTTGCTTCTTGGGAGATTTCTTCTTCTTCTGAGAAGGACCAACATCTTCAGAGGCTATAACAGCACTCTCAGAGGTACCAACATCAGGAGGAGAAGCTATCTCTTTCAGAAGAGAGGGAGTGACAGGTTTCTTCTTCTTCTGGGGTTTATCACTTCCCAGAGGCAGCTTTTCCTTGCCTTTGGCTTTAGAGCCATCAGCAGGAGTGCTGAATTGTTTACACAGTTTTTCTTCTAACACTTTCATGTCAGAATAAACTTGAGTAAACCTAAGAAACTTGTCAGCCTCACTCTTGTCCAATTTCCTTTTCAGGTACTTGAACATACTATAGAGTTCTTCAAGAGAATCAAAGATATTTTGTTCAGAAGATATGTTTACCTCGGAATCATATGTAGCTTCAGGAGGTGCGGAAGTTTCTCCTGTGACATCTTCAGAAGTTGGCTCATCAATAGCCATAAAACAAATTTGAGCTTGCTCTTCCTTTTCTTCAGGATCACTGCTGGTCTCAGAGTCTGACCAGGCAGCCAGCATAGCTTTCTTGAACTTTTTCTTATCTCTCTTCAGCTCCGGGCAGTTAGGCTTAATGTGCCCCGGTTGCTGACATCCATAGCACACAATAGGCTTATTTGGATCTCTCTTGAACTTTTCACCAGAATCAGGAGTTTTCTTGTCAAAGCTCCTGAAAGGCTTTTTGTAGTTTCCACCTCTTCCTTTTCTAAAGGCCTTCTTGAACTTCTTGGTCAGCATAGCCAGTTCCTCATCTTCAGAGGATTCTTCAGAAGATTCTGCTTTCAGGACTACTCTTTTTCCTTCTGACCTTTCTCTTAGGTCATGATTCTTTAATGACATCTCATGGGTAATTAGAGACCCAATGAGCTCATCATACAAGTAATAGCTCAAATCCTGAACTTCTTCAATAGCAGTCTTCTTGGCTTGCCAAGACCTTGGTAAGCTTCTGACAATCTTCTTCACTCGATCAGATTCTTCAATATCCTTTCCTAAACTCTTCAAGTCATTGATTATCTTGGTGAATCTAGAATTCATATCTGAAATAGATTCTTTATCAAGCATTTCAAATAACTCATATTCTCTCATGAGTTGGTTGACTTTAGATTGCTTCACTTTTCCTGTTCCTTCATATGTGACTTCCAGCTTGTTCCAAATGTCCTGTGCAGTTTCACAAGAAGAAACTTTGTTATATTCAGTAGCTGTAAGTGCACAATGCAACATATTTATTGCTGAAGCATTAGTTTCGAGTTTTTTCAGAATGTCATCTGTGTATTCTCTCTGAGGAATAACAACATTCCCTAAACCTTGTTCCATTCTGGTGGGAATGAAATCACCATTAGTGATGACATACCAAGCACTCATGTTCTGAGCTTGGATGAAGTACATCATCCTTTTCTTCCAGTATGAGTAGTTATTGCCATTAAATAATGGAGGTCTAGTAGTGGAAGAACCTTCTGGAACTATGAAGTGAGAAGAATTCTCAGGCTGGTGTCTACTAGCCATCTCTATTGATTCTGATAGGATCTTACACTTAGATTGTTAGATCTTTAGTAAATATGCGAAGTGACCTTCGCTCTGATACCACTTGTTGGCCCTATAAAGAACAGAATCACCTAGAGGGGGGTGAATAGGTGTCAAAGTTGAAAACTGAAAATTTCTAAGTTTTTCGGGAAACTTAATTTTCAGAGTCAAATTTCCTCAGAGTCAGAAGCTGGCTTACAGAAGTTGCTTATGAGGGAAATTCTGCCTAAACACAATTAGACTGTTTTCAGCAACAGAAGTTCTGATTTGAGAACTTCTGGACAGTCTTCTGAACAAAGACAATGATACTTTAGAGAAAATCTGTTTCAGCACTAAATATAAGCAAGTACACAGAAGCAAAAATAACAAGTATAAGAGGGAGAAAGAAGTTCAGGAGATCCTGATTGAACAATTCGATTTATCCAAGTTCGCCACAGAAGTCCTGTGACTACGTCTTGTCCCCTGAGGTCGCAGCCTTCAGAGATTTTATAAATCCACTATTCAGAACTTTTATGGCAAGTTCAGAAGCTCCTTTACATCAACAGAACTTAAGCTAATTTCTCACTTAGTTCTGACTAGCCTAAAAAGAGTTAAAGGATTTCCACCAGAACAACCAATACTCTGTTTTCTGGATTTCTCACCCAACTCTAATCTCAACTAGATTTCTCTCTATAAATCTAACTGAAGATCACAAACGATCTCAGTTTACAAGATTCCTATTATGAACTTGTTTTTCTTCACTCTCTCACTTTAACTAAGACTATGCTAAGAAAGATTGAGAATGGAAAAGTTGCTCTGTTTTTCTTGTTAGAACAGTGCGTTGAGATTTTGCTCGATGATCACGCGTATGTTGATGCTTTGGAGCTTGGCTACTATTTATAGTGAATGAAGATGACCGTTGGTGAGTTTGAATCTTCAAAGGAGATGACATCAGTTGTTGTAGCCGTTAATTTGTCAAATCTTCAAACGGTCTTCAAACACTTTGATTCCGTTATCCTTGTTCTTTAACTTAATCCGGTAAGTGATTTGAAATCAAAGATGAGGTTGACTGGAATCATTCTTCAATTGGATCAACAAAGGGTAGACAAGGAAATTCTGGTTTCTTTTGAACAGACAAGCGCGCTCCATCAAAACAGCTTTTTGAACTTTTGGCGCCTTGCATTGAATGCAAGTGTCAGAGCATTAAATGCTCAAACAGAACCCGTGACTTAGCTTTCAGAAGCTAATTTCCAGTTGTCTAGACTTCTGATCAAATTGGCAAAACTTCTGATTGCAAAGAACTTCTGAGGAGAGCTTTAGCAGACTTCGGCTTCAGAGAGGAGTATCCAGCTTCTGAGTTATTGAAACTGTGACTTCAGCAAACTGATCTTCTGAGTCCTTTTAGGCAATCCAGAAATGATTCATTCAGCACCTGCTGAGCAACTTACACATACACTAAGTAAACAAAAATTATTAGTCAATAGTAAACTATATGTAAGGGAATATTAAGTTTTCATCTTCTGAAAAGTTTGGACATAATCAAAACACATAGGGTTCATCACACCACTCTTCCTTATTCTTCGATGCATCAATCATCGGATTTTCCTTGAAATGTTTTTCTATCACGAATCGATGAATTTGGTGCGAATGAACCTCTTCTCTCCTACAATTGTTATTGTGCTTCAAATCGGTGCAAGATCACAAAGGCATAAGGCTCGGGGTATAACTCAAATAGAGCTATCCAAAGGATAGAATCACCAAATTCTCTCAGAAACTTCCTAAACTAAGGTTCTCGTTCCTCAGCTCCTGACCATTGTAAGAGTTGTGTGAGTGGGTGCTTATCGACAAGAATTCCGACCCTCCCTAAATGACTTAACGACTTCAATAAAGTGTAGGCTTCTACCGGAAAATCATACATGCCTTCAGTCATAATGTAAAAACAACTTAGATGTGAGAAACAAGGGTGCCAATCCAAAAACTTGATTGGCGTATCATGGACTCCATATTTCCTAAACATAATAATCTGTGTGGATCCCATAAGCTCCTCATAATGACATCTCATTGTTTTCTTAACTATTCCAACCAATATTTCCTCGGGTAAGTGCTTAAGTTCTGGAACTTCCATACCTCAGTCATGACGCAAATCCTATAGGAATGAACAGTTTATTACTTCCATAACTTTAAAACGGGGGGGGGGGGGGGGGGGGGGATATTATGTATGATATGCATGGATCGGGAGTATAACAGTTCATATATACACAACAAGTTCCTAAAGGGTGGATACCTGCACAAAAAGGCTGGATACTAATGGGGTAAGTTTGTTCTAAGCAGCAGTTCCCGATTTCCTTATCCCACCAAAAATTGTGAGAGATCAGTCCTCGAGTTGAGTACGTTTCAAGACCCTTTCCCGAATTCGAGAGGTATCCCTACTTTGTCTCGTCCTAATAGTAACAGGTAGATCATAACATGACCTTTTGGGTGAATGTGTGCAGAGTGTGGCTTATAGCGTAAATATAAATCAGAGCGCAGTTCTTATAAAGCAATAAATATGTACAGTTTAGAATAAAGCGATAAATAAATAATAAATGAATAAATCATAAATAAACTAAAGATATATTCCCCAGCAGAGTTGCCAGCTGTCGCGCCTCAAAAAATGTCATACGGGCGGGGCGCGAGGCGTACTCGCTTTGTTTAGGATGGGATTCTAAAAGACACGTGGAAAGAGCCATTTAAATAGCTCAATTCACGATTCAGACGAGTCGCCACCAATCAGCTCAGTCCGGTGTGATTGGATACCGTATAAAGGAAAAGTTTGACTCTTTTTAGGATAAGTGCTACCTAGGTTCTGAATAAGTTTAGTTTATTTATTTTGTTATTTCGTTCGAGTTATAACATAACTTTGAGTTATTTAATGAACAAGATTAAGTTAGTGATTATTTAGAATTTAATTCTATAATTTATCGTCTACACTAAACTAAAATTTTTGTTTTTTTCTACATAATTTTTTACGACTAAGTTAACTAAATATGCTAAATAACTATGTTTATAAAAAAAAAGCACTAAGTTGACATAAAGGAGAAAAATCGGCTTAAATTTTAGAGTTAAGACCCAAACTAAGACCCATAAAGCTAAACCTAACTAAAAAAAACAAACTACACCTAATATTCTCCTCACCTCTCTCAACACAGCCGCCCCTCCCATTTTCGTTTACTCTTCTTCTTCTTCTTCTTCTTCTTCTTCTTCTTCTTCTTCTTCTTCTTCATTTTCTCCAATCTCTCTCTTGAATCTGGACCCTAACCAACAACTATGGCTCAAATCCTTCTTCTTTTTGTTTCTTGTTCGCAAACAAGGGGTGATTTCTATTCCTATGTTCTCGGTTTTACTATCTCAAAAAACCTAGGGTTCGGCCTAACTTGGAAATTGATTTCTAAGGCTTTATGGTTCACATTGAGTGAGGGTTTCATTCCTAACGAGATTATCTGGCTTTTAGAAGGATCTATGGACGGGTTTTGGTAACGGGATCTCGGTTTTGATCTCGAGTTCAGTCTGGTTTTGATCTCGGGTTCAGTCTCTATCCTTCAAACGGTTTCAGGGGAGTTCTTATGTTCTCTTCACTCTTATTTTCTTGATCTAATCTACTCTAAACCTTGAATTCTAACTCTGAGTTCGTTCGGTTTATAATATGTGTCCTAAAATACCCCGATCTCTTCTTTAACAGGTTTGATGGTTTCCTATGGTTCTAATCTGAGTTTGGATGCTATGGGAATGATTTTGAGCTCAAAAGTGGGGCTGACCGGAAACTCGCAAGTCGGAAAGTTTTTTTGGCGAACTTTCGTCGCCAGAAACTAGCTGTCTACCCTTGGTATCTGGTTTCTTTGAGTCTATTAACAATATTTGTGATGTTCTTTGAGGCTGTATGTGATATTATTGGTGTATATCCTTTCGGTTTTGTGTTTGAATGCTACTGTTTTGGTTTCGATTCTATGGGAATCTTGTTGCTTCTTTCGAGTGTTTGGTTGTCTTTGTGGTTGTGAGATTGAATGTGGTTTATGGTTTAGTGATGGTTGTACTGTTTGGCTGGATTTTGGTATGAATTTGGCGATGTTTGAGGTTGTTTTGATGTTCTTTATGGGTAGGCCGTTGTTTGTTTTTTTAAGGCTGTTTTGCTTGAATGAAGTCACATTTTGGAGGTTTTCGGTCTCGGTAAGTTTAATTGGAAATTATCTTAATAAACTACATTTTAAAAACGGACGATGATGATTGACATCCAATAGTCATAGGGAAGATCGTATTTGTGCTCTAGGATTAGAAGAAAACTATTTGAGTGGCAAACGGGCTTCCGAGCTCCGGAGGTAACTTTAATTTGTTTTTATCTAGTCCTATCGAGCGTGGATCTCTTCATTAAATGACTAAGAGAACAAAATCTGAGCCATTTTTACACTTAAGCTAATAAACTTGAACTTTTAAAAATTATATCATGGTAAGTAAAAAAAAGACATTAACTCGTAAATAAAGTAATGAACATCATGAATCTTTGTATTGTATGTATATATGTGTATTGAAATACAATACCTTTCTTTTTGGTAAATGAAATACAAGAGAAAAAATAAAGTAAAATGGCCCTTCCTTCTAGGGGTGGGCAAAAAATCTTCCCAAACCGGTATCCGAATATTCGAACCGAAAAATTTGGATAACCGAACTGATCGTTTAGGATAAAGATTTAATTTTCAAATATCCGTAGATTTAGGATCGGTTACGGTTTTCAATTATAAAAATTTGCGGATAACGGTTAACCGAACCGTAATTTATTATTTAATTTATTTTATATATAGTAAATTAATTTGATGAATCACTTTAAAAAAAGAAAAAATTGATGATGAATGTAAACTTATGAGTCATAAAAATATATATAAGCAAATTAAACCAATTCATGTTTACCATAAAAATATATAAAGACACAAACAACTATAGAAAACCTAATTTACTCACATATGCTAATATACTCTATTTTATTTTCTATTGAGGAAAGAAAGGGTGCGCCGACCTTCAAAGCTGAGGAAAGAAATAATGCGTCGGTCAGTTCGCCGGTCAGTTCTTCTTGACAGACAGACCGGTTTGATTCTCACACCCTCTTTCTCCTAATTTGCTCGGCTTCTCGTCTTCACCGCCATTAGTCTACTCGCCGTCGATTTCAAAGGTACAAAATCGTATCTTTAGTTTATGTAGTCAGTTTAAGAGTTTATAAAGTAGTTTATTCTAGTTTTGAGTTTTATAGGTAGTTGTATATTTGTTGTAATCATTAAGTTTCATATTTGCTGCAACCATTTTCAGATGTCAAACAATGGAGGAAATGGAGAGAATGTTAACAGAATTGATTCCAGTTCAACAGATTCTCAAAATGTGTCACAACAACCTACAGCTAATGTAAGTGTTCCTTGTTCTTCAGAGGTAACTAAGAAAAGGAAAGAACCTAATCACTGGTGTGGGATCACTTTATTAAAAATAAGGATCCTAAAAATCCTAAGGCAGTATGTAATTGGTGTAGTTCATCTTTGGCTGCAGTTTCTGGAAATGGTACTAGTTGTATGTCTAATCACTTGTTGAGGTGTAAAAAATATCCTCATAGAGTTAAAAACAATAGTGGTCAAGCAGTTTTAGCTTTTACACATGTACCCAAGTTTGATGATGATGCGAATGGTAATGTGTTTGCTAATTGGAAGTTTGATCAAACTGAATGTAAGAAATGGCTTGCTAGAATGATCATAGTCGATGAGTTGCCATTTATCTTTGTCAAGCATAAGGGTTTTCGTGCATTTTGTCGTGTCATGCAACCACGCTTTATTGTTCCTTCACGTAGAACGATTGGAAGAGATTGTTATCTCATTTATACAGATGAAATGAGTATGTTGAAAGATAGCTTCAAAAAATTATCTTCTAGGATTTGTTTGACCACTAATTCATAGACATCAATTCAAAAAATTTCTTGCAAGTGTTTAACTGCCCATTTTATTGATCATGATTAAATGCATAAGAGAAATATTTCTTTTTGTCCTAATTCTGGTCATTCGGGGGAAAGTCATTGGTATGGCAGTTGAGAGATGGTTGCTTAGTTGGGGTATTGAAAAGGTTTTTACAATTGCCGTTGATAATGCCTCTTCAAATGATGTAGGACTACAATATTTGAAAAAAAGATTGAATAGTTGGAAGGGAACAGTTTTGGGAGCTGAATATTTGCATATGAGATGTGATGCCCATATTTTAAATTTAGTTATGAAAGATGGCTTGACTGAATTGCATGAATTTGTTGCTAGGATACGTAATGCCATAAAGTATGTTCAGTCTTCTCCTGCTCGACTACAAAAGTTTAAGAGCTGTATAGAGAATGAGAAGATCGATTGCAAGAGTCATGTGTGTTTAGATATCGAAACACGTTGGAATTCAACATATTTGATGTTAGAGACGACAGTAAAATTTGAAAAGGCATTTGATTTGTTGGAGATGAGTGATAGTAAGTATGTCATGGAACTTACTTTGAAACACGGCACACCTACAAGTGATGATAGGGATTATGTACGCTCTTTGTTGCCTTTTCTTCAAGTTTTTTATGATACTACTGTGGCATTTTTTGGTTCTTTACATGTCACTAGTAATGAATATATGAAGAAAGTATTTGGTCTTGGTTTAATGATTGATTCAAAAATAGAAGATAGTGATGTGTTTTTAAGAGCAATGGCTGAGAAGATGAAGAAGAAGAAGAAGTTTGGAAATATATTGGGAGAATGTTGACCACATTAATGGTTTGTTGTTCATTGCATTGATTCTTGAACTTAGGTGTAAGTTGTAATATGTGAGTTGTATGATTGATAAAACTTATGACATTGCAAGAGCGAGTAAATTGAAAGACAATGTGAGAAGTTCTCTAGATGCTCTTTTTTTGGCATATGGAACGCTCGAACCGTCATCTGGTCAGAATTCTAGCGATGAGCAAAATCTGAATTCAAATATTTCAAGTGATGTTGATGTGTCTAAATATGTAAATTCTTTATTTGATATGCAAATTATGGATCATATGGATGGACTTTCAAAATCTGAATTGGACAAGTATTTGTCTGAAAATCGTGAGATTTCTTCTCCTTGTTTTGATATATTGACTTGGTGGAAGCTAAATGCACTTAGATACCCCAAACTTGCTTTGATAGCTCGAGATGTTTTAGCTATTCCAGTCTCTACAGTTGCTTTTGAATCTGCTTTTAGCACCGGTGGTCGTGTGGTCGATTCATTTCGAAGTGCCTTAACTCCTAGGATTGTTGATACTCTTGTTTGTGCACAAAATTGGTTGAGATGTTCAACACAACCAATACATTTGGACAACATTATGGAACAAATATAGGCACTCAGCTTAGGTAATATGATACTTTTTGTATTGCTTTATTATATGAATTATGAAGCTATGTTTAGTTTGGGTATTTAACTATAATTAATTTTTTGTTTTGCAGAGGAATCTTGCATCATTGAAGATCATCCTCTTTGCACGATTGATGAATAATGCTTGAAGTCACAATGCATTAGTTGACTAGTTGTAATACTTAAGTGTGTTTTAGTTTGTTTTAGAATTGATTATGGTTTGAACATTTGAGTTTGTTTATGTATTATTGATTTGGATATTAAAAATTTTCTTTTATGATTATGCATTTTGTTACAAAATTTGTAAAAATGGATAAAAACCATTAACCGTGAAACCTATCCGTATATGGCGGTTAACCGATTACGAGGTTAACCGTTTGGTAGGATAAGGATAAGGATTTAAAAGTTGAAAATCCGTTAGTAACAGTTAGGATACGAAAATAAGCTCGTGCATAGGATAACCGAACCGTGCCCACCCCTACTTCCTTCACTCCATTTTCGGCTTCTTCATCTTCTCTTCTCTTGATGTTTCTTTTTGAATGTCTTTATAAATTATGATCTCCTCCTCCTTGAATGTTGGAAATAGTTCCCTTTTTATAGTGACAAGAGTAAAATCCAGTGATGTATTTTCTCATGATCATCATTTTACCTTTTGAGAGTTCCAATGTGTATAACTTGTACTTCTTCAATTTTGAGATAAGATTATGGAAAGTTTTTTTGTCATAATCTTGTACTTTGGAAAAGATTATCATGTGATTATGGTGAGATTTTTGGTTTTGCTCCATGATTTAGCTTGATCTCTAAGTTTAAAAACTTGGTTCCCAAGATTTGTCTTTTCGGGTTCAATTATGGTAATTTGGAGAGTTCGGGGACTGTTTTTGATCTTTTTTCCTTGAACTGGGCTTAATGGGCATGACTGGGACTGTTGGGCCGAGAATCGCGGGCCTGATACTGATGCCTTTGAATTTGTTGGGCTTGAGACTGTTGGGTCGAACCTTGTGGGCTTGAAACTGATGTCTTTTGAATTTATGAGCTGAGATTTCTCTTGAAAATAATTTATCGAAACAGTTGCCTTTGACATGCTTTTTTGAATTGAATGGCTGTCTTGACCATTTTTATTTAGGAAATTTGACTTGAATGTGGGTTTGACCCGACTCGTCGAATTTCCTCTGGTTGCCTCTGAATATAAAGGAGAGATAAAATCTCCGATATTTAAAATACGGAGTTCAAATCCCGTGTCAAGAATCTACATGCGTTGATCATGAGTTGGGAGTGGTGAAACCGTTCGAGAGGATTTCTATAAACTAACCATTTGCTTTGTACGTGGCATATAAACAAAGATGTGGAAGCTCGGGTGATTGTACATTTTGGCGACCCAAATTATGCATCTAAATTTAAAAATGGTCGGTGGTACAAAATAATTCATTCAACCACTATCGAAGATTACGCAATACAAGTTCATAGCTTGCGAGCAAATTTTTCTGGCGAAAACCATGAACTTGTTAACTATTTGTCGAGAACATGGTTGGTACATAAGTAGAAACTTGCTGAGAAGTGGACCAATCAAGAGTTGCACTTTGGCAACGCAACCACATGCAGAGTGGAGGCTGCACGCACATCCGCAAAGTCATGGATGCACACATTCACCGGTGGGCTCATTTTTTCATGTAAGCAAAATTTCACAAGAAGATGGAAAATGAGCATACTGAGATTAAGTAATAAATAAGGCATTCCTCCATTTGATTCAACTGTCTTCCTCAATCTCATTCTAACGTTACAGTTCTTGTTCCCACCTCTTACAATTGTCTTGCCTGTTGGGATTAATTAAGATATGGATCTAATTAATCCGACCAGTCCGAAATGGAACGGGTCAAGCCCATCTAAGAGGAATAAGTGATTAGGAAGCCCATTAGGTTAGATGGAGAAATTAGGGTTTCTCCACCTATCAATAGGCTTAACCCTAATCACAAGACAACACAAGTAAGAAAGAGAGACGTCGGAGCTCTGCCTCTCTTATTCGGCCGAGCCTCCCTAACCCATCTCTCTCGTTCTTCGCTCTTAGTCTGTGGATCAACAAGACTTCTCCGGTTAACACCGCGTGGTCGTCTTTATCCGGTGATACAAGATCGTGGTGCTAAGATCCGCTTCCATTACCGCTTCCGCTACTCTGAGATACTTGCTGGTTCTGCTATATAAGGTACGCCCAAACCCGTTATCTCATATGGATTAGTATGACGGGCTAATCTCTTCATTGGTATCAGAGCTACAGATCTTGTATTCTGTGATTTCTGTATCCATAGATGAAGAAATCGTGGGATCATTCGAAAGAATGATCGATTGCTGCTGTGCTTATATGATCTTGATTGTGTTCTTCATATTTCTGATATAAACCGTACTTTGATAAGGTTTTAATCAGATATGATAAAAGGCTTTTTAATCTGATAAAAAGTCTTTAATCTGACAAATGGTTTTTAACCTGATTCAAAAGTTTTATCAAAAAGTGTGTTTTTGATCCTCTGAAAGCGATTGAAACTCGATGGAATCCCTTTTCTTATTGTTTTTCGGTATGGTACAGATCTGATCTGTGTTTTTTGACGATTAGGGTTTACTAAAATTGTATTATGAATCGTCAAAATTCTTTAATACGCCGAAAACGCTGCTGAAACTGTCTGAAAACTGATTTCGACACGTTTTTTGAGAAACCGACTCCACCATCGTGCTCAGAGACCCCACAAACCCTAGGTTTGGTATATTGTAATAGGCAAACGGAGGTATGGAACATGGAGCTTGGCCCCTACTCTCCTCTCATCTTCTAGCGACTCCCCGAACCGCCCAGGGAGCGTGAGGGCGCGTGAAGAGGCTTTCGGAGCCCGTTTTCGGACCAATATTTGGCAGATCACTTTAAAACCTTATTTTGGATTTTCTGGAATTTTTTGGGAATTTTTGGACAGACGGGTTTACGACCTCTTCTTTGTCTCTTATCCTAAACTAGTCCAAAACTGCGAAAATTTGTTTTCTACTTTTCCAAAATTGGGAAAAATGAGTTTTTCACTCAAACTTTGATTGTTGGATGCCTTTATCGATCAAAATGAGTTTGATTGTTGGAATTAGTTTGTGTGTGAGTACACTGACTTTTTTCCCTCTTTGTTGTATAAGACAGCAATGGCGGGCACCATTTTCGTGCCAATAGTACCTAGGACCCAAGCCCAAAAAGCTGCCAGGAAAAGATTCTGCGACAAGTTAAATTGTTGCAGGATGAATCCCACATCCAGATGGGATGATGCTGATGCTATTGTGCGTCACTTGGTTAGAGTCCAAAACCTGATGCAGTGCTGTATAAGCTACAACAGACTCGAAGATAACGTTCTTCTCCGCTTCGGAGCGATGGAAAAATCTTTGATCAAAGTCTCGAGGCTTAAAGAGTTGTACATAGAATGTTATTGTAAGTCTGAAATGGACTACAAGAGATCCATTCGACTCTTTATGGATGACCTCGATAAGCTTGGCGTTTCCTACCCATTGGGGTGTAAGGGAATAGTCTTGAGATCTGGAAAGGAGATCCAGACTCCTCACTATGGGAGAGGGCGTGAGCACTTGCATAGAACCTTCACAGAACAGATGCGTTATGACGTGTTTTGTACTTTCCCAAAGAGGGTTCGTCGAGATGGTTTTAACCCGAAGAATTATGAGTAGTTCTCTTCTGGTTTTATGGAGTTGTGTTTTGCAGCTAGTTTTTGTTTTTAGGATTCCAGAGTTTCATATGATAACTTTTGAGTTATATTTTGTTTCAACGCTTTTAGAACAAGTAGCTCGTTTTTTAGTTTGTGGATTCAATTTTTGATTGAATGACAATTTTGGTTATTTACATTAAATGTTTTTTGATTAGTTGGGTTCAACAAGCTACTTAATTGGATTTATGTTTTCAATTACCGATGTTTGCTTTTCTATATCTTCGTGAACCTAGTAGTAGGACTAGCCTGAAAAGAAAGCACTATGAACTCAAAGTCATCAAAATTCCATGATAACCACCTTTTGTAAAAAGTTACAATATCTTGTTACGCGAGATAACATAAAATTCTCTAAGCATAAATATCTACCTAATAAGCTAACCATTAAAGTGTAAAGGGTAATTTGAGCCATTCCTATATGGTCTCATTTTCGATTTCAAATTTAATATTAACCTTTTTAGCTAGATATAGGTTGCTAAGAGAATTCATTGCGTGTATTGAACCTTTTAGACTTTTTAATAAGACGTGCAATTCCATTGTAGATTTGTCAACAATGGCTACAGCTAGAAAGTCGATCATAGCTGAACTTAACAAAGACCTGAAACTGAATGGGGATAACTATGATGTAAAGGGAATTAAGATTAAGTATGTGCTGGAAACAAGAGGTTCTAGACACCTTGGAAACAGTCATGGCTGTGCCTGAGGAAGGCGTTACTGCTCAGCATCGAAGAGATAGAGAAGCTTATACGGCATGGAAGAAGATAGATTCTACTGCATGTATCATTCTCTTAAGTTTGATGCATGATGACTTCACTCGACAGTTCTGTAAGTTAGAGAATGCAAAAGCCCTGTGGGACTCCTTGCAGGAGAAGTTCGAAGGTGTGTCTCTGACTAGGCTCCGCTCTCTTACTATCAAATTTGATACTTATAAGAAGAGAAATGATCATACAATGAAAAAGCATTTGAGAAAAATGCAGAACATGATCAGTGAACTCAGTGAAGCAGGTAATGTGTTGACCGAGGAGCAGAAAGTTCAAGTTGTTATCCGTTCTTTACCGAACAGTTGGGAGCATATGAAGATGCACCTGACACACACCGAAGGTGTTACCACCTTCGATGCTGTTGTTCGCCACCTCGAACTCGAGGAGGATCACCTCACATCGATCAAGGTCAATGTTGAAGCTCACTATGTGGGTTCCAACTCCAGTGGGAGGCGTCCAAGGGCTCAAGGCCAGAAGCGTAAGCGCTCAAGTGGCAGGGGTAAATAACCAGTGAAAGAGCAAAGAAAAGCAGAAAGACCCAAAGAGAAAAAGCACATGAACAGAAGGAAGACAAACGTTTCTCACGTGAAATGTTTCAATTGTCAACTCAATGGGCACTATGTAAACGAGTGCACTTCTCCCAAGGTACGTTCTAACTCATGTGTGAGTGAACTTTACGTATCCAATACTGTTTTATAACTGAGCATGATCCTTTGTGGGTCGTTGATTCAGGTGCAACAGACCACGTGACGAAAGATAGAGATGTTTTTGTCGAGTTCCGACGGATTCCAGTTGGATCAATGTGGATCTATGTAGGCGACAACTCAAGAGTTGAAGTCCTAGGAATCGGCACATGTTAATTGCGATTGAGTGAAGGCCAAACCCTAGTCCTACATGATGTTCTCTTTGCTCCCAAGATTTAGAGGAATTTTGTTTCTGTAACTTCTTTATTAAGGATTGATTTCAATTTCCTTTTTGCTCATAACAGTTTAAGAATTTGTTTGGATGACCAATTTTATGGTCAAGGATATGTGCTGAATGGTTTGACAATTTTGGATATTGATTATTCTCAATAAATCTTTTTTCCTATTCTACTTCTTCTTCTTCTTCTGTGAATGATAAAGATGTTAGTTTATGGCATGCTAGGTTAAATCACATCGGTCAAGACCGAATGAAACGTCTAGCTAAAGAAGGATTACTAGGTGGTATACGAAATGTCGAATTACCACCTTGTGAACCTTGCCTAAAAGGAAAGATGCATAGAAAACCATTTGGTAAAGGTACTAGGGCAGAACTTCCATTACAATTAATACATCTGATGTATGTGGTCCAATGAACGTGAGGGCAAGGCATGGAGCCTACTGATATCTCGTGCTTTTACGGTGATTTCTAGTGTTATCTTGTCAGTTTTTATGTTGTTTTGAGTCGGATTTAGTCCTAGTTCTTCATTTATTTGTACTATTTCGGCTATTTCTATGTTTGGTTGCATTTTGATCGTTTTTCGCTCATTTTGTTACTTTTTCTTTTCCCGCACTTGCTTATGGCATGATTAGTGTTTTCAGGAGTTTTCCAAGAGCGTTGGAGCTAATTGGAGTAGAGGTTCAGACCCGAGGAGCTTAATTAAAGATTCAGAGCGAAAATCAGAGAATTTGGGTGACATCAGCGCTCTGTCTCGCCGAGACACTTGTTGTCTCGCCGAGACAGCGCTGAAGGCAGCTTGGACGACCTTCCGTATTTTGGGCATAACTTTCTCATACAGACTCCGATTGTGGTGATTCGAGTGGCTCTGGAAAGCTAAGAGAGCGTGTGACAACTTTCATCTTTTGGGTTTCTCGAGATGCAGACTGGAAGGCGTTCTAAATCGGGTTCGAAGTTCAATCGTGGGCCAAAACTCGCCGAAACAAGGTCATCTCGGCGAGACAGCACCTTGTCTCGCTGAGACCACACTTGTCTCGCCGAGACATCACTTTGTCTCGGCGAGATGAGTCTTTCTTTCATCTTTCGGGCCTCGAATTTTGTGCAAACAGCGGCCCGTCTCTTCCTAATTCGTCCTAGAAGACTCCTAATCAGCCTAAACAAGGGTTTTTCACCTCCTAGATGACTTCTACACCTATATAAGACGTCTACAAGGTGGAAAGCGGGGTGCCGAACATATTTTATCTTTTCTTTACAAGTTTTTCATAGTTTACAGTTTTAGTTCAGTTTTAGTTCTCTACTTAGGTTTTATTTTTATTCGAAGAACATTGTTGGAGCAATTCCTCGCGTGTTGCTACTATTGAAGTTGTAATCTTTCGACTTGGGTTCAGGATTTCTCTTAAACCTTACTCTTTTGTTGTGATTTTCAATATAGTTATGCGTTCCATGTTTTCCATTACATCTATCGCTTTGTTTAGTTCAATTATGAACTAACTTCCATCCAATCTAGGATGGGGGTGAACTTGAGTTATGAATATGTTTGAATGATCTAATCGTAGGTTTATTTACGTGTTGTGTGATAATCTGTTTATGCATGCTTAATGCCTTGAGACCGAGAGGAGATAGGTTTATAGATAGATTTGAGACCGAGAGGAGATAATCTATACTGACATTGCATATTCAGACCTTACGTGAGAGATCAGGAGAGCGGCTTCGTGTCCGGGCTACGGCTTAGGCCTTATTCATCATAAATCAATAATGCTTTGCATGACCTAGGTTATATTGCCTAACCAAGCTATTAACTGAATGCCTGCAAATAGATTTCTACAAGTCTTGATCACACTTGTGTTATTTGTTAGGATGAATACCGTTATCTCACAACATGGAAGTAAACTGAAGATTAATTGAATCAAACATAGGAATTACCTAGGAATCCCCCGTCCTGGATTGATTTTCTCCATAATATCACATTCCAACTCTGTTATTCTTGTTTTGTCATTATTTTACCTTTAGTTTAGATTTTCAATACACTACAATCAATTTATTAAACTGGTTACTTGCTGAATAGATTCAAAGACTTGACTATTTTACTTGATTTTCAATCACAATCTCTGTGGATTCGATCTCGTGCTTACCAGCACTGTATTACTTGGTGTGAGGTTATACTTGGCCTTATTTTTGCTATATTTAGGGAGCATCAAGTTTTTGGCGCCGTTGCCGGGGATTGTGTTTATTGCTAAGATCTTGTATTTTGTTAAGTTAGAGTTTTTATTTAGTTTATGCACCGTCGTTCTAGGAGCTATTCTCCATTGCGTTTTGACCCTGAAATTGAACGAACTACTCGCAGGTTAAGGAAAGAAAGGAAGACTCGCGTTGAGCCACCTACAGAAGAGATGGCTGAACCTGAAAAATCCATCGAAGAATTGCTCAAGGCAGTCCGACCTGCAAACACATTCTCTATGGTTGATCCCCCGATCGCCGTAGACGATTTCGAGCTCAAAACTGCACTGATTCAAATGATCCAGAACTCGGGGCAATTTAGTGGAGAGTACCATGAGGATCCTAATGCGCATCTAGACAAATTCATGTCTTATTGCAACACTTGCAAAGTCAAAGACGTTCCACAAGAACACATTTACATGAAGTTGTTTAGATTCTCTCTCCGAGGTGAAGCTTCTGAATGGCTTCACTATTTGGCGCCGGATTCTCTCACTGATTGGGAAACCACCATGTCAGCGTTTCTGTCCAAGTATTTCCCTCCACAGAAAACTGCACAATTCAAGAGTGATATCACCTTCTTCAAGCAGTTTGAAAGTGAAAGCTTGGGAGCGGCATGGGAGCGTTTCCAGAGGATGATACGGAAGTGTCCCCACCATGGTTTTCCAGACCATATGATTGCTGAAGGTTTCTATAATGGAATCTCATCTGATAGCCGAGCCATGATCGATGCGTCGGCAGGGGGGAACGTATTTCGCAAGGGTCCTAAGGAAACCTTAAAAATGATGAAGGAAGTCGCGGAAAGGAGTGCACATTGGACTTTTGAGAAGCCGATGAGCCGAAGAGGTGTATTTCAAGTGGAACCTCCTGTAGTTGCAGCAGTAACTACACCTGTAGTTGATCCTAACATCATAGCACTCGCTGAGAAGATGGAATTGATGATGGCAAAATTGACACCGGTTGAGCCTCCACCAAAGTGTGAATTCTGTGCTGCTAGCCACAAGAATACTGAGTGTCCAATTGTTCACGAGCAGGTTATGTATATGAGACAGAATGGTGGTTATCAGAACAATTACAATGCACCATGGAGGCAAAATCATCCTGGTTTTAGCTGGACTAACAATGAAGCTGCTCTGAACCCACCTCCTCCTGGTTTTCAGAATACACAAACTCAGTACCAGGGGGACAACAACAAGGGATTTCAGAATCAGAACCAGCACCAGAAGCAACCTAGCTCAAGTTCAGACATATGTAGACTCGAGGAGAAGATAGATATGGTGGTAGAAATAGTAAGCAAGTTGTCGGTGAGGGTGAATGATAATGAAGCTTTGTGCAAGGGAATGGACACAAGACTAAACCAATTTGCAAAAGAAGTTTCAGAGCGACCACGAGGACACCTCCCGCACATGAATGAAGTGAACCCGAAGGCGGTCATGGCAATCACGGTAATAAGTGAAGATCAGATTGGTACGCCAGAGGACAAATCTGAGCCAGAATCGGGCAAATCTGACTCAGATTCGCCCCCCCATGAGGTGTCTCGCCGAGACAATGATGTGTCTCGCCGAGACAAACTCTTGTCTCGCCGAGACAATGAAGTGTCTCGCCGAGACACACCTTTGTCTCGCCGAGACAATGATGTGTCTCGCCGAGACACACCCTTGTCTCCCCGAGACACATCCTTGTCTCGCCGAGACACTAATATGTCTCCCCGAGACAAGGTTTCTGGTAGCCAATCTGACCTTTCTTCGGCCTCTCCCGCTCAGGTAAGTCCCCCTAAACTCTTTGCTGACCCCAATGTCCGACCTAAGGACGTCCCCTTACCTTTTCCGGTCACTAAACAATCCAAATTGGCGAAGGAGTATGCTAAAATTTATGATCTCTTCAAGAAAATTGAGATTAATCTCCCTTTTCTTGACCTCCTTCAAACTATGCCGGCTTATGGTAAGTTCTTAAAGGATTTAATCTCTACAAAGAGAAAATTTGGGGACCAGGAAACAGTAATGTTGAGCCAGGAATGTTCGGCTATTCTCACTAATACTTTGCCGAAGAAAGCAAAAGATCCTGGTAGCTTTAGCATTCCATGTACTATTGGCACTACTCATTTTCAAAGTGCCTTGTGCGATCTTGGTGCAAGTATCAATCTAATGCCTTTGTCTGTGTACAGGAAACTAGGAATGGGAGATCCCGCGCCAACATCAGTCACGATCCAATTGGCGGATAGGTCGGTACGACGTCCAGTCGGGATAGTTGAAGATCTCTTGGTGAAAGTTGGCCACTTTATATTTCCGGCAGACTTTGTGATCCTTGACATTAAGGAAGATGCTCGGGTACCAATTATTTTGGGTAGACCGTTCCTTGCCACGGGAAGAACGTTGATAGACGTGGAAGGAGGGAAATTGATTCTCCGGTTACAGAATGAGAAACTGGAGTTTAATATTTACAAGGCTATAAAACTCCATGCTAAGAATGAACACTGTAACTTGATGCAATGTACTGACCCTTTAATTGCACATGACTCGCAGGAGACGGAGGAATCACAATTGATAGGTGATTTAGAACCAGGAGATCCAAAGAAAGAGTGTGAATTAGTTCAACATGTGGAGCTTCTTGATGAAGAGAGCATACCAAAGACGTCGATCGACCCTCTGCCAGTACACAAGCTTGTGGAGGACTCACGGGAACGAAAGGCAGCCATTAGGTGGGAAAAGCGTTTTATACCAAGGAAATTTCAACAAGGAGATGACGTATTACTTTATAACTCGGGTAAGCAATGGTTTTCGGGGAAATGGAAATCAAAGTGGAGCGGTCCGTATCAAGTCACTTACGTGTTTCCTTCTGGCCTTATCGAGATTACAAATGGCAAGGAAACACCATTTCGAGTTAATGGTCATCAGCTGAAGAGATGTGATGATGGGTTGAAGGTAGTTGAGAGGCTACACATTGATAAAGTGCCCTGAGGGGGAAGGACAGTCTCAAGCTATTTAGACTATAAATTTAGCGCTTTCGGGAGGCAACCCGGTGTTTTGTGTGCTTTTTAATTCTTTACTTTTGTTCTTTTCAGCTTTTCAGACAACTTTTCTATTTTTGGGTCGGAATAGACCTCGGATTTCAATTTGAAGTTTTTATTCTGGTTTTTTCGGTAATGACTCACAGCTCCTCCTCAAGTTTGGTTTACGGTGGAAAGATTTTGTTGTTGCAGGTATGGGTTCCTCGCAGCCTAGAGGTGCGGGTTCTTCCCGACCCATGGAAGTTGATGAAGAAGATTTCTAGGCAATAAGGATGAATCACCACCCTTGAGGGAGAACTTCTATCCTTTTTCTCTTTTTCACTTTATTTTACCGCTTTGCTTTCACGCATTTTTGGGAGTAAATGCTATTCTAAAGTGTGGGGAGGGGAAAATAGGATAGAATGCTTGAGTTGTTTTGTGTGTTTATTTGCGTTTTTGTTTTAGTTTTAGTTCTGTTTAGTTGTTTTGTCTTATTGAAAAAGAAAAAAAAAACGTAACCCCTTAGCGAAAAAAAAAAAGAAAAAAAAAAAGTGTGACACCGTAGTTTATAAGAGGTTCAATCTCCGTCCCAAACTTAAATTTACAAGCGTACTCGCTTGGAATCGAGAAGTGTGATAGGAGGAGTTTAGTTTCGAAAACTCGGTCGTTTCATGAAAATGAAAAGAATGACATGATAGCAAACAACCCATGAGACTTTTATGCTTAAATTGATAAATTAAAATTAACTTGTGTTCTCCGAGTTTAAAGTTAGTAAACAGTATCCTAGGAAGTGATTGGGAGCCAAAAAGTTGCGAAACCGAGATGTTAAATTTTAATGTTTGATGAAACTGGGGCAAATGGGGTGCCAAAGCACAACTTGTACATTTTGGGAGACTCTGTATATTATGGGCTCAAGGGTAGAACTAGTTACTCCTCTGCCTTCATGCCGATATATGCGGAGTGCAAGAGTAAGGGAATTGTACATTACGGGTTTACTTTCTTGCATAGAATAGGTGTTCCTCTGCCTTCAAGCCGATATATGCGGAGTGCAAGAGCACATGTACATTACTTTTTGGTTTCAATTGGTTTGTTTTGCAAAAAGACATCTTCGGCTAGTGATAATAAGTGTTCTATTGGCTTCCTAGGTCTGCATATCGACTTTAAATTAGGAGAATGGTTGTTCATAAGACATCCTTCACAAATCATGGGAAACAAAAACACAAAAGGGAACAAATTAGTAATGTGAGTTGTTTGTTATTGCGTTGCTATCACTATCCGAGTTCTTTGGGATTAGATTTTCTCTAGTCGCTTTTCTTCCTTGCTTGAGGACAAGCAAGATTCAAAGTGTGGGGAGGTTGATATCTCGTGCTTTTACGGTGATTTCTAGTGTTATCTTGTCAGTTTTTATGTTGTTTTGAGTCGGATTTAGTCCTAGTTCTTCATTTATTTGTACTATTTCGGCTATTTCTATGTTTGGTTGCATTTTGATCGTTTTTCGCTCATTTTGTTACTTTTTCTTTTCCCGCACTTGCTTATGGCATGATTAGTGTTTTCAGGAGTTTTCCAAGAGCGTTGGAGCTAATTGGAGTAGAGGTTCAGACCCGAGGAGCTTAATTAAAGATTCAGAGCGAAAATCAGAGAATTTGGGTGACATCAGCGCTCTGTCTCGCCGAGACACTTGTTGTCTCGCCGAGACAGCGCTGAAGGCAGCTTGGACGACCTTCCGTATTTTGGGCATAACTTTCTCATACAGACTCCGATTGTGGTGATTCGAGTGGCTCTGGAAAGCTAAGAGAGCGTGTGACAACTTTCATCTTTTGGGTTTCTCGAGATGCGGACTGGAAGGCGTTCTAAATCGGGTTCGAAGTTCAATCGTGGGCCAAAACTCGCCGAAACAAGGTCATCTCGGCGAGACAGCACCTTGTCTCGCTGAGACCACACTTGTCTCGCCGAGACATCACTTTGTCTCGGCGAGATGAGTCTTTCTTTCATCTTTCGGGCCTCGAATTTTGTGCAAACAGCGGCCCGTCTCTTCCTAATTCGTCCTAGAAGACTCCTAATCAGCCTAAACAAGGGTTTTTCACCTCCTAGATGACTTCTACACCTATATAAGACGTCTACAAGGTGGAAAGCGGGGTGCCGAACATATTTTATCTTTTCTTTACAAGTTTTTCATAGTTTACAGTTTTAGTTCAGTTTTAGTTCTCTACTTAGGTTTTATTTTTATTCGAAGAACATTGTTGGAGCAATTCCTCGCGTGTTGCTACTATTGAAGTTGTAATCTTTCGACTTGGGTTCAGGATTTCTCTTAAACCTTACTCTTTTGTTGTGATTTTCAATATAGTTATGCGTTCCATGTTTTCCATTACATCTATCGCTTTGTTTAGTTCAATTATGAACTAACTTCCATCCAATCTAGGATGGGGGTGAACTTGAGTTATGAATATGTTTGAATGATCTAATCGTAGGTTTATTTACGTGTTGTGTGATAATCTGTTTATGCATGCTTAATGCCTTGAGACCGAGAGGAGATAGGTTTATAGATAGATTTGAGACCGAGAGGAGATAATCTATACTGACATTGCATATTCAGACCTTACGTGAGAGATCAGGAGAGCGGCTTCGTGTCCGGGCTACGGCTTAGGCCTTATTCATCATAAATCAATAATGCTTTGCATGACCTAGGTTATATTGCCTAACCAAGCTATTAACTGAATGCCTGCAAATAGATTTCTACAAGTCTTGATCACACTTGTGTTATTTGTTAGGATGAATACCGTTATCTCACAACATGGAAGTAAACTGAAGATTAATTGAATCAAACATAGGAATTACCTAGGAATCCCCCGTCCTGGATTGATTTTCTCCATAATATCACATTCCAACTCTGTTATTCTTGTTTTGTCATTATTTTACCTTTAGTTTAGATTTTCAATACACTACAATCAATTTATTAAACTGGTTACTTGCTGAATAGATTCAAAGACTTGACTATTTTACTTGATTTTCAATCACAATCTCTGTGGATTCGATCTCGTGCTTACCAGCACTGTATTACTTGGTGTGAGGTTATACTTGGCCTTATTTTTGCTATATTTAGGGAGCATCACCTACTACTTCATCACTTTCATAGATGACTGTACTAGGTATGGTCAAATCTACTTGATGGCTCACAAGTCTGAGGCACTAGGTTGCTTTAGAAAGTTATGAACCTTGTTGAGAACCAACTAGACAGAAAGATCAAAGTTCTGAGAACCGACAGAGGTCAGGAATACCTCTCTGAGGAAATCAAAACTTTGTGCGATGAAAAGGGAATTGAACATCAGTTGTCCATTCCATATACTCCGCAACAAAACGGTGTTGCCGAGAGGAGAAACAGAACTCTTCTCGATATGGTCAGGTCTATGATGGCTCAAGCAAGTTTGCCCATTTCCTATTGGGGAGATGCCTTGCTAACAACCACATATGTACTTAACCGAGTACCCTCCAAGACTATCACTTCCACTCCATATGAGTTGTGGACCGGCCGCAAACTTGACTTAAGTGTGCTTAGGCCATGAGGTTGCACTGTTTTCGCTCATGATACTTCAAGCAAATTTGGGAAATTAGGCCCAAGAGGCAAGAAATGTGTCTTTATAAGATACCCTGAAGTATCCAAAGGATATGTCCTAGTGGGAGAAAACACAGAAGGTCGAGTGACTGAAATCGAATCAAGAGATGTAGTGTTCTTGGAAAACGAATTTCTTGCGTTGGACAAGTGGACAGAGATCAACCCTTGTTTGAGGAACTCGATTCGAACGGACCTCTCCATTCGAGTGGGAGGAATACTGAGGAAAATGCAACTGATCCTGACAATGGTCTAGATCAAGATCCTATTCTTTATTATGATAGAGAAATGGATCATATCCCTTAGAACGTTTCGAATGTGACAGATCCTAATGCAAGTGGGAGCGAGTTTCCTGACTCAAATGAGAATACGGAACTTAGCATAAGAGATAGAATTCCGGGTTATGATGAATATATGAGACATGTTTATCAAGACCGAGAGGAATCGCGTCAAACAAAACGACAAAGGGTCAAGCACTGTCGATTTGGTATCGAAGGCGAAGCTCTCCTTATCACCCCAAGTGATGAAGCTGAGCCTAAAAATGTTAGTGACGCACTCTCTTGTCCCGAAAAAGATAAATGGAAGAAAGCAATGGAAGAAGAAATGGATTCCATGAAAGTCAACCAAGTTTGGGAACTGGTTGATCTGCCCGAGGGAAGAAAAGCTGTTAGAGCAAGTGGGTTCTTAAAGTAAAGCGAAGGGCTGACAACAGTATAGAAAGATACAAAGCTCGCCTGGTCGCTAAGGGCTTCACACAACAGGAAGGGATAGACTATGAGGAGACCTTCTCACCTGTTGTGAGGTTTACATCTATCAGGTTAATACTAGCAATTGTTGCAAGTTTAGACCTAAAGCTACATCAAATGGATGTTAAGACTGCTTTTCTCAATGGAGAATTGAACGAAGAAATCTACATGGAACAACATGTAGGTTTTGTCGTACCAGGATGAGAACAAAAGGTTTGCAAGTTGAATAAGTCAATCTATGGCCTGAAACAGTCTTCAAGGCAATGGTATATTCGATTTCATAATAAAATGATCTCGAACGACTTCAAGATACTTGAAGAGGACCATTGCGCATATATAAAACGCTCAGGTAGAAAATTTGTCATTTTGTCTCTATATGTAGATGACATCCTCATAGCAGGAAATGACATTGCTTTTGTAAACCAAATCAAATCTTGGTTAAGCTCAAGTTTTGAGATGAAGGATATGGGCGAAGCCGCATACATTCTTGGAGTTAAGATTACAAGAAATCGTTCAAAGAAGTTGTTGGCATTGTCTCAAGAGACTTATATCAACAAAATAATTAAACGCTTTGGTATGGCAGGTTGTAAACCCATAGACGGCCCAATGACTAAAGATGTCACCCTAAGTACTGAAATGTGTCCCCAAACACGAAAGGAAAATGAACGAATGAGAACAGTTCCTTATGCAAGCGTCGTAGGTAGTCTCATGTATGCAATGTTGTGTACTAGACCTGATATTTGTCACGCCGTTGGGATGGTGAGCAGATACCAGTCCAATCCTGGACAAGCACATTGGACCGCAGTTAAAAGGATATTGAGATATCTTAGAGGTACTGCGGATTATTCTCTATGCTATCAAGGCAGAGACCTGAATCTCAGAGGATACACGGATGCTAATTGGGCAGGTGACTTGGATGAGAGGAAATCCACATCTGGCTACGTGTTCCTGCTAGGCAACGGTGCCATCTCATGGAGTAGCAAGAAACAGACATGTGTAGCACTGTCTACAATGGAGGGTGAGTACGTTTTGTACTCGTCACCAGTTCAAGAGGCGGTGTGGTTGAATAGGTTCTTAAACCACATTGGTGTAACCAAATCCGCCACTCCAGTCCTAGTCAATAGTGATAGTCAATCTTCTATTGCTTTTGCTAAGGATCAAAGGTTCCATAGCAAGGCCAAGCATATAGAGATAAGGTATCACTTTGTCAGGGACTTAATTGCACGCAAAGAAGTCAGTGTGAAGTAAATTTCCACTCATGACATGGTTGCTGATCCCCTTACCAAACCTGTCAAGAGAGATGTTTATGTCAAACATATTATATCCCAGGGTTTGAGAAGGATTTAAATTGTACTTCTGTTTTTCAATGTTAAATGAACTTGAATTATCAATAAAGGTTTTAAGAATTTGTTTCCAATACACGAGCGCGAATGTTTTATTTGTTTAACATTTGTTGTTATTGAAAAATGCATGTTAGATAGAGAAGTAGTTCACTCACACGAGTGTTTACCCTTGTTCTGTCATATGAGACAGATAAAAGGATGAGCCGCTTTTGAACATACGAGAGTATGTTCCAATAGCAGTAGAGGCCGTCTTGTAGAGAGGATGAAAGCAATTTCATCATGGTACAAGATTGATGAACCCTAAGTGTTTTGATTATGTCCAAACGTTTCAGAAGATGAAAATTAAAATTCTCTTTCATACTGTTTAATATTGACTAACATTTTTTTGTTAAGTTTGTATGAAAGTTACTCAGCAGGTGCTGAATGAACAATTTCTAGATTGCTTAAGGTCTCACAAGAAACGAAAGCTGAAGACAGTATTCCCTCCTTCAGAAGCTGGATGTTCCGCTCTGAAGATATCGAAGTTTGTTAAAGCTCTCCTCAGAGGACCATTGCAATCAGAAGTAAAACTCTACCAATTTGATCATAAGTTTAGGCAAATGGAATTAGCTATCAGAAGCTAAGTCACGGGTTCCGTTAAGAATTTATTGCTCTGACAAATGCATTTAATGCAAGGCGCCAAAAAGTTCAAAAAACTGTTTTGAATGAGCGCGCTTGTCTACTCAAAGCGAAACCAGAATTTCCTTGTCTACCCTTTGTTGATCCAATTGAAGAATGTTTCCAGTCAACCTTATCTTCAACTTCAAATCTCTTACCAGATTAAGTTAAAGAACAAGGTTAACGGAATCAAAGTGTTTGAAGACCGTTTGAAGATTTGACAAATTAACGGCTACAACAACTGATGTCATCTCCTTTGAAGATTCAAATTCACCAACGGTTATCCTCATTCACTATAAATATTAGCCAAGCTCCACTGCATCATCTACGCGTGATTATCGAGCAAAATCTCAACGCACTGTTTGAACTAGAAAAACAGAGCACACTTTTTCCATTCTCAATCTTTCTTAGCATAGCTTTAGTTAAAGTGAGAGAGTGAAGAAAAACAAGTTCATAATAGGAATCTTGTAAACTGATATCGTTTGTGATATTCAGTTAGATTTAGAGAGAAATCTAGTTGAGATTAGAGTTGGGTGAGAAATCCAGAAAACAGAGTTGTTGTTGTTCTGGTGGAAATCCTTTAACTCTTTTTAGACTAGTCAGAACTAAGTGAGAAATTAGCTTATGTTTTGTTGATGTAAAGGAGCTTTTGAACTTGCCATAAAAGTTCTGAATAGTAGATTTAAAATCTCTGGTGGCTGCGACCTCAGGGGACAAGACGTAGTCACATGACTTCTGTGGCGAACTTGGATAAATCGACTTGTTTATCAGGATCTCCTGAACTTCTTTCTCCCTCTTATACTTGTTATTATTGCTTCTGTGTGCTTGCTCATATTTAGTGCTGAAACAGATTTACTCCTAATATCATTGTCTTTGTTCAGAAGACTGTCCAGAAGTTCTCAAACTCTGAACTTCTGTTGCTGAAAACAGTCCAACTTTGTTTAGGCAGAATTTCTCTCAGAAGCTACTTCTGTAAGCTTGCTTCTGATTCTGAGGAAATTTGACTCTAAAAATTAAGTTTCTTTAAAAACTTAGAAACTTTCAGTTTTCAACTTAGACACCTATTCACCCCCCTCTAGGTGATTCTGTTCTTGTTAGGGCCAACAAAGATAACCACATATACCTCGAGTATATGTAACAGATTAAGATGTAATCTGAAAGGCAAGTTTGTGATGACTTAATGCCTTCTGTCTTTACGGCCAAGAGTGATCATTACAAGTAATGAACTAAAGTCAGATGTTTTGGCACATCTAGACCTATGCTTCTTATGGTGTTCGAATTGAGGTACATGCTCTTCCATAAGTGGAATTGAACACCATGGCACGTGTATATGACACTGTGTGCTTAGTGACCACAAGATGGAAAAGCACAGATCTCGCCTTTTCGTAGTGTGAGACTTACATCTCGGAATTATGATTTCTTGAGAATAATTATCCTTATGACTTCCGGTTTATTCCAAGAAGTATATTCTGATTTAGCTACCTTGGAAAGGGTAATCCTGAGGTTGATGTGATAATTCCAACCAAAAGGAGCCAAACTGGATAAGCGAATCAGACTATGATGGAAGGAATATAACCAGGAGGAAAGATTTCCATGGAGTTCACATCTTGAGATATTCTGACTTTCACCATCCGGACACTTGTGCTTATGAGCATATTTGTGAAATCAGATGAGTTGTTGAGATCAAAGTTATGACAGTGGATGTGAAAAGGAATCTGGGATAATGCATACACCATAGACGATCCATGTTCAAGTCTAAAGGCTACATATCTCCAACGAGTATATAGTCCCAAGCTTGAAACATGCACATCGAGCAGTTATATATCTCCAACGAGTATATAGCACTTGAGCTCTCGATAGTATGCCGGTTGCACAGACTATTTGCATACAAGATCTGAGATTGAGAAAAGATACTTTGGAATTAGTTCCATTGCGTACGAGTGGGAGATGTTGGGATTAATTAAGATATGGATCTAATTAATCCGACTCGTCCGAAATGGAACGGGTCAAACTCATCTAAGAGGAATAAGTGTTTAGGAAGCCCATTAGGTTAGATGGAGAAATTAGGGTTTTTCCACCTATAAATAGGCTTAATCACAAGACAACACAAGTAAGAAAGAGAGACGTCGGAGCTCTGCCTCTCTTATTCGGCCAAGCCTCCCTAACCCATCTCTCTCGTTCTTCGCTCTTAGTCTGTGGATCAACAAGACTTCTCCGGTTAACACCGTGTGGTCGTCTTTATCCGGTGATACACGATCGTGGTGCTAAGATCCGCTTCCGCTTCCGCTACTCTAAGAGACTTGTTGGTTCTGCTATATAAGGTACTGTTTGCACCAAAAATAATTTTATGCTCAAATGGACGTGATGTTTGGAAAAATTCTCCCATGGTGCTTTTATTCATGAGGGAGACTATGGAGGAAATAATGTTTAAAGAAAATTTTCCTTTGAAAAACCATTTTAGGAAACTTTCCTTGAAAAGAATCTTTAAGGAAACTTTTTTCTCAAAAGTTCATATTTGGAAACTTTCTTGACATGGTTTTCTTATACACCCTTTTTCTCGTCTGATGCACCCTTTTACCTAAAGGAGAGAACCATGAAGTGCACCTAGGGAAAATCACCATCAGACTTAGAATGTGGTGCGCTTGGAGGAAATCATTTGTAGATCTAGAAATGAGGTGCTCTAGGAGGAATCACTTTTAGATCTAAAAATGAGGTTCTCTATGGGGAACCATGAAGGGGATCACTTTTAGATCTAGAAATGAGGTACTCTGGGGGGAACCATGAGGTGACCAGTGGGAATCAATTTTAGATCTAGAAATGAGGTTTTCTGAGGGGAACCATGTGGGGAATCACTTTTAGATCTAGAAATGAGGTTCTCTGGGGGGAACCATGGGGGAATCAGTTTTAGATCTAGAAATGAGATTCACTTGGGGAGATTCAGGAGACCGTTTATTTTATTCGGCACGTGATTTTTGTGAGCCAGTTAAAGAGGAGAAAATAAAGTGGGTCCGTTATCAAAGATGCAGAGTCAAATCAGGAGATCATGGGAAGTTGAGATCCACCAAGTAGTGGAAAGCAGTTCTGAATGTGAGTTGATAAGTGACTTAGTGGATGCAAGAAGTTTCCTCCAACGTCTATAAATACAAGAAAGATCGATGAGAAAACGCCAACCAAATCGCCAATCAAACCAGAGCAAAACTCTAGCAAATTTACTTTAGACTTCAGCAATTCATTTTCCTTTTTAGACTTTAGCAAATTTCCAAGTTCTTTAGTTCATCAAAATCCTTATTTTCAACGTTCAATTTCCTTAGTTGTAATCCTTTTCATTCAATTTGAATAGAAGTACATCATTTTCTCTTGAATCCCAGTTAATTTTATTTGATAGTTTTCATCAACTTTCTTTGGATCGGTATCGTTTTGATTACCAGAACCCATAGGAATTTTAGGTCTCTTTATTCCTTTCAATCGTTTGATTTTAGAAGTTAAGTAGCGCAGTTCAGTTTTTAGTTTGAGATTACTATAAATCTCTGGCACGCCTCCACACCCCACTAAAAAGAGCCGAAACAGATACGCCCGAACCCGTTATCTCATATGGATTAGTATGCCGGGCTAATCCCTTCATTGCCACAAAAAATTGATATACAATCTCCAATGCTCAAATAAGTAAATTTTTTGCATTTAATATATGATGTAAGTAAACTTTTGCATTTAATATACAATTTTAAGGTTAACATCAATATTATAATCATATTGGTCAAGTTTAATATCAAATATTCATATCCAAAAACTGATACACGGTGCAAAAGTACTCTCATCAGCTAAACATTGACCAAACTATAATATCCAAAACATTAATTAATATAGGTCCAATTTTTTTTAATTTTGAGTCGAGCTACTAGACTGGTTTTTCTGCAACAAATATCGGGATGGAACATCCTTCGACTTTGGCAATTGGGTAAATCACTTTGCTAATTTAAGTGGAAATCTCATGTTCTTTTTGATGTTAAATGAAGACTCCCTCCCATCTTGCACCTGCTTATTTGAAGTAGTAGAAACTCTTTAGAAAGTACAAAAGTTAATTGAGAATATATAATTAAGTCAAAGAATGCAACAACAAAACCTTAATTTACCTTTATTGGTCTTTCAAAGCATGTTGACATGTTTGTGGTATGCAATGGAACCTCAAAAAGTTGATTTTCAGTATACTCCCTTTCATTGCAATTGTCATTTGTTGGCACCTAAACATACGCCAACACCATTTTCTCAGTCAAGTTTACAAATGAACTTCATTTGAAAAATTATTAAATTAAGCAACAAAAACACCTAGAATATGCATACCTGTAAATCCATTCTAGCCATAATCGGGTTGTCTCCATCTTCTTTATTGCGGCTATTTTGTGTTGTTTGAACCTACAAAAGTTATGAATGGAAAAGAAAACTATTTCAACATACCAGTAAACAAGATAATCTTTATTGAATTTTAACGAACAAGTTAATCTTAATTAAAATATTTACCTTTGCCTCCTTGCTTGTTGAATGATGCCTTTTGTTATTGCCTTCTTTGCCACACAAACTACATTTTACTTTGGTCACATCTTTCTTGCTTAGCTTCTTTGTAACATGGGTTGCCCTCACTTCTTTGTTTCTTATTATTCTTCTTTTGAGCATCTGCTTTCAAGTTCTTCTGGTTCTTTTCTCCTTGCAGTCTTCTTCCCAACTTTTTTCTTTTTGACCTCGGAAGGCGGAATTATAAGTCCTTGGTCCCTAACTTCAGGTCATAACTCCTTGCAGTCTTCTTCCTACCTCTTTCCTTATACGTTGAAACATAATAGCATGAGGGTACAAATTGTTTCACTTGTTGATTATTCCCTTGTATACTTGATATATCATGAGCACATGGTAGCCTTGTCAATTGCCATCGCCTGCAAGTGCAAGTATATTTCTCCAAATCAACAATGTAAGGACCTCTAGGAGCACCAACAAAAACACGTGGACCACCAGAATAATCCGGTTCATATTGAGCAGCAATTTCTTTCATTTCTGTACTCTTCAAAGTCCAAATCAATCCATCGACTACTATCATCTTTGACATGATTGACAAAAACATTAAGCATTTTATCCTCACCCAACAACTAAGCACATTTCGAACAACTGACCCTCTGTTTTCAGGTCTTTTAAGCTATTTTTTTGACTATCTTTTGGTGAGTATACATACTTAACTCGCCATTTGATACCAAGCCGGTACAACCAAATATCCATCATATCTAGACTGGGATTCGTAGAATGACACCAATCAAATAGACCAACTTCATTTGAAGTATATTGTGTTCCCTTTATCTCACCATTCCACCAAAGCTTCAAAGTGAAATAATCTTCCCCCAGATCTGCATATCATAAACGAAACAATTAAAAAACAAATAAAATAGAGAAACAATCAGATTATGCAGAATTTCAAAACAACATATCATCAAAATGGAAGGAGCACTAAAGATTAATGTTGATTTTCTGTCAAATAATATGTCTGTCCCTTTTTTAATCTCCATTGGAACACTAATGACAATGTAATAGATTTATTTTTTAGCTACTAAGCTTAATAGCAAACAAAAATGTCATATTTCGTGAGAGACATGTGGACAAAACAAAAAAAAAATAGAAAACATATACATATAAACAAAATCACACAAACACCGACAACTCGGATAGACAAATACTGTATATTGGGGTCCACAAATGGAGGTTTTAAGCAACAGAGTCCACATTGAAAGCATGGACCACTCTTACAACTCTGGCTCCACAAATTTGAAAAGAATTGGTAGATAACAAAATTTAGGGTTTTAAAATATGAAGAACGACATGGGGAAGAAGGAGAAGAAGAGAAGAAGAGTCGCAAATTAGAGTGAAAGCTAGACCACTTTTCGTTGATTCTGAAACAACTCGTTGCTGTCAAAGGGAAGAACTGGAGATGAAGAACCAAGTTAAGAAGTTTTAGACTTTAGAAATTTTTGCAGTTGTCGGTTTCAATTTGGAGATTTCCATATTATTGAGTTAACCACAATTAAGCAAAACCACTTCACTTAACCATAGTTTCTTTTAATTTTTTTAATTTTTTTCTTTGAATTGCCACGTGTCAGTGACGTGACAAACTTTTTTACACGTGTCAGCCACGTGACGTCTATGATTTTAGTAGATCGTCCACACGTGTCACTTAACCATAGTTTCTTTTAATTTTTTTCTTTGAATTGCCACGTGTCAGCCAAGTGGACACAAACCAGTGACTGTGACTTTATTGTGGCTGGAATGAAAGTTGAGTGACTTTGTTATCCCATTTTAAAGTTTAGTGACCATTGTGTGACATTAGCCAAATTTTAGTGGCATTGGGTGCTTTTTACCCTTGAAAATACATGTGCAACGGATTCGTGCTAAAACTATTTAGGGTGATAAAAATATAAACCTCTATTTATAATTAATTTAATATGCACTCTATAAATTGTAATTAAATTACTACCAATTATACTCTACAAATATTGAAAATTACCCTAACAAATTTTTGTGAACAACATATTCAAAATAAGAAATATTTAGTAAAATATAATAGAATAATATCTTTTATTAATTTTATTGGATTTTGATTTATTTTTGTTAAAATATAGTTTTTAAACTAAATTAGCTAATAAATGTATAAACATTAAATACAAGAGAATGCTTTCTTGTATTTAATGCTTATATGAAGCCTTAAGGGCTACATATATTAAGGGGGCGTTTGGTTCGATTTGGGTAACGGAAAGGGAATCAATAAAGGGAAAGGAAAGGAAAGGAAAGGATTAGCATTGAATTTCATTAGTGTTTGGTTTACTTAACTAAGGGAATGCAATTACCCTCCATTTCCTTTGTAGTTGTTTGGTTTAAATGAGGTAATCAAAATTTTATATATTTGTTAACTTGCATAATTGAAACCTATTATATATTCTTAAATTCTATAACTCTATTTTGGCTTTTGGTTTGTAAAAATCGCATTCTTAACGCAACTAAATATCAATATTACATATTGTTATAAATCTCAAATATTACAAAACATCAATTGCTAGCATATTAATAATTACATAGTTTATAAAACATAAAATTTAAACATAACAAAGTTTATACTAAAAAATGAAAACATAAAAGTCGTTATCTAAACATAATATCTCATCTCCGAATAAAGTTTAAGCATTGTCACCGAGAAAATCTTTGACAAGGATCCAATCAAGAAAAGCTCCACTTCCCCATTTCTTATTTTCTTCATCACAAGTGATTCTTGAAGTTTTGAAGATGAGAAAAATAGAATAATCACAAAAAGGTATCATTTTTGAAGTACCCATTACTGAAATGAACACATCTGCACAATGATTCATAGAAATGGGCACAAAAACAAAGATGTAAGGAGTTGAGAAATGGGATTTATTGCAGGAGGAAGATAAGGAAATGAAAATGGTGTGGAAGTGATGACAATAATAGCTTGGCTGGAAAGGAAGCAGTTGAGTTTGAGTTGAGGCCATTTAATAAAAATCGCATTAAGAACTCCGTCTATCTATATATGTATTACAAGGATGATCTAGAACCCTATGTATGTAATGATCTAGAACTCGAATTCAACATAAGAAACATATTGAAAATGAAAAGAGACATACACTTACGTATTAAGCCTAAAAAATTATACGATCGTAGGTTTCTCCATTATATCGCTTCTTTGATGTTCAAACAACGTAATATATTATGTCTTTGCTGTTGACAATGCAAAAATTACCAAACAAGAGCCAGAGAAATTGGGTTTTTGGTTCCTATTCAGAAAGCAATTTGTATTATTGAGAAATTTGACATTTTGGTTCTTATTTACACATGTTTGATCAATTTATATTCATCTCAAGATCTAGCTACAAAAACCCATAAAAGATCAATCAACAATCTCAACAATGGACAATCAAAAAAACTCAAAAACTCATCTCAAATATGAACAAATAAGCAAAACCCAAATCCCAAAAGCTAGATTTATGAGAAACAAGTGAAATATTGGTAGCAAGCAAGGTTCTTACCGAAGATGGAGATAAATCAGTCGGAGATCAAAGAGGGACGCCGGAGATCGAAAAGTAACGCCGGAGATCGAAAAGGGACGCCGGAAATCGGAGGACGTCGGAGATCGGAGGAGAAGCTGAGTCGTGAGAAGGAGTGAGCGCCGTTTTTTTTTTTCTGTCGTGAAGATGAAATCTGGGAAAGGGAATCCAATTCCTTTGTTGGGCTGGGGTAATGGGTTGGGCCAAAATGGGGTAATGCTAAAACCTAAAATGGGTAAAGGGAATGA
Organism: Euphorbia peplus; assembly: GCA_028411795.1. Classification (NCBI taxonomy): domain Eukaryota; kingdom Viridiplantae; phylum Streptophyta; class Magnoliopsida; order Malpighiales; family Euphorbiaceae; genus Euphorbia; species Euphorbia peplus. Next base: position 16,621,752 of record CP110837.1, on the reverse strand, counting down.
ACTTTTTATTTAACCAAACACAAGAAAGGGAATGAAACCCTCCCATTCCCTTTCCCTTTCCTGTAGACCCCGAGCCAAACGCCCCCTAAAACCTTTAAAAAGATAATAGTGAAAATGGAGAAAGAGGGTAGAATAGGGAACATTTTGGTTTTATATGGATAAGGAGTAGCGATGTATACAAACATATTTTTTTAGGATAAAATACACTTATGATCACTAAACTTTGTTCATTTTAATATTGTGGCCATTGAACTTTGGAAGGTAATATAATAGCCACTAAATTTTACATTTTAGCTACTATATTGACCGTGACTTTTTTACTTTTAACATTCGTAAAAACAACATTTTTTCTCACATTTATTAATTTTTAAATTTTGTCAAAACTTTTGTTGTTCAAATTTTTAAAAACTCATATATTTTGTCATAAATAATGTATTTTGTCCATTCTTCGTAGTAAAGCTTTAGAAGCAGCAGAAATTAAGAGATGGTGGTGTAAAGTCGAGATCGAAATTGAAAGATGCTCCGAGACGTTTCGAGCTGCAAGACGTACAACTACGGCGATGCTCTGTATTGGGATGCGCGCTATGAACACCAAGGCGGCGGCGGCGGCGGTGGCTTCGACTGGTACCAGCGTTACTCTTCACTCCGTCCCTTCGTTCGTCGTTTTATCCTTACTTCGTCTCCTGTTCTCATGCTTGGCTCTGGAAATTCCCGTAATTTTCTCGAACATGATTGCTTCACTTTTGCTTTATTGATATGCTAATTGATGTTAATTAGGGTTTTTGTCTTCTAACTTGTTTTAATTGATTCTAATTTCGAAGATTATAGTTTTCGCTTTTCGGCATTTTGAATTTTGTTGGCAGTTAATTGAGTCTAGTTTGTGCCTGTAAATGTGCAATCACCTATTTCTTATTATCGTTTCAGTAGTTGTATTCTAATCTCCCAGGAATCAGGTTCATGCCTTTCTCGAACTGTCTTATGAATCTGTTTGATGAATGTACTGAAAATCCTTCGTACTGAAATAGATTTTTACTGTTCGCTAACTATTTATACAATTATATATATTGTTTGTTTGGTGTTGACGACGCTACAGAGCAGTCAGTAGAAGGTAATTTATACCTTTCCATATTCGACAGTGATTGTAACTAGAAAATTGAACAAAGCTAAACGAACACAAATACGAAGAAACTGAACTTTATATTATTGATAATTGAGAAATTAGGAGTAAAGAACAAAGGAACGGTATTCTAACATAGAAGAACTAATTCCTATAGTAGCCTAAGGAGAGAAACTCTCCTCCCAAGCCAAATGGCCAATTCCCACAATAAGATTTCCAATGCCCCTTCTACTCTCCTAAAGCACCTATTTATAAGCTTCCTATGTAACAACTAGACATAACCCGAATCTATGTGTCATTACTATTCCAATATTGCCCTTATTGGGCTTATGGTCGTGTTCTTTATCAGACTGTCTGATTTTGATGAGATTATGACAGGTGTTTCTGCTAAGATTAGCTTTTACAATATGTCGTTTTGATGTTTTCTTGATCGGTTTTCATATTCTTTGAGTATGCTAAACATGACTTTTGTTGAAGAAAACCATATAGAGAAGCTAGTAACAACGTTTTCTTCATTCATATGGTTACACTATTCGGTAATACCTCAAAAACTCATCCCTGGTTCTGAGCTTGGCATGACCCATATGGTGGAACCCCTGCTCCTTATCTGTTTTTTAGGCTTGAATCTGCATTTCTCCTTTCAATCTCCTTTTCAATTCTCTCCAACTCTACCAAAACTCGTAAAAAGCCTCCATGATTTCTGGTTCTCCTGATCATGTCGAAAGTTTGCTTCAATCACCGAGATACTCCTCCTTTTGTTCATGCGTTTAAAGTATACTAATCACTGACATGTAATTTGTAGCCTGGAGCAGACTTGGTAACAATGACAAGTACTGCTTTTCAGGAACTTTTACGAAATTCTCATACTCAACATCATGTTCAATAGGCATGAGCTTTCGCATCAATGGTGGCCTTATTGCTCCATAGCAATACTGCCCAAAATTTATTTCTGCATGCTGAGCTGATACAATCCATATAATGGCGGTGAGTATAGAAGTAATATCATCCTGAGTAGAAAGTCGAGGCCACCATTTAGCTTGACAATGATCAGCATGACCCGAATTGATGTATTCCTTGTACCAACTTTGGAGTTCTGAGTCTGATATGATTTCACTTGTGCTATTGTAGTTGTGATTTACATATGTGCCAACCAATTTCTCAATGACAGACCATATAAGAAGCCCGTCAGAGGCATAGGGATAGTCTTCTATCACTAGTCATATCCCACAGGGCCGAGTTGGGTCCGGTGTCGCCATTCCTCTGAAACACGCTAAGTTAGAGTCAGTTAGCTTGTATTGTTATTTTATGGATAGAAGAAACAATATATTATCTGAAGTTTTGTGGCTTAGTTAGGGTGAAATAACCTTGCAAGAAAATCCGCAAGAAGGCCTTCCATATGGAAACGCCAATTTCGATAGGCTGCAGAGCTGATATCCATTCTATATTTTTGCTGGTGGTGCAAAAAAAGACTCGATGATTCCTCCAGCACTGATGAGAGATTTACGAGCTTCTGCATTTATCTTTACTGTGTATCGCATATGAGGATGTAGCAGCTTGTAAATAGGATGCATTTGGCTCAGCTGCCTATGTGCTGCTATAATGAATGGCTCTATGCTAGCGTGTGTGCGCAACCTGTTTGGTTTCTCGAAAACACGCTTTTGTGAATAAAATAACCTTCATGTGATTGGTTATATTATATATGTCTTAGAAAAGCTTACCAATGATGAACAAGCTGATGAACTCCAGCATCATTGGAAGCTACATGAGCTTTGGCAAGCTGTAGGAAATATGAGCATAAATTAAAAAATTCTATTACTCTCCATTAACTTCCTCCCATACAAAGGTTCAGAAAATATAAACTCTATTTTTGTTTTGTTAAGTTATCCTAATTCACTTTTTGAGGCTTGTTGGCTGCTTCAGGTGTATCCTCTCTCAATTAAAGTTTTCGGCACTCGAACCCAAGACCTGGCCTAAATGAAGTCCTCTGTTTAGATATCTGATTTACAAGCATTTTAAAGTTTCGTGAATATAGAAATGGGTTCATTTAGAGTCAAAATATGAATGATGTTCTATAGTCTTACTTGTGGAATTGCATCTAAATTGTGTGGTGTGGTTTGGTGTTTATGAATATGCAGTTTAGTAAAACTTTTGTAAATCATTTAATAGTTATCGACATACTCTTTCTAGTCCCAGTTTGGAATTTTGCAAATCGTTTCATCTTTGAAGAGACTATTATGGAACAATGCATGATAAACAATGTCAGAGCTTTTGTATCCATATTGAATTTGTAAAATTAACTTAATTGTCAATATGATACCTTTTCATGTACTTATGAACTCCAGAATGCCAATTGAGTTTTTTTTTTATTAATTCTTATACTTTACAATGATAATTTTGTTTTTACGTTACATGTAGTCATGTCAGAAGACATGGTCAAGGATGGATATGAAGAAATTGTGAACATTGACATTTCCTCGGTGGCCATTGACATGATGAGAAAAAAATATGAGTACATCCCTCAACTCAAATGTACCCTCTATACAAACTACTTCAGCTTGAAACTTATATTTGCTTTCCATAATTTAGCATACATGTACTTATGTAACCTTCTTATATGATTAATTCTAGACATGCAAATGGATGTTAGAGATATGAGCTTCTTCCCAGATGAATCTTTTGATGGCATCATCGACAAGGGTATGCCTTCTCTTCTCTCTCCATCCCTGTATATATAATCTCCTTAGTTTAGCTGCCATTTGATTAAGTTGGTGAATTATATGTTGACTTATTTTTTTTCCGAACATACACCCATGTTGACATGTGGCTGCCTGATTCTTGATCCAGGAACTCTTGATTCCTTGATGGTATGGTAAATTTTCAAATGTTTTGATAGTTCTTGTTTGACCTTTCCAAATCATTAATGTTCATATTGTTATTTGTTTTTCTTGTATAGTGCGGGAATGATGCTCCAAATAGTGCTTCTCAGACTCTGGGCGAAGTGAGCAGGTTATACTTGAAAAAAATATTCGCAAATTGTATGGCTGGTTGTGTTTGCCTTCAAGATTCGATCATTTTTATTTCTCTTAGATCTACACTATGTTTGTCTATCTTTCCTGGTGTGCATTTACAATTCCATTGCAGTATTCCTTACCATCCTTTCCCCCCTTTTGGCTTGTAGGCTTCTTAAACCTGGAGGAATTTATATGTTGGTAACCATATACTCAAAGATAGCTTCATTGTTTTCATACACAATTCTATGCCTTCTTAAACATGGTGATTTGTTCTTCTTATTAATTTTATTTTACGCAGATAACTTATGGTGATCCCACAGTAAGGATGCTTCATCTAAGGCAATCTGTATACAATTGGAAAATTGAACTGTACATAATACGTATGTTTCCTCTTGCTTCGAGCTTTGCCTAATGTCTCTCCGTGTGTTTTACTCATATTGCCAATTATGATTTGATTATCCATTTTCTTCTTTTTTCATGTCACAAATCGAGGCTAGGTATGTTAGTCCATGTTCATTGTCATGTTGAACTTACATACAGAAAAACTAGTGATGAATTTTCTATTTTCTTTGCTGTTGGTCGGGTTCCTTTGAGTTTCTACTTGGTTGTTTGAAGTGACTAAGTGAGGAGTGTAGAAAAAGTTCCAATTACTACGCTTCATGATATACTTCAAAAAATATGTAATGCAGTGGAGGCTGTTCTTATTGCATGACAAGTTCTTTCTCATCTTTAGCACAACTTGGATTTTCATTGCTAGATTATAGAGTATCGACTAATAAGTCTTTATCTAGTAGTCAAGAGACATGCAGCACTGGCTTCTTTGTTAGACTAGAATAATGATTCAAAAAAGCATGTGATAGAGATAGCAGGCTCGAGGTTTACTTTGGATAATTGTTATAAACTTCTAAAACTTAAGGCGGATGCCATTCTCATTTTATGTGTGACTGTGTTTTGGCGTGAGCGATTATCATATTAACTGTCTCCTACATTGGCTTGCCAACATTTGCATCAAAATCAATGTAATTTAATTCCCCGACAGTGGTGTCAGATCTAACTACCATTCCATCAACTATACCTTTCGCGATCAAGTGAATGATATGAAGTTACTACTTGTGTTGGTGCACTCTTGCCTGTAGTTTTTGTCTGTTGGCATTTATTTATCCTATGATAGGTGGTAAAAGAATCATTTTGGAAGCAAGTTTAGGTACTGCTTTATTTACATCAAGCTATGATAAATAGATTTACTGTGGAATCTCTTCTTAAATGAAAGGATTTTTTCTTAGTTGGGTTTGTGGTTATGAGATTTAAGCACTATCATCATAATGATATATTTTTAAGTTTCAATTATGATTACATTTATTCAAAAGAACGAAATGAAGAGTTTCTTTTTCTGGTATTGATGCATATTTGCGTAGTTGTGGAAGGCCTAAGGCTCCTCCAGGCTGACAAGGCCAAGCACCCTAGCTCCCCAAAGACTGTCACGAAGGTGACAACAATGTGGGCCTATATGTCTCGTGGATTTTATTGGGTTTTAATCTCCAGCACTGGATTAGACACATCTAGTGTCCAATTTTATTTTATTTTTAATTTAAAAAAAAGGCTCTAAAGGGATGTAGATACACAATGGGAAACTGACTTTGTTGATGAATCATTGATGAAGAGGATAAGATTCTTGGAAAAGGATTTGTTGTGTTGTAGATGAGGATAATGATGGTAATGATTGATTTTTTGATGAATTCGGAGACTTATGATAAGAAGTCAAGTAGCTATTAGTGAACTTAGGATCTAGTATTTAGTTGGACACTTCAATTTTAGAATATGAGGTTTATTGCAATGTTGGAACATATTATTAGGAATATTTTCATGATTTGATATTTATTGCATACATATTTTTATTCTTTTATTATGCTGTATCGCTTAGGCGCACTCTTGGGCCTTGTGCCAAGGCTCCAGGACCCCCTTGCGGTTTAGCGTGCTGGGTTCCTTTAATTATTATGGATATGTCCCTTCTACAATAGATGCTGTGCATTTTACCTTGTTGTTCCTAGACTTGTTTGGAGTCTTGCGTTTGGACTCAGATTTTATCTTTGTGTCTTGACCTCGTTGGGGTACATGGTTCTTTTTTTTTGTGAACTTTTAGTTTGTTTAAGAGCTTGTAATTCTTAAATATTTGAGGCTAATATTTTCCTTTTGCAATCTTTTAGTATTTGAAATGTTTCCATGCTCTTGCAGAAAGACCAGGATTTGAAAAACCATCCAGTAATTCATCATCACGTCCGACTCTAGAACCGGTACCTATCACAGAGAAGGGCTTGCTTCCTGCTGATTTTGTCTTTGAAGATCCAGAATCTCACTTCATATATGTGTGCAAAAAGATGGTTGAAACAACTGAGCTTGATAACATGCCAAAGTACCCAATGATAGATCATGAATAGTAGGACTATTTAAATGAGGCAGTAGGGTAGTTTTACCCTTGTACAAGCTCCGATGTTCACCATATTTATTTGTATGATTGCTGTTGCTTGTGCCACTAGTTATTGATGAACTTTAGTATTTCTTACTAAAGAAGGATTAGTTGCTGTTATTTCTCCAAGACGTTGGGTTACAATCTGGATATCAAATCAGACGATGAGCAAAGGGCTAATTCTGTTCCTGAAGAGTTGTTGAAATAAGCTCTTGGATTTGTGGCATGTTCTGTACCATTAGAATTACATTAGCTAGTTTAACAATTTTGTTAAGTTTGAAAATGTACAAATTGTATATTTTCATTGTGGAACTTGCTCTAATAAAGAGTTTGGTTTCCTTTTTATTCTTCATGTATCTGAAACTTAATTTTGTGCTACACATATGAGCAACCTCAGTTGTTGCATTCATCTTCTTTTCTTTGTTTTCGATTTCTTAAGTGGCAGCTTGAACATATCTCTTGATCTATAGCCCCTTTCCAGCAAGTGGCTTTTTCCAGGGTCAGAGAACTTGCTCTGAAAATCAGTATTACTGGTGGTGGGACCAAACTTGTTCTCGGTTGTGGGTGCTGGCTGTTGATTTGATCGAGTCTCGACGACAGACGGGGGTTTGACGTAGCCAAACGGGTTCGGACACACCTGCACATGGATAACGCAAATATGGCTAAAAAATGAAAGCCTTTGGACTAACCCATTTTTTAATTCGACCCATTTATTAATATGAATATGAATATGAGTAGTATTTAAACAGATTTTCAAAAGAACAAACCAGGAAAAAAACTAAAAGTTGCTACCTCCGACCTCTGTCTCCCTTACCCTTGGAAAACAATGTCAGTTGTTTTCCGAACACTCCCTCTGATAGGCCTACGTCACAAACCCTGTTTCCAACTTGTTCCTCGTATTCTCAAACACCATTTTGGAAACTCAATTTCAAAACACAGCCGAACTATTTCCTCTGCTTGTGCTTCCGCTGAAACCCTCCCAAAACCCCCATCAATTCCCACCAAAGTAACCCTCGATTGGGTTTCCCGTACCGGGTTCTGCGGTGAATTGTCCGTTTCCGATGTGGGTAAACGTGTCCGTCTTTGCGGGTGGGTTGCTTCCCATAGGGTCCATGCTGGTCTCACTTTTCTCAATCTCAGAGACCACACTGGAATTCTGCAGGTGATAATGGATTCCTTTATGCCTTGTGTATAAAGATTGCTGCTTTTTATATTATTCTCTATGTTTTTCATGATTTGGTGGTGTTTTAGCTAACCCCAAAAGGCATCTTGAGGGGATAGGATTGCGTGCTATGTTTAAGGAGCTATTTGGCTTTCTAAGTTAGCAATGTGGGACATTTCGAATTTCAGGTTGCTACCCTTCCTGGTGAATTTCCTGATGCTCATTCCGTTATAAGTGACTTGCGAGTGGAGTATGTGGTGGCTGTAGAAGGTGTTGTTCGGCCACGGCCTAGTGTTTCTCTTAATAAGAAAATGAAAACTGGATTAATCGAGGTAATTTCATGCGCGTTTTTGCTCTATTTTAATGTGATAACGTGTATTTGTTGAAGTTATGGATGGACATGCAGCCGTATTGATCTTATGCCTTTTTTTAGTAGACATTTTGTTGAAATTAATGGAAGGGTGTTGATTATGGAATTATGTATGTGGCAGGTTGCTGCCGAGAATGTTGTAGTATTGAATTCAGTGAGAAAAAAGTTACCGTTTTTGGTTACCACTTCAGATGATGTTAAAGAGTCTATCAAAGAGGAGATACGTTTGAGGTAGTTTCTGGAGCTTTCTTTCATGTGATCTTTGCTGTAGTTTATAGACATAATCGTGAATTGTATATTTTTTCCGGTACTTCACCGAGACAACGTACTTAGTGGTTTTATCTTATGGGGTAAGCTAGAAGGAACAAGTTGATCTGAATGAACCACGGTATCATTCTACCAATTGGTCGTTGTGTGATATTACATTCGGAATACTCCATCACTTGTTTGCGTGAATTGAATTTTCATTTGAGTCTACACTTTAAATTTATTGCCAATTTTCATTGTTGATTTGCCCTTCTTTGAGCTACTGTCATTACTGTCTTTACTTCTGCTACAGAAATCTCCTTGTAGTATCATTTTATGGTTTCTGTACCATTACACAATAACTCTAGGTGTAGGTACTATATTCACCGACATTTTTTAATTAATCTAAAACATGAATTAAATTGTCCTCCTTGTCTCTTTAAATAGCTCATTCTGTTTTTCATAGGCATGCTACTTGGTAGAAATTTAATGCCTTTTAAGTTTTAACTAACAAAATTGTTTACAAAGATCTCCAATTTTGGCAATTTCCCGTCATTCTTTCATGATTTGCAGTTTTTGCTTTGTACAGAGTGATTGATGCTTATTGCAGTTTATATGATCAAACTCACATGTTATGTAGATTTCGGTACCTTGATTTACGGAGGCAGCAAATGAATGTCAACATGATGTTGAGGCACAGAGTGGTGAAACTGATTCGAAGATATCTAGAAGATGAATATGGATTCGTGGAGGTATAACATGTGATGCTTGACATTGTACTTTCTTCGATATTTCCTCCTCTCTCTCTCTCTCTCTCTCTCTCTCTTCCTCTTCCTTCTTCCCTTGTGTTCTTTTTATCTGTTTTGATCGTGATCTTTTCATGGTTATAAGGTAGATTGAGACTCCAATACTTTGTAGATCCACTCCTGAAGGTGCAAGAGATTATTTGGTGCCCTCAAGAATTCAGGTACTTGGCATTTAATAATAATGTACCCATGACTTTTGTACTTAAATTTCTAGACATTCATATTTCATCTACTGGAGATTTCTGCTGCTAGGTTTTGATAGGTTGAGTCCTTGCTGCTAGCTAGAAGAAACTAAGGGCTGTTTGTTAATATGATTAAGCATTTAAAATTAATATATACTAAGTGCTTATTGGTTTTTAGTTTGTTTGATAGCATCTTGTAAAAAATTTTAGTTGAGTAAAAAGATCACTTATTCTGTTAAGTTAAATATTTGTCGTAGAATCTTATATTGGATATTACCAATAATAAAAAACTTATATCATGAAATTCAGCTTTATTTATAAGATTTATCAAACAGTTAAAACATTTAATAGTTTAGCATTTTATAATCTTCAATACTTAAAATTCATTACTTATTTTTTTGTAATGCTTAATTTTCAGTTTTATATAACAGCACCTAAGTATTGTTGAAATAGGTGGATGTGTCTCTATCACATGCCCTTAGTCGCTGAACTTTTGCATGATAAATTGATAGTTTTCTCAATGATTTTGGTATACTGGTTAAAATAGGCTATTGAAGCTAATGATTCTTGGATACTTATCACTAGATTTCTCTGATTCACGTAAACATATATTTTGAAGCCAGGAACGTTCTATGCCCTGCCTCAAAGTCCTCAACTATATAAACAAATGTTAATGGTCTCTGGTTTTGACAAATACTATCAAATTGCAAGGTAATTTCTCTTGGTTTTGTGGGCTTCATATGTATAATTGCCGTGATTATTGTACAATACAATTATGCCCTTAACTTTTTTTTTTTTTTATGTATGGTACAAACAAGTGAGCTTGACCTGGTCTGGAATTTCATATGATGAACATTTTTACCTGTTCATTAAAGCATAAAACACACAATTTTGTTTGTTGGTTTATTTCTTGTTCGGCGTGTGGTTGATTTCATTTGTAATAGCAACAGAGTTGAGATTTCATTTTTCTTGTATTCTTTATAGATGCTTTAGAGATGAGGCTCTAAGGTCTGATAGACAGCCTGAGTTTACTCAGCTCGATATGGAATTGGCGTTTACTCCTTTAGAGGACATGCTGAGGCTCAATGAGGATTTGATTCGAAAGGTTAGTGCATATTTTCTTTAGAATTCACACTTTTTCTGAAGATGATATTGCAAAATAGTAGAGTAGGATGAAGGAATGAGAGACAGGTTATTTTGACTCCCTAGCTATACATGATCGTTGAGATGGTTTATTTTTTATTTTTTTTAAGAGCACTTGAGATGGTTTCTTGTTTCCCTACGAGGTTAAATACTTTCTTGTTTTGGGGAAAACTTACCAAGGTTTCATTTTGTTTCATGTAAAGTAGCCGGGTTACAGTAGTTTTTTATGCAACTTTGTGAGAACAAATTAATTTCATTTGTTTGTACTTGTGAAATTCAGTTAAAGGCACACTGCTAATACTTTTTATTTTTATAAACTAGACATTATTATATTATAATATATTGTTCATAAATCAATATACATTTGAAAATAATGTCTACTTGGTCGAACTAAATCATCAAACCATGTATTTTTCTTCTTCTTGTTCTTATTATTATTTTCTTTACGTTTACAGAGATTTCCAATATATAACATTTGTTGCATGTCTGTGCTTTGAAGCATGTGATTTTGTTGTCATTGAAGAGTAACATGGTGTGAAATAACCGATTGAACTAAAAGCTTAAGCTGATAGTTAAGGCCCACTTAGATCATTTATATTAATCTCTGACACATTGGTTGCAGGTTTTTCTGGAAATAAAAGGTGTCCAACTGCCAAACCCATTTCCAAGGCTTACATATGCAGAAGCAATGAATCATTACGGTTCAGACAGGCCAGACACCAGATTTGATCTCGAATTAAAAGATGTAACCATCCTCTTTCAAACACATTTTCTAATCTTAATTCTTACCCTGAAGTAGTTAATCACTACTACTTTGGGACTGCATATTGTGCTTAAGCTACAATATTTCTTTTATCAAGGCATAGCTACTCAACTTGTACTTTTTTCCTTTATTAATTTTTACAAAGCCATTAGAATTTATACGGTCAAAATTCACAACTATAAGCTTTATAAGTGATAATTCATATCTTAATTTTGGTGTTAAGGTGTTTATTCCGGTGATGCTGCAGGTGTCTGCTCTCTTTGTAGAGTCCTCCTTCAAGGTGTTTGAAGAAACCTTGAAAAATGGTGGAATAATCAAAGTATTATGTGTACCCTCAGGAACTAAAAAGTATTCAAACACAAATCTTAAAAAAGGTAATATTTACCAGGAAGCAATCATAGCTGGAGCAAAGGGTTTGCCTTTTCTTAAGATCTTGGATGATGGTAAGGAGATATAATTTTCTCATAGTAAGGTCAATGATATTATAGTTTCAGTATTTTACTCGAAGATGTGTTGATTTCCATAGGGAAGGTTGAGGGGATGGTACCTGCACTAACTTCAAGTTTGGATCTGACAACTAAAGAAGAGTTGCTGAGGCAATGCTCTGCAGGACCCGGAGACCTTTTATTGTTTGCAGTGGGTCATCACGGATCAGTCAATAAAACTTTGGATCGTCTTAGGATGTTTGTTGCAAATGACTTGGGCTTGATTGACCATGTATGTTTTTTCTGTCTTGGTCGTTGAATTTATTTGTGTATTATGCCATTCTCTGTGACATATTCTTGTTTTTTGTTTCTGATGTTTAGTCCAAGCATTCAATCCTATGGGTGACTGATTTCCCAATGTTTGAGTGGAATGACACGGAGCAGAGACTTGAGGTTTGCCTTAGAATCTAGTTTACTTCCTCTTCTGATTAAGTAAATTATAAATATTATCTCTCATATGTTTTTTTTTATCATATATGCAAATATACAGCAAGTTTTCAGGCTTATTTGGATGAACTTGTTTTGTATCTTTTTCAAATAATGTTCTTCAGTTTCTCTTGCAATGATTATAAAAAAAGGGACAAGGCTCAAAATACTCCTAATGTTGGCAGATAAATTGAATTTTACGCCTGGCGTACAGAATGGGTCAAGTAAGGGATCAATTGTTGCCAAGCAGGATCTATTATGCGCTTCACTAACAGATTCCTATTAAAATAAAATCGTAGCAACTAGAATTTGTAACAAGTTGTGGGGGGATTTGAGGATCAATAGTTATTGTGGGTTCACAATTACCAATATTATAGTGAAGGGCATAATTGGCCTTATTCGGTAATAATGGCCGCCCCTCAATTGATCCTTTCTGTACGTTGGTGGTAACGTTCAACTTTTCTACTAACATTGGGGGTTTTCTTGACCCTCGTCCCTTAAATTTTTTTTTATCGATTAAGACATCAAGTCACGTTTTCTGTCACTTAGTAAGTCATGTTTATTATATTATTTGTTGTCATCAGAAGAAATCTTTGCTCATAATACTCTAGAAGACATTTTTTTTTGTATGCCATGTGAAACGTTATTTTTATTGCAGGCCCTGCATCATCCATTTACAGCCCCACATCCTGAAGACATTGACGACCTTTCCTCTGCTAGAGCGCTTGCTTATGATATGGTTTACAATGGGGTTGAGGTAATTTCCCATGTCTTTTTATTACCTTAGGATTGAAGCTTTTGCTGTTTGTAACAATTTTTTTTTCCTTCTGGTCTTATGGTTAGATTGGTGGAGGAAGTTTGAGAATTTATAAACGCGAAGTCCAACAGAAGGTTTTGGAAATTATTGGTATTTCTCCTGAGCAGGTGAGATTTGAGAAATTAAGAATGATAGAAATCATTTAATGATGGAACACTTAGCACGATTGCCTTAACGTGAGACTTTCTTCTGGTTGGCAGGCTGAAGAGAAGTTTGGATATCTTTTGGAGGCTTTAGACATGGGTGCTCCTCCACATGGTATGACACTATTTACACAGCTTCTCTGCAGTTTCTCAATTGTTATAATTTCAAACGTCCGGAACTTATTTTCAGTGAGTTTGATATCATTCTTGGTCATTATAGGGGGAATTGCGTTCGGGTTGGATAGACTGGTGATGTTGTTGGCGAATGCTAATTCCATAAAGGATGTGATAGCTTTTCCCAAGACAACAACAGCGCAATGTGCGCTTACTCATGCACCATCTGAAGTAGATCCCCAACAGTTGGAAGATCTAAGTCTTAAACTCCAATAGGTGGATGGTTTCTCAATAAACAATCTAATCCCATCGAGCATCGGTGAGTGGCTCAGTCCAATTTTTGGTTTCGCAAGGGATTACGCAAAAGGATATATTACAATCGGACTTCTTTTAGGATATTTTTCATCATAAAAGTTGTGCAAGAAAGCCTGCATCTCAGTAAATCATATCACTGTTTGAAAGTAGATTATTTCTCTGATTTTATATGTATGGTGCATTCTGTTGAAACTTGGACTGCCAACTATACATTCCTTGTTTAATTAAAACATTCACTAATTGGGACCAGATTAATAGAAAAGGTCAGATTCTTTTTCTTGATTATTTCTGTTTAAATTCAGCCTTTGCTTGTTTCCGGTAAGCCAGTTTGGCCGGTGAACTGATCTTATAGGTTTATGTTTTATTTGAGCATCAATAGACTCACAATGGTCATGTAATACAAAACTCAGTACATTCTAGGCTGCTCAAATTACAAAAGATAATAAAATAAATTGCAGAAGTAAACTTCAAATCGATGTTAATGCTCTATGAGCTTGTCATCTGTTCTTTACGGTCTAATGAACCACCAGATAAGAAGGTTGAATGATCAAACCTCATAGCTCTAAGAGAGGTCTCATCCTGTCTGGGACTGCTCATTGAAATTCAAATTGCATCGTTTGTTGCTAACTTGCAAATCGCATTTACTTTTCGCTAACTTGCGAGACAAGTTTGTAGTCTCCGTTGTCTGTTGGTTTCAATATGACATTTTCCCCTTTTTCTTAGAAATCTCAACATATGATATCCGATTCACTGACTTGTATAACCAATTTATGGTACTGCATTATTCATATATTTATTTGTTTTAGACGAAAACTTTGTACGGTTGGTCACTGAAAACAACTTTCTTGTTTTTTCAAATAAAAAGATGTTTAAGAATCTTTTCTAGCTGATAGTGCATTCTTTCATTTTGGTGGATCATGTTATCCTTGTTCCCTCATCGTCCGTATATTTGATCCAAAAGTATTATTCTTGGCGGATCATGTTATCATAATTTATTATCTTCGTCATATTATTCTTCTACTGTTGCGTGCATTTATTATAATAAACATGTAGATGCACAACAAAAACTACTATATCTATCCTTTTTATTATTCAAGTTATCACGTGACAGATTGGTATTTTGGTTCGATTATTGTTCAGCGTACTTTTTTTTTCGGGTTTGTATCACTCGATGTTATATAAGCCCAAAAAGCACTTTTAAGCCCAAACACAACCAAAAACCCGAATGATTATATCCAGGAAAACCGAGAGAATGCAACCAGAACTCCGACTTCTTTTCTTCCGTTTAACCGCCGACGACCTCCTTACAATCAGTCTCGCTCACTAGTCCGACGCGGTTCCTGGCGGCGCGTGGCTTTTCATTCCCTTCAGGTCGGCATTTATACTCCAACATCGCATTCTGATTTTTGTTTTTGAAGTTTTTTCTTTATAATTATAATTTATATAATTAAAAATACGAAAACGAATAGTCACCAACTAGTCATAAATTAGTTTAGGCGACGCTCACCGAACAACTAC
Organism: Euphorbia peplus; assembly: GCA_028411795.1. NCBI lineage: Eukaryota > Viridiplantae > Streptophyta > Magnoliopsida > Malpighiales > Euphorbiaceae > Euphorbia > Euphorbia peplus. Next base: position 16,606,670 of record CP110837.1, on the reverse strand, counting down.
CGAATACCGATTTTTACTACACTCGTCATTAGTAATTCAATCTATGAGCTGAAAGATCAAAAACACTCGTTAAGATTAGATGTTACAGTTGTTTGACTTGTATGATCTTTACTTGGAATTGAGTAAATGAGCTTACCATTATTAATGTTTTTTTCTAGGATGAGTGAATGAGCTTCAGTGACTGACAATGTTGTTCGGGAATGTCAGAAAATCTGTCAACTTGTTTGAGAAGATCGTGCATAATGCAACTTTGCACAGAAGGTTTAATGCAGACCATTTAAAGCATCCTACTGCTTTGTATTGTTCTACTGGGTCATCTTACACAGAGCTTCCTCAGAAGCTTAAGAAATCTGAGAGAAAGCCGTGGATTACTAGTGTTAATGAACTCAAGCGTAAAGCTAGAGTTAACAAGAAAGATTGGGAATTGGGGCGTGAAAGGATTATGCAGCCACCCGATAATGGACTATTGGTGAAGACATTAGTTCCAGTTGCTCATGAAGTTCATGCTGCTAGAGCTGAAGTTATCTCATGTGTTTCAATGGTTGCTAAGACCATTGCCGTCTACTCATGCAGGTGTGAAAAAACTCTGAACTGGTAACCCTGATTATGTGGCTAATTGAATTTATTCCCTTTGTTTTATCTAATTTGTTACCAATCATGGTGATCATTCAAGATTCAACCATCTATTAAATGCACGATGGGATTTATTATACGAAAAATTGAAGCACTCAGCTCAGTCTAATACGTGTCTATAATTGACATTGTGTCTCTATTTTATTTTTCTTTTATAAAGTAGATATATTGATGTTACTGTGCATAACGTCCTACTTTCCATGCAGTGTATGTGGAGAAGTTCATATTGGTGATCCACCACATAAGATCAAATCGTGCAATATGATTGGTAGCTTGGCAAGCAAAGAGCACAGTTGGAAAATAGGGGGCATGGAACATATTTTGCCTCTTGTTGAATCTTTTCATTTATATGATAGGATTGGAAGAACTGTTTCTCATAATGAGCAACTTCAAGTAGATCGAATCCCAGCCATTTTGGAACTGTGTATCCAAGGGGGTGTCGACATGCCGGAGTATCCAACTAGGAGAAGATCATTCCCTGCCTACAATGTTGCTGGTAAGATTATAGATTTTGAGCGTAGGTTCCCGAAAGATGAAGCTCCACCTGGAACCGGCATAAACACTGGTGGGTTTTGGGAGCAGAGAGAGAAGTTGAGGGAGAACAAGGAGCCTGTAGACTCCCATTCTCAGGATATAAAAGGTCGTATTTCCATTTTCATTTGATTAAAAATTAATCCTTGAAATCGGATACGAATTTGCTTCTCTGTCTAGGTACATGAGAAATTGTTCAACATGTAAGTCTAAATGATGATAGCTATGCAGGTGTTGCTATTCAAGGCATGGAAGCATGGAGGACAATGTGTTCAGGAGCAAGAGAACTTATGAAAAAATATGCTGTACATACTTGTGGATATTGCCCAGAGATTCAAGTAGGGCCCAGGGGTCACAAGGTACGGAATTGCCAAGCTTATAAGCATCAGATGAGGGATGGACAACATGCATGGCAGGAAGCTACTATTGATGATTTAGTACCTATAGTATATGTATGGCATGTGAAAGATCGGAAGAGTGGTGAACCACTAGTAAATGGTTTGAAGAAGTACTATGGTATGGTGCCTGCAGTGGTGGAGCTTTTTGCACAGGCTGGTGCAAAAGTAGGTCAAGAATATGCTGGTTTAATGAGGGAAGATATCGTTGTGCCTGCACTGGATGAAGAGAAGTGGGTTGTCTGAATTTGAAATAATGAAGTTCTGGGAAATTATGAGGTTCTTTTTTTACTATAAAAATTGTTAAGAACAAGGTCATTACCCACTGGAGCTGGATGCATTCTCGCTAGACTTGGATTCTGGCGTATGGGTGGGAGAGATAGGACATACATCATATCTTATGGTTTTGTTATGCCGCACAGGGTGTTTTGTTGCTTTCTACGGACAGTTGCCATGTTTTTGTTGGATTTGAAGGAAATCCAGGCTTGTGCAGCAATTATTTGAGCAATATCCGTCCTTGCTCCATGAAAACCAAGAATTTGAGTCGCCTTCGAGTATACTATCTTGTTTTGCTTCTGTATTACTAGCCTTCATCTTTTGTGCTATTATTTAATACTTAGGAAGTTGAGATCGAACAATCACGATCATCCGTTGAAAGGAAGTTCATGGGATATGAAGTCTTTCAGAGTCGAAATGACGTAATTGATGCTATTCAATCCGAGAATTTGATCGGCAGAGGAGGATCTGGAAACGTATACAAAGTAGCTCTTGGTACGGGAAATGATGCAGCGGTCAAACAGATTTTTACATCGTATCTGAGTGATCAGAAAACGTGTCATAGCAGCTCAGCCATATTGACTAAACGGAATGTCCGGTCAGCAGAATTTGATGCAGAAGTATAGCTACCTTGAGTGCTGTTAGGCATATGAGTGTGGTGAAGCTGTATTGTAGTATTACGAAGCAATCTACTCGTTTACGAGTATCTCCCGAACGGGAGCTCGTGGGGTCAGTTACATTCTTGTAACAAGATTATGATGGGGTGGGAATTGAGGTATTCAATTGCATTAGGAGCTGCAAAAGGACTCGAATACTTGCATCATGGGTTTGATAAACCAGTGATTCATCGAGATGTGAAGTTGAGCAATGTCCTGCTAGACGAGGAATGAAGACGTTGAGTTGCTGGTTTTGGATTAGCTAAGATTGTTCAGACAGGTGGTGGAGGAGATTGGAGTCATTACATGGCGGGAACTCACTGATATATGCCTCTGGGTAAATTTTTCTGTGCTAATATCATTTCTTTTTTATTCGTCTGGTTCTTTCATATATGCAGAATATGCATATACATGCAAGGTAACGGAGAAGAGCGATGTGTACAGTTTCAGAGTAGTTCTGATGGAGTTAGTGACTAGGAAAAGGGCGGTTGAAGCTGAATTTGGGGAAAATAAGGATATTGTTATTGGGTTTGCAGCAAAATCACTAGCAAAGAAAGCGCACTTGATATAGTGGACCCGGACACATCAGAGAACCTGAAGGAGGATGCTATTCAAGTTTTGCGAATCGCGGTTCACTGCACTGCAAGAATGCTGGTTCTAAGACCAACAGTGAGGATGGTAGTAAACATGCTGGAAGATTCCGAACCTCTTAAACTTTCCGACATTATTGTTGTTAGAAAAGGAGAAACTTGTGTTGGTGAAAAATTAAAAGGGTAGCGACATGTTTAATCTCAGAAATCGGCACTTGCTATCTGAAAAATAAAGTTAATGAGCATGTAATTTTGTTTAGGATTTTGATGTTAGATTTAGGAAAGGAAACCTCAAGTATCAAAGAACATTCATCACTGTATTATAAAGTTCTAACGTAAGAGTCACGGAATAATTTTTGCCACGTAAACGTAATATATTTTCTTATGATCTTAATCAAAGAATAAATGAATAAAAAATGAACAATTTTCTGAAGCTAATTATACAAAATATACTCTTGATAGTCTATTCGGACTGCAGAACTGATGTAGGCTTCGTTTCTTGAAACAACTGAGAAAAGATGTGGGATATGTAACCCTGTTTATAGGAAAGAGCAGTTGTGCAACTCCTTCTTCCCTCATGATAGGAAATATAATTCTTGATGCATCCTGGAGAATGAATAGTTGCATATAAGCTAAAGTAAATTGGAAGATAGAAATTAGAAGAGAATCGCCGGAGATGCATACCAAAATCAGTTTAACTCCGTTCCAGATGCTTTTAAGTGAAGGAACGGGAAGTACTAGACGGGCAACTCCATAGATTGCTACAGTGAAGAAATGGAGGACGAGGTTTCAGTCCAGAAGTAGAGAAATTGGTCCGCTAGAAAATGGACCACCAAGGCTCAAATAGTCAAAACATGCTTCACGCATTTCGTTTCTTGCTGAATCAGACGATGCAGAGAAAACCTTGTAAAGAGCACCTGCTAATGTATTATGGTCGATGCCATTGGCTGCACAAATACAAGAAACAATTCTGAGTTATTCATAGTTAATTGCTTGTAATGGCTAAACAGAAGTATGTATAAATTGTGTTAAGTTGCCTTTCGAAGAGTATTAAAGGATTGAAGGTATTTGCAAAGGGTAGAGGGATTATTTAGGTTGCGTAATGGCCTAAGTAGGTCTCGTAACAGAACTATATCAGAAAGAGCAACATTCATTCCTCCTCCGGTTAATGGATATCTCGTGTAAGTGCGTCTCCTAACAGCAATGCTCCGGGACTTGGGTAAGGAGAAGTGGGCATACTTCTATTTGGCATTGTTCTAACGTTTCCTTTCTTAATCGCTGCTATGAAAGCATTGTGTAGCTCAGAGGGAAGCTGAAATCAATGAAAACCATAAGTCAAATGGACTTCTTTCATTTTAGAATGCAATAATCTGAAAACTTCAGATAAGATATCAAGCAAATTTAAAACATATACCTGCTGTGCCACCTTGCTTTTCAGATATTGAGCTAAATCGCCATTAGAAGCGAATGGTATTTTTTTGCCTGGTATATCAACTAAACAGGGAACCTGGGTGCTACTAATAGGATAGCACAAGAGGGGTGATGGATCTACTAGAATTACATGTGATTTGCATATGGTAGCTCGCACTTTTCTAGCACCAGTGCGACGTAGCAAGAGGGGATATCAACCTGTAGAGTTTCTCACAAGCGTCGTAGCTTTTGTTAACATCAAGAATGACAAGCAAATAAATTTCACTTTAAGAATGCATACTGAATTACCTTAGGATTGCAGAGAGAGCGACGCAAGTTTGAGAAACAACCATCACATACTACTGTGAGCGGAGCATAAGTTGTCGTCTCCTCACCATCTATTGTCTTGGAAGATCCAGAATCTCACTTCATATATGTGTGCAAAAAGATGGTTGAAACAACTGAGCTTGATAAGATACCAAAGTACCCAATGATAGATCATGAATAGTAGGACTACTTCAATGAGGCACTAAGGTAGTTTTACCTTGTACAAGCTCCGACGTTCACCATATTTATTTGTATGATTGCTGTTGCTTGTGCCATAAGGACTAGTTATGATGAACTTTAGCATTTCTTACTAAAGAAGGATTAGTTGCTGTTATTTCTCCAAGATATTGGGTTACAATCTGGATATCAAAACGGACGATGAATAAGCACTAATTCTGCTCCTCAAGAGTTGTTGAAATAAGCTCTTGGAACTGTGGCATGTTCTGTACCATTAGAATTAGCTACTTTAACAATTTTGTTAAGTTCGAAAACGTACAAGTTGTATACTTTCATTGTATTCATGTATCTGAAACTTAGTTTTGTGCCACACATATGAGCAATCTCAGTTGTTGCATTCATCTTCTTTTCTTTGTTTCAGATTTCTTTAGTGGCAGCTTGAACATATCTCTTGATCTATAGCTCCTTTCAACAAGTGGCATTTTCCAGGGTCATTGAACTTGCTCTGAAGATGAACCAAATCATTATTACTGGTGGTGGGGCTAAACTTGTTCTCGGTTGTGGGTGCTGGCCGTTGATTTGACTGAGTCTCGACGCCACATGGGAATTTAGCATAGCCAAAATTTAACCACGTGACACAAATCTCTAGCCACCGAATTTTGGCATTCACGCACAGATGATGCAAATGTGGCTAAAAAACGAGAGCCTTTGGACTAACCCATTTTTAATTCACCCATTCAATTTTAGCCGTTAAATAATTGCCATCTAAAAAAGCCCAATCGGTCTCCAGATCGGGCTCTGCTTATGGCTCATACGCGATTTCGTCTTGCCGGGCCATGACCGATTTGCGCTCAAGAATGTCTGTGTCAAGAAGTAAAAAAAAATGACATTTTTGGAAATTAGGAGCTTGTGTTTAACAACACATTTTAGAAAATAAAAAAAGATAGTCTGCTCCAAAGCAGTCCAGCCAGGCAGAAAAAAGCACATAAGAAGAAAGGGGTGAGTTATGGAAAAACCCACACCTATACACATTTTCAATAGTAACTTTACCATATTCCTCAAAAGAAAAAATAGTAACTTTACCATAAATACTCAAAGTCATTGATCCATCCAGTCATAAATTTGGAATCCCCAAGTAATACATTGGAGACCATTTATGGCAAATATTAGTTACATGATTTATTTTTTTCCTCCAAAACAAGAAAAAAGGGCTTAAATTTCAATTTTGCCACTACCCTACTCTAGAATCTATATATGGCAGTTCCCTGTACCAAATCGTAGCAATTGAACTACTAATACTAAATGTAGCAAGTATACAACCTAACCACAAAGATATAAATATCAATATTTATTTCCTCATGTGGGTCCCTAGTTAGACCTTGTATAGTATATACTACTAATATCTAGCTTCTAAATTTGGCAATATCTTTCCTATTATGAAAAAACTGATTTAGCAAAATTATGGCAAAGATAGGGCACAGCAAGCAACATATTGCTATTAAACTCTTGTCTAAAATCGGCAACTTTTTTGAACTATATGTAGTAACTACTAATTTCATAAGAAAAGCAATGTTTTTGACCCAAAAACAATAACCACTTTAAAAGCAATAGATATTATTATTACCCATTAAGCTTCTAAATTTGTTACGCAAAAATAGAAAAAATTGGGTAAAATAGAAAGAAAAAAAAAGCTATGAATTCTGAAATAGAAAGCAAATTAGTAAAGAAATGGATGCTTTTACCTCTAGACTAAAAACAATAACCGTCCAAAAGGATGAAAAGTTTAGAGTAAATAAGGGTAACTTACACTTATGATCCACCAACTTTCATCTTATTAAGATGAGATATTATAAAACTTTGCATTTTATTAGTTGGACGACTTGTTTACAATTGACCATATAAAAGAAGAAATTGTAGAATTAAAGGTGGCTTAATACATTCAGGAGGCACCAAATTTGATTAAAATAACTGCTTAACTGCTTGAACTTACAAAATGTTCCGATATCTCATAAGCTTGCTTTAAAAATATTATTATCCTTTTAAGTTCACGTAACAAAGTGAGAGAATTTGAAAAAATTAAAATATATATTAATTTTGTCAAATTGTAGTAGGAAATTTGTAATAAAAAGAAGTCTCATCCATAGAGTTGTAAACTATTTGCAAAATGGAATAGTTTTAGCTGTGGATACTCTCAAAAAGAAGTACTAATCTTATTCATTCATTCATTAAAACGTCATTATATTGTAATAAAATGCAAAATTAAAGGCCAAATTAGACCTGGCAAATAACACAACATAAAGCCGACACAACACGATAACACAACACAAAGCCAACCTTCTTTTTTAGTATTAGCGTTGAGCATTTTGTGACATGACACGCCAATTTTTCGTGTCATGTTTTTGTCAACTTGTAAAACATAAAACTGACAAGAAAATCATAATTACAAAATTTACCCTTGAATCATTTTTAGGGTCTGGATGATGCAATTGACAATTTATTTTTACTTGAGCTGCTCTTTTTGTAATTTGATTAAAGATTAATACTTTTATGTACTAATACTTAGAAGTCGTGTTTTCCGTGTCAAAATCAGGTTGTGTTCATATTTGAATTTTTGACACGAAAATAGTTGTTATGCATTATTCGGATTATTAACACTAACCAGAAATTTGACACGACATGAACAAGAAAATCAGGTTTGATAGATGAAAATGTGAAAAAGGAAGGTTGGTGAATGTAAATGTGAAGGTAAATGATGGGGGAGGAGAGTAAATAAAAAAGGAAGAGGGAGAAAAAGACAAAGGAGGAGGCAGAAAAAGGATGAAAAAAGAGGAAAGGGAAGTCCAGTCCAAATATGGGAAAAGAATCATGCATTTGCATTGCATTGCTAATTACTCTCTTCTGTATACATACAATACACTACAGAGCCATGCAAGCTTGCCGTTTCCATCTTCTCTATCCATCTCTCGCCATTTGTAATAATTTCTATTCTCTCTCTCTCTCTCACATACTACATTACATTAATATAACGCTTCTTTCTTTCTCTCTCTCCCTTAAAACCCAACCCCCTCTTCTTTTATCTTTTCTCTCTCTATATTTAGAGCAACCCCAAATAAAGCCCTCCTTCTTCTTCTTCCTTCTCCTTAATGTTGATAAAAAAGGGTCTTCATTTTTGTTCAAAAGCTTGAAAATTGATTGATTATTTTCAAAAGGGTGTTCATTTTTGTTGAAATTAATAAATGGGTAGAGGTAAGATTGAGATAAAAAGAATTGAAAATGCAAATAGCAGGCAAGTCACCTTCTCTAAAAGAAGAGCAGGATTGCTTAAAAAGGCTCAAGAACTTGCCATTCTTTGTGATTCTGAGGTTGCTGTCATTATCTTCTCCAATACTGGCAAGCTCTTTGAGTTCTCCAGTTCTGGGTAATCATTTTTTTTTTTTTTTCTTTTTCTTCATTGCATGTATGTATCTGGGGTTTTCCTTTTTTTTTTTTTTTTGTTATTTTGGAACATCATTGCATGTGCTTTTTCTTTATTTGTTTGTTTGAGTATATCCGGATGGATGAGCTGTTTTTTAGCTGCTTCTTCATTTTTTTATTTATTTATTAAATACTTCTTCTAATTTATTCATTTGTTGATCATTATTATTACTGTTCTTTTTTTATTTTCATCTCTTTTTTATATATACATATATTTTTTTTATGATTTCTATGGGTCAATTTCATTTCAACTTCATTGGGTACTTTATTGAATGTGTTTAGGCTTAGGACTGTGAAATGTGCAATTCTGGGTATTTGCCAGCTTCTTCTTGTTCCTGATAACCATGTACATTTATCGGTATTTCTTGTTTATTATTTGCTCCATTTTGTCACTAAAAATAAAATATAATTATTTGCTCCATTTTTTCAATTTTAAGAATTTCGCTCTATGGAATTCTGCTCTCTGTTTGTACATGTTCTGTTTTTGTTTCACGTTTTCATGTATACTCATTAATTATTTTTTATTCTGTTGAGAATTTACTTAAAGACTTGATTTTGATCATCATGTTCATAACCTTAATAAGTTGGAATGTTGGTTCTAGTGGTTAAATGTCTCAAGTTCATGTCTTGCTTAATTATAACCAAAAATAGAGTGGTTGGGTTGGGAGGATATTATCCTCTGAGTATTCTTTCCAGCTTTGATTGGTAAAATCCAAGCCTAATAGCACACATATACTTTCTGGTTTGGACAAAATCCAGCATGTTGGCCGGCATGACTTTAAAACATGACTTGATATTCTGTTCATTTATGTGTACATTGCCATCCCTTAACACTACTCTTTTCTCTGGCTTTCTTACCCTGGTGTCACCCACTTCAGACCAGGTCGCTACACAAAATCATATTCAATTGGATGAAAGGATTCTTCTTGTTGGAGTTATGCTCTAAAACAGACATGTTTCATGTATTACTAGATGTGTTGTGCTATCTGAATTGGTGAGCTCGTTTCGCAGCTCATTTTGATATCAAAGGGCTTGGTACTACTTACGGGGCATTTCCTCCATCAATGACGAGAACCTTGAGCTCTTTTTAAGATATAGAGTTATGCATAAATGTCCTTTATTATTATTTTTTTATAATTTTTTCGTGTTGTTGCAGGATGAAGAAAACACTTGCAAGATACAACAAGTGCCTAGATTCCCCAGAGCCTGCTAGAATAGAATACCAGCCAGAGGTATTAATCAATTTTTAGCATTTGCACTTGCAAAAATCTCTTCACTAATTTGTATGCATCATGTCTTTTATATTATTCTTACATTTTGCTTTATGAATTGTTCATCCCCTTCCCTTTTTTTTATGTTAGTTTGATATGACGTATGATAACCTCTCTTAAGCATTAAAGAAATTTTTCTAAGAGAAATTTTGAGCTAGAAATACTTATGAGGCCTTTAGTGTATCAGTTCTTGTTTCGTTTTCGGTGATGAAATTTTGCATGGTAAAACGCCATCATGCTTAGTTAGTTTCATGTGTCAATTTGTGTTTTCAGCTGAACCATTTTTCTTCAGAAACAGGAATCAAAGGAGGTGGATATTCTAAAAGAGGAAATTTCAAAGCTCCGAGAGAAACAGTCGTAAGTGTTCTTCGAGTCTTTTGTTGCATTTTTGCAATCAGACCTCTCATTCTTTTCTGCAATACATGTTCTGTTTTTATAGGCGGCTTTTGGGCAAGGACCTGAACGGGTTGAGCTTGAAAGAGCTACAACATCTAGAGCAACAACTAAGTGAAGGATTATTGTGTGTAAAAGAGAAAAAGGTAGTTGAATTCATTTTATTGAATAGATTCTTTTATCTTCTCCAGTCATAAAAGTACGAAAATGTGATGTGTTGTTAGGTAGTTTTTCCTTCGAGTTAATATGTGTTTTTAATTATCCTTGCAGGAGCAATTACTCGTAGAACAACTTGAGCACTCAAGAGCACAGGTAACTGAATTCTATTTGTTGCACTTCTCTGTTGAGTTTGTTTTTGAGGCGAGATGAATAGATTTTGATTAGATATTAATATGATTTTGAGTAAACACATAAGCTTTAGGCCCTGATACTTCAACAAAGTTTTTTCTTTTTCCTAATTTTCTTTTCTGATTATTCAATGTATTGTTACAGGAACAACGTGCTATGCTGGAGAATGAAACTTTGCGCAAACAAGTGAGTAATCCATTTTATGATTCAGATGCAAAACTGCTAACATTTCTTTGAGCAATGTATAATGTATCGTAATACAATCCTTTTTATAAAGGTCGAGGAGCTTCGAGGTTTCCTTCCATCAAGTGATCACTCAGTCCCATCTTATCTTGAGTACTATTCTATAGACAGGAAGCATTCTGTCTTGAACAATGGCTCTGCAAGTCCCGACGTAGCTTGCAATTGCTCACTGGAGAAAGGAGACGATTCAGACACTACATTGCATTTAGGGTATGCTCTTCATATCTTTCTCTGATACCAAATACTTTATATCACTAATATCGGCAAAATGATATTCTTAACGGGCAGCGCGTGTGATGTACTCTTGACAACTAGGGCTGCATTTCAGAAATGTTTAAAATACATGTTAGAGTTTAGGGGTTAAATAGAGAAATTTTGAAATTTCTATATTTAACTCGAGTTTATCAGTTTATCTAAAGATTTGAGATTGTTGCTAAAATGAATGTATGGTCTTTGCTGCCCAGGTTACCAACAGAGGCATATCGGAAGAGGAAGGCACCGGAGGGAGAAAGTCATTCGAATGATTCCGAGAGCCAACTAGTGTTGGTCTGAGCGTTCCCTTTACTCTCAAGTAGAAACAGAAGTGAATGGTAGAGTTGGTTTAGGAGTTAATGAAGGTGTGGAATTAGCTTAAGTTAAAGAGAATCAGCAATAGAAGTATCTAGATGTTTCAAATTTAAGCAGAGATGGGGACAAGTTTTTTAGTTAGTTTACCCATGTTTAAACAATGTTTTTCTTTTCTCCTGCTAGTGCTTGTATCAGAGTAGCTGAATATTGTCCTTGAGAGACCAAAAACAGAACAACAAAAATGAGAAAAAAGCAGAACGAAATGGATCAGGCGTTTTTCCAGCTTCTTTAGTGCTTCTCTCTTTTGTTCTCTTCTTCAAAGTTCTCATTTAGGCCCCGTTCATTTAAGCTGTAAACTTCAGTTCAGTAAATTCACATTCAATTCAACAAAATTTCAGTTTAGTTCAGTCAGAACATTGCTTCTCCACTCCAAATGGTAGAATAGATGTTATTTGCAACTATGCTCACTAAATTAGATTTTCCGTCGGTGTATAATATCACTAAAAACAACTATGTAATGAAAAACCAAACAAAAGATGAGTAATGTACATATATGATTTCCAAATATTTGCAACTTTTACAAATGATCTTACAATTTCAATACACTAAATTAAAGATTCTATTTATCTACAGAGAAATTACACAAAAAATATCTATATTGTTTGTTATTTCATAAACCGAATACTATTGAGCAATTCATTTCTCGCAGCTAGTACTTGTGAGAAAACCCGATCCACTTCCTTTCCTATATCATTCAACTGCTTTTCGAATTCCCCCAATTTCCTCTCGACCGCCTTTCCGCCAGATGATAACTCTTTGAACTCTTTAACCTCCTCCAAAAAACACCCTTTCTTGCTCACAATTTCAGCAACCCTTTTATCCAAATTGATCAAAGCAGGATTTGATAGTTCCTGTTTCGATGTTGTGTAAACTTGTTCATCCCCGGATAAAACAGCCAATACAACTCTGCATACCCAAAATCCTAGGCTTCTTAATTCGTTTAACGCTTCAAGGATCACCGATTCCTTATCTGATGAGAAACATATTAGTTTATTTTGTTTCCAACCAATCTCCTTCCTTGGAGAACAAGTAAACGCAATCGCCTTGATTTTCTCAGCCGCGAAGGAAGGTGAAGTATGAAGGAGGCTCAAAGCGTGCAGCAGAGAGAGGCGAGCGTGAGCAAGGTGAGATATCGAAGCGCTAATAGAATTGAAATGATCTAACAATTCTAAACTGTAGTTGAGATAGTCTTCCATTGAGTTTGTCAAAGGGTAATCAATGTCCACAACTAGCTTGGCGAAAGCCTTGTTGGCGTGGGGTAGAAGGCGAAAACATTGATGTATCCATGACATTTCAAACCCGGGTTTGAGACTGCATAACAATTGGTTTATGGAAACTGAAAGATGTGATCGAAAGGCCTCGAGGGAAGCCGGTAAGGCATCGGGGTTATGGTGGTGGTGATGATTCTCTATTTTGGAGTAGAATTTGGTGAACCTATGAACAGAGAGTACCATTTGGTTGGTTGGTTTGTTTGTGATGAATAAAAACGGCAGTGGTTGGGGTTTTATACAAGTTTGAAAATTTGGCAAGTAGTTTGATAGAATGAATAAAAAATGTATTAAAAAAGAAAAAGGAAGTCAAAAGATATTATCTTTTTTTTGGTAGTTTGGTGATGGTCAAAAGATATTATCTAGAAAAGAAGAGATTGCTTGGATAGTTAGGTTGGAAATGAACACGTTATGTTAATAATGTAGGATGTAGGATAGATAGAATATATTATACATTATTATTAATGAAAGCGAGAAAGAGAGAGAGAGAGACAGTGGGCGAGTTTAGCCACACGTTTTGGCACACCAATTTGTCCACTTGGGTTGTTCGAAAACGATATATCTGGGAAACAGATGGGACTATATGCTTTAGGGTTGGTTTTCCCCAAAATAGAACAACATACAATTATTTCAGAAAAGTAATCACTATTTCTATAACCAACACCAAACAAATGGTGTTAAATCATATGAACCAAATCCAACATGTTTCTACAGATTATATCAGATTAACGTACCCTTAATTTCTGAGCGTGGATTTCGGAGATTTTTGAAACGAACCGAATATTCCGAGAAAAAATAATCCAAAATTGTATTGAACTGTTGACTTTTACTTTAAGATTAGACGGAATTGTACCGTTGACTTTTATAGATACAATTCTGGAGATTTTCAGTTATCTAAAATTACTGAGTAAATGTGACAGAGATTCTAGAACCGGACTGAATACTCGAATAAAAAGATCCAGAACCGGATTGAACCGTTCACTTTTGTCTAAGAACTGAACAGTATTGTACGTTGACTTTTACCAATACAATCTTGGAAATTTTTAAATACCCGAATTGAAAGATCCATACTCACCCACCCCTAATTTGGGTTATGGTGTAATTTTGTAGGTGCCAATTTAAATCATCTATAATTAGATTTTAATTAATTATAATTAATCCTTATATAATCCAATTTTATGAGTAAATGTATCAAAATGACCTTGAGGTTTTAGGAAAAATATCTAACACCTGACGAACTAAGCTGAGCTATCTGACGGCTCACAAGCTTTGAACTTCATGTAAAACATAGAACTGGTTAGGCTCGAAGCTGCTGATCGACGACCCATCTCCGATGCCTAAGTCAATAAACGTTATAAAAAGAAAGGGGAATTGAAAGAAGTAAGAAAATTAAGTTGTGATTTAATGTGTAACATAACATCGTATGATCATCACCGTATACAGGGGATGAGGAGGGATCAGGTGCGACAACCTCTTCCAGTGTGACAATGAGTTTATAGTGTAACAATGACATTTTTGTTCAAAAAAATTTTGCAGTGACAATATCGTAAATAAGTCAAAATTATCTACGATTTCTTCATCCTCTCCTCTCCTCTCCTCTCTTGTCACACTCATTCTTACTGAAGTCATCATTTCAGATAAAGACTTAAGTCCTATTGCTAAAATCCATCCTTTAATTCACAACCACAATGCCATCTATAGATTTCCTCCATTTTCCCATCAAATCGTTTCCATTTCATATAAGACTTCATTAGTCTCTATGAATGAATCCCTTTCATTCATTCAAGCACTGTCCATAATTATGTAAGATTGCAATAAATCTCTCCGTTTTTTTTCATATTTGTCCATCGACAATTCCTCATAGATAAGTTTTAGTCGATGTTTTAATAAAAACTACTCGTATGATATTAACTTGCGATGCTCACCTAGTCAATGATTGACCAAATACAATTTGGTCAATCACCATTATTTCAAAATTTAAAGGTGGAGAACAAATTGTATTTGGTCAATCATTGGCTAGGTGAGCACAACTAAATAACACGTCTCTATTATTTCTGGAATTTCTGCATATGTATTGTTTATAGGGCTGTAAATGAGTCGAGCTGCTCATTAGCGGCTCGGCGTTCGACTCGATGAAAGCTCGGCTCGGCTCGGTTCGATATGTAAACGAGCTGAGCTTGAACACGATTTTCAGGCTCGACTTGTAAACGAGCCGAGCTTGAGCAAGTCAAAGCTCGGCTCGATAACTTGCGAACAAGCTCGTCTATAGGCTCGTGAACAAGTTCATGAACATACTCGATAAAAGCTCGTTAAAGAGCTCGGTTATAATTTTTAATATTTAAAAATTAATACTACATACTATATATATATGTATAATACATGATATGTTTTTTTTAAAAATATAATACATATGAAATTAAGTAATGTGTAAAAGAAACAAAAAATAACAAAAAATATATTTTTCTGGATCCATTATTGGACCTACATATGAATGGGCTCATAATTGCATTCATAAAGTTAAAGTAATCCAAGGCCCATTTGAAGTCCAACTACAAAGTTCTTCGTGATCCATTTTGATTATACCAGAATTGATGACATTGTTGACCCATCTTTATGTTGTCGGATTAAACTTTACTTTAATTACTCAAAATCAAACAATTACCCTAAACGCAAACAATATCCTCCTTCCTCTCAATTTCAAAACAAACACAGCCAGCCCCCCTTCATCTCTGCGTTTAGCCCTCTTCTCCATCATCTGCGATTTCTCTAGCCTGCCTTTTCTCTAGCTGCGGTTTCCTTCTGTTCGAACTTTCTCTCTGCCTTTTCTCTAGTTGTGGTTTCCTTCGGTTCATCTCTGAGTTCTCTGCTGCGGTTTTCTCTAGCTGCGAACACCGAAATGAGCAAGCTCGTGAGCAGCTCGCGAACAACCGAGCTTTTAAACGAGCCGAGCTCGAACATCATTCTGAGCTCGAGCTTTGTTTGAGCTCGTTAAGAATTTGCCAAGCCGAGCTTAAGCAGGCGAAAGCTCGGCTCGTTTACGGCCCTAATTGTTTAATTGGATGAGTGCTGCATCAAGAGTATAGCATAATTTATTTTATGATAGTTATTTCTTTAAGATAAAAGTTATGTGAAATTGTTACATGAGATCCTCAAACCACAGGGCATAAGAAAAGGATCAATTTCCTATTTAACTACACCTTACTTAATTATTGAAGCATCAATTTTCTACTCTAACTCATGGTAATTACAATTGATGAGAAATTTTGAGAAAAATAATTTAAACCATTTATTGATTATGAATAAGATTGTTATTTTTTTTTATTAAATTCAGTAAAATTAATTTCAGTTCAATAAATTCAATAGAGATTGAGTAAATTCAATTCAATAAAAAAGAATAGATATTAAATTTTAAGTTTTTTATTTGAATTAATATATATTTTCTAACTAACACATAGGATTCAAAATTTGTCATTTGCAACCATGAAGATAAAATTGGTTGTCGAACTTAAAATTTATTTTACTATTGTCTAATCAATATGACACTACAATAATTTTTAATATTGTTTATCTATATATTAATTTTAAACATATTTATTATTTAATGTTATACCATGTGTAGCATGGTAGAAAAACTAGTTTTCCTCTAAAAGAGTCGTGAGAAAGTTAAGTTTAACCCGTAAAAATATAGGTACAAAATGTGTAATTTTCTTAGAAAAAAAAATTGTATTCTACATTAAAGTGAATAAGATTTCATATTGTATTATTTTACAATGATATCGGATCAAGAGATAACAAATTGTAAAAATATAGGTACAAAATGTTCTTATTATTATCATACATTAAAGTGAATAAGATTGCACATTGTACACGAATACCATGTGTCTTTCTAGAGTGGATCTATCAAGTCTCGTGTATTCTGCACATATCTACATTTATACGTTACAGGTGTCTTAAATGTAAAAGTCTACACAAGAGCATTGGATTTAGACCAAAAGTGCACTAACCTAAAGCCCATGGCTACAAAAGGCCCAAACAAGCATACTTTACCATAAAAACTATAAGAATTATAGGTATATTTATGATTCCGTCTTAAAATTGGAATGGCCCGTTATGTTAAACTTAAAAGGCTTAATTCTCCTAAATCTGTTCATAAAAAACTAGAACAATGGGCCCTCTTAATTTGGTAAATGAAATAGTCTTACAATAAATCAAGGTCCTTGCACAATGATTTTGGCAAGTAAAAAATATTTTCACATCTTAAAAAAAATAAAAAAATCAGATTGAAAACTCAAACTCTCCCACTTTTTAGAAAAATTTTAGAGCGTTTCCAAAATATGATATTCCTTTAAAACTAAAAGAATTTATTTGGAGACTATTTAGGGTATAATAAACATATAATAACAATATAAAGCACAATGGTTTGGTACGAGACTATTTAAAGTACAATTACAAATATAAATTCTATTTATAATTAAGAGAGTACTATTTATAACTAAGGAATTACCATACTCACTCGGAGAGTGGTCTAGAATTTCTCCCTTTCTTGTGGATATTCTATCATTTAAAAGGGATTTTTTATTTTATTTTCCCCTCTTTATTACTACTCTTTTCTATGATTTTGTTTATTAATTTTAATGTTGATCACAAATATTTTCATTTCTGTTGATATGTGCGGGCCTCATTTATCTGTGCAAAACTGAAGTTGGTACACTAATGTGCGATTATGACCAAAGTTAGTATACCATTGATGTAACTTACCCCAATAACGGGTAAATCACATTAATGGTGTACTAACTTTGGACTTAATCACACATTAGTATATGAACTTCAATTTTGCACATTAATGTCTACCAACTCTAAAGCAATGTCTCATCAAAATATACCGCCGAAAAAACACGACGGTCAACATGTCACTTCAATAACTTTTAATCCATTCCATTAAAATAAGGGGCCACTACAACTACAATTACGTAGCTATCCTTATTCATAAGACAATTTCGAATAGGTGAGTTCCTTTTTGTTTAAGTCGTAGGTTAAAATTTAATGAAGTGGTATGTTGACCGGTGTGTTTTTTGACGGTATACTTTGATGAGACGTTATCTTAAAGTTGGTACCAACATTTATTATATTCTAATTAATGGATTTTGCATTCAATTAATCATAGAAAAAGAATAGATTAAGAACGAATTAACGTCTTATTCATATAACACAAAACTAGAGTACATAATCTAACAATACAATGTAAAAGAATACATTAAGAACGAATTAATCATTTTTTGTTTCACGAAATTGCAAATAGAGGAATGTGGTTTCATTTTTTGTAAAAGGAGGCATGTGGTTTACAAAATGAACAAGTAAATGAACTTGACTAGAGGTGTTAGTTTTTGATGACGTGTCACATTGATTTGGATGATGTGCATATTAAGTTGGATGATGTGGCATAATAATTTTTTTTTGATGACATATCATTTTGACTTGATGACATGGAGGGCTTGATGATGTGACAAATGTTGCTAGTCAATTTTCTTTATTTGTAATTTTGTAAACCACATGCATCTTTTTGCAAAAAAAGAAACCACATTCCTCTGTTTGCAAAACTTTGAAACCACAACAATTTTATTTGTATTTTTTCTGCAATGTATATATAAAAACACAATGCCCTTGGAAATAGGGCACACTAACACGTTGTCCACTAGTAATGTGTCAAGCGGGTTATGCGCTAGCTCCAAAAAAGCAAGTCTCATGGTTTGTTCTTTCATTATGATTCTCTTGTGTTTTTACATGGTTATATTGATGTTGATTGAGTTGGAAACGTATCGCAAGTAAACATTAGTTATACCATCTATCTTGGTTGTAATACAAGGCTTCCATGAAAGATCAGTTTATTGCAAGGTCCTCTATGAAGGCCTAATAGAAGACTCTAACTATCAGTGCCTTTGGAATTGAATGGCTAAAATTTTTTCTTCAAGAACTCGACCTTTATCTTCAAAGACTGCCCTTCTATTGTGTGATAATTGTCGGAAAATTATCTAACCCTAAAGCCGATTTTTCACCAGAAAAAGCAAGCATACCGAAGTTGATTTCTTTTTCTTATGTGGCCGTGTTTCCAAGAATCTCCTTCATGTTCAATATTTTCCAACTATAGTAAGTTGCAGATACCTTAACCAAGTCGTGTTCTAAGGATCAGTTTCGATACTTCTGTTCCAAGTTGAGTATTTGTGCTACCTATGCTCAACTTGAGGGAGGGTGTGATGCTTCCTAAACGTATATCATAAAACTACAGGACATGTGAATCCTATCGTACAAGTAATATCGTTCGAAAGTACGGGTCGAACCACAAGGACAAGGTTTACAGAGCCACTAGTTCTACTTGAGTCTCCAAATGTCTATACACTCAAATAGATTGTGAGAATTGTAACTCAACTAAATTAACAACTAAATTAACAACTAACGAACCGAAATAACAAAACAAAAATTCAACAACTTGGGGAAATATGGATAAGAGAACAATTTGGGACTTCAGATCCCTTGGTCTAGTTATATGCAATATTAGCGATAGTCGGGTTTATATTCTTACTATGCCGTGATGGTAATCATTCTAATTAAGTCAATAAGCATGACCTGCACCTATAAACTCTATTTACATGCACATCCAGTTCTATATTCTTTGTCAGAGAACATGTCTAAAACATTGTAAAGCATTACATGGTAATGACTAAACCCAAAGCCGTAGCTTGGATACGAAGCCGCACTTCTAATCTCTTAGCAAGGTTGATTCATGCAATTTCGGTATAGAATGTGGAAACTAGTCTCACATCTATCTATTAACCTATCTCCTTCCAGTCTCACGACATTAAGCATACATAAATCTATCGCGTATAGTAATGATCAATTAAATCTTAATATCTCTAATCATGCATATAACAGAACAACTAAGTTCACCTCCATCCCAGATTAGATGGAGGTTAGTTTATAGAAAAACTAACAAAGACAATCATGGCAATGGAAACATAAAACAACATCTTATCAATAATAATCAAGAGAGAAGGGAAGAAATACTAGCTGTCACGATTCTAGTAAAACTTCAATTGAATCCCGATTACAATCTCCAAGAAGTTGATGAAGAACAAGTTGAAGAACTCTAAACCCTAAACTAAACAAATAGGCAAAAGGCACTATTTAGCCACTGACAAATCCAAAATTTGTGCATTTGGGCACTGACCTTTTATTTGGTCACATTTGGCTATTCACCTTTGTAATTTAGTCATATTTGGCCATTGAATTGCCAATTTAGTAAAATTTCACCATTCTTTGATCAAGATTGAATGGAGATAAATATGTTAAACACTAAATTTCCTCTATTTAAAATAAGAAAATTAATTCTAACAGTAAAAATTGCAAAATAATACAAATGTATGAATGCCATTAAATGTAATGAGGCTGAGATTTCACCGAATTACAAAGGTTAGTGGTCAAATGTGACCAAATAAAAGGTTAGTGGCCAAATGCACAAATTTTGAATAGGTTAGTGGCCAAATAGTGCTTTTTGCCAAACTAATATAAAGTCTGAATAAAAGCTAAATGAATCTGATACAAAACTGAATGAAGAATGCGAACTCCATAGAAAGTAAACATAGACTCCTATTTATATTGTTTAAGGAAAAGGGATATAAAAGGATTAACTATAAACAATATCATGTGGGCCCCAAGTCTTTTTATCCATCCAAGGAGGTGTAAAAGTACTCATCTCGTCGAGACACCATGTGGTCTCGCCGAGATGAGGTCTTCAGAACATACGTTAACTTTGGACCTCATTTTGACCACATCCGAATCTCGAGAAACTCTAAAGATGAAAGTTGTTCCACTGCATTTATACAAGGCAACTTGAATCACATCAATAATATTTGGTATGAGAGAGTTATGCCCGATTTACTGAAGGTTGTCCAAGCTGTCTCCCAAAGCACGTCTCGTCGAGACAAGGATGGTGTCTCGATGAGACAATGATGGTGTCTCGATGAGACACTCTCCTAGTCTCGTTGAGATGACTCCCTACATCCCTAGCCAAGCTTTGGTTCAACTGCTAACGCCTCGAATCGAACCGAAATCAAATCGGAATCATATGAAATCACAAAACACACCAAAACAAAGGAAAAACATATAATAGAACAAAACACTAATAAATCATACACAAAGAGACACAAAATAGACACGAAACTAACCTAAAATACTACTAAAAACCCTATAAAAATGGGACGTATCTGGGTGATAGATTAATATTATGCATGTACCACTTATGTAATTATCCTCTCTAGGATTAAACTTATGTGTTGCATATAATTACTACGATAATCAAATACTAGCTACAATTGCCTTTTTTTTACAAGATAGACCTTTGCCTCTATATCCAAAGTAGCCGTAACGTAATCAAAGAGAATTTTTGAATGAAGAAAGGAATATCTCCTAGCTATGCCGTGTGGAGTCAAATTGTACATTCTTCCATGTCGCGAAATGACCATCACTGAGCAAGACGACATTGATCCTTAAGTCTGTAAAGAGGGAGATAGCCCCTCAACTCTATATGGATAGTTGTTGGGGAGGCAACCTCTAGGGGAGAAGCACGATGCTTCCGTCATTAACGGTAAGAGGCCTTTTGGACCAATCGCGTCCCATTACGTGGATGTTAAGGACCTTGGGAACAACCCTCAAAATTGTTGGGATATCTCCCCAAACTCCAACATGCTTTCCTATGATGAGGTGGCGAAACTTGGAGAACAAGCTCATTTAGAGTCCCACACGGGATTTTATGACGAGGTGGCAAAACTTAAAGAGCAAGCTGATTTCATTGGAGTAAGAATCAAGTTTGACCAACTTGGTGGCCAATTTTTGAGGGCCTTTAAATAGCCTTGTATCATTTAAGTAATATGCACATTCTCATATAACTTGTTAACTAGGAGGTTAATAGTCTTTGAGTTTGTGTGAGAGAGCGAGAGTTTTTATTACATTTTTGTCCATCCAAAAATTGTAATCATCTTATAATGGAGATTTAAGTGGTCTACAAAATCCTGTGGTTTTACTCGTTTTGAAGAGGTATCCATGCTATAATACTGAGTGTACTTTTAACTGCTTTTTCTTTTGCTATTTCTTTGTGTGGATTGCGTTGTTGTCTATTTATTTCCAGAAGGTGGTGTGGGTGTCGTGCATAGCTGTGCATTTGGCATTCGGGGCCCAACAAAGTGGTATCTAAGTTGAGGTTTGGCTTAGGGAATGTAGATAATAGAGGAAGAGCAGAAGCTGAGTTGTGGAGAAGATGTTGCCTACAACTTTCATGTTGTATATGGCTCATAATACCAATCAGGCAAGTTAGGATTAGTGGGCCGGGGGTGCGGGGGCGGAGCTCCCACGATATGGGTTAGGAACAATTTTGAAATCCTTGTCCTTTAAAGTTTCGGCTTTCCTATATATACATGTATTATGTAACTATTTTAGACACTTGATTCACATAATAAAATCGCGCATCTCTCCCGGAGACGTAGGTATAATTGGCCGAACTTCGTTAACAAATTTTGTGTCGTTTATTGATTTATATCTTGATTAAATTAGCTTGTTTTCTCAAAATTTCAAGTATTCGGTTTCGCTGTTTGATGGAAAGATAAATTTCATGATGTGGAAGAGTACGATTATAGACTATTTGATTCAACAAGGTCTTGACATCTTATTAAAGGAGAAGCATGATGGTTTGAATGATGTCGATTGAAATACAATTCAAAGGAAGACTGTCAGCACTACTAGGTTAGCCCTTGCTCTCCAAATTAAAATGACTATGTTGAAAGAGTCATATTCGAGAGAGTTGTGGAAGAAGTTGGAGAGCACGTATTTGTAGAAGTCGTTAGCTAACCGATTGTGTCTGAAGATGGAGTTGTACACACTTCAAATGGAGGAAAGAGGTAACATTCTTGACCAAATTAATAATTTTAATCAATTGGTGTGTTAGTTGTTGAGTATAGGAGAGGAGATTGAGGATGAAGAGAATTTGTTACTCTTGTTAGCTTCTTTCCTAGATTTTTTAAACCGTTACTGCAAACGATGTTAGTGGGGAAGAACACGTTGTAATTGAATGATGTGATGATGGCTTTAAAAGAGAATGAGAAGATGATGCGAGAAGATGATAATGATCTCAAGATACTCACAATTTGAGAGAGTGGAGAAAGAGGGAAGAAGCATAGGAAGAGTTACCATGGAGGGAGATCGAGATCCCGACAAAAGGATATGAGTATTGTTGAGTGCTTTTATTGTGGTGATCCCGGTCATACGTAATCATGTTGTCCACAGTTTAGAGAGGACTTGAAGAGTCTATTAGGAATGCGGAAGGTCAAGGGTAAAAGCGAATCCTCTGTACATATGGTGAAAGAATGTGACTTTAGGTTGACCGATGATGATGATGATGATGATCTTAATGAACATCATTCTGATTGAGTGTTAGATTCTACTTTTGATATCCATATTTGTAGAGATCGAGCTTATTTTGACACTTTACAGGTTGATGGAGAATTTGGCTATATTAGGAGTGGGAGAAATTCAAAGATGAAGATTGAAAGCATTGGAAGAGTCCGCCTGAAGCTCCACAATCGTGTTGTCTAAACACTTGATATGTGAAGTTTGTGCCTAGTGCTAGAGCTAATATACTTTCTTTGGGGGATTTAGCTTCACATGGGTACACATATGCTAGAGCAGACAAGTATTGTAAAGTTTTCAAGAGTGACAACTTGATATGCGAAGGTGTGAAGAGGTTTATGATCTTGGTAGGTGTTCTCTCAGTAGAATGAAGAAAAGATGATTGTGAAGAAGGTCGAGTTTTTGAAAGATATAAATTCTAGTATATATATGAAGTTTATATTTGATTGATTTCATAACCAACGACCTTTAACCAACCATTCTTTTGTTTGGGGTCATCGAGGGAGTCATTCCGGTAAGATGGGACTTTGAACCAGTGGCGGAGCCAAGATTTGCAAGTAGGGGGTGCTAATTTAAGCCTAGACTAGAAAAAAAAAATCCGTGTACATAAAATCTCAAACTATATTAAAATTTATTTCTATTGAAAATTACTAAATTAGTCATATGAGGGTTTGTTTTTTTAATTTAATATCTAATTTTGGGCCATAGTAAAGGCCAATTTTTTTGCCAAGTTCAGTCGGATCTGGAGGCGCGGCAGAGGTAGAACAATAGCTCTCAAGGGGTTTCGCCGGAGCTGGGGGACACCGGCACTCTGAACTCCGGACTGTCTGTGCCCCTGCTTTGAACAACATCATCAAGTTATATCAAGTCGATAAGAAAATTTGTGTTTGAGTAAGGTGAAAAAAGAAAGAAAAAGGTACAATGTCTACAACATTATATATGCATGTGCACCTAATTGATCAATCATTTTCCATCAAACTCACATGGCATAACATGATTGGTTTAGAAGGAAAAGGATTTAGTTTGAGAGCACATATTATATATATTTTTCAAGAATCATTTCTTAGTTCTTATATATTACCTTTTGGTTTTCCGTTGTGTAAAATTCACAACTCATCGATATAACATCATTTAATTTCGCCAGAAATCTCACCTATATCTAATACAAAATTATTCTTTTGATCATGAATTTCCTGTAATCACACAGCAAGATTTTTGGATCTATCTATAATGAACTTTCTTCCTTCCTTGTTTAAGAATATTATATTAATGTACAGCAACTGTACTGTCATCTAATAGATTTAATATTGTAACTAACCATCAATCTTTGATTAAATAGGAATAATTAGAGGGGGGCATTATTGACATTATGGCAAACATTATCTTGTATATAAAGCCATCATCAAGTGAGTTGCCAGAGTTAGAATTAGTAAAATATATTTTTTTTAAAATGGGGAAAAACCACCCTATTTCGGTTTTTATTTTCATTTGCATAGTTTTGCAATTTGTAGTAGAAATCCATGGGAAGAAGCACAAGCAAAGTGAAGCACTAAACAATTTGTATAAGGTAAAGATGAGTCGGGAAGCAAACATCGATACGAGCCATTTCAATGTAATTAAGCATGTAAATATACCCAAGATTAGCAGTTATCATAAAGATGGATCAAAAGAGAAGGACAGAATAGATAGGCTGCCTGGTCAACCGCCCGTAAATTTTTCACAGTACGGTGGTTATATTACTGTCGATAAATCCGCCGGCCGGGCTCTATACTATTACTTTGTTGAGGCTCAACATTATCCTAAAGAGTCTTTACCTCTTCTTCTCTGGCTCAATGGAGGTATGTACTTTAACTTCTTACTTTCCTTTTTTCTCAATGGGAGAAAATGTGGATGATTTTTGTCTGGATGGAGTCGAGTAAAAATGAATTTATCCATGTTTTTTTTTAAGAATTATATTTTGGATAATGTTTATTTTTTATTTTTTTTTTATTTCAATTCTTTGGGGTGGCTTCTTTTAGTGAAAAGGCTGAATAATTCACCAATAGAAATCTCACTATATATATTTATTTATTAATATTTATTTAGTGATATACATATAATTCTTAACATTAAGTAGTCCGTGCTTATTTGATTTTGGTAATGATATCCTTCATTCCTTTTTTGTTCATTTTTACAGAATATGAATTCTGATCCAATAATGATAAACATAAATAATTATTACTTTAAAATAACTATAATTTACACCTAACTCATATACATTTGGAAACTTCAACAATATACTTTCAATTCAATGCACATATTTCTTGCTAAAATTAAGAAGGTCGTTGATATATACATATAAAAGGAAAATGTAATACATTTTTTAGGCCTTGTTCTTTTTTACTTTCAACACATTTTAGTTCAGGTCAGTTCAATTCAATTCAATTCAATTTACTTCATTTTAGCAAATTCAGTAAAATTTATTAGACAATCAGTTCAGTTCAATTTAGTTTAGTTCGATAAAAAGAACATAACCTTATAAGTAAGGGAGTAAAAAGAAGTATATATTTACTACACAAGCTTTTATTACTGTTATACACGCTTCAGAGAATTAAAAGAAAGAATGTGTCCGATATATTAGTATAAAAATGCTTTTAAACTTTAACTATTAGCTAGCTTACTATTAGTTTCTCGAAAATAAATTGTTAAATGCTATAATCATAACCGGTCATACTCACGTTTTGCCATGATGAATTAATTTCCCCTATATGATGGACCTAAATTTAAGAAGAATATATTTTGGTTGCTCATTAATATATGCAATATTACATGTTTAGTTAGGTATAAAAAATCATTTTTGTAATTTCATCAATCAATGCAATGATTCATGCATAATCCCAAAAAATATAGTCCCCCACCATCTATCCTAAAATAATAATAATTACAACGAAAATTCTTCCAGTCACATGGCCAATTGTTTATATTGTATTAATATTAACTATGTTGGGCTTCAAATTTCAATCTTATTGAGGATTTTCCGGCGAACATTTTGTAACCAAAAATCTATGACAAGAAAATTAAGAAACAAAACATATTTGAAAAAAAATGCTTAATCATGCTAGTTCTCTTGAGAAGAGAAAAGAAGATTGCAATAACACTATTCAATGTAAATTTGGTAAGTTTGTTTTAGTCTAATATAAAATGGGTTAATTGTTAATTGAGATTTATATAATTTGAAGTGGATGTGAAGTTATTATCACTGACTAGATGAGATATTATAAATAACTTTAATTATATAAGACATGTGATGAAACTTGTCAGTTTGTTTGATGTAAAATAATTTGTTTGAATTAATTTCAACTTATGTACGTACCAACAGGACCTGGATGTTCGTCTTTGGCATATGGAGCAATGCAAGAGCTGGGACCATTTAGAGTATACAGCGATGGAAAAACCCTTTATAAAAACCAATTTTCATGGAATTATGGTATTTTTTTTTTTATTTTCTAAGAAAAATTGTTTGTATTTTCCTTTATTTTTATTGTTATTATTATGATTGATTTGATGAGATATAATAATTTATTTTTTGTTGTTCAGCTGCAAATGTGTTGTTCCTAGAATCACCAGCTGGAGTAGGGTTTTCGTACTCAAATAGGACAACAGATTACGATAAAAGTGGAGATAAAAGCACAGCAGAAGACAATTATATATTTATGGTGAATTGGCTTGAGAGGTTTCCTGAATATAAAAAAAGAGATTTTTACATTTCTGGGGAGAGCTATGCAGGTCATTATGTGCCTCAACTTGCACATACCATCCTAGAACATAATGACAAGGCTAAGAAGACCATTATTAATCTCAAAGGAATTTTAGTAAGTTCTTATACATATCTATATATTTTCTCTTTAAGTAGGACTATGGTCTGTTTTTACGCATTATCAATAATTTCAGTTTAGTTCAATTAAGTAATTTTCAGTAATTTCATTTCAATAAATACACATCAGTTCAGTAATTTTCAGTCATAAAGAACATGCTGTATATATATAATTATGAGAATTTGAATCTTTTCTATTTTCTAAGAAAATAAATTAAATTAGTTTGAAATGGAAATTGTTGAAGATGCATGATGATTTGGTTTTAGTATTTGGGTGGGAATGGGCACATGGAGGCAGCTCAGCAGCACTCCCATTTTTCATGGATGGATGTTGTAGTTGACTCAATTCATGTTCATATGTAATCATAAATTATATGATTCATACTTAGGTAGTTGTTAAAAAACTTTCAGAAACATTTGAATTTTTAAAAGCTTTATACTTAGTTAAACGTTATAAAAGACCCATTTTCTCCATATATCATATGTTTACATTTATAATTAATTTGCATGTTTTGATACAACAATTTTTGAAATAATAAAAAGGATTGTTTATAACTTTTGAAATTTATGGAAGTATTTGAATTGTTAAGACAAGTTGAAAAAGCTAATGAACAATAATGTATTGAAATGATGATTATACTTTTTATTTTTTTTTAAATAAATGATGATTATACTTAGTAAGTGGTAATTAATGTTGAGATGAATTTTATATTAGATAGGGAATGCAGTGATAAATGATGAGACGGATACAAGAGGGATGTATGATTATTTTGCAACACATGCATTAGTGGCACCAGAGACCATCTCCAAAGCTAAGAAATTATGTGATTTGTCTCCCAATGCAACAGCTGCTCAATCTGATGCCTGCAACAAAGTTTATGACA
This sequence comes from Euphorbia peplus, assembly GCA_028411795.1. Taxonomy (NCBI): domain Eukaryota; kingdom Viridiplantae; phylum Streptophyta; class Magnoliopsida; order Malpighiales; family Euphorbiaceae; genus Euphorbia; species Euphorbia peplus. The sequence continues at coordinate 16,578,862 of CP110837.1, read as the reverse complement.
TCTTAACCAAAGATATTCAACATATTGATATTTACAACATCTATGCTCCTCTCTGCTTCTCCCCTACCACCACTTCCAAACCTATCAGAGCTTCTGTAAGTTTCTTTCTTCTTTCTTTAACTTGTGTATACTAGCTTGTTAGCCTTCTTCAACTATATATTTGCTTAAACCGGTAATTCAATGATCCGTTCTTTTACATAGTGTCAGAGCTTCCGATCGACAAGTCTTGAGTTCGAGTGCTGATATTGATGAATTAAAAATACATAATAAAATAGACTTGTCTTGTGTACCCTTTAAAGGACATTGGCGTCAGGAAATGTCACATATTAATATAAAAATATTATTGAGCTTAAACTTTTCGTTCAAGTGATAATCCGATTAATTTTTATGTGGTTTTTCAGGTGGGGAATTTTGATCCGTGCAGTGATTATTATGTGTATGCATATTTGAATAGAGGTGATGTACAAGAAGCAATGCATGCAAATGTTACTAAACTAGATCATGATTGGGAACCTTGCAGTGATGTCATTAAAAACTGGCTTGATAGCCCTACATCCATCCTTCCTCTCCTTCATCGTTTCCTATCTCACGGTCTTCGTGTCTGGATTTTTAGGTACCTTTCTCTTATTTTTATAATCACAATAAGATATTTCACTATAGACTGCTAATTAGTTATAAAATGTAAATGTCTCGTATTACTAACTTAAAAACCTAATACCTCCTTTAATACATAAAACAATCATCTTTTTGAGGTAATCTTTTGGGGTTAGTTAGGTCTTTGTTAATATGGTATTAAAGTCATAGTCAGTTAATATTGCCAGCCTCGCTAAATTAGCATCACATACTAAGTAAATTAGGCTTGAGGGAGCATGTTAAATGTTCCACGAGAGTTTATAGAATACATCCGAAATACGGTGACGTGGTACACTAAGCGAATAAGTGATTGACATATATGACTTCAACCAATCAAATTTTTACACCGTGTAAATAACTAATAGCATATTTTATAGTTAATTATTTGTAGAAAATTATAGATGATAAAATAAAAACCCGAGACCTTAGAAAATGAATGTGAGAGCCTAGATTATAAACTCTAAACTCTAATAGTTATGACATGTCGCTAAATTATTGAGCCGTAATATGGATAACGTGATACACCAAGTGTATTCTAAAAATTCTCAATGTTCCACTTTGCTAATATGTGAAGTTATGTGGCTCATGAAAATAATATCGTTTGAAGTAACTTTTGACATTAATTAGAGCCTTTCTTATAACATATTAGCTTGGAGTATTCTATAATTTGTCTAATCACAATATTCTTTGGATGGACCCTCATTCTCCTCTGGCAATTATAATTAACACATCTTGGATCCATTCTACCAATTATGATAGATAACATTCCTTTTATTAAAATTCCAGTAGCCATATATATTTCTCATCTTCTAAAATCATTATTTGTATATATATGCAGTGGGGACACAGATGGAAGGGTACCCGTAACTTCAACACAATATTCAATAGAGAAGATGAAACTGAAGACCACAACAGAATGGCACCCATGGTACCTCAAAATGGAGGTTGGAGGGTACACACAGGTTTATGAGGGCAATTTAACATTTGCAACAGTAAGAGGGGCAGGCCATCAAGTGCCTAGTTTCCAGCCACTAAGAGCCCTTTCACTTGTCAAGCACTTCCTAGATGGCACTCCTCTCCCTTTTACTTCTATGAGATTTTAATTATCTTTTTTATTCTTTTGGAAACATCCTTTCTACCTTCTTAATTTAGCTAGGTTATTAGGAGGATTTATGGTTTCAAATTATAATTGCACCATTCTTCTTATTGTTTATTTCTGCAATTAATTATTTAACTAATTGTTCCTTTCAATCCAAGAAGGGTATTTTCAATTTCCCTAATCAATTCAAAAATGATGTTCAATTACAATTAAATTAGATTCTGAAGGTGAATATTAAAACCTAATGAAACCTATTTTAATTTAACTATAAATATTGTTTTTTATTCTTTTATTATATCCTAGATGGTCACATTTATTAGGTTTTAATCTCCACCCTTAGATTCTAATCTAATGGTGATTGACCAAATTGTATTTGGTCAGTTATTGACTAGGTGAACACAACTGATCAATTCAATCATATGGAGACACTTTAAAATATGTCGGGAATACCACGTCATCCGTACACTGGATTAGAGGCGGCAATATGACATGGAATGCGACAATATTACACGAACACGATACGAATTTTTTCGTGTTTGTGTTGAGTATAATAGGTAACATGTAATTTTCAAGTCAACACGAAATAACACGCTAATTTTCGTGTCGTGTTCGTGTGAACCTAATAAACACGAACACAACATGTAATTTATTTGTAGTTTTCCTTTAATGCCTTATGTTGACTTTGTGTGGTGATTTGTTTATATCTTTGTAGTTTTATGAATTTTGTAAAGAATGAGTGGTATTTTGTATATAAATTGCATTTTTTTTATATTAGTCGTGTCGTGTTGATATGTTCATAAACCATTGTAATTTTCGTGTTTCCGTGTTAAGAGTATGTCGTGTTTGGATTTGAAATTTCGACACGAAATATTTTTTGTGTCGTGTTTGTATTTAGAGTTTTGACACGACACAAACATGAGACAAAATTTCCACCTTTACACTGGGCTAATAATTTGATGATCCATCATATATGTTAGCATATAGGGTTCACGTTTCAAGATTTTTACTATTTACCTTTTTAATTCCTACTATCTGCCGCCTTTCATTATTTCTACCCCTCCAACTTGATTGTTTGAGTGGGTCACTACCCTTCGGCCACATGTAGCGAGAATTTCTAGAATACACCCGGTGTACCACATTATCCGTACACCAAATCAATAATTTAGTAATAAGTCATAACTATTAAGGTTTTGGGTTTATAATTTAGGGTATATTTTGTCATCTATAATTTTATATAAATATATAACTACGAAATATACTATTAATTACTTACACGGTGTAAAAATTTAATTGGTTGAACTCTTATATGTCAATCATTCATTCTAAAACACATTTAGATGATCGTTCGTTTTTTTAATATGTAGATCGTAGCAGTCACCAATATTAAATATGATTACAAGGATTGTGGAAGAAAGTCGTATTTTGAATTGATGATTACATATTGAGGACAAGATAGGATCAACATAACTAATTAAAAGTAGTGGTGTCAAAATAGGTTAAAAGATCAACCCAACCTATTTAATTAATAGGTCCACTCAACCCAACCTATTTATAAACAGGTTGATCTCAACCTGTTTATAAATAGGTTGGGTTGGATCGACCTATTTATTAAATAGATTATATAGGTCGACCTATTTAACCTATTTAGTATATATTAACAATTTGTAAAATTTCTGAATGTAACGCTCAACACTGGACAATTATATTTCCAGGAGGAACAACATTAATTATCTTTGATATAGTAGAAAACTTCTAAGAAAATGAATTAAAGATTTTCGATCTCTTATTTTTCCATTTTTTAAATTTGGGCTTAGTGGCGGTGGAGGGTGGCATAGTGGCTGTGGTGGCGGTGGCCGGCGGCGGAGATCGGAGGTTAGCAATAATGGGTTGTGGAGTAGTTGAGAATGTGGGAAGTGGAAGCTAAACGACCAAAGGAGATGAAAATTAATTATGGGCATCGAGTTAAATGGGTTAAGCAGGTGACCTATTTAAAACCTGACCCAACCTATTTATTTAATAGGTTAAATAGGTCGACCCATTTATGATCTAATTTGTAAATAGGTCGACCCAACCTACTTAATAAATAGGTTATAAAGATCCTTAAATAGATCGTGACCTATTTTGACACCTCCAATTAAAAGCATATTATCTACCAAACACTGAGGTTTTATGCTTTAAAAAACACTGAATTTAGTCATTTTCTAAACTGAATCATAAATCTATTTCAATTGCTCTTGGTTAATTGTATATGTAAACCGTAATTAATTAATATCATTCCATAAAAGGATGGATTCATAGAAGATTTTGGATTGGTATGGGTTATTAAATTACGAGTAACACCCTTAATTCAGATTTCAATACCATCTTTTTTTCATTTAAATAATTAATTAAATGATTCACAAAAAAAATAGAATCCGAAAATAAAGACTTGTTTCTATATCCCACGAAATCCCAATTTGTTAGGTTGATGAATATTCAGTTATATATACAATAGAAGCAAGCATGAGGCTAGATATTGAAATAGTTAAAAACAAAAAAAATGGGAAACAAAGAGGTGGTATGTTTGATGATTGTGTTAATAATGAATATGAATATTATAGGGTGGTGTGAGGGTGAAGAAAAGCATTTGAAGAGGCAAACAGATGCACTTGACCAATTGTACAAACAAATATACAGTGCAAAATCTGAAATTGATTCGACCGATTTTGATACAATTAGTTTAGACGACGACGATGAAGAAGAGGAAATCCAAAGTGTTGATGAAAGAAGAGGATCAAAAGAAAAGGATAGGATAGAGAGATTGCCGGGGCAGCCACGAGGGGTTAAGTTTGCACAATATGGTGGTTATGTGACCGTTGATGCTAATGCCGGGCGATCCCTTTTTTATTATTTTGTTGAAGCTAACAACAACAAGGAGAAGTCTAAATTGCCTCTTCTTCTTTGGCTGAATGGAGGACCGGGGTGTTCGTCTCTAGGTTATGGGGCAATGCAGGAGCTCGGTCCTTTTCGAGTCCATAGCGACGGCAGGACTCTTTACCCTAACAAGTTTGCTTGGAACAATGGTATCTATCTATCTTTCATTTTTGTGCCTCCCTTTTTTTACTACTACTACTTCATCTTTCTTTCTTTAATTGTGTCTATCAATGTTGAATAATATATGTTACTGTACCCATTTAAATTGCGTCTAAAAAAGTTGTGTTACTAGGTGGACCACTACAATGGCTAGTTGAGGCTCAGCCCACTAAAATGTCTAGTGGAATTTACATCATCTTGAATTTCCTCTTTCAATAATAATCAATAGGCTTAATATACAAATATCCATTTAAACTTGGTTAAATTATGCTACTGACCCTTCACTTTCAATTGTAACAAATACCCCTTCAACTTGACGAATCAAGGGAGTTAAGACTCTATTTTTTATGGCTTAACTTAACGAAATTTGTTGAATTGGCTAAATTTTACTGAATGTTTAATGAATATTGTTAAATTTTACGGAATTATACTGAATTTTGTTGAATTTACGCCATTAAAAACAAGGGCAAATATAGGTTGAATTTGCTAATAGTGCATCCATTATGTTAAGGTAAAGAATAAACAATTTAAGGGGGGATGAGGTATTAAACCAAAGAAAAAAGTAAATAGGTTTTCATATTTTTATTGAATTATCAATATTAATACCAAAATAAATCTTTATGAAATCCGACCATTAACTGGATAGTGGAGCTTCATTGGGTTCATCGTGGGCCACATAAAATATGGGACCAAGTTTAGCACTACAAGCCCAGGGTTTAGACCTGTGAACAAATTAATCTGATCTCTTTTTTTTTTTTTTTGTTTTTCATCCGATTTCTGATCTCTAGTAGTAACAGATCAAATTTGAGCTTTTGCACCAAAATTACAATGTCTTGAATTATTTAGAGAAGTATATGGTAAAGGACAGTTCAATGTTTTACATTTTTATGTAGTAATGTTATACAAAATTAATTGTTTTCAGTTGCAAATGTAATATTTTTGGAGACACCGGCTGGAGTGGGATATTCGTATTCGAATAGAACATCAGATTATAGCAAAAGTGGCGACAAGCGAACAGCAAAAGATAATTTCAAGTTTTTGGTGAAATGGTTGGAGAGATTTCCAGAATACAAAGGGAGGGAATTTTACATCTCAGGTGAAAGTTATGCTGGCCATTATGTTCCTCAATTTGCACATACTATTCTTTCCCATAACAACAAGTCTCGAAACCCCCACATCAACCTCAAAGGAATTGCGGTACGATTTTCTTCACATAGCGTTTAGTTCTCATTTTGTTTTTTTTTGTCCTCAAATTTGAACCATTTTCTCAATTTGGTCTAATCAACTTTCATTATGTATTTACAAGAATTAGTTTTTCAAGATCTAATGCGATGAAAAATAACAATGCAGATTGGAAATGCAGCTATAGATGATGAAAGTGATAACTTAGGGATGTATGACTATTTTGGAAATCATGCTCTAATTTCACCAGAAACCAATGAGCAAATTCAAAAAGAGTGCAATTTCACACCAGAAGGTCAGAAAAATCTGAGTAGAGAGTGCACAGAAGCAAGGAACAAGGCGGACAATGATGTCGCTAATATTGATATTTACAATATTTATTACCCATTATGTCGCACTTCTAAACTCACTCGGAAACCTAAGAAGGCTTCTGTAAGTTTTTCAACACTAAGATATATATCATGTCTTAATTAATTAAAAAATGTAATATTGTAATGATTTGTTATGTATGATGGTGTTGCAGTTGGTGAATTTTGATCCATGCAGTGATTATTATGTGCATGCATACTTAAATAGAGCACAAGTCCAAGAAGCGATGCATGCTAATGTGACCAAGTTGGATCATGATTGGCAACCTTGTAGTGATGTTATTAGATCTTGGAATTACAACTCCATAAGTAGCCTTTCGTTACTACGAGACTTCATGGACAACGGTTTAAGAGTTCTGGTTTATAGGTACGTCCCTATATACATCTTTCAACTACGTACCTTCATGTTTATTATACTCCCGTTCTTTTTTTATTCTGTAATTTAAATTAGTATGCTGAGTTTCTGGAAATGTAATGTGAAATTTGGGTAAATATTAATTGAAATATAATGTAGAGTAGACTCATCTTAGTTTGCTATTGAAATATAATATTGTTGGAGTTTGGTTGGCTTGCAGTGGTGATATAGATGGAAGGGTGCCTGTTACTTCCACTCAATATGCTTTGAAGAAGTTAAATCTTACAACCCTAACAGAATGGTACCCCTGGTTTCTCAACGGGCAGGTGACTACGATTGATCAATATCACTATATTCAATTTTATTAGTTTATGATCAAAATTATAAAAGAACAGAAAAATATGCTTATATACATGGGTTGTTTCAGGTTGGTGGATATGCTGAGATTTATAAAAGAAATTTGACATTTGCTACAGTAAGAGGAGCTGGACATGAAGTGCCATCGTATCAGCCGGAGAGATCACTTGCATTGATTAAATACTTTCTTTCTGGAAAATCTCTACCCACAAGGCTAAACAGGACTTAGCTTAGTTAGTGTAGGATAAATATGTTGTCGTATGTTTATTTCGTTTTGCTAACTCAATAAAACTTCATATTTCACTTGTTGGTCTAGCTAGCTAAATTAATTCACATTTGAGCTCTGTCAAAAGTCATCCTTTCAAGTATACATACCAAACATATTAAGCAAGTTGATTGGTGTAAATAAATCATTTTAAACAATTTTATAGTCAATAAGTCATATCTTAAAATAAATTGATAAATCAAAGTTTTGTATTGTTAATAAAATATCTCCAAAGTTGAGTTGGAAATCAATCGACTTTTCAGGCCAATTATACAACTAATGTTGTGATATATTAATATCTTTGAACAAATTATGACTTGACTAACAAATTCATAAATAACTTTGTAACAACATGGACAATGATCTTAATGTTGAAAAATCAAAGCAAATTTTGATATTCTTACAATTAGTACTAACTCATAAGAATATGTCATGTAGCTAAAAAAACTCATATATGAAATGAATAGTGAAAAAAAAATTCAAAATATATGAATTGTTCATTTATTAAAATAAAAACTTGGACAAAAGCCTTAAATTTAGCAATTTATGTCTCTAGTGATCCTTAGTTTTGTCTTTGAAATCTGATAAAACTGAAATCTGGATCTAATCAAGAATTTGGGAAGTGATTAAAGTTTTCCTTAGAGTATGGAAACTAAGAGTTATTTTGGAATAATTGTGTTATTGATTGTGATTGTGATAGCAGAAAAGAATGAAGCAAAGAGGCAAGGAGATGCAATCGACAAGCTTTACAGATCTGAGTATTTAAAATTACATTTAAAAAAAGAGAAATCCATGCCAGACAAGCCATTAGATCTAAAGGAATTCTTATTAAGTAGAGGAGGAGGGGGATTAGGTAATCTCATGACTGAAGGATTAGAGATTAATAAATTGAAATCAAAATCAACATCAAAATCGAAATCGAAATCGAAAGAAAAAAAAAGAGATTTGATAAAGAAATTGCCAGGTCAGCCTCCTGTTAAGTTTTCACAATATGGAGGTTATATCACTGTGGATGAAATGGCTGGGAGGGCTTTTTATTATTATTTTGCTGAATCTGAGAAACCTGCAACTTCTCCTCTCTTTTTATGGTTTAATGGAGGTATGTTATATGTGTTCTTCATCATTTTAATTTGTTGCATACATTCTAATTCTAATGATGCATGCATGCATGCAGGACCTGGGTGTTCATCTTTAGGATATGGAGCAATGCATGAGGTTGGACCATTTCGGGTACTTAGTGATGGCAAAACACTGTACGTTAACCCATTTTCGTGGAACAATGGTATAAGAAACTCTCTTTTTTAATTCAAAAATATTACAGAAAAAGTATTTGATAATTGTTATATTAATTTTTTGGTGATGGTGCAGTTGCAAATATGTTGTTTGTGGAGTCACCCGCAAAAGTGGGATTCTCGTACTCAAATACGATATCAGATTATGAATCATATGGCGACGGACTAACATCGATAGATAATTACATGTTCTTAGTAAAATGGTTAGAGAGATTTCCAGAATATAAAGATCGAGATTTGTACATTGGTGGAGAGAGCTACGCTGGTCATTATGTCCCTCAACTTACTGATCTCATTCTTCAGCACAACGGCTTGCAGAACTTCACCACTATCAACCTCAAAGGCATCTTTGTACGTTTTTCATTATTTCTCTTCCCGGCTCCTCAATGTTAAATGCACACATTAATATATATGTTGGGTTTGTAAAATGCAGATTGGAAATCCGGCACTGAATCTAGAAACAGATGTAGCAGGGATGTTTGATTATTTTGCAGGACATGGTTTATGTTCGCTACAGAATATCCAAGATGTACAACGTCATTGTATATTCACATATGAAAGAAACGACGATCTTCCTTGTCTAACTGCGATTGCCAAGACCTACAATAATACAAATGATATTGATATTTATAGCATTTTTACTCCATCTTGTGCGAATAAAGCTCAAGCTGAATATTCTAAGGACAAGATTCCATCAGTGAGTTGAATGAAATTATACATGTATTAATGATTAATTTCAAGAAATGTTTTTTAAAAAATGAAAGAATTGGGTGCAGGTGGAAGTAGTAGATCCATGTAGTACATACTATATATACAAGTATTTGAATAACGCAAAAGTACAAGCAGCAATGCATGCTAATACAACAAAGCTTGATTTTGAATGGGCACCATGCAGTGATGATGTGATTCTTCGATGGAAAGATAAGCGAACTACTGTGCTTCCTTTGATCCAACAATTCATGAAGACAGGCTTAAGAATCTGGTTTTTCAGGTATCGATCCGTTATTTTCGTTTCTAATTTCCATATTCAAACACAAGATGAACTCCCTCTTAACTTTCAACGAATGAATGATGAATGCAGCGGGGATCAAGATGCAAAAATACCATTTCTTGCAACACAATATTCAATAAAGACATTGAATCTTACAACAAAAGAGGAATGGTCTCCATGGTTTTCAAATGGAAATGTAGGAGGATATACAGAGGAGTATAATGGTAATTTGAGGTTTGCTACAGTTAGAGGAGCTGGACATGAAGTGCCCTACTATCAACCTGCTAGGGTTTTTACTCTTTTTCAATCTTTCATTTCGGGTTCCCCTCCTCCCCCTAAGCAACCTGAGGGTCCTCCATCCAACTAATTTTGTTACCTTCATTTTATTTTTATAGGTCCTTGTCAATAAAAATAAACAAGCTTTTACAATTGTCTTTAAGCTCTTTAAAGAATAATAAATTCTAGTTTTACTCCTCGAGTTGTGTATTTCAACCAAAATATTCCTTTCATAATTGCATTTTATTCACCCAATACAATAATTTTTTTTTAAATATATATAGACGTTTTACAGTTTAAAGTCAGTTATAAATCGAGAATTTGTTATGATTTTCATGATTAATTCTACCAGATTTATTTTTGAACACTCGACCATTCTTTGAGCGCTTAGGTGCACACAAGGACGGATCCAGGACTCCCTCATGTTGGGGGGGAGAGAGGGGTTCATATCGTTTACGTCGTATTGTATCATAAGTGATCAATTGATTGAAAAATTCAAATATAAATTCATAAGGAAAGAAGCAAAAGTTAACAAAGTATTCAAAGACAAATATAAAAATCTACCAACAATTTTTCGTTTGCTTACGTCGCATTGTATTATAAGTGATCAATTGATTGAAAAATTCAAATATAAATTCATAAGAAAATAAGCTAAAGTTAACAAAGTATTCAAAGACAAATATAAAAATCTACCAACAATTTTTCGTTAGCAATGCTATTTGGCTTGGGAATGATCTAAAGGTGGCAAAAGAAATCTTCGAGTCTTCATTTTTTGAAAACGCTGCATAATGTCTTCATTCGGAATACTCATAAATGTCTTTTTCTCAACATAACATATCAAGCAATCAGAAAGATAGTCGTCCCCCATTTTATTACGCAAATTCGTCTTTATGATATTCATTGCCGAAAAAGTTCGTTCAACTGTAGCAGTTGTCACCGGTAATTAATGCTAATTTAATTAGCAAATATACCAATGGAAAAGTATCATGATATCCTAGTTGAACCATTTTCTTAGCAAGAGCTCCAATAGTTGATGACTTTGTTGATGACTTACTAGTCGTACTAAAATATCTCTTCATATCCGGAATTCCTAACGTCACAACTCAAGAGCCTACAAAAGATTGGTGTCAATAATCAGTCAGTTATTACATTAAAATCAAAACAAATCATAGCAATTCCATGTTGAAAGTGTTTAAATTACATGTACAAAGTAAGGCTTTTGGAAGAGTATGAACTGTTAACAAATATATATATGTTCAAATTCAAGCAATAAATAAGGGAATCAAGATTAAATCAAAACAAAACACAACAATTCAAGGTTCAATTTCTAATATAAATGAATGAATTAAAATCGGTATGCACAATCACCTTTGTAGCTTAAAGTTTTGCAAATTTGAAGGAGATGGAAAACGGCGAAACTCGATCGAACTTCCAAGAATTAGTAACTTGAGAACTAAAATGGACAAAGCAAATAAATAACAGATAATAGATGCAACAGATGAATAAGCAATTTCAATTTGAAGAAGAGGAATGGAATTTGATTAGGTTTAGACTTAAGAATAAACAAGACTATTTACGTGGTGAGCCAAGCTTATTGTAGAATTTCTCAGGTTGGTTTTGTTATTGACTCGGGCTTTTTTTCTTCCATTAAATATCGTGTAAATAGTTTTATTATTGATGGTTTTGATTAGGGCTATAAATGAGTCTAGCTTTGGCATCCTCGTGCTAGGGTTGTTAGAATCTTAACGAGCTCAAACCTCAGTTTGAGTTCAAAAATCGAAAATGTAGTTCCAAAAATATTATGTTATTAAACAACTTTAATTCTTGAAATTTTTCAGTTTAAGGTCCTTAACCATGAGTTTTATAAGCTTAAACTAAAATGTCATTTTTTTAGAAAAATGTGAAATCTCAGCCTGCTAGTATTGTATTGTACTAAATTTTTTGATATATCCGAATCAAACGCAATTAGTATTGTATTGTAATAATACAACATTCAGGAGCCTGCTAATAGTGATAACTGATAGGAATACTGGAATTGGAGTTGAAACCCGATTACAAAAACCAACCTAAAAAACGACCCAATTCCGCAAAGCAGACTCGGTGCAGCTAGAACTACCAAGTAATATTCCAAGTATTTAATTTATTTCATAAGAGTGTTACAAAAAAATTTAAAAGAAAAAACTTAAAAAACGCTTTCTTTAAGGAGTAGGAGATACGATTAAGGAAATATTTGCACTTCTCGACGTATGCGGACTTGGAAGTGCAATCCAAGTCGATCGTGCTTGCAGAGCTGCAACAAACGATGACGTATTTTGCTTTGTCAGATTCATTGCATTTTTTGGAGCGCTTGAACTACCAGAACTTCTAGTTTATGCATATAAAAAGGCATTATTGAGATTGTTTAGCTCATATTATGACTTTATATGCTTCCACAATAATTCTAATGGTGATTGATGTAAGGTTGCCTGCAAATCCGATAAAGACTTAAAGATGGACACAAAATACTATGTTGATGTGAAACATCAAAGTAAGTTTGTGAAGTATACCCCAATAATTGTGTTAATGACTCTCAAATACGATTTCTTAGTGGGAGTTATCGGACGCTTCATGTTGTTTGCTAATTGACTTGAGAGAAGTCAATTCCCTGATTAGTGAGAGTTATCGGACGCCTCGTGTTGTTTGCTAATTGACTTGAGAGAAGTCAATTCCCTTATCAATGCTACTTTTCATTAAACTCGTATCAGAATTTTCATTTCGTTGGTTCTAAATAAAACCTTTAGGTAGAATACAATATCTTGAGTATCTACACCTGAAATATTTTGCCATCAAAACATTCACAATAAAGGGATGAGCACTGCGAACATAAGATCTATTAATATCGCGAACTACCATTTGTGTTAATTTTACTATTTCAAATGTACTCACGTGTCTATTTGCTTGAGGTACCGTCTAAAAACAACATATCGACGGTAGTCGGTACTAAAAAAATATGGTGCAAACGCCCTAATTGTCCTTCATGCTGAAAGATGATAAACCGTTATTCGCATCTTGATTTAACTTTAAAAAATAAACAAAGTTAATATTGGTAGGGGATACACTGTATATTGGTAGGGGATACGATACTTGTGATCAAAGAAGGTAATAAACCGATCACGCCAGATTACTTGGCTAGTCCTACAAAATAAGAACGTTAAAATTAAAATCAAATAATCAGAACATTAAAAGTGTAGCATAAAGCTCAAATGAAACTTATGAGTCATGCATTTAGAAGAAACAATTTGAAAAATTAACAAAGCAAACCAATGGTGAAAAATTCAAGAGCTAATGAAAAAGCCAACATAAAAGAAAATGTTGATCTTTTTGTCTATTTTCAAAAAGTAAAGTCAAGCGGAACTAAGAACAGAAGATGGGGGACGAAAGGACATAAAGTGATTAAATCTGCTGATGTGAAATATAACGGTGTTAATATGGAGCAATAAAAGTACAAAACACAAAGAAACAGAACGAAATTTGGGAGTAATAATTCTTGAAATTTACACATTAACATAGGAGTGTTTAAGGCTGCCACATCTCAATTTTCTTTATATTAAAATTATCAATTTTGCTTGCAACTTTATATATAGGTATAGATATTTTATTACATTCAAATTATTCGGTGTAATAATTTGAAACGCAAAATGAAGATCATAAGGAAGGAGCGAGATGACACGATTGGAATTGACTCCCCAGCAAAGCAATGCACTACTTTACTTGGAGGAGGTGATCTACCTTAAAAATAGTTGTAATACAAATTTAATTTATCCTTTGTTTTTATATAGGATAAGATTGCAGAGACACGATCGTATCGTATGACATGTGCTATAGATTACCGTAGATCCATGGGATATTTGGAGCATGTTCCCAAGCCTCAGGCACACTCATGGGTGATACTCATAGAGGTCGAGCCATATGAGGTACAGGATGAGCCTTAACCTCAGGATACAAAGCTAGAGATCGAGCCTCCACGTGAGCTGGAGGTCGAGCTAGCAGTGGAGCCAGTTATCGAGCCTATGGATCCATACAAAACACTATTTTGATGTCAAACATCAAATAACTGACCGAATTGGACCGAATTTAGTCAAACCAAGTGTAATAATTAGTTAAATTTTGAATCATTTTACTTAAACATCTGAGTAAAATGAACGAATTTAATATCCGTGATCAGTCTTACGCTCAGCTTCTACCCTATGTTATGCCTAAGGTTCGGGAACATGCTTCAAATACCCCATATATCGATCTATAATAATCTAGGGCCCATATGCTATTGAAGATATTGTGAAAGCATACATTTCTATTCAACAAGCCAAGAATAAATAGAGTACAAGTTTTACATAAAGAGAAAGTCTAAGCCTATACAAAGACTACGAGATAAACGAGTACAGTAAGATAGCTACAACAAGTGATTAATATTAACAATTAATTAATAAGAGTTATCAAGAGAAGTTGACAGTACTATTTCTGGTGTGAGGATAACATTTATCCTTAAAACGCCCTCGCAAGTCGGACGTTCAAAAAGTAAAATCAATCTTGGAAACGAGCTGATAAAACCGACTTTTAGACAAAGGTTTTGTCAGAGCATAAGCTAGCTAGTCTTGACCCAAAATGTGAGCAACATGGCTAGATGCTTCATTCGAGAGTGAAAAACTAGATTAGCAGAGTAGTGAGTAGCTCCCAAATTGTCACCGTAAATGCTGGGACGTCCAACAAAAGGAATGCCAAGTTCAATTAATAGGGAGTGCAACGATAATACCTCAGCGGTGGTGCCAGCAACTGCCCGGAACTCTGCTTCAGTGGAGGAACAAGATAGAGCCTTTTCTTCTTAGAGCTCCATGAAATAGGATTGCGACCAAGATATACTATGTAACCAGAGGTAGAGTCATAGTCATCGCGGTCACCTGCCCAATCGGCATCTGTAAAGGCATGAAGTTGAGATGGAGAGTTCCATTGAAGAAGAAGCCCATGATGAGCAGTCCCATTTAGATAACGAAGAAGGCGTTTCAAGGCATGCCAATGACTTGCCTTAGGACATTGAACATACTGAGATAATTTGTTGACAGCGTACGCCACATCAGGGCGAGAGAATGACAAGTATTGCAAGCTACCAAGAATTGCCCGATAATCTGTGGCATTCTCAATTGAAGGACCTGAATCAGCTGTGAGGGGTGGATCAACAACCATTGGAGTGGATACAGGTTTGCCCTCAAGCATATTGTACTTAGCAAGAATATCATTGATGTATTTAGTTTGGTTCAAAAACAAACAAGTAGGAGTGGGAGCAACCTCGACACCCAGAAAATAGGACAAAGGACCCAGATCTTTGAGAGAAAATCGTGAAGCAAAATTGGTAATAAACTCCTGAAGGTGCAAAGAAGAGGGACCCGTAACAATTATAGCATCCACATATACTATCAAATACAAAACACAGAGCCATGCCTATATAGAAATAGAGAGGAATTTGCAATTGAGTTTCGAAAACCATATGACAGAAGATAATTTTTCAATTCAGTATACCATGCTCGAGGGGCCTGTTTGAGACCGTAGATAGCTTTAGAGAGTTTGCAAACATGTGTCGGAAGTGTGGAATCAAGGAAACCAGGTGGTTGAGCCATATTAACCTCATCAGTAAGAGTGCCCTGCAAAAATGCGTTATTGATGTCAAGTTGTCGAAGAGACCAACCATTAGCAACTGCTAGTGAGAGAATGACTCTAACTGTCGAAGGCTTTATAACAGGGCTAAAGGTGCATGAATAGTCGAGACCAGGGCGTTGGTGAAAACCCTTAGCAACCAAACGTGCCTTATATTGTTTAATTGTACCATCCGGATTGTATTTGACACGGAACACCTATCGACACCCTATCACGTTCTGATGAGGATTATATGGTACCAAGTCCCATGTCTTATTACGAAGTAAAGCGTTAAATTCCTGTTGCATAGCATCACGCCATTGGGAATGTTTCAGGGCTTGTGTAATATTTCTTGGTTCAATGGGTGGAGAAGAGAATGTGGCGGTATTAACATATTAGGATTGGGTTTGGTAATATAGTTTTGCCGGCGGGTAATCATACGAGTCGAGGATGGTAATGGTGGAGGAGAAGGAGAGGGAGAGGGTGTGGGTTGGTGGGATGGTGAAGGGATTGATGAATGAGGTCTGTTGGCCCTAATAAGAACAGAATCACCTAGAGGGGGGTGAATAGGTGTCTAAGTTGAAAACTGAAAATTTCTAAGTTTTTAAAGAAACTTAATTTTCATAGTCAAATTTCCTCAGAATCAGAAGCAAGCTTACAGAAGTAGCTTCTGAGGGAAATTCTGCCTAAGCACAGTGAAACTGTTTTCAGCAACAGAAGTTCAGAGTTTGAGAACTTCTGGACGGTCTTCTGAACAAAGACAATGATATTAGAAGTAAATCTGTTTCAGCACTAAATATGAGCAAGCACACAGAAGCAATAATAACAAGTATAAGAGGGAGAAAGAAGTTCAGGAGATCCTGATGAACAAGTCGATTTATCCAAGTTCGCCACAGAAGTCCTGTGACTACGTCTTGTCCCCTGAGGTCGCAGCCACCAGAGATTTTAAATCTACTATTCAGAACTTTTATGGCAAGTTCAGAAGCTCCTTTACATCAACAGAACATAAGCTAATTTCTCACTTAGTTCTGACTAGCCTAAAAAGAGTTAAAGGATTTCCACCAGAACAACAACTCTGTTTTCTGGATTTCTCACCCAACTCTAATCTCAACTAGATTTCTCTCTAAATCTAACTGAATATCACAACCGATATCAGTTTACAAGATTCCTATTATGAACTTGTTTTTCTTCACTCTCTCACTTTAACTAAGGCTAAGCTAAGAAAGATTGAGAATGGAAAAAGGTGTGCTCTGTTTTTCTAGTTCAAACAGTGCGTTGAGATTTTGCTCGATGATCACGCGTAAATGATGTAGTGGAGCTTGGCTACTATTTATAGTGAATGAGGATGACCGTTGGTGAATTTGAATCTTCAAATGAGATGACATCAGTTGTTGTAGCCGTTAATTTGTCAAATCTTCAAACGGTCTTCAAACACTTTGATTCCGTTAACCTTGTTCTTTAACTTAATCCGGTAAGAGATTTGAAGTTGAAGATAAGGTTGACTGAAAACATTCTTCAATTGGATCAACAAAGGGTAGACAAGGAAAATCTGGTTTCGCTTTGAGTAGACAAGCGCGCTCCTTCAAAACAGCTTTTTGAACTTTTGGCGCCTTGCATTAAATGCATTTGTCAGAGCAATAAATGCTTAACGGAACCCGTGACTTAGCTTCTGATAGCTGATTCCAATTGTCTAAGCTTCTGAACTAATTGGTAGAATTTTACTTCTGATTGCAATGGTCCTCTGAGGAGAGCTTTAACAAACTTCGATATCTTCAGAGCGGAACATCCAACTTCTGAAGGAGGGAATACTGTCTTCAACTTTCGTTTCTTCTGAGACCTTAAGCAATCCAGAAAATGTTCATTCAGCACCTGCTGAGTAACTTACATACAAACTTAACAAAAATTGTTAGTCAACATTAAACAGTATGTAAGAGAATTTTAATTTTCATCTTCTGAAACGTTTGGACATAATCAAAACACTTAGGGTTCATCAAGGTCTAGGGTCAAGTGATGGTGATGGTGTAGAAGTAGGGATGGCTGGTGGTAAAGATAAAATGGGAATGTTGATGGTATACCATTCATCAACAGTGGATGAGGAAGTGGGAGGAGATGCAGAACATAGATTATGATATGGAAATTTAGTTTCCACAAATTTAACATGACGAGAGGTATATATTCTGTTTGTGGTGGGATCAAGGCAATGATATGCACTTTGAGTAGAGGAATAGCCGAAAAAAATGCAAGGAATTTGATGGAAACCGAAGCCATAGTCAAGATGCAGAGACACATGTGGTTCAATTACAACTTCCGGAGGGACCGGTTACTCGAGCAAGAGCCAAGAAGTTCGAAGAGGAGCTTCAAGCTTATGTGGCTCAAGTGATAGACGGCGTGGATAAACATGAAGTTTTTGAGATTAATGACTCTCTCACCATACTGTCTCTTTTAAGTTGCACGGAACGGTGCCTCGGAAAACGTAACTAGATTTGTATCGGAGGAAGACTAACGAATCAGGGTCGGACAAGAACTAACCCCTATGAAACGATTGTCATAAGGACCCAATCTCAATCTCCAACAATAAGAAATAAAGATTGTTCAACTGCGGACGGAAGAAAACCCATGCAAAACTGAGTTGCAAAAACCCAAATCCTAGTCTATGATAGAAGAGAACCCTTACAAAACGAAGTTGTAATTGATGCGAACCCACGAGGAACGGTGCCTCGGAAACCCGTAACTAGATTTGTATCCCAGGAAGACTAACATATCAGGGTCGGACAAGAACTAACCCCTATGAAACGATTGCCATAAGGACCCGATCTCAGTCTCCAACAATAAGAAATAAAGATCGTTCAATTGCGGACGGAAGAAAACCCCTGCAAAACTGAGTTGCAAGAACCTAAATCCTAGTCTACGATAGAAGAGAACCCTTACAAAACGAAGTTGTAAAAACCCAATTCTAATCAGCAACAATCAAAGATTAAAATTTCAAATTGTTCAATTTGAAGCGTTGCATAGAACACAAGAGAAACCCCCACTCGGGAACCCTCAACAAAGAAATTCTTATTTCATCAATATTAGTCTCTTTACAAATTAGAGTTTAAACCCCTTAAATAGCTTGAATATTAAACTAAGGACAATATAGTAAATTAACTAAAATAATAAAGTTTAATAATATATCTAATTTAGTGAGGCGGTGCTGGATGTTTTGTGCGGCAACTTCACAGCAACAAAGCAGAAGACTCGCGCTTCTAAGCCGTACCCACGTCTCAAGTAAATTTATGAACTTCTCAATAATTCGCCTAAGCCATGCCCATGGGTAAGGAAGATTCTGAAATTAATATTAGACTTTCTCATGTGATTCAAAAATGCTCCAATTGACCTTTATATTCACGTTCTGTGCTACTTGAAAGAGACAGTATGGTGAAAGAGTCATTAATCTCAAAAACTTCATGTTTATCCACGACATCTATCACTTGAGCCACCTCCGGAAGTTGTAATTGAACCACGTGTGTTTCAGAATCTTGACTATGGCTTCGGTTTCCATCAGAATTGACTTAGGTTGAAGCTTGTGATTATGATAGGGACGTAACCATGGATAACAAAGGCAACCAAAGTTACGAAGCTTAAAATAATTGGGTGATGACTGAAATAATTTCTGATATGGGGAGATGTTCTGTAAAGTAGGAGTGGGAAGACGATTTATAAGATAGGAAGCGGTGGTGAAGGCTAAAGTCCAAAATTCAAGAGGAAGATTGGCATCAGACAACAAAGTAAGGCCGGTTTCAACAATATGGCGATGTCGCCGTTCAGCATAACCGTTATGCTCTGGAGTGTAGAGGCATGACATTACAACCCTAGGAAAGACCTTTGGACTATGTTTGAATAAGTGTAAATGTATTAGACAAGGGCCGATAAGCAAAAAGCAATATGGTCTGGTGCTTGTTTGTTCTAAGCTGAGGAGTGAAAACACTTTACCCTTTATGGCAACATTACAAGCCATCGAGTGTTTGAGTGAACTTCAATTCTAGTGAGACAAGAAAGACAAAACAAATTGTTTGCTTGAACGTTGAAGTCTAGCCTTAAGCTTTAAGGAAATTCTGAAAATTAAACTATAGTTTTTCATTCAGCTAGCCACATTTGTTCATGTGCTCATATGATCACCTCAAATTGTCGATAGATGAAAATTAAACTAATTCCTTGTTGCTATAGTTTGCATGTTTGTTCTTGCATGTTTGTAAATTTCTTGAGTGAGTTCTTTTTCTTTCTTTGCTTGGGGGCAAGCAAAACTTCATGTTGAGGGGTAATTAATGAGCTCACTAGATCTTGATAATTTCAGCCCATTATGCTTAAATGTATGGCTAATAAAAGTTATATTTCAGGTTAGTGGAAGATGACACAAGCATTGCATCGATATTGTGCAGAAACAGCCAAACAACATGCAGAAACAGCCAAATTCCCATGCAAATGCCGCCAAAGAAGAGTGTTTTGACTAAGCCAAGTGGAGATAGAGAAAGGGCTGACCAGAAATGAAGAAGGAAAATGAGGACACGTTAATATTGACTTCAAAAACATGCACCCAATGCATGATGTACATGCAAGGAATCTTTGACTATCTTCACAATTTCTGCCCAGAACTGCAGAACAGTTCGTTTCAGCTATTAATTAGTTAATTTAGGACTTTGTTTGTATCTCTGGATTTCTCCTTTAAATATTGAGGTGAGGATTCATTATCTACACACCTCAACAATCCTAAATCATCTTCTATCTTCTGTAATTTTGGTTTTTCGTTCAAAAATCCATTGTGGAGGGAGTTACCTTCACCTTTGAGGTTATTCCTTTGTGCAAATGATGGAGTAGTCGTCTTAACAAGTCCGGCCAGCCTAGGTTGGTAGTTGTAGTGTCTTTTGTTGTTTATAAATGAATGTTATTTCATCAATGGGTGTTTAATGATATCAATTTCTTATCTTAGTGTTGATAATTGATGGAGAACTGATTTATCTTCACTTAGTATCATTATGCATGCAAGATCATAAAGCGGAAACGCAGTTGGTCTTAGTATCAAGGGTTTTCATGTTTATTGGAATGCTACTCGAGTTTGATGCAAGAAAGAACCCACTTGGAAGAAGTTTTAAGTGTTAGTACATCTTAGAATCTTGAGAACACACGGAAGTTGACTCAAGTGAGATTTATAGTGGAGACCTTGACCCATAAATATAAACATTCATGAACAAATAAATAAATAAATAAAAGATAATTGCAGCTGCCTGTTCTTGTTGTGCTTGGCTTGTTCCTTCCAATATTGTGATCAATCTTTGTATTTATCCTGTTACTTCTTTAGATCCACTCTTTTTACACTGTTTTACTTTAATATTGTATGCAACCAATCTCAACCTCTACAAAGATTACGATTTTACCACCAAACAGGCTGTTTTATAGTGTTTTCATTATAACTTTATTTCAATCCATGTGGGAATGACACTTGTATCTTACCACTACTACATGCAGACCTAGTGCACTTGCTAGTAAGTCATAAAAGTGGACAACAAGTTTTTGGCACCGTTGCCGGGGATTGATAGTGAAAGTTTAAGTGAAATTTTTATAAAATAGTTGTATTTTTAATCTGTTTGTTCATGGTGTAGCCATAGTTGGACCTGTTTTTCTGTACCAAAGACAAAAAGGAAGAATGAATAGTCAAAACGGGGGAAACAATGGCGGTAACAATGGAGAAAATAGAAACGGAGAGAACAACCGTGCAGGTGAAGGCGAGAATAACAATCCTCCAATCATGAGGATGAGAGATTCTTCCAGGCCAACTACTGAAGGACACTCATCCTTCATTATACTACCAAATGAAGGGAACAACCTGTTCCAAGTCAAAGCGTCCATGGTACAAATGCTTCAAGCAGATGTCATATTCAGTGGTTACCAAAATGAGGACCCAAATGCTTTCATTCAAGATTTTGTTACAATGTGTAACACATTTCGATCAAACAGGGGTGCCTCTGATGATATCATAAGGCTGAATCTGTTTCCTTTCTCTTTAAGGGATAAGGCAAAGAATTGGTTAAGAAATCTTCAACCAGGATCTGTCACTACGTGGGAACAAATGGCTCGTACTTTTCTATTGAAATATTTTCCACCAAAGCAAGCCATCAAGCTAAGAAATGAAGTCTCTCGTTTCTCCCAAGAAGAAGAAGAGTCATTAGCCAAAGCATGGGAGCGTTACAAGTAGCTTCTAAGGAGGGTACCAAACCATGGCATTCCTATGTGGATGCAAGTTCAAAATTTCTACAATGGAATCAACAATGCTTACAAGATACAAATTGAATCCGTTGCAAATGGTAACCCGGAGGAGCTTGAGCCACAATAATTCTATGATCTCATTGAGATGGTGGTCAACACGAGCTATAATTGGCACTCTGTGAGGAGTGATGGAAGGAAGATGATGGACTATCCAAGAGCACAAGTTGTTTCAAATCTTACAACTCAGGTGGAACAGCTTGCCAAGCAAATCAACAAGATGAATGTCTCTTCCATTCATAAGGAGCCCTCAACCTCTGATGATTACAACTTTTATGGTGGTCCACAATGCAATACCAACTACCTAGGAGTCAAAGCGGGAGAATATGCTCATGAACAATGTCACTTTGTTGGATATACTCAAAGAAATCCACAAAATCCATACTCAAGCCCCTACCATTCTGAATCCACAAATCATCCCAACTTTTCATGGCCTCCACAACCTTTTCAACAAGAGCATCAAGCCTACCAACAACAACCAAGAGACCACTACCAAGAACAAGCTCAACAATGGTTCGAACAACCTGTTCAGCAGAAGTAGGAAGTCAAACCAGACTTGGAGACCAGGATAATGCAGTTTATGAAGCAAACTCAAGCTTCTATAAAACAATTAGAAGCTCAGATGTACCAATTCGCCTCGGGATCCAGGAACAAGGGTGATCTTCCTAGCGACATGGAGATAAACCCTGAGGAGACATCATTTGCTGTCAAATTGAGAAGTGGTAAGGAAATCTCTGACCCTATTAGAACTGATAAAGTTGCTGATGTTGCAAGAAATAGAAAAGAAGCTGAAAATGTGCAGGAACAAGCTGTTCCAGAAAAAGAGCATGTTCCAGAGGAACCAGTGAAGAAATATGTTCCTCCGGTACCATTCCCTAGAGCACTTGTGAAACGAAAGTTGGAGGAAGAGTATTCCAAGATCCGTGAGCAAGTTACATATCAACATTCCACTTTGGATGCAGTGATACAAATGCTTAACTACACCAAATTCGTGAAGGATCTGTTGTCAAACAAGAAGAAGCTTGAGAATGTCTTTGTGATTCAATTGAACCGAGATTGTTCCTTAATTTTGCAAAACAAGCAACAACTTCCAAAGAAAATGAAAATACATTATGTGATCTTGGTGCAAGTATAAATCTCATGCCATATTCAGTTTATGTTAAACTTGGACTAGGAGAACCTCAACCCTTTAGGATGTCAATCCAATTGGATGATAGATCTATTCGTTATCCTAGGGGAACTGTTGAGGATATGCTTGTCAAAGTAGGAACGTTTACCCTTGGACTTTGTTATAATGGACATAGTTGAGCATTTGCATGTTCCTATCATTTTAGGTAGATCATTCTTAGCTACTGGTAGGACATTGATAGATGTTGAGGAAGGAAAGTTAATTATGAGAATAAATGGTGAGGATATAAGTTTTAAAATGAATAAGGGTTTAAGGTATGCAAAATCAAATGATGATACATGTTATTTTCTAGACACACCCAATGATTCATCTGTTTTGCAGGAACTAGCAGAGGAGCCAGTTATCGAGCCTATGGATCCATACAAAACACTATTTCGATGTCAAACATCAAATAACTGACCGAACTGGACCGAATTTAGTCAAACCAAGTGTAATAATTAGTTAAATTTTGAACCATTTTACTCAAACATGTTACTGAAATGAACGAATTTAATATCTGTGATCAGTCTTAGGCTCAGCTTTTACCCTATGTTATGCCTAAGGTTCGGGAACATGCTTCAAATACCCCATATATCGATCTATAATAATCTAGGGTCCATGCTATTGAAGATATAGTGAAAACATTTCTATTCAACAAGCCAAGAATAAATAGAGTACAAGTTTTACATAAAGAGAAAGTCTAAGCCTATACAAAGACTAGGAGATAAACGAGTACAATAAGCTACAACAAGTGATTAATATTAACAATTAATTAATAAGAGTAGTTATCAAGAGATGTTGACAGCACTACTTCTAGTGTGAGAATAACATTTATCCTTAACAGTTATTGCGTGTTTGTAATCTTATCATAAAAAAACATCGCTGCAGATGACTTGCAATGTTGGAGTCAATACCAACCTTGGTTGGTTGTTCACACCTTATGATCTTCGTTTTGCACTTCAAATCAATAAACGGAAATATTTGTGTAGAATAGAATTGAAATCAAATATGTTAATATTTTAAAATATTATGATGCTCCAACCCTATAATACAAGTCCAAACTTAAAATGACCATAAATAGAAAACATGAAATTAGATGTCATATTATTATTATTATTTTGATGTATTTAGATTCTTATCTATAATATTTAGGCCTAGTGTATCATCCTATCGCAAACAATTTAATTAGTCCTTCACTTAAATAACCCATTTAACCTATTACCTCTCAAATTTTATTTTTTTATATTTTCAATATATTTTTTTTTGTTAAAAATAATTTAAGGGGTTATTCATTCACTTTAAGCAAGTTCAACGTTAGGTCTCGTTTTTTTTGGCTGAACTGAACTAAATTTGCTGAACTGAATCGGTTGAACTAGCTGGTTATGGTTAGATGAAAAAGAAATTTTGCTGAATTTGGTTAAACTCAATTTGGCTGAACTAAACTGAACTGAATTTTTTCTGAAAATAAATGAAAAGAATATGGCTTTAGCCTCAGCGATATTCCATGAAAGTTCAATAAACCAATACACTCTTGTTACAAATTTTTCGTATAGTCATATACCCCTAAGTAGCTTTATTCTTTTAATTAAGGCTTAATGCTAGGGGTGGTAACGGGGCGGGGATTACCCGAAAACCTTGAGGATCCGAACCGACGGGAATAGGGAATAATCGAAAAAATTAGAGATGAGGATGGATACGGGAACATTTTGTCCCCGGAGTCTAAACGGGGATGGAGATGAGAATTGCTATATCCGAACCATGGAGATCCCCGCCCCGTCACTGTTTCAATCCCTATAGATATGCTCAAAAAATACTCATAAAAATCGACTAAATAATAAAATATTTAATATACATAAATAATATAGAATTTATCTAAAATGTAATAATCCATTATTTAAGTCCATTATTTAATTTCGTATTAATTAATTATTTTAGAATTTATAAAAATATTTAAGCATGTAATGTATTTCCTAAATTTTTAACTATATAAGCCTGTAATATATAAGCCGTCAATTCTAGAATTTTTTATTTTTAAGAATGGTTGTAGTTAGTTGTATAACCATATAATATTTTTTATTTTAACTTTTATATGTAATATTAATATTTATTTTTGGGTATGAGAATTCTCCGAAAACCGTGGAGATCCTCATGGATAGGGAATCAATATAAAAATGGAGATTCTCCGAAACCGTAACCGTATCAATTGGAGACGAAGTGAGAATTGCATACTTGTCCCCACCTCGCTCCGTTACCAACCCTACTTAATGCCTATCCTTAAGTTACATATTTAGGCATTATAAAGAATAGAACCTCTATTTCTTTTACCTCTTATAGACTAATGTGTCAATGATTTTGATGTTGCGCAAACAAGATACGAGGGTGCATGAAAGTTATTAGAGCAATAGTTGATGATAAACAAATGAATACTTAATAAAATCCTCAAAATAGAAACCCCTATTAGTGTTCTGTTCAGTTCGTGTTCTGTTCAATAGTGAAGTAGCAGATCAACATGATGTGCTTTTTCTTCCTTAGTATCATCTATTCACTTTCATCCCCATTGATCTGCTACTTCTCAATCATACCGTGCTCGTTCATATGAATACTATGATTCCTTTCTTCGTTAAAATCTATCTATTAGTGTTTTAATCATCGGAACGTGCATATTTATTTGATTAATTTAAAAATAGTGTAATGTAATCTATGATGAATATGTACATACACAACACAAACTATATTATGCTATTATTATTATTCACAAGCTCAGGGATCTTGACTGCATCTCTGTTTCATCTTCGGCTTCATCTACAACTTCACTCTTCTCCTGCAATTCCTTGTAGATTAAAACAAACCAAATGACGATATAAACAATATAAAAATATGAATAGATCGAGAGGGGGGCATAACTACTCCATACCATACGTACTTTTAATGCTGATTCCTGAAAATTACAGGACAATGCACCATCTTTACGACATATTTTTGCTCCACATCCCGGTGTATCCACTGTTCCAACAGCCTCTTCATCAACCAAAACCACACTTATGCAGTCACTTCCTGTCTTGTTTTCTGGAATCTGTGGACCAGAAGTTAACAAACTATATGTTTAATTGACAGGTAAATGTAAATGTATCACCAGAAAACAAAAGTTCTACTGCCTCTTCATATTGTAACCGGCACTATTTTCCCTTCAGTTGGAATATTTTCAAACCAAACTTTTTATTAGAAATGAACTCAACAAAATTATATGTGCAAGTACCATCTATAGCTATCGGATTATATGAGCCAATTGTCACAAAAGTTATTTGAAGGACCGTCTGGTCCAGTAACTCCAATTGGAAGCATCACTTAAATTATAAACAGCCAGAGGACCAAAGTAAAGCCGTCAATTTTAGTTGCATGATTGTATTCATATGATTAAACAGAAAAAACTCATTATTACCTCATACATAGCTTCTGTGAGAATGTTTTCTAGCATGGCTCTCAAGCCCCGGGCACCAGTATTCTTAGCCATTGCTTTCTTTGCAATCAATCTCAATGCACTCTCAGTGAAGTCTAGTTTGACCTGAAGCATTATAGAGATGAAAGCCAAAAAAAATGTAAGATTGAAGAACAAAAACATTGAGGTACCCATGCAAACAGAGCAAGAATTACTTACATTATTCATATTAAACATCTTTTTATACTGTTTACCCAGAGCATTCTTTGGCTCCATAAGCACCTATGAAAAATAAAATTTGCATGAGAATATGCAATTATACTCTCAATGATCAAAGGCTCACTGAATCTTCTGCAAATTCCTGACTGTGACATACTCGACAAGTGATACGACAAGAACCAATACGAAGCAAAAAAAGTCCATGGAAAACTTAAGAGCTCGTTCACCAATGCAATTTGAAAAAGTAAAAGTTTTGCAGGTGCATGCCTAATAATACGCTCAACAGGGAACAAAAATAATTAACAAGGCATCATCTGACAAAAAGATATACCTGAACCAGCTGGTCTTCATTCAAGGCTGACAAGCTCACTAATACAGGGAACCGCCCAACAAATTCAGGAATTAGACCGTATGCAACTAGATCACCACTTTCTACCTGCAACTCCATTCAAAAAATTTGAGTTCATCTACACAATCGTTACGAACACCTATGAAGCGTATAGAGTACTTAATCAGTGCAGATCAACTAGAGAAAAATCATTGTAGGAAATTCAACCAAGCAGAGTGGGTTTAGTTCTCACAGATTCCAACAATGATGAAGTAATGATTGCATCAGTCATTCTACCGGTTCTCATGTTTGCACGAACTGGAGCTCCAAAACCGATGGATGAATCTTGTCGTCTAAGAAAAGAAAGAACTTGGATATTTAGAAGAGAGATTCAAGAAACAATCTCTAGGACCACAACGTTGATGTGTGAAATTGAAATTACCTAACAATTTTGAATGACTACATTATATTATCAGATGTTACCTTTCAGAAATAGTTTTCTCCAAATCAACAAATGCCCCACCACAGATGAACAGGATGTCTTTTGTGTCTATCTACATTCATCAAAATTGAAGTTATAATAAGGGAGAAAAAAAGACAAATGGAAGAAACCTACCAGATAAATACATTGAAAACGTCAATACAATTGTTGAGAAAATTACTATACATCTGTGTACGTGTGTTTGACTTCACCTTGTTAAATAGTTTCTTGTTTAATCAGTTAGCTAAGAACAAGGGGGGCTTCAGATTTACACTATTTTAAGTAAAGAAAATTTCAGAATATACTAGTTTATAACCATAAGCACAAACAAACGCGCACTCAAAAGACAGATACTACAGCAATTTGGCAACCATTGTTTTTCATAAAAATTTCCAGCTTTCTTTTATACTCTTACAACTTAATATTTCTTTTTCAGAAAGGAAAAAACCCATATTACAGTACTCTCTATATATGTGAATAATGGAGACAGATCAGTATGGCACAAGTTCAACCATGAAATAAAATGACAAGCCAGAGGGGAAAAAAGCACATATTTCTGCTCTTGCTCCTCCAAGGACGCATTTGGTAGTGCCATAATGGAACGGAATGGAGTCAATCACGTTGATAAGATAAGTAGTGGATGGAATGAGACTTGAACATAATGATCATTACAAACCAAATAATCCCTAAGTGTATGATTATAATAGCAACAACATCATATCTCAACCCAAAAGTTTAGGTTTAAAATATAACCAATAAATCACGCAATTCACATTTTTTTGGATTCATGTATACCCTCTAGTACAGAAATCTTAATAGATATAGAACGATTGCCCTCAAATTGATTCATAACTAGGCTTTTCAAAGGAAGAGCAGAAAAGAATGTGCAATATAGCTGAGTGAAGACTATTGTTCAACATGTGCACAGAGAAATTTGTCCAACGAACCTGAATCATGTCGCCACGAGGATTCTTCCGAGGCCCTTTATCAGGAACAGGAACATTTACTATCTGGACAGGTAAACATGCAATTAAATACAAGTGCATCACCAATTGGAACTGTGAAAGTACAACTCTTTGTTTCAAATCAAATGACTCAATCATTAGGCAATAACTGGGTGCAGACATGATTAAATAGCTAATCGTAACACCATTCTCATACAGTTTCTGTATGAATGCTGGAACCGATGAGAAAAAATCCCAAGAATGGTTATTGAACTATAAATAAGACAAAACAATAGAGACGTTTGCCCAAAAGTTACTTCATTCACTAAGAAATGAGTAAAAAAAACACAAAACAAGGAAAGATAGGGTTGATCCACTGCAAAAGTTAAAACGATTTAAAAAGTTGACAAATAAACTATCATGAACGACGTATTAAATAGAATTGTTAACTGAGAATTGTGACTGATTAACTCACAGTTCCTTCCAACATTTTTAGTAAAGCCTGCTGAACACCCTCTCCTGATACATCTCTGCCAACATTAGAACTCTCGGCCTGCAGAAAACATATACATTGTATTTAAAGCAATGATTATGAATCATTCATCCTAATAATATGAACATATCCAGAGCGATAAACCACAAGACCTTTTTAGTAATTTTATCGACTTCATCGATGTAGATAATCCCTCGCTGTGCTGCTTCAACATTAAATTCGGACGCCTTAGGCAAAAGGGGAAATATATACATTAATAAACTATCATCTGAATGACCAATAATATAGGCAGGAAGATGTAGCAAAAAGCTGCGGGAAAGAATAAAGTTTCAGAACATCACCAAATATGAGAGTAACATGCATACACAGAACAAAACAAACAAAAGTAACAACCTTTTCATTGAAGACTCAACAATCAAGCAACTATACAATTTCAAAAATGACTTTCTCAACATGTTTATGACAGAGTAGTACTCACATTAGGCATTGTATATCTACATCAAAAGAGACACTTTATCAACTAAGGGATGAAATAACAAGAGATATTACCTATTACTATAACCCCACAAAAGAAAAGCATTAATGATATGCAGATACTCGAATCAGTAGAAGAGATATATCGATATGGCATGTACCAAAAAAATCGCCTTTTAGAAGAAAAAAAGGAACAAAAAGGATGGCACCATTGCTAAAGCCAGGGTTTGAAATCAACTTACATCTTTAAAATGAGTAGACAATTTGTATGTAAGCAAGAAAAACCCCAACAATATTAAGTAGAAGCGAACTAACATAATCATGCTTCGCTACAGCATGACTCAATGTTTATGCATATTTGCAAATTTTGAAGTCAGCAGCAAAATTAAGAACTTTTATAATGTGCAGTGCAACCAATCAAATCATGCACACACCAGTATGGTAACTTTGTTTTTAATTTATTTAATTTATTTTTCTCAAATTTTTACCAATACATTTTGAGAAGAATCTACAAACAAACCAAAAATAAAAAAAAAAAATTCAGATTTACCCCCAACACTCTTTTGTCGAAATGGAGGGATAGGGGAAGTAAATGGTGACAAATCAAAACCAGGAATGTCAAAATTCATCACAAGATCACCAAATTGTGATATCAGATATATCTTTCCACAAAGATAACAAAGATCATCAAACTTATATCAAGAACTGAAATTTATAGAAGTAAAAAAAAGAAAGAACCATACTGCTAATAGCTTGTATAAAACTGATTCCACGTCTTCCCCAACATAACCTGCCTGGGGTAAGAAAGAGCATAATCAGTGAACATTGGCGAAAAATTAAGCTCTTGAAAACATCATCATGCTTTTAAGATCAAATATATCCCAAAACAGGGTGATATCGGAGAACCTAAACTATAATAAAATGATTTCTTAACCAAAATCAATTAGTCAATCTCAAACTCAAAGCTCAATCAGAGCTCCTGCATTATGCAAAACAACAGCATCAGATGGGGCATGACCAAGGAGAAATATGGATTGAGCTTGCACAACAGGATTGTATTAAGATAATCTAATTGAATTCTTAATATTAAACACAGGGAAGGAATTCCTTCATTTTGAGTGTGCTAAATGGAAGTTTCACAAATAAAGCAATCCAGTAACAACTATGACCCACGCTTAAGGAAGCTGGCAGTAAACGTATGCAAAACTGCTTCGTTTTAGTTTTCTACCTTCTAATCAATATATGATGGAATCACAATAAGCGGAGAAGCTTAAGAACCAAATAAACGGAATTAAACACAAGACAGGCTGTTTCAATGAAGAAATTAACGATAACATATAAAAGATTAAGTGAAGGAATAATTCCAAACATCTCCAGGGATCTCTCCCTCTCCCTTAGTCTATAAGAGAAAAAACGAGAAATTATAATTAAAACATTATCAAAACAAACTGCCAACTTATATAATTTAACTATCCAGCCCACCTAAATAAGAAAATAACAAAACAGGAAATAAAATAACTTCCAACAACAACATTCTCCTTATTCCTTCAGGAATAAACATGGCAAGTCTTTGGGCTTGGGGAAAATGGCCTAAGGCCTGATTAATTGGCAGATCTCTATCAATATAACTCCAAGACTATCACATCATATGAACTGGGTGAATATTAGATGCCAGAATGAATTATGGAAATGAACTCGCCTGAGTTAGTGAAGTTGCATCAGTCATGACAAGTGGTACATTCACTATACGAGCTAATGTCTTTGCAAGTAACGTCTTCCCTATCCTTATAATAAAGGTAAAAAAAACAAAATGAATCAGACAGAAGTTCCTGCAAGCAGCATAGCATATAAGAACTTATGTAGCAGAAGGTAACCAAATCATACAAGGACGAGTACATTCAACATACCCGAGCCAGTAGGACCCATCAGTAATACATTACTCTTGTCTAATTCAACTAGTTCACTGTCATCATTTTCTATATCATTATAACTCGACTGTACTGCTGACCTGCCATTTGGGATGAAGTCAAGTTAATATCAAGCAAAATTGAACATACAAACATATAACTTCAAAAGTTCCAACCCTTGACAAGACTTTCTGCAACTATAACAGAACTACTAATTAGCCAAACAACATTTGGGGCTTTTTTGCGGACTTTGAGCCAAATCGGTGCCCCAGTTGTAACTGGTACAAGCAATAAAGATTATTTTACAGTATAAGTAAGTCATTAGGCTTGACTTCTTTTGGTGAGCATAAGATGGCGCATCTTGAGATTCCTAAAGACCATAAAACCAGACTAAATAATCAACAGAAAGACTATGAATTACTAACTCCTTCTGTTCGGAAGCATAAAATATCCTTTTGTAGTGGTTGTAAACTGCCACAGCAAGCACCTGTTACACTAAACAGGTGTCAATAGAAACCACAACAATATGAAGGTACTAACATAACTGTAGTAAAAGATTCACATCAAACTCCATCTTATAACCTCTTGAAAAACATAGTTTTTGTCGTCACTTCTCAGCTGAGGTTGCAATTGCAAATTATAATTTTCTTCTAATCAAATGCATTTCTATCATTCTAAAGGTATAATTCTGAATCTAAAGAGACTCCAATCCAATGCATTTCAATCTCATACACAAAACGCAATCCATAATCAGACATTGAAAGCTACAACAAAATCATAAACCGAAACAAAACAGGATCCCGTACCTTTTTCGCCTTATCCTGACCAATAACAAACTCATCAAGCCCTCTACAAATCTCCTTAGGAGTAGGCAACTCATTCCGTCCCTCGGAAACATCATCTTCCCCCAAACTTGCATCACAATCTTCCTCAACACCAATCTCCACACCCTTACAACTACTCCCACAATCCTTCCCCTGACCATCCAAACCCTTAACTAACCCAAGCTCGACGAACCCGCCCTGCAACGGCTCCAACTTAGACGGTCTAAAATAGAAGGCAGTTTTGCAGCTAGGGCAGAAATTAACAGCTTGATAAATCCCGGTCTCTCTGCCGGTGATTGAAAGCGGTCGATTCGAGAAGAGAACGGGCATTTCGGAGGTGCATCGAGGGCAATTGACGCTTGCCCTAATGTGGTCGTAGTCGGTGGTGCATCTATTGCTAGCTTGGCGGGTAAACCCTAACCGGAAACCGGATATAGGAGGTGTGGGGGAAGTGAGGGAGAGAGGAGGGGAGATGGTGGCGGTTATGTGTTTGAGTGCGGCGGTAGTGACGGCGGAGTTGGTGGTGCGTTTGAGGAGGGAAAGCATGATGTCGGTCGCCGGAGACACTGCCGGAAATCGGAGTGCCGGAAGTGAGGTCGGAGTGGGGACTATGGGTAGTTCAATTTAAATAGTGCTAGAATGCATGGCAGGTCAAAAGTGAATTTGGATAATAAAAGGCTAATTATTTCCAAAAAACGACGTCGTTTGACATAAACGACGTCGTTTAACGTAACCGTCGTCGCCGAG
Organism: Euphorbia peplus; assembly: GCA_028411795.1. Lineage (NCBI taxonomy): Eukaryota > Viridiplantae > Streptophyta > Magnoliopsida > Malpighiales > Euphorbiaceae > Euphorbia > Euphorbia peplus. The sequence goes on along the minus strand of CP110837.1, from coordinate 16,545,990 downwards.
TTCCCAAAACAAAGAGTGATCTTCTCATCTGATGGTGTGAAGTTTGAGGGCGAGACGACACTATAATGCGATCGAAAGCATCCGATGACCGTCCGGCGTTGAGGAAGAGAAGCTGGACAGGTCCGGCGACAATCCATCTATTAGACCATGACATCCTTTGCATCATCTTCTCTTTACTCGACCTATTCGACGTCGTTCGTTCTTCTGCCGTCTGCAAATCATGGTTATTCCTTTTTATTTTCATTTCATTTTCATTAAATTAATAATTAATTTCTTAATTTGATTTTGATTCTTGTGTTTTTTCCAAGGAATTCGATTGTACAAAAGTCCAAGCTACTGCAAGTGCTTTACTTGAAACAGCAGAATGAAAATAATAATAATAATAATAATAATGTAGCGTTTTCGGACACGAACAAGTCGTTAAGTATGTACATTGAGGAGCTGGCTATGGATCATCATAGACAAGCTTTTGTTGAACCTTGTTCTATTGATGTTCATCAATGGAAAGCTCATTCACTTAGGTCATTTTTATAATTTCCAAATGTTATTTTCAATGCGTGTTTCTTAACTCATATCCGTACACTTTAAACCGGGGTCACGAGCTAGTCACGTGAACAAAGCAGTGTGGTCAACGCATGATGGAATGTTCTTTTCCCTGGCCGTACGTGGGGTCATCACAATGGTTGCATCACCAACCGCCTCATCAAGAGGACACTTGTCACCATCCCCTGAAAGATGTGCTCAACACGCTCCAGGAAGCTTCTTCCCAGTAGAATTATTCCACGCTCACCACACCACTGATGTACACTGATGTTTCTCTGAATCTTTGGGTCTTGAGCTATCGGATCCTGGCTTGGAATAGACAGAAAACCGTTAGTGATGTGGCCAGAGTCCTGTGAACCTGCTCTGATGATCAAGTCAGATGGATTTTAAGAGGGAAAGGCGGCTTAAGGAAATAAATGAATGGATTAGTGAACATACCAATTTAGGAGAGGTTTAGTGAGTTGAGATGGCCTACACACGTGTTGATCTTGGATTGGTTGAGGATGAATAATTCTGTTGGGAGGAAGCTTCCTGGAGAGTGTGAACATGTGCTGAGTGCGTCTCTCTAGGGGGTGGTGACACGTGTCCTCTTGGTGAGGCAGTTGGTGATGCAACCGTTGTGATGATGCCATGTACGGCCGGGGAAAAGGACAGCTTTCATCATGTGCTGACCATGCTGCTTCGGTCACGCGCTAGCTGGTGACCCCAGTTTAATGTGTACGGATATAATTAACTATCTGAAATACATAATAATTTGCTGCCATTTCTATCTGCTGTTTTTTTCTATCAGGGTTCATCAATGTCGAATGAAGAGGGGTTTGATTCTCACTGGTGTAGGTGATAAGGTGTGTCCCTTTTAACGAAAGATAGGGTCCCATGCTTAACCTGGTTAGGTTGATTTTCTTTTTCTTCCAAAAGAGGACCAAATATGATCATCTTACTCGCACCAAATTGTATGTTGAATTCATAGACATGTTGGAGGGTAGACTTTACATGTTGACATTGTTGCGGGGCTCCAGAATTATATTTTCTTTTTCGTAACTCTCTTCCCCCCTTATTGACTTCAAGATCTTTTTCTATACTTTGATTGGAATTTTTATGCAAATAAATCAGCTGGTAGTCTATGATATTGAAGCATGATATAAACTCGAAATAAAATATTGACTGCCTCCGCAGTGCACATTTTCATGTGTTTTTATGCGTCGATGCAGTTGGTGGTGATGGTTGTTAATTTATAATGACAATTTGAATTTTATTCCTAGATAGGAAAAGTTCTTTTCTGTTACACGGAGTTGTATATCACAGCACATTCTGTAGTTTCATTTACATATTCCTGCTCATATTAAGAAAAGTTTGCATCCTCATATTTCAGGTTCGTTTTATACTTGGTAGATGTGGTTAATTTTTGAGCAACTTCCGAATTAGTAAATTGAGTCTTCGATTTGGTGCACTGGGTTGAAATTTAAAAATGATTAGCATGTCTATGCATTTGTTACCTAATATGCTTCTATATTTACTGGGCAATAGGTTCCATTTTCATGATAAATTTGAGCTTTTTCTCGTATAAGTTTTCTTATATTAGATGTTTCATTTGGTGATAGTAGTCACTTGCTATATTCTCTGGAACTGACTTTGATATGATCTTTTTTCTTCACGTATCACTTGTACTTTCCAGAACAAAGTATATAAAAAGATATAAAACCTGTTGAATTACTTGATTCTGCTGACTCATGCATAGCCATGATGATAGGTTATGCGGATCTGGTCACTAGAAGGCTACAAATGTGTGGAAGAATATGCAGTGCCTGATGCCTTACCCTTAGTTGATTTTGATTTTGATGAAAGCAAGGTACTTATCTAGGCATATCATTACTCCAATATTTCTCATGTTGAGAGGCCCTGGTAACACATGTTCTTTTAGATTGTTGGTTTGATTGGACCAAGAATATGCATATGGAGGCGGAATGGAAGCATGAGTGCATTTCCCTCGCGGGAAGGCACATCTTCCAAGGGTCTATGCATGCGGTAAATGGGCAAAAAGCTACACTTTCTTGCATCCAGTTTATTTCTTTGATTGTCGAATTGCTTGGAGACTTCAGTTAATGCAAAAGTTGCTTGTATTTCTGTATAACTGAGTTAATTAAATTTATGGTGTCCTTGAAGTTACTTTGATCCAGAAGCTGTGGTTGGATGTGAGGATGGAACACTTCGTGTTTTTGACATGTACAGTAGAAAATGCTCTAAAATTCTTCGGTAGGTTCAGCTACTATTTTCCTCTTCTAGTCACAGACTATATTAACATTTTGTAGAAGTATAGAAGCTCTATTATTTGAGTGATCGTAAAACGGAAAGTGGACTATCGTAGTCAGGCTGTTAACTTTTTATGCTTTGAAATCCATTTCAAGGTGCAACTCCCTTGATGGGTACTTGCAAAAGAATAATCCAGTAAAATGAAAGAATAAGAAGACTGCCCGTCAATTTGAACAAAGTGCTTATTTGGTATTCTTGTTGTTTGAACTTACCAAAACATGAAATTTATGTATATATCTCGTATTTGCAGGATGCATCCCGAGCCTGTTACTTGCTTATCCTTGGGTGATGATCAGGTAGCTCTTACTGGTTCCTCATTAGGGAGGATCATGGTATCTAGTTATTCATCTGATCAGTGGGTGACTACTTTGAGACCAACTGATTCTACAGGTTGCACTGTTTTCTTACTCTGTCTAGAGTACTCTAATTTTATTTATTTATTTTTTGTGGCATTTTTTTGCAGATTCTCTTGACATTTGTTTCAAGTAGTTGGTTCATTGTCTTTGACTAATAAGCAGATGTATGCTTTCATAAATGAAATATGCATGCTATATTATTGTGTCTATAATTTACCAATTGAGGCATAATATACTTTCTATTTATTATGCCAGCTAGGTTTGCAGGTGATTTAACATAACATAGATTTTAACATCATGTAACAGGCATAAAAGCTTTGTGTTTCAATCCTCTCTCCCATCTTGTGTTTGCTGGAACGACAGCTGGCTATACATCTTGTTGGGATCTTAGGTATACAAAATTTACAGCTTTTTGTTTCATTTAGTTATGATTAAATTTTTGTGAGTACTCTATCATTGATTTGCTGTGCTAGTGGAAAGAATTTGAGAAGGCATTTATGTCAAGGTGCGGTAATAATTGATATCCTAGGAACCACTCTCGCGTACTCAGATTCTCTTTGGGATTTTTTTTTTTCTCATTTCTGGATGATACAAAGTGCTTGCTGGTGATTCTAAGAAAGATTTAAAGTATTTAATGTTCTTTCATTATTGTATATGGCTCATATTGGGAGCATACTATGCGATAAAGTAAATAGGTATTTAACAAGGGTTGGCAAGGTGCCTATGTGTGTCATCTGGAGCATAGGTGGGTATCTTTGTTACTTACTCTCAAAAATGGATTAGAAATATGTGTATGTTATTATCTATTCCCGTTTCAACTTGTATTACACCCATGGTCCTCCAACGGAATGGAATTGCTGGACTGAATGGTGAACAAGTACATTTTGGGCATGTTATGAAGTCAAGTCATGACGTTTGGATGTTCATTTGAATGTGCAGGATGATGAGACGATTATGGGAGACGAAAGTGAGCCCAAATGTGGTATATTCATTGCAGCACCTGAGTACTGACAAATCAACATTAGTAGTTGGTGGGATAGACGGTGTATTACGTATTCTGGATCAGAATTCTGGGGTTGTTCTTTCAAGCTATATTATAGACCATGATGCCCCATCAGCCTCCTCCAGATATACACAGGGAATGGTTGAAAGCAGAAAAGCAAAAAGGATCTCAATTGATGCAGTAATTGACGAAATTCCTCGAACTGCTCGACCAAGCATTACATGTTTAGGTGTTGGGATGAAGAAGGTGGTCACAACACACAATGGCAAGCATATCAGATTGTGGAAATTCAACAAATGAAATCTATTTTTCTTCCAGTGCTTCTAGTTCTGGATATGTATTTTTTAAAGCTAGTTCCCTGTTTTTGTGTGATTGAGTTTTAAGCTGTCATGTGGATCGACTGTCTAGAGTTGAGTAGATCTGATGCTTAAACTCAATATTTTTCCGTCATTGTAGGGAAGAATCTTCATTGTGTTGATAGAGTAAATTTAGCAACGCATGCTCAAGCAAACCAAGGCACAAGGAAGATTTCTTGGAAGTACAAACGATCCATTATCGGATTCCTTGGAAGTACCTGCTTGATACATTTGCTTCATGTTGCTTGATGTATCGACTTGTTGTTTCATATTTATTGTTTGATTAATTAGTGTTTGGTAGAATTATAATTGGTTGTCATTGATAGCATGTAAATGATTAATACATATAATATAACTTTTTGTATTAATGTAAAACATTGAAGATAGTAATAAATTAAAAATGAATCGTATTTTTTATGTAGAAAAAGCAATATTGTGTTGCTTGTAGCACATGCTTTCATACTTAAACAGAGGAAAACCATTTTTCCTAACCAAGACTGATGACTCAATTGGGCTATTTTTATTTCCAGTTATAGTAGTTCTTGTCCAACAGTTTTTGTTAAGTTTTGTTTTTTAGACGCAATTATTGAATTTTTGTGTTGGCTTTGATTTTTGTGACATAATAATCGAAGTGATAGGCTAAATTTTTTTTCAATTTTTATGTGGACGAACGATTTAAAATTATAAATAATTACCAATTGGTACACTCGCCAATACGTGAGTGGAAAGTCCATGGTTCGAATCCTGCTACATATAAATTTATTAAAAAAATTATTAATTAAACTTGTCCAATTATGAGACTATGGCTTAGTTTGGGATTGCTGTTGAAAAGTGATGTAGCTGTGGGGAAAAGTGTTGTTTGAAAAAGCGCTGTTGGAAAAAGCAGAAGACTATTTTACCATGTTTGGTAAAATGAAAAATAAAAATATGTGGTTGAAGTAAAATCGGTTTGATAAGTAATTAGTAAATAATATTTTGAAATATGTCAATTGGTGGTTTAAGACATAACAAAACATAAAAAATTTAACGAAATTTGTAACATTAATTTTTTTTCAATTTTTAAGTGTTTATTTTTTATCAATTTTTGACTATAGAGGAACATACTAGTGATTTTTATACAAATAGAGGGACTAAATTTTTTTCCAAGTCTTGCATAGGGAGTTTTGGTTGTAATATATGTATTAAGACTTTTGAATATTTTTGTCCAAATTTTAAATGAGAAATCAGCTTTTTTCAAAAGCATGTGGGTGCATGCTTTTAGTAAAAGCAGCTTTTAACCAAAAAGCACGGTTAGAAAAAGCTGATTTTGATAGTTACCAAACACTATAATACCTGCTTTTGCAATACCAAACGCAGCCTAACGGACTGAAATAGAATTATGTTGCTTTATTCGATTCAATTTGAAAATACAAACTCATTTACTTTTGTTGTTTAAAAGTTTTTCGGTTATTTCAGTTCGGTTGGGTCGGATCCGAGAAAAGGCGGAAGCCCATAACCCGAATCGAGTTGAAGGTTTAGATAGTTACCCCCAAATTGAAAAAAAGAAGGAAACCTAACCTAATAGATTGATTGATAGGAGGAGGGGTTGCGATGGTGTGCATAAGGAAGGCGACGATAGATGACCTGCTGGCGATGCAGGCATGCAACTTGCTATGCCTGCCGGAGAATTATCAGATGAAGTATTACTTCTATCACATCCTGTCTTGGCCTCAGCTTCTTTATGTCGCCGAAGATTATAACTCCCGCATCGTTGGTTATGTTTTGGCTAAGATGGAAGAAGAATCTAATGAATGTCACGGCCATATCACCTCCCTCGCCGTTCTCCGTACTCACCGCAAGCTCGGTCTCGCCACCAAGCTCATGAGCGCTGCTCAGAACGCCATGGAACAGGTCTTCTTTCTTCTATTACTTATCTAATCAACTATTCGGAAACTGTTTTTGACCTGACGCCCTCAAATATTCACGGAACCCTATAAGGTTGTGTCATCATTTAACAAAGAACGACTAAAATGCACGAGGAGTTAAATGTATGACTTCACATCACTCTTTTAAACCAAATTCCGCCTAATCTCCGCCTAGTTGTCAGATTCAAAATTAAGCATCAAAGGCCCTTGGTCGCCCTAGTAGCGCCTAGCCACCCATTAGGCGTTGAAGGTCCTTGGAGTGATTTTTAATACACTGCTTCACATACGCTTGGTCTTATGCAAACTAAATACTCTAGCGCGGGTCAAAATTGTTTCCGTTACACTCAAAACATGGGGACAATAGATACACTTTTGAATAGTTTAGGGCGGCAAATGACTGAAATGGACAAGTTTAGGGGGTTAAGTATGGTTTAGGCCCTTCTGTCTACAAGCTATTTTATGAAATGAAGATTGGGCCAATAGATACACTTTTGAATAGTTTGGCCGTCCCTTAATTTGGGGGACAAAGTGACTAAAATGGACAAGTTTAGGGGATTAAGTATGGTTTAGGCTGTTATGTCTACAAGCTATCTTATGAAATAACGATTATGTGTTGTGTGTCTGTTCCCAAATCTGTGCAACATAGCTAGACATACCGGTATATGTGAAGAATGTCCATTGTAACTTGACATACCAGTTCCCCACATTTACACTGTAACGCTTGATTAGGTTTTATGGTTATTCTTGTTACTGAGCTTCAATTTATGCTTGATATTGCTGATCTATTTTTGTTTCTATGAGAGACTTTTTCACGTTGGTATGTTGAAAACGGGGAACATTGGGTAATGACATAGTCAACGTGATCTTGGAAGTAAACTCAGATGCATCCTTGGTAAATAGTCCTTAAAGTGGACTCAAGATTGTTAAAAGCTAAAGATTTGTGCACTGTGTGCAGGTTTTCGGAGCAGAGTATGTTTCGCTTCATGTGAGGAAAAGTAACAGGGCAGCATTCAATTTGTACACAGAAACTCTAGGTTACAAGATTCATGATATTGAAGCCAAATATTACGCAGATGGAGAGGATGCATATGATATGCGGAAGCAACTAAAGGAGAAGCAGATTCATCATCATGGGCATCATCACCATGGCGGTGGGTGCTGTTCAGCTGACGCCAAGTCTGTGGAAGGAAGACCAGAGTCGAAATCTGAGGCAAAAGCCAGCACTAAATGAGAATCAAAAGCAGGGTGATGATGGTGAGATGTACACCGAATACTTTACAACTTGGCAATGGTATTTTTCAATGAGGCATATTGGTTGCTTTAGGTTGTGATTATGCATTGAAAGATTGATAATTGCATGGCTATTTCTGTCATTGCTTCCTCCTCGTAATCATATATTATACTGAGCTGAGCATTTTTATGTAATGGTTGTTGCCTCACACTGTATGATACATTTTTGTGCTGAATTTTCCTAGTTTTCTTTCATCTCTTTTTGGTAATTTCAGTCATTTAGACATCGAGCATTAAACAGTTTATGATTCCCATCTCGTTGTTGTGTGCTTGGAATTGAATTTCAGAACTGCTATGCTACTGGTATTTGACATGTGCATTGGCATCTGTTTAGCTTAGATACTTGGATAGTATGGGAGGTTATGTAATTGTGCTGGTACAGTGTTTGTGTAATTAGAGAAGTATGCTTGCTTGCTACTAGCTTGTTGTTCTTTATGGAATAAACATGTTTGCACCATTACTGTACGAATGACTGTTCCTGTTAAAACTGTGTAATGCTCTCCGTGACCTCTGATTTTCAAATGTTTTTGTAAAACAGCTCAGTTTATACACGTTCCTATTTCTTGTTTCTATGAAGAACTTTTGTAGAGTAGAACTTATCTTATCAGCTAATGGGGGTAGTGTTCTTCTAAATATATGCTTAATTGAGAGTTAAAATTAGTTTACTAGTCCATGTTTGGTTTGTCATCTTTTGGTTGAATTGAATCCTTGTTTAGTGTTGTGCACCAAGTAAAGAAAAGTAGGAAGTGTAGAAGATATGGTAATGCTAGGTTGTAGGCAGGGGTGTATCGTTTGATTGAATTGAATCCTGGATTCGCCACAGGTTGTAGATAGGTGGCATGGAGGTTTGTGGTTTGACTAGATTATTCGTATTCTTCTTCTTCTTCTTCAATGTGTAATTCTAAGATGAAGTTCGAACATGTTCTGAATTTGAAGTTTGCACAATGAAATCCCATCTCTTACTTTGATCTTCGTTGACCGCTGCAGCTACTGTTTTATTATCCTTTTGTTTTGAGAAATGGTTGCTTTACCTTGTGTTTTGATAATTTTATATGTTTGCAATTGAGAGAATTATTACTGCCAAGTTTAATTTATGAAAGGCCAATAAGTTGTCTGTTAATAGCTTGTGGTTTCGATAAGTTCTCTGTTATTTGTGAACACTATCACTACAGTATTATTATTAGTAGCTTGTTGCTTGCTTCCATTAATAAAATTCTGTGTTTTGCTTCAAAAGAAAAGCTCTTAAAGGCAGGCAACGGTCTAAAAATTAGAAAAGTGAAACTAATTAGGAATTTAGATTTACTTTAGAAAAAATACTTAATAGATTGAATTTTTAAATTAAAAAGAATATAGCTGGGTTTCAATTTTTTTAAGTTTTAGAAAACACAATTCAAATTAAACCGAACAAAGTATACGATTGGATAGGTACTCTATTTTTATTTTTATTTTCGGTTTGGTCCATGTGTTGTCATTGATTATTGTATCATGTAGCCCAGATTAGAAAAGGATGTGATGGAAAGTTGAGATTTCGGATCCTAATGCTTTTTATATGATAGCAAAACGTTTTTATCCTGGTTAGCTTTCTTTTTTTCTTAACCAAAATCCTAAAATATAAAGTTTTTACAATGTAATTATGTGAAATGTTAAACATACATTAAATTAGATGAGAATTCCACAATGATATAATTAGAATACAGGGCACTATATAAATAGTGGAATTTGTCAATACTTAAAGTTTGATTAGTTTATTATTATATGGGATTAAGCATGGATCACCCTTTACTTTCACTTTCATATATTTTATATTTTAGTATTTTGGCATCTTATAAAAGGATCAGCTAGCACTACTCCAATATTCAAATAACACTTGTCATCTCATTTGTAGTTTAATATTTTATGTTCCATTTACTTGCAAATAATGCAACATTCATGTATTAGTTCATGTTCCACCTCAGCTCTATTTTAATGAAGCATTTTGCATCTTCAAAGTCATAATAATGCAAAGATAGACACTTGAACAAAGAAAGATTACAACAGTACTAATTAAAACCAAACTAAATAAAGTTGGATGTTAATACCTTAACATTATCTATTAAATAGTGATGGAATATCCTTAAAAGTATATGCAATAATATACAAAAGATTAAGACAGGAAAGAGTGGTTAGTTGAACTTGAAACCCCAAAGGGTCAAAACTTCCAAATTGAGCAGCCAACAATAATAAAGTCACAACTCTCTCGAAAAATTGTTCTGATCCTCTCACTTTACTTGAGATACTTCGCTAAATTTTCGACCTCAAACTCTACTCGAAGACCCGGCCCCTCTGATAATTCCTCCTCTCTCTCTCATAATGAATCATCCTTCATCAATTATCAATTTATCATCATTACATGTGGACCGACCACCTTTCCCATTGTTTGTCTACAGACAAAACATTGGTTGGACCTCTAACTGATTGTGACCATAGAATGAATATGAGTCTCAAAATCCACGCAAGCTAATTCAAGTTTTCAAAAGGTTGCTCATCTTCTTCATTTCTTTCAATAAATGAAATAAATTTTTGTTTCTGTAACCTGGCATTGTGAATGTAATTATTTTGGTGATTTTTTACTTCGAGTGAAGAAAAGTTGAATGCCATTATCGGAAGAAAATTTTATTTCCCGAACTATTTTGAAATTGATCCTAAAATCCGTCAATGTATTTTGCCTAAGAATTTATACATTTTCTACACACTAAAAATTGTGACCCCAGTTCATTTGTCAAAACAATGTCTTGGCATCTCTATTTGATCAGATGAGGGGCAAATCTCATCAAATTAAGTCTATGAGCCCAAAGGATAAACTTGGGCAAAGTAGAGATGTTAGTTTCTTATGTACATTTCAAGTACAAAAAAAAAATCTTAGTAGCCATTATGTCGTAAATCGACGGGGTACTCGAGGTGTTGGAACCACCACATCACGGCCTGATTTGATCAAATCCTGACGTTCTCTAATGGTTTTATCAAACAATCTGCTGTCAGGATTTTCAGCATAGCAAACGTAGTAGCAGCTTACACAAGCATGAGGCAATGCCATTGCAATCCTTGTCTGCACCAATAAAAAGAACCACATTAAAGTAACAAACTTTATTAGCAACTAATAATGATTCTATCCATATATTAACCCAAATGATCACATGGGCAAAAGGAATTAAATAAAGTTAAGTTTGGTCAAGAAAGGCAACTAACCATAAGGTATCCAATGAAGAAAGCTAGAAGGGAAAGAGTGGCTGTAAAAGATTGATGAACTTTAGCTGTCCAAGCAGCCACAACAATTACACAAATGGAGCCACTGCAAACACCAGCTAGAAAACAAATTGAACTTGTTATGTCTGAATCAACAATCTCTTCCATTTGTTGTCTTTCAAATAGTGCCCAAATGTCTTGTGATGCCTGCACAAAATCCTTCCCATATGCACCTATCTGCATTATTGTTTGTATAAGACTAGGTTCTATCATCTCTAACACAATCTCGACCACACGTAAAGCATCTACAAGCACAAACACATCCTACGTACCTCGAGTTGAAATACTATTAATGAATTGGTGTCATGACTCAAGTTCTAGATATTTTATTGCCACATGCTTTACAAATAACCATTGGATCCAAAAGTTTAAACTAATACGTGAAACCTTTACCGGTTAGCAATATGGTTTGGTCATATACCAAGAAAACAAACAAATCTAATTCATGATGGACGTGAATATTTTAGATCCAGTTTAAGTGGTGTTTAGCCAGTCTTCTTCGATAGACTGAATATTTGGTTTGTCCTTCTAGAAGCATGTTCCTTTCTCAACAGAGTTTCTTGGTCTTACCCTAATTATGAGTCTTTAGAAAGCATAGATAGCTCCTACATAGAAGGAACTTTGTCTTACTAGGATTCTTTTGTTTCCAATGCTAGTCGGACATAAGGAGCCCAAAGAGCTCCATGTGACCAATAGTCTCCGACTTCATATGGACAAAACGAGATCACATATAGAACTGAACCAGTTCAATTCTTTTCAAAATATGACTCCTAAATCCTATATAAAAGGGTTCTTACTCCCTCAAAAGATACACTTTTACATCCTACACACGGTACTACTTGTTAGTCTTGTTACTATGTTATTAGCTTTCTTAGAATTAGAACTAACTTGAGCGTTTCCTTTTGGGGTCTTGTAGGAGCGCTCGAGGAATGTTGAACCGGATATTCCAAGAAGACTACTGGATCCTTTAGTGACATATTTCAGCAACTTTAATCAAAATATTAGAAAAAGAAGCATAAACATTGTTTTATTGACTTGGTCCCAAAAAGTTGTAAAAGCAAGAAGCCAGGATTCTGAAGATGACTTGTTAAGCATATATTCATATTCACTCGTAGTACAATGTGTTGACATAAAAGTTGCAACAGATTAAGTTTCCAAAAAGAGAAAAGTAGCAAGTCATTTTCAGGTTTATCTCCTTGTCATAACAACGAAAAACTCGTTTTTACTCAAACACAACAACAAGACATTATGAAAGCTATTGAAAAAGATGCAGTATAAGGCAAGGAAATCAGTTGAAAATGTACCTGTACAAAGGCCCAGCCATTGCCATATTTGAAGATAGAGTTCATGACTCCAAGACAACAATGAGCACAAGAAAACATGAATTCATCCTCTCCTTCGAGCAAATTCAGTCCTCGAGCTACAATTCTCAACGCTTCAATCGTTGGAACAAACACAGATCCTAAACAAGCGCTTCCAAGATTCCTAGTCAAAGCTCTTTGAAAACAAAACTCAGTACTTGCTTGCATTCCTCTCAGATAATACAGAGAAATCACTCTACTAACTGTCAAATTAACTACATTCCTCATAACCTCTGTTGTCCATGCCAAGCTCAATACTAATAATATAATGACCAATGGTGAAAGGTAAAAATTTAATGCTCCAATGACAGCAAAAATCCAGAGTGACATCCACAAGAATCCAATCCCAAGCATCCAGTAAGTAGGCTCGTTTAAGTCCCCGAATTTAGGAACAGGTTCAATGGATTTAATCAAGACTTTTGTGGAAAATTTGATTCTCTGATTAACCCAACAAGCATATAAGCCATTACCAATAGCAAAGGCAATAAGGCAAACACCAACACCATCTGTGGGAGCTTTTTGGAAGCAAATCAAGAGAATTCCAGCAGATAACGACATGAAAAATGAACTCCATAATATGAAATGAATCATGAATGTAGGCCATACCCTAACTGCTTTTTGCCACACAATAGCAAGTGTAACACTCAAAAGAGATGCTGCTTCTACTTGCGGGAGGAAATATTTTAGTATCCTTTTTTCTCGTCTTTTGATAGAATCCGATGCTTCCACAAGTCCTTGAACTGCCTTGTATATAAGAAAACCTACTACCCCTATTGCTAATACCATGTGGACTATAAATAGAAACAGAGATATTTTGTTGGTGTACTTTCTTGAATTCATTGTTGTTACTGATAGCTGCTGAAGACAAACGAAAATATGTATATCTCCTTTAGTAATTTTAAATTTGAGGATAAATTTATTGGATAAGATACAAAATATGAACTTACGGCTACTTGGAGAGAGAAAGTTTAACCTCCATAAACAAAAGAATGCAATATTAAGCATAACAGTTATGAGACGATGTTATTTAAAGCTTGATTAACAACACACAAGTTTTTATCATTAAGAGAACATGCATAATTTCAGCTAGAAAGGTGGTGGATCAAGGAACATGATATTGTATTTGTACATGGAAAAATAATACTTATTTACTCGATAATGAGGTCCGAGTTGCACCATTTGATAAACGTTAGGCATAAGATTGCATTGTCTGTGGGTGTAGGCTAATCTGGTGTACCATAGGAATTCCTAATTTATGTTAATTTCGTGAAGTCAAGAGAGATGGATGGAATCCAGAAAATTGAGAATTGTTTTTAGCAAAAGAAGCATACTTGCATAACTAAACTTACAACAGTAGTTTTGCATAACATTTATAATTAAAGAAAGAATGTTCATTGATGACTCTTACTGTACTTGACCAAAGAAAAGCTTAGAATTAAACAGAAGAAAAAGAAGAATAAACTCATAATTGAACATTGTTAGGCCCCGTTTTTTTTTTACTTATATTCAACACTATTTAGTTTAGTAATTTCAGCAAAATTCATTAGACATTCAGTCAATAATTCAGTTCAGTTCAATTCAATTCAGTAAAAAAGAACAAGACATCAATCTAGGAACAACTAACTTACTTGTCGGGGAGTAGAACGAGGAAGAGAGGTTTGTGAAGGAGAAGGAGTAGCAATTCTTGCTGAACTATTAACCACAACTCTCAATGGGTTTGATGGATTCAATCTCTGCATCATTGATATGTTAAAGTTTCTTCCTTTTTCATCATCATCTTCTTCTTCTTCATTTCTAACTTTCTCTCCTAATTTCTCTATATCTCTCTCTTCTTTCCTCTCTTTTCTTTCTTCTTCTTCCTCATCTTCTTCATCATCATTATCTTCTTCTTCTTCTTCTCTCCCATGTCTTCTCTCACTCTCCTACACAGCACATAACACATTCTTGAAACTGTTAGTTAATCAATTATCTATCAGCTCAGAAATAACATACATATTTATATTTTTTTTATACAACCGTTTTCCAAACACCATGCCAACTAATCTAATTTCGAGAGAACACTTTGATGGATTATGATATCAAACTCCCTTTCAATGTTGTCAGTGAGACTCGAACATGGTACTCTCCCAACTGAGCTATACATATTTAAAAAGGAACAAAAAAAATAGAGAAATATGAATGAATGAATCTCTTACAGGTTCTGTAGCACCCATGTTGAGTCAGCTCCGGTCAGCGGCGGCGGAGACGGCGGAGGTGATGATGATGGGTGACCCAAAAGTGATGTAATGAAAAGTGAAAAAAAAAAACTGTTATTGGATTTTGTTCGTTTTGGTATTTCTTAACTTAGGTGATGTTATTAAATATTTTGTGGTGGCTAACGGACATTTTTTTCATTTCAAATGTTTTGTAACACGCGCTTTCTGTTGGGGTGAAGGGGACGCACCAATGGGAGTGAAGGTAGTGAAAGTGTGTCAGCACGTGCATTATTGGGAAGTTGCGTGTAGGTGAGGTGCAGGGTAAGAAAATGGAAATGGGTGTGATGAACGGTCGAGATTAAGTATGGAGATATTTGATTTGACTTTGAAAAGGAAAAGACATGGAAGTAAGATGGTGGCTTATGATAAGCTCCAACAAGAATACAGGTCGTGTAGGAAACTACAAACTATTATTAAATTAAGGCAAAAAGCATTCTAGGGCCCCTAATCTTTCCCTTTTCGGTGCATTAAGTCTTTGATCTTTTATTTGGATACATTAGGCCCTTGATCTTTTATATTTGGGTTTATCAAGTCTTCATCTAACAAAATTGAATGATTTGTTAACTTTCACAAATTAATAAGATTAAAATAGTGTGGCACATTTACAAATACAGCCCGTTTAGGAGGGTTTTTTAATATATGTGATTCACTTTGCTTTCTACTAACATTTCTAGACAATATTGTCTTTTTAAATTTGACAATTATTTTTCCCGCCTATTGGAATGTAGTAACGTCGCACCTTATTTCTCAAACGTTTCTCTTTGTCTCTCTCCAAATTAGTACTCTTTGTCTCTCAAGTTCATTTCTGTAATCGTTTCCTCTTCTTCATCATCTTTGCTCTTCTTTTCTTTTTCATCTTAGTTCTTCTCTTCAATTCCGGCCCCACAAATTAAGGCCAAATTTTGTATGACTGAAAATTACTGAAACACATTTACTGAAAAGAAGTTATTGAACTGAAATGAACAACAGATAAGTACTAATAAGACATAAAGAACATGGTCAAACATCACTCATTAGATTTCATCTATGTTCTCATTCTACTCGATTTCACTTTCGAAATGACTAGAAAAGGAGCAAAACAACGACAATAACTACTGATTTTTTTTTTCATTTTAAAAAAAAATGGTTGAATAATTTATTGAATATTCAATCAATTGTAATTAATTAGGTGTCGCAATATTTCAATTGGTCTTATTAATTTGTGAAAATTAACAAATCATCCAATTTTGTTAGATGAGGACTTAATAGAACCAAATATAAAAGATCAAAGGTCTAATGTATCCAAATAAAAGATCAAGGGCCTAATGCACCGAAAAGGGAAAGATCAGGGGCCTCAGAATGCTTTTTGCCTTAAATTAATACTTAAAAGAAACAAACTAGTGGTATAAATAATTAATATAACAAAATGAAAAAGGGTTGTGTCTTTAGTTTTTAAGGGCTTCATGCCATTATTGACCCTTTATTAGAATTGAATACAATAAACTCTCTTTTCTTTTCCTTTCCACCTAGCAAAACTCACTTTTAAACCTATAAATAATTATTTAATTAGTTGGGACATATTTCTTTCTGGGATGTTTTCAATTAGTTGGACATGTCTTTTTTTGACAAATTTTTTTTAAGTAAATGACACTTCTACCCTTAATTAACTCAATCCATCTACCTAACTTTACTTCTCTTTCTTACTTTTTAACTAATCCATCTACCTTTATCTTTTTCTTCTTAAAAAACGTGTAATTTAAATATGTCCCAACTAATAAAAAACGGAAGAAGTATTTAATTTTAGACATATAAATATAATTATTAAATTTTACTAAAAATTCATAAAATACTATAAATTTTATTAAAAAAATGCTAAAACTTGAAGATTATTATACGTTTGGTTATTGATATTGCCCACTATAATGCTCTTATCAATATGTGTGGTTAACTAGAGACATGAATAACAAGATTTGGTTTTAAAATTAAAGGGAAAATTGGAAAGACACGAATTGATTTTGCTTTCCAGCAGCTGGCAAATTTTTTAAATTGTCGGATCTCTAAAATCGTATTTGCAGGATCAGCTTCATATATATCCATTAGGGGTAATTAGAGGTTCGCAAAATCAAAATGAGAATCGTTTATTATGATTGGGAGAGGTACTAACCTGCATAATTGACGGTGTAAGATAGAAAAGCAGCGTCCGTTAAACTTAAGGCTTGTCTTTAGAAAGCACAAAAGTTAAATTAGAAATTTAGAACTAAAACATAATGGCATCATTAATTCATATTAGTCCTGCATATGTAGTTTAGAAACAATGCTCGAACAATATACGACAATACATTGCATAGAAACTCCTCTCCCAAAAGTTTCGTGTTTAAGTAGATATTGGAAACAAGAAACCACGCTTCTTGTTTAGGAACCATTTCTACCAACAACACAATAATTCAATTTCAATTCCGACTATCACGCATTCGCTCTAACTAATTAAAACTTCCTCTTTATGATAATTTCTTTTCCACAAATTATAAATATTTCTATTTCCTTTTTCTCATTGTTGCAATCATCCATCTGTAGGATATAAATATCTAGAGATAGGATCAGGTGAGACAAGGTCATTATGGAGAGACTTTTTTTAGTGTGAGACACTTAAAAAGTGGTGACATTTTTGAAATTTTAAAAACATGAACAAGCATTATTAAAGTGAAGAGAGGTGATGTCAGCGCTGATGTCACATATGGAGAGAGAAAAAGTTTTTATTATTTTATTTAAAATGCATTTTCCCGCTCTTTCCGAACTCATTTTTCAAAAAAAATTATACCACTGAACTAGTATTAATTAGACGGCCATTTTGAGATCCATTGTTGTTATTTATAGACGATTTTTATTTTTTTTTTATTTTTGTTCTAAATTGAATACTCGGTTGTTCCAGCAGAATACTACAATTGTTCTACCAGACTACTACATTTGTTCCACCAGAATATTTTCATTATTTTTTTAAAATGCACTCTGGGAGTGTAAAAAAATGTAGTATTCTGGTGGAACAATTGGAGTAGTCTGGTGGAACAAATATAGTATTATGCTGGAACAACCATAAAAAAATAAAAATAAAAAAATCGCCTATAAATAACAAAAATGGATCTCAAAATGACCGCCTAATTAATACGAGTTCACTGGTATAATTTTTTTTGAAAAATGAGTTCGGAAAGAGCGGGAAAATGTATTTTAAAGAAAATAATTAAAACTCTTTCTCTCTCCAGAGGTAACATTAGCGGTGACATCAGCGCTGACATCACCTCCTCTTCCTTCCCTTCAATTCACACATGAGGGGTGTTCCTTTAATTACAAGTTTGCCACCTTTCCCTATTGAATTACAAAAACACCCATTGTCTCACCATAAAAACTAGTCTCATCTTAAACCCTTGTCTCATTTGAACTTGACTCTAAATATCTAACCTCTAAATTTATAAATATACTAGATTTGGGCCCGTGCCCAATGCACGGATTTATCTTAGAAACAAATTAAAAATAATTCAGTCAAAATAAAACAGAAAAACTGAAATTTAAATTGAACATAAACTCATTTGTTTTATTGACTTCATAGGTCCATATAATTAAGAAGTATCAGTCAAAATAAAACAGAAAAATTGAACTTTAAACTGAACAGAAACTCATTTGTTTCACCAACATTACAAAACTTCAAAATGTTATCTCAAACCCATAAATCATAACCCACCTCGGCAAGAAAAATGTATGCATAAATTAAATGACTCGAGGACATAATATTCAAGTACAATAATAGATATTTTAAAAATAGAAAAACTGACATCCGAATAACTTTAAAAGAGTAACCTATTAAATTCATGGAAAGATTCAAACAACTAAGACCTTTTGCTTTTTAAACTAAACCTCAGATTTTGCATCAAAAAGCAGAAACAAAAATGTGTATAACTGAATCTATGGAAAAATAATAAACTAATGAAACAAAAATGTGTATATGTGAATCTATGGAAAAATAATAAACTAATAGAAATAATTACTGAAAATTGTAGGTTGGGAAGACGATTCTACATAATTATAGAAAGCTGAAAAATGGTGGATTAATATTACAAACTGTTTCTACCAAAAATAAATTTCTGCTCAAATTGGCGTGTTGCTTGGAAGTTTTCTCCCATGGTACTTTTATTCACAAGGAAAACTATGGAGGAAACAATCAATTATCAAAGATCGTGATAGTGGAGAGCATTTTCTCTTGAGGAAATCATGGAGAAGGTGGATCAAGTGGATGAATCGGTTACTTCAAGCGCCTATAAATACAAGAAATCACGATGGAAAAAGGCCCAACCAAATCGCCAATCAAACCCGAGCAAAACTCTATCAAATTTACTTTAGACTTCAGCAATTCAGTTTCCTTTTTAGACTTTAGCAAATTTCCAATTTCTTTAGTTCATCAGAATCCTTATTTTCAATGTTCAATTTCCTTAGTTGTAATCCTTTTCATTCAATTTCAATAGAAGCACATCATTTTCTCTTGAATCCCAGTTAATTTTATTTGATAGTTTTCATCAACTTTCTTTGGATCAGTATCGTTTTGATTACCAGAACCCATAGGAATTTTAGGTCTCTTTATTCATTTCAATCGTTTGATTTTAGAAGTTAAGTAGCGCAGTTCAGTTTTTAGTTTGAGATTACTATAAATTGGCACGCCCGCACACCCCACTAAAAAGAGCCGAAACAAAAATTGGCACGCTCAGTGGGACGCCAATCACAATGTCGCCAAAGGAAAAATATGAGAACAATAACATATCTTGTAGCCAACTCTGAAGAAGAGAGGTCATGGCAACAAGGAGGGTTGATCAACTGGATGAACAAATTGAAGGGATGGAGAACCGTAGCCCTAGAAGAGAATCATGGTTCTCCGCGGAGATCCAAAACTCACCATTTTTTGAGAGGCGCTTCAATTCCATTGAGAAGAATGTGGAGGCTCTAAGGAATGACATAGATCTAAAGATGGATAAGATACTCCAGATGTTGTCAGAACCGGGAGTCATCGAAAATGAAGGGAGTCATGTTTCTCCAAGTTCCTTGAATTCTAATGAAAGACATGGGGCATATGACACTGAGAATTACTTAGCCTCATCTTTGATGGAGGAGGGTGTCATGGTGTCAAAGGCCTCTACCTTAGTAGCAGGCCGAAGGAATGTTGGTAAGTCACATACTCTTCCATTTTTTTCCAAATACTAACCCAACCTCCCATATATCTTCATATTATGAGGAGGCAGGTGGTCACTTAATCAACATTGGGGATATCAGAGGCGACTTCAGAGGAAATGGGAGGAATGCTAAAACTCATCACATGCCATACGTTCAACATACTGACATCCCTCAGCAAGTTCCTCAATTTACCATGGAGGCAATCAAAGAAGATGTCCAAGAGTTATATGGACCTGACCTTTGTCAAGTCGGAAGCTCTGAGTTTCACAAGTCTCGTCCTACTGATAATGCCTCAAAGTTAGACTTTGATACATCTGAAATTGATGCTCACTTTGATTCTCTCCTAGAGAAAAAGTGTATTACTTTGCTTGCAGGTCATAAACTAGGTGCAAAGGAGGAAACCATGGAGAAGTCATACTGCAAGTATCATGATTCTTGGAATCATTCCACCAATGGATTCTTTGGCTTTGAGAAGGCTGACCATGAGAGAATCGACGAAGGAATCCTCAAATTCTCTGAGAAGAAGAAACTCATGTGGGTTGATGAAGATCATTTTCCACTAGCGGTCACTATGAACATGGTGGAGGTAGACATGAGAGACGTCATCAACCGAAAAAAAGAAGATATCCATGTGAGACTTGTAGATTCTAAGAAGGAGAAGAGGAAGAGATACCACACCTGGATCCCCAAAGAGTACCTTAGATGTCACAAGGAACATGGATCTAGCAATAGAATTCAAGGGGGGCATCCATCCACAATTTGGGTAGAAGTGAAGAGCATCAAAAGGAATCATCATGAAAGAGAAGTTCAAGTGAGGACATATGCAAGACCTTCAAGAAGTGAAGTTCGAATTACCACAAGAACTCAACAGAGGCCTCATTTTGTGGTACCTCAGGTAAAAAATTATAATAACCGATGGCAGGTGGTGCACCACAAGAAGTTTCCCCAAGCTCTTACCAGAATATAGAAAGAGACGGTTGCAACACAAAAGCGGAATCAAGAGGAATCATTTTGAGAAAGAGGTAGTGGAGAGTCCAAGGTGAAAGAAGAAACTCATAAAGAATATCCACATGCGAAGCCTAAAAATCCTAAGAAGAATGAAAGCAAGATTTGGCATACTTGGATCCCCAAAGAGTACCTCAAATATCATCGTGAACATCAACATATCAAGCACGGGGGGCAGAGATCATGCATTCAAGTGGAAGTAACTCATGGTGGAAGAAGAGGTCAACTAAGGGAGAATCAAAAGCCACCAACATCTGAAGTTCACAGAAATCCAGAAATTATTCCCTCATCAACTCCTCAAAGGTGGCCTCGGTTTGTTGTGCCTTTAACATCGGCAAGATCCCAGACTAAGGGAGAAGTAGGAGCACAATCTGAAGGGAGATCTGAGCCAAAAGTGGTGATCAAGGTGGGAGATTTCAAAATAATCATCAGGCCATCTCAAAGGCTGATGAGCATTCCTCAAAAGAAATAAGATTATACTTGTCATAAGGCCGACTCCACGGCCTATTTTTGTGTGTCACTTAATAAAAAGATCTTGCGACACAATAGAAGCTGACACCACGGCTTTTGAATAATCAAGCATGAACTTTACATCCTTCAAGTTCATGCTTGAGGGGGGCATTTGTTTCTACCAAAAATAAATTTCTTCTAAAATTGGCGTGTTGCTTGGAAGTTTTCTCCCATGGTGGTTTTATTCACAAGGAAAACTATGGAGGAAACAATGTTTAAAGGAAACTTTCCTTTGAAAAACCTTTTTAGGAAACTTTTCTTTGAAAATAGTTCATTTAGGAAACTTTTTTCTCAAAAGTTCATATTTGGAAACTTTCTTGATATGGTTTTCTGATGCACCCTTTTTCTCGTCTAATGCGTCTTTTTACTTAAAGGAGGGAACCATGAGGTGCACTTGGAGGAAATCAGTTTTAGATCTAGAAATGAGGTTCTCTAGGGGAACCTTGAAGGGACTCACTTTCAGATCTAGAAATGAGGTTATATGCGGGAAACCATGGGGGAATCATTTTTAGATCTAGAAATGAGGTTCTCTGGGGGGAACCATGGAGGGAATCACTTTTAGATCTAGAAATGAGGTTCTCTAGGGAGAACCATGAGGAAATCAGTTTTAGATCTAGAAATGAGGTGCACTTAGGGGATTCAGGAGACCGTTTATTTTATTTGACACGTGATTTTTATGTGCCAATTAAAGAGCGGGAAAATCAAAGATACGACTCAATCAATTATCAAAGATCGTGATAGTGGAGAGCATTTTCTCTTGAGGAAATCATGGAGAAGGTGGATCAAGTGGATGAATCGGTTACTTCAAGCGCCTATAAATACAAGAAATCACGATGGAAAAAGGCCCAACCAAATCGCCAATCAAACCCGAGCAAAACTCTAGCAAATTTACTTTAGACTTCAGCAATTCAGTTTCCTTTTTAGACTTTAGCAAATTTCCAATTTCTTTAGTTCATCAGAATCCTTATTTTCAACGTTCAATTTTCTTAGTTGTAATCCTTTTCATTCAATTTCAATAGAAGTACATCATTTTCTCTTGAATCCCAGTTAATTTTATTTGATAGTTTTCAGCAACTTTCTTTAGATTGGTATCGTTTTGATTACCAGAACCTATAGAAATTTTAGGTCTCTTTATTCATTTCAATCGTTTGATTTTGGAAGTTAAGTAGCGCAGTTCAATTTTTAGTTTGAGATTACTATAAATCTCTAGCACGCCCGCACACCCCATTAAAAAGAGCCGAAACACAAACAATGCGAAAAATGTGTATATTTGAATCTATGGAAAAATAATAAACTAATAGAAATAATTACTGAAAATTGTAGGTTGGGAAGACGATTCTACATAATTAAAGAAAGCTGAAAAATGGTGGATTAATATTGCAAACAATGCGAGAGAATGAAGCTTCTAGTCTTAATTACAACCCTGCAAAATTAGAAGAAGATCAAAAAAACATATAGCATATGAAGAAGGAAATTTTACATGATAAAAAAATGATCAAATTTTTGTTTACGTGTGATGAGTAGAGAAGAAGCTGGCACTAACATCATGTAAATATAGAGAATGGAATAGTTAAAAGAGGAAGATAGAGTTTGGATAAAATTCTCACAAAAATATAATCCAAATAGAAAAGAATTATAGGAGAGGGGACACGTAATAATACATAATAATTTGAAAGGATTTAGAAATTAAGAGAAATTTTAATTAGATTTAGATAAAGAGTTACATAAAACAAAGACATATATAGTTTCGTTCAAATTAAAACAGAGTTGGTAAGAGTTTTAACAGAAATGGATTGTAATATTTAATCTAGTTATATATAGAGAATATTTAATTTTAATTCTAAAATAAATTAATACTAATTTTTAAGTCTTAAAAAATTTCTATGACGACACATCATCAAACTTTCCCCAGATTTTAATATAGTAATAAATAGATAGATAGATTGCTAGACTTTTAAAATATACACATTTCCACCAAATAATAGCATTTTCAGTGTCCAATTCTGAATCCGAGTTGCGCAAGATAGGAATAGAAAGGTCGTAATCATATATAAAAAAATTTATCATCTAACTTGTTGTCTCGTAACTCACATCAGATGCTTCCTTAATTCCAATTATTGTTTCATTTGTTGGATTCTCAATCATGAATAAAGCAAGTGATATATTCACTCATAGCATGCAAAATTTGATTCAGATTTTCAATTTTGCTTCTTAAATATAGACCAACCAACAAGTTTCTGGCTGTTTGGGGAGGGAAGGGAGGTTTATGTCCGAACCATATCGGGTTGGGTTCCCAGTCTACATATGCAGTTTTCTATGGGCATCTCATAAGAAACTTACAAATATATTTTGAAGTTAAATGGAATAAGCTGGCATTTATCTGCTAACTCGTCAAAAATTATACGTATTATAATGAGTTGACGAATCAACCTATAATTAACTCATTGTTTTTCGAATTAACTGCCTCAATCCATTTTACAATTTTAGACTTGCTAACTCACTCTCAACTTTAGTTTGCGAGCACACATTGTATTATAAATTATTGTACAACAAGAAAAAAAAAAGATATTTTTTTTTTTAAAGGTTAGAAGGATTAGTCGATTTTTCTTATTATTGTTTTAGTTAATTAATATTTTTAAAATACTATGTTGCACAGATATAAAGTATTTACGTAGAATCTGAAATAATTATGCAAGAGAATCATCCTCACTTGTCGTCAATAAATGTGGAGGAAAACTTCTCACCATATGCTACTATAGAACAATTCATTTAGTTAGAGTAACGTCTTAAAACAATTGTTTTGATATCTTTAATTTATGAATTGTTCATCTGATTTTTTTTATTTATAATTATCATTATTAAATGTATCAAATCCATAGTCTATAATCATAATTGTAAACTGTTCATACAAGATGAAAAAAGGTATTACTATATAACAATAATTAGATGATAACAAATTTCAATAGCCCCTAACTCGAGTATTGTATAAAAATGATACATACAATACTGTTGAGACATGTAATTATATCTCCTACTTTTTGAACATGGAGCTGACATAGTATAAAGTGCTTAATCTGAACCTCAGCTTAGTTGCAAGGCCAACTCTCCCCAGAAAACGAAATTCAGGTACAATTATAGTCAAAAGTTATCCAAAATAACACATGCCCACATTGAAAATGGACATGTGCCGAAGAAACCCGTCAAACCAAATGCTAACGTGTGTCATTTTACTGATTTAGCCATAATGCCAAGCTGAAGAGCTAAATTGTAGATTAAGTTAATTTTAGGACAGATTAACAATGCAAGCCAAATGAACCACAAGAGATTGAAAACTAGATCATTCGTCTACAGTGATGAACAACCCAGTCTTTACATGCATTCAGCAGGGGTAAACAAAACAACAGTCAACGAAAAAACTACATAACACAACTCTTCTTTCAAAACACACTTGATCAGCAAGTTAACAAATTTAAGGCTTGCTTGAAGTCTCGCTATTACAGAAAATTGTTTTCTCGAAATTAATAAGTACCAAAAAAGAGAAAGGAAACAGCTTGAAGATGGAACCATTTAGATCCCATCTCCAAAACCAGCTAAACAAATCATCTACTATACAGTCAAAACTTGAAAGCTTGTAACAACTGGATGAGAGAGAATGAAAAACAAAGAGGGAAAAGCCTCACCAGAAAAACAGCTTCCTCAAATGTTTTAACTTTATTTCTTTGAATCAGCAGAAGGATCTTTTGGTGTTTTCACAATACTTAGCTGCCCACCTTCTTTGTTAGCAATATTTGCCGTCTTCACCTCATTGCACTGGTTTATAAACTTGCTCAGCTCCTGCCCACACCAAATTAGTAAGCAAATATCATTGCGAGTTTTGTGTAAATTAAGCAAATCCATATCCAATTATCAAGCAGAAAGGAGGGATGGCCAATAGATTGCAAGTTGTAGATTATCAATTTATTCATAGTAGAGATGATCAGAAATCAACAACGTGAATAATGGCAACTATAGGAACTAGACATGACAAAAGTAGGATAAATTTCTAGAATTAAGAAATCACAAAAAGGATGAACAAGTAAACAGAACATGTTTTAGATTCCAAAAAAATAAAATTTGCAGTAACATCAGTGATGCTGATCAACTGCAAACATAATGATCATCCCAATTTCACCATGAGTTTATTATCCAGAAACAGAAATGAAATGTCTCCATATTTGCAAAATGTGACAGACAATCTGAGGCAGGCACCTAAAATTTGCAGGCATGGAAAAGCTTTGGTGTCAGCTCATGATACACACATGTCAATATATAAGAGAGGCAGTAATCAGTATTTGACGCAAACTATCCTCTTGAGTAGCTAAGCATGCGCAGCAGTAACATGAAACATAAAAAGAAGGTTAATTAACTTGCTTGTAGTGATCTATTTGCCACTTAAATTTGTTTAAAATAATGGGAAACCAAACTTGTTTAAACTGATTTATTGGCTCCTTTAACTTTGTCTAAAGTGATACATTTTATAATTTCTCAAAATCCAATCTTGTTCCCCGTCATGTTGACTAAGGGTTTGCTTGGATCATGGTTTCAAGAGATTCATTAAAGGGAGGGGAGCGGAGGTTACAGAACCTCCAGATTCCACCGATTTGGTGGGACTGAATTTGGAGTTGAATTCAATTCAGTAATTATCCGGTTGGGTTGAATTCAATTGTTAAGAAGCAAGCAGAAATAAAGAAAAGAAGATTATGTTAAAGTAAAGATAAGAAAAAGAAGAAAGGAAATTACTCGATCAGCCTCCATATCTTTAGAAAACTTTGTTGGCTTCACGTTTCGCTTCCCTGAAAACACAAAGAAACATAAACATACATACAAGGGACAAAACAAGAACATAAAGAAGAAGAAGAAGATACCTTTGCGAGTAACAGGAGGTTTGCCATGGCGGTTAAGAGGAATCGTTTTGGTCTTTTGTTTTCCTTTGAAAAGATTTCCCTTCTGCGTCATTCTTCCTCTCTCTTCTCCTAAGCTAGGGTTTCCAATCTACTTTTCTAATTCTTCTTCATTAAATAACTCTCTATTACCCCCTAATTTTAAAGGTATAACTATTTACAGTCCACTTTTTCCAAATTACAGGCCACTTTGACAAATTTGCCCTTTTTCATTATGAACAAGTCAGAAAAGATAAAAATAGAAAGCTCTCAAATCAAAAAATCTAATTTTTAGAGTTTGAGATGTCGAATGACCTAACGAATCCGGAATGAAATAGTGATGATCAATCATTAGAAGACGAGGTACTCGGACACTAAAAAAACGTTGAATTTTTTGTTTTTTTTTTAAAAAAACGGCATCAAAGCTGTTTGCCCTAAGGAGAAACGGCCTAGGTTAGGCCGTTTCACCATAAGGTTAAACAGCCACCGAGGCCGTTTCTCCTTATGGTGAAACGGCCATGGAGGCCGTTTCTCTTTATGGTAAAACGGCCACCATGGTCGTTTCTCCATAAAAACGGCCTCCAAACCCTAATCAATCCAGTTTTTGAAATTTTTAATCAAATTAACTGTTTTTTGAGTTTATTTTTCGTACTTTATTCGTGTTTTTGTCCATGATTGAGAGCAAAATGTGTGATTTTGATGTTAAAAAGTTCAATCTTGAAAAATAGGTTGTTAAGAGGACATCAAAATTAAGAAGGAAAATATGGAAGGGGTATTTTGGGCATAAGTGGACTGTAGTTCGGAAAAAGTGGGCTGTAAATAGCAACCCAGAATTTTAAATAGGCTTAAACACCTATTTGCTCCTTGTGGTATCCAAAATGTTGGCATTTGCTCTTTGTGGTATTATTTCGTTGCCCCATGTGATATCCTAATTCGTCACATTTAGCCCCTGAGTGGATGGAAAGATAAAAAATGTGTTATCTATTGCCACACGTCACTGTTTGACATTTGGAAATACCACATAACAACTCAATTTTATTGTTTTTTTGATAATTTGCAATGGATCTTCAACAAATAGAGATGTCAATTGAAGATACAGTTAGACTTTTGTTAGAATTAAACGGGTTAAATGACATGTTCATATGTCAAAATAGTGGCCCGTGACAATACGTGTCAAAATTGCTATATTTTCATTTGATGAATGACCAAAAGTGACAAATTAGAATACCATAGGGGGCAAATATTACGAATTGAGATACCACAGGGGGCAAATGTGACAAAATAATACCACAGGGGGCAAATGACAACATTTTAGATATCACAAGGGGCAAAAAGGTGTTTAATCCTTTTAAATATGACACAAACAATTTTTTACTCGTGTTTAAAATATTAACTTCACGTACACTTTGTATGTGTCAGAATATTTACTTCACGTATAACACATGACATTTAATTAAAATTTATAAAACTTGTCAACATTAAAAAAAGAAATACTAAAATGTCTGAATATTAGAAAAATATAATCAAGGGATAAGTTTAAAAATAATGCTCGTGGTTTACTCAATTTTCAAATAGAGGTCTGTGGCTTAACAGTTTGCAAACAGAGGTACGTGGTATGATTTGTTTTGCAAATAGAGGTATGTGGTATGAATATTTTTACAAAATAGAGTATCCGAAATCACATTATTAAGTTTTGATGATATTTTTATCTTTTAAACGAGACAAAATATTGATCATTCAAATTGAGCTGCAAGTTGTAAAATGGACTTAAACATTAAAATAGTCTGTAAATCCTCAAATTATAAAAGAACGTAAAATGTCCATAATTTGATTTATAATTTCGATTTGAGAGTGGGAAATGTCATTAAATGATATGTTTTATCGATATGTAAATGTACATTTTCTTAAAAACTACGAAATATACTTCAATCAAATTGAAACGTAAAGTTGTAATTTATGATACCTTATTTTGTAAAAAACTTCATACCACATACCTTTATATGCAAACTGTTAAACCACAGATCTCTAATTACAAATTCACGAAACCACGAACATTATTTTTAAACTTATCCCTATCATCAACATTAGATAAGTCTCTATTAGCCGGCTATTTTAAATATAACATAAACAATTTTTTATTAGTGTTTGCATGTGTTAAAATATTAGTTTTTTTATAGATTTTTATTTTATTTTGTTATTTTAAAAAATTATATGGGTCATTTTTATTTGGATGAATCTTTTTTCAGTTCGGCTGATTTTTTTTGTTTTGGACCGATGGATCGGTCATAAATCGGTTATTGATTGGTCGACCGACTTAAAACGACCTATTTATGAAAATTGATACAGTGTTCTCAATTTCACCAATTAATCGCTGATGAATCGGTCAATTCGGCCGATTTTTAGAACACTATGACATTTTCAAACATAATTTTCGTGGTTTAATATTTTGCAAACATGTACTTTATGGTTTTGAATGTTAGCACAAAAAAGCTAATCAGACAACAAAATCAATTGTTGCTCAGAAATTAGTCCCTTAATCCATTTGATTTAGTTTTAATCAGATACAATAAAACATTAAATTTGTTACACTATTGTAGGTTAGACCGTTAATTAATGAATTGTTTTGTAGGTTTATTTGTAACCCTTATCATTACATGGGTACAACCTCTTTCCGTTTAATTAATTTTCTATAAATATACAAGGAATCAATTTGTCAACATGTCAATTTGTTTTGTCTAATGAATCTCTTGCTCAATTATAACAAACACTTCAACAATAACTCACTATAAATTAACCCTTACACACCCAACTCAAAATACACAATCACCATGAAATCAATGTCTTCCATAATATCCTCAGCTTATGCTCTTCTTGTGGTTCTCAGCACAGCCCTAACCCTTCCAGTAATCAATGCGGGAGACGAGCCCATCGATTATCTTAACCCTCACAATGCGGCAAGGGAAGCAGTTGGTCTTGGACCTCTAACATGGGATGAGAATTTAGTAAGTTACGCACAATTTTATGCAAATACACATATATATAATTGTGAACTTGTACACACTGGTGGGCCTTACGGCGAGAACTTGGCGTGGAGCAGTGCAGATATGCTGGGATCGGATGCAGCCACAATGTGGATTGATGAAAAACAATACTATGATTATGATTCTAATTCTTGCGCTCCGGATCAAATGTGTGGGCATTATACACAGGTTGTGTGGCGTGACTCGGTTCGTATAGGTTGTGCTAAGGTTGTTTGTAATAGTGGTGGAACTATTGTTCAATGTAACTATGATCCTCCAGGTAACTACGACGGAGAGAAACCTTACTAGCTAGCTAGATAGATCAACAATGCATTGCATGCACTATAATTATGTTTAAAGATCTTTCTAAGATATATTATGTATAACAAATGGTTGATATTAATTTCTTTAGAGAAAAATATTATGAGACCTTTTATCTTTTCGATTCGTGAACCAAAATCAACGAATGCATTATCAAATATTTATTAACTTATCTTTAGATCAGCTTCACATATTTAGAGTTTTTTATGATCAAGTTGGATATATAAAAACAATATCCCGAGCTCAAAAAGTTTACGGTCTTATAATTCGACATTCATCACTTTAGGACTCGATTTTATAAGAATATAATTAAAAAAAAATAAGATATCATTTGGTTTGCGAAATAGAATAGAATAGTTATTTAATAGAATAAAATATGGAATATGGTGATAAACAATAGCTAATTTTGTAGATTCACTAGAAAATAACTATCTAAATGATTATTCTTTAAAAAAAAAAAACCAACCAAAGTTAAGATCCTGTTTCTTTTTTTTTTATTTATACACATTTCAATTCAGTTTAGTTTTTTTAAGTTTTATTCAGCAAAATTTATTAGACAATTCAGCCAATAATTCAATTCAGTTTTCATATTTCAGCCAAAAATAATAGCTAAGAATAATTATTTTAAAAATATGATATAAACTTTGAGCACCATAAAATTAGGTAAAATCAAATTTCACATATATTTTTTCTTTTGTTTCTCAATTTCGTTGCACATACATTACATTCACATGCCTAGAGTTGTGATTTTCTCAATCATGTCCATAAATCATGCCAATATAATGGCTTATAATCCCTTCAAGTAAGCCATAGTGTACATAATATACAAAAATAATAATTATACATTGGATTTGTATCACTTTCGGTCTGATTTAATAAACTAATGTCAAAGTTGTCGATTAAATTACTAATCTTTTTCATATCAGCTCCTAAAATGCCGATGAAATAAAAGTGATCCAGCCCCCTCTTTCTATAGAATCAATTATTACATAAACACACTTTTCTTGAGTTAAAGCGGATGGAGAAATATGATGAATCCCGATTAGGTTGGCACTCCCAAGCATATCCCAAAACTCCAAACCCAAAAATATTATTAAACTAAAAAAGAAAAACCATACAAAAAAAAGAAAAAAAAAAAACCAAATTATTGAACATGCTAGGAAAGCCGGTTAGGTCCTTTAGAACAAGTATTAACGTAAAAGTAAGTACCAGTGTCTTGAGTCTCCCTTAAAGATTAATTTTTACTTCCTGAAATTTCATTACATGTACCTAGCACACTATTCATATTAGAATTTTGTGCAACATGATCTAAAATAACTTCTGTATAACTTCTAAATGTCGTTGCTAGTTTTTTTTTTATGACAATCTCTTCACAATCTAAATCACTAGTATCAAATCGCTCCGCCCAAGTAATTTTAACATTGCCAGTGTTTGGCGCAACACCTGTATAAGTATCGAAATTGTTTCAAAATTCAACCTATTAATGTTCATCATGGGCTTATGGGAGAGTAAAAGAGAGGCGGAGTTGTCTCATGCAAAATTAGATATTTTGTGTATTGTGTTCTTGATCAATGTTACAGAAGTAACCTTCTTACGTCGACTTCTTGTAGGTTCAATCTCCGTAACTGGATTAGACCTTTATGATGTTTCAAGAACATCTTTGAGCTGTTTCATCAATGTTTTAAGTATGTCCAGTTGTCAATTGATTTGCAATACGCACCAGACATGGTCAACTTCATATTTTATAGAAAGCTATAACATAATGCATTAGTATAAACACAAACATGATCTTTTAAACGTCTAAAGAGGTCAACATCAATCAAAACACGAGCACAGTGCCCTAGTTCGCCTCCAGAGTTTACGATCCACACGAATCAAAATTTTGATTCCCATGCAATATATGCCATGATACAAGTATCCCATGCCATGGAAGATTGTGTAAACGAAACCAAAGTTAACAATCTGTAAACTTATGAGATCTAGGGTCAAAACATAGCTTCCAATCAATAAAACGGATAAATTCCCGATCGCAAAATTAAAGGTCCTTGACTGCATATAGCATTGACCGCCTCAGCCTAAGGCATGACAACATGTATCACATAAGCACACTATAATAGTTTTTCCAGTTCACTAAGTGTCATCAAAATTTTACTGAATTTCCTCACTAAATTTCACCATGGTGTCAACAAATTTAGACTGGAGACAATGATGAGAACACAACGTTTTGTAGATGAAACAATTCCATACTTCCTTACCAAACGACAGAGCAAAAAATTATTTCTCATTAAATTAGTGACATGTCTGCACTACCTAAGCTCTCCACTAGTGTTCGCATAAAATCAAATGTGGGTGCCATACTTACATGGAACATATATGGAACCAAATAAACGGAAAATCGACTTCAATTGAATCAACCGTTGATGGAATCTCAGATTGTTCCGTCTACAAAACGTTAGTGCTAACATAAAACGGTTACATACATGGAGTCTAAACAAATTTTTCTGCAAGAACTATAGAGCAAGATTTGTATCTTAACAATTATTAATTCGGTCTTACTTAATTTGGCAAAAGGGTAAGGAAGAACATGCAAATTACACCATTATCATTAACAATACATACTAATTTCAGTATCATCCCAATTACTTACTGCTAATGACAGCAAAGCTCCCATGTCCAAGTGCGAAGTCTTGCTTAAACTAGTTTAAACTATGATAAGTACACTTAAAGGCAATATTCACATTTCTTTTCTCTTATAAAACCCCATCTTCTCTAACCTTTATTTCCAACTTCCACCATCTCTACACCATCAACAAACAAAAAAATAATGAGTCAATTCAACATTTCACTTGCTCTTCTTTCCCTACTATGCTTAGCCATGGCGCACCGATCCGACGCCCAAAACACGCAACAAAACTACCTTGATGCACATAACATAGCAAGAGCACAAGTTCGTGTGGCAAACATAACATGGGATGCAACACTTGCGACATATGCTCAAAACTATGCTAATTCAATGATTGGAAGTTGCAACCTTGTGCATTCCAATGGACCTTACGGGGAGAATTTAGCCAAAGGCAGCAGTAGCTCATTTAGTGGCACTGCTGCAGTTAACTTATGGGTGCAAGAGAAACAATACTACAACTACACGTCAAATTCATGCATAGGAGGAAACCAATGCTTGCATTATACTCAAGTAGTTTGGCGTAACTCAGTTCGACTAGGTTGTGCCAGGGTTCCATGCAACAATGGCTGGTGGTTCATCACTTGCAACTATGATACTCCGGGAAACTATGTCGATCAGAAACCCTATTAAGTAGCAAATTTACTAGTGCTATATTAACATATTATCAGCATAAACTTATCTTAAAATCAGTCTATTGTATAAGCATAATAACAAGAACAGAGCAAATGCTATTCTTTCTCTGGAAGTAATATTTCTTCAGGCCTTAACGCCTTGTTTAATGTTTTTTCTTTAGCAATGAACACATTTAATAGAATATTAAGATTTGACAATGTTTATCCATTCTGTAGTAATATTTCATGTATGCAGCAATTGAAAACTTGTTTGAGGGGTAAAATTGATCAATATCAATTTTACGAGTATTAAATTCCATCTATGTCGCCTCTAGTGGAAGTTGCTCAAAAACTGTTGCAGAAAAGTTTAATTCAAGATAACTTTAATAATTAGAACAAAATTGCATATTTTCAAAGACTTCAGTGCCAAAAACACATATATAACAGTGAAAACCAAAGTTTTACAATACCTAGAAGAAGAATCCACTACATCTCAACAATTTTTGGCCGCTTTTTTGACCCATTCGTTCCAACAGCTTGACTTGAGTCATCTTTGGCAGAATTAGATGTTTTGTTTTTCAAAATTTTGTCTTCATCATCACTATCAATATTACTATCATTGTCTGCTTCATCGTTCTCATCATCATCACTTGTGGCTTCTGATTCTGATTCACTGCTGTCAGAATCGAGAGGAACCAACGGTTGCCCACTGCTTACAGCAGATTCAGCCACAGCTACAGCTTCAGGAGTATGAAGATCCGCAACACCAAGCATCAAATCCTGTAGTTAAGATGCATCAAATATTAAATTATAATCCCACATAACCATGCCAGAAACCTTAGGAGAGATACCGAGAGGTTCATCTACCATTTCAATGACTTCAGATTCCATTCCAGTGAGCTCCTCAATATCATATTTTTTAGCGTTATCCTACAATTATATAAATAAAACAATTGTTTACGTAAAACCAAAACTCGTAAGAAAAAGGTCAGTGTTTTGAGATGTCCGAATAAAAATACATACTTTGGATTCTTGCTCCAACTGTTTGTTAGCTTCAGACATGATTCCTAAGAAATCTTTTACTTTCCCCAGAACTGCAAGTATAAAATGTTAGATACGACTGAAAATGCCAAGATTGATATAGCTGAAAGTGCAAGATTGACTCCAAAATTTTGAAATCGATTACATGTGATGAAGATTTAGAACAAATGATTGAACTGCAATCCACCTGAGCTATTAGTTATAAATAGACATCCTGCTTCTCTATGGCCTTTTCAGGTGTTTCTCATTGATTTGAAAGAAGCACCCGTGTTTAAACAAGAAAAGAAAAACAATGCACGGGAAAAGTAGATTATATGAACCACCAAACTTTTTAAGAAAATAAAAGAAATATAAGCAGGTGCATGTCCAAACTATAGGATTCCTCATGGCCAAACGCTATCCTAACATACATTATCAGTTCCTGCAACTAACAGTAAAAAGGAAAATTTTCCCTATTTAGGTTCAACTATTGAGCAGTTGAAAGAAACAATACCTAAAATATAACAGAGTAAGGCAAAACCGTAGCCAACAATTTCAGTTTTCTTACAATTCAAGTGTAACCCATTACAAAGTCACCTTACATTCAAAAGATGCTAAATCAGCTACTGCCTGAGAGGAAAAAAGAGGCAAACACGAAGAGCCATCAATGGCTAATAACTAAAGTTAATAAATTTATTTGGTCCAAAGATCTATCATGATGAGCAAACTTCCATTAGATCAGCAGGTATGCACAATCAAAATAAACCCTAGTTGAGCACTAAACCCACCACTTACGAGTTAAACATTAGACACCCAAATTATCGGAGATAAAAAATTTAGTTAATAGGACATCCGATAAACAAAAGTAGCCTTACAGATTAAAAACTAGGGATAAAAAATGTTCAAGGACAATGCTCTCATGACAGGCATTGTCATAATTCAAGCTTCTAGCCGATATATGAAGATCAATGGTGGCAGCTGAAGATACTTTAGAGCACTATAACTTATTAAGAAACACATGAAAACGATAAGACGGTATATGTAAACTCTAACTGACAGATTTCGACCACTACACACATTGAAACCGGTGGCAAACCTAACCCATAAGCAGATGGATTATGACAACAGTGAAAAGAGTCAAGTTTCCAAAATGGCACTATCTAGATGAAATACAGAAGTTACTGTAAAATCAATTTTATATGTCAGCTGATCATCCTTCATGTGTGGGATAAGGGTTTTAGGAAAGTGATTATTGACTATTGAGATGGACTCGGAAGCTATTGTGTCTATGGTTCAGAGCTGAATTTTGGACCGTCATCCACTTAGATGGCTGATCAGAAAATGTAAGGAGTTTAGGAAGTGAAGTTCTTGCATAGTTAACGTGAAGGTAACCAATGTATATTCGTGTTGAGAACTCCGGTAACAGAAACTATAACAAAGAAAAATACTTTCTTTGCACTAAAGCTAAGAACTTGAAAATTGTCAATCTAAACCAAATAATAAACAAGCTTATAATCACCTTGGCTTTTGGCAACATCAGTGGTGATTGGTTTTCCGTCGGGACGGGGTTTATTGGAATTGGATGCAGAGTCCTTGTTGCAGATAAGAAAGATGGATTCTACAATTACATATAACAAAAACAAATAAGATAGATTATAAATGTTAAGATACAAAAGAATATAATAATGTTACTTAACAAAGCTCGAGCTGATACCAAGAGCAGAGGTGGGGGTCTTGTGTTCTAAATCCAAAAGCTCTCTGCTAACACTCCCCATTTTTAAACCTAGAAAGAAATTGAAGAAGATGATGGCGGCGGCTAGGGTTCTAAGGACAACCCATTTCTATACTAGTGTGACTTCACGTATAACACGTGACATTTGATTAAGGACTATAAAACTTGTCAACGTTAAAATAGTAAATACTAAAATGTCTTAATATTAGAAAAAAGTTTGAACAAACAATTTACAATCAACTTTACATATGTTTATTCTTATATGATATCAATATTTTGACCTGTACTTAGCACTGAATTAAATTATTTCCATTGAATCCATAATATCAAGCTGATAGACACACTTTTAAATAATTGAGTTTTCGAAAGGGCAATATAAAATTGGACAAAACACGACACGAAAGACAGAAATCCACAAGTGCAGATAGGATTTACAATTTTTGACATCAAAGGTCAACAAACTAACTACTGGTGTTTTTGCTCTTCATTAGTTGTTTTTGGAACTCTTGAGTCAACTGTCCAAAGTTGGACTATAATTCTTCATCAGATCAGATCAGATCCTCCTGATCAGCCAAAAGCTCGGGATCTAAGCATGTCGATAATTGGAAGCGCTGCTCTATCTGCTTTATTTCAAGTTGTTTTTGAAAAACTGGCTTCTTCAGAGCTGCTGAAATTTGCTAGAGAAAAGCAAGTTCTTGCTGAAATCAAGAAATGGGACAACATCTTCACCAACATCCAGGCCGTCCTCGACGATGCTGAGGAGAAACAGATGATTAACCGCTCTGTCAGGATTTGGCTGACTGACCTCCAAGACTTGGCTTATGATGTCGATGATATTTTGGATGAGTTCTCCTCTCAATGTTTGCATCAATCTCTAGCTACAGGCAGCAGGACTAAGTTTCAGAAACTTCTTCCTTCTTGTTTTGCTAGCTTCAACCCGAAATCTGTTATGTTTAACTCCGCTATGATGGCCAAGATGGAGGATGTCTCCCTCAAGTTACAAGATATTGCTGCTCAGAGAAACCATCTTGATTTACGAGACAACGTTCGACAGATGAATGCCAAGTTGTGTCATTTACCATCGTCTACATGTTTGCAAAATGAACGTCAAGTGTATGGAAGAGATGGAGATAGAAGGAGGATACTTGATTTGCTTCTGAAACAAGAAACTCGGGTTCCAAGCTATGATGTCATACCTATTGTTGGAATGGGTGGGGTAGGGAAAACTACGTTAGCTCAAATGGTGTATCATGATAAAGAATGTGAGCATTTCGATATTAAAGCATGGGTTTGTGTGTCTGATGAATTCGATGTTATGAGAATCACAAAGGGTATTCTTGAATCAATCACCTTGCAGCCTTGTGAATTGAAGGAGCTAAATCAAGTTCAGGTTATGTTGTCCAAGGAACTCGGAGGAAAAAGGTTTTTGATTGTCTTGGATGATGTTTGGAGTGAGAATTATGAAGATTGGAATGTTCTAAGTTCCCCTTTCATGGATGGAGCTCATGGAAGTAAAGTTGTTATAACAACAAGAAGCGCTGTAGTTGCCAGAATGATGGGAACTATTGAAAGTCATACCTTGTCGTGTATTTCTGATGATGATTGTTGGTTATTGTTTGCTACACATGCATTTGCGAATAGAAGCATTGGTGCATTTCTAAATTTGCAGGTAGTAAAGGAAAAGGCCATATATAGATGTGGTGGGTTGCCTTTGGCGGCAAAGACTTTGGGCGGCCTTTTACGCTCAAAGCATGAAAGCGATTGGGAAAATATATTAAACAGCAAAATTTGGAATTCACAAGGTTCGGATGGTGACATTCTTCCTGTGCTGAGATTAAGTTACTTTCATCTTCCTTCATATTTGAAGAGGTGTTTTGCTTATTGTGCAATCTTTCCAAAGGATTATGAATTTGAGGAGAAGGAGCTAGTTCTTCTGTGGATGGCAGAAGGTTTCATTCAGCAAATGGGGGGTAAAAAGCCAATGGAAGATATAGGTACGGAGTATTTTCGTGATCTATCTGCTAGGTCGCTTTTTCAACCATCCGGCAGTCAGTTTGTAATGCATGACCTTGTGAATGATCTTGCACAGAAGGTTGCTGGAAATGCATGCTTTCGACTAGAGGATGAGATGGTGGTTGGTGAACACTTCAAAAGAGAAAGAGCTCGACACTCCTCTTATATTCGAGGATACTGTGATGAAGTTAGAAGATTTAAAGCTTTTCATGAGATGAAATGTTTAAGAACCTTCCTTCCCTTATCACAATCTTATGAAGAAAGCTATATAACACATGACATCCCCTCAAACTTGTTGCCGAAGCTTAGGTGTTTGAGGGTTTTGTCTTTTAGTCATTACAACATCACAGAACTTCCTGATTCAATAGGTGAACTGAAGCATTTGAGGTATCTTAACCTTTCATACACCAAAATTAAAACTTTGCCTGAATCAACCTGTTATCTTTGCAATTTACAGACATTGATATTAGAGGAATGCTCACGTCTTAAAGAACTGCCCTCACAAATTGGAAATCTCATAAATCTACGACATCTTGATCTTACAAATGTATATCTTGCAAGAGGTGTGCCACCAGGATTAAAAGAACTTAAAAGTCTCCTAACTTTATCTAACTTCGCAGTGGGCGAAGATAGTGGTAGTGGTCTTACAGTTTTGAGGGACTTAAAGTTTCTTAGAGGGGAGCTGCACATCTCGATGTTAGAGAACGTTAATGATATCCTCCAGGTACGGGAAGCCAACTTAATGGATAAGAAAAGCCTAGATGTTTTGTCATTGGAGTGGGAATATGATGGCACTAGAAATGAGAGTTTTGACAGAGACGTCCTGGATGGGCTGCAACCTCATAGAGAACTGAAAACACTCTCAGTAACAGGATATGCTGGTACGACCTTCCCGTCATGGATTGGAGATTCTTATTTCCATAATCTGGGGTTTCTAAAGTTAGAAGATTGCAAGAAATCCATGTCCTTGCCTCGAATTGGGTTGCTACCTTCTCTGAAAGACCTCATTGTCAAAGGGATGGGTAGTGTTAAGAGGGTTGATCATGAGTATTACGGACAGAGTAACTTAACTCATTTCCCTGCTCTGGAGACTTTGCACTTTATGAATATGCTAGAGTGGGAAGACTGGAATACACATGGAGTTGAATTTCCGTGCTTGCACGAGCTTGTCATCGAAAATTGTCCTAAACTTTCAGGAAAGTTACCAAAAAGTCTTTCCTTATTGAAAAAGCTTGTGATCAGAGAATGTGGGCAGTTTGTGGTTTCACTTCCAAGCCTCCCGGAGGTCTCTGTGCTTGAAATTGAAAGATGCAAACAAGTGGACTGTCGGCATGTAACTGAATTTGGCTCGTCATGCAATATAGTGCTTTCTGGAATTCCGAATTACTCAAGTCTAACACAGGGATTCATTCAAGCGCTAAAGAAGGCCAAAGATTTGAGTGTTATTGGAGATTCATTTCCTTTCCAGGTTGATTTTACTTCACATTTCGCAGATGGAGACAAAAAAGAGATGCTGCAACAGGAGTCAATCGGTAGTGAACTCGAAACTTTGAAGTTAATTGATTGTCAAGTCCCGCCATCCCATTGGTCTCTCAATCTCATGTGCTTGAGAGAGCTAACAATTGAAGACTGTCCAAGACTTGTTTCCTTTCCCCAAAATACTTTTCCCACCACACTAAGAGTGATTGAGATTCGAGACTGCAAATCTTTAGCTTGTTTCCCTGATGGCTTGCTTTATAACTGTATGTGCCTCGAAGAATTGCAAGTTGAAAGGTGTAATTCTCTTATTTCACTCGGAAGAGGCTGCTTTCCTCCATCTCTAAAATGTCTTGTGATTCAGTTTTGCCCCAGTTTGCAAGGCTTGTTGTACCAAAATGAGGATGAAAAGGATTTTGGCTGTGAAAACAACTCTTCCAATCTTGAGGTTTTGTCAATTGAAGCTTGCCATTCACTGACATCACTATCTTCAACAGGCAGGTTACCTTTTTCCCTTAAGAACTTATGGATTTCCAACTGTTCTAAACTTGCATCCTTATCATTTGGAGCTGAATTACCGACCCGGCTTGAATATCTACAAGTTTGGAATTGTCCAGCGCTCATGTCCATATCATCAACAAACCATTTACCAACCAGTCTTAAACATCTTGAGATTTGGGACTGCTCAAAGTTGGCATCAATAGCTGATAGGTTTGACAACAGTATCTCGCTGGAGTGGATTTCAATCAGGAGATGTAATAAACTTAAGTCCTTACCAAGTGACATGCACAAGCTCATCAATCTCCATTATATAAGTATATCCGATTGGCCAACTCTTGTTTCCCAGGAGCCACCAGGGTCAGCTTCAACCTGCTCGGAAGAATTTGTGGTTGAAAACAATAACACATCTGAGGGCCTTCTTGATGGAATACACAAAATCAATTCTCTTCGGACGTTGCAGATGAATTATTGTCCAGGAATTACATCATTTCCCGAACAAGGTTTCCCAAAAAACTTGACATCACTTTGGACGGCTAATCTCAGTATCTGCAAATCATTGTTCGAATGGGGTCTGCATAGACTTGCCTCGCTAAATGAACTGTACATTCTTGGATGTTCTGATGTCATGTCCTTTCCGAATGATGAGATAAACATGATGCTGCCTAGTTCTCTCACCCATCTGTCAATTGGAGGCTTTACAAATCTAGAATACCTCTCCACCAGGGGGTTTCAAAATCTTGCATCACTTGAATATCTCTCTATCTGGCATTGCCCTAAGCTTGCATCACTCCCGAAAGACGGCCTTCCTCAATCACTTTTGAAACTTTTTATTAACAATTGTCCTGCATTAAAAGAAAGATGCGAGAATAACCATGCCCCAGAGTGGTTTAAGATAGTGCACATTCCCCTTGTCAAGATGGATAGCGAATATGTCTTTGACACTGGTAAATCCATTTAAAATTTAGCGAAACCAGTGATTTTTGTGGGCATATGCTTATTTTCTGATGTGCCTGTTGTGCTGTACATGTAGAAAATGGCTCCTGAAGAAGAAACCAAACGTTGCTACGAGGCAAAGGAGAAAGAATCAGAGCTTGTTTTGGATTTGTCCAGGTAAACAATGTGTTTTCCTGTGTCATGTTACATTATTTTCGTATGTCAAGTGACAAAATTTGAGATTGTACTTCCATCTGTACAAACCTGGACACATGTATGGCTTGATTACAAATTAAGTTGTTTGCTCAAGATGCTTATCATGTTGTCTTGGACAATACAGGCTATCTAATGGGGAGCGAGTTCAATGGGAATCAAAGGATAGAGATGGAGGGAGGTCAATTTACCTAGTGTGTTTCGTTTGCTGAACTATCTTTACCCCATGTAATAGTTAGCTTATCAGATGTATGTAGTTTGTTGTACAGTTTTGGATGTTCTGCTTGAACAGTTATTATATAAAATATTTCACTTTTTTTCTTTTTATATTGAAGTTTGAGAAGTTTTCAGTTCTCTTTCTGGGGATGATTTTCTTTGGAAGCAGTTGGAGAAGAACAGTGGTTTGCCAGTTTTCTTAAAATTGTCTTTGTTTTCAATCTTTATTGCTACTATAAGTCCTCCATACTTGCTTGAAAATTATTGGCTGCTTAATTTATAAGTGAAATGGAGCTTTGAAATCTGCCAGGAGGTTCAATAGGACGATAGAACCGTGAAACTCGAAATCTTGGGAGGCATGATGTTGCTCAGAGGAAGAGGTATATCTTGTGTTACACCATGTTTCCACCTCCAGTAAGATGGCAGAAGATGTGAAGAATAATAGAAAAATTATATGTTTGAGAAGAATAAAGTATGCCTGCTTGATAATATACTTGGCCTGCATTTTGGATTATCTTTATATTTTCTAATTCTATCTCATTTTTTGTTATATATGTATGTATGCATACGTTTATCAGTATTTAAATCTGAGTTACCAAAAAAAGTATTTAAATCTGAGATTTTGGAAACATCCTGCACTTGAACTATTTAGACCTATGCATTTTATTGCTAGAAAATTGAATATACCAATTGTCAGTTCACCCATTTGAATTAGTCTTTTTAGTCCTTTTTGAACACTTGGTGTCTAAGATTATATATTATAGTTTCATAAATTCTTAGGTGAAGTTTCAAAAAATTTATTATCAGGTGCAATTTTTCTATGTTATACATTTTTC
Source organism: Euphorbia peplus (assembly GCA_028411795.1). Taxonomy (NCBI): domain Eukaryota; kingdom Viridiplantae; phylum Streptophyta; class Magnoliopsida; order Malpighiales; family Euphorbiaceae; genus Euphorbia; species Euphorbia peplus. The sequence goes on along the minus strand of CP110837.1, from coordinate 16,504,131 downwards.
TATATTTATTTATGAAGAAAGAATATGGTAAATTTGTTGAAATGGATGATATCTGATCTTATATTTTGATTATCAGTTATCACAAACGCAAAAATCAAATTACATAACAAACAACAATTCCAAAAACGAACCAATTGAAATATTCAACAATTATGCCCTCATAATCGACTATCACACATATTCAGAACCATCCTTCCTTCATTTCCAAAAATCAGAACAGAAAACAAAAATGAACCAGGGGATTCACCTCTATTTCCTACAATTAATTGACAACGCCAATCATCAACCTCCCCTATTACTCACGCTCGTTCCCTCTGAATTCCAATCCAACGTGCGTAATCCACCCACCTACAATAAACCAAATTCAGAGTCTCAACCTAATATTCTTTCAGAATAACAGAAAAGGTAACATAAAAGAAACAGCTGCATCTTACATCAATGATCCCAAGAAGGTATTGCCCGTTCGAACAGCAAAGCAGATTGCACTTAGCAACAACTTATGCTGGTGCAACAAAGGCTCCAGAATTCTTTGTTCAATAACTCCAGCAAGTATTTGGTACCTGTTAAATAACCCTTATTAGATATTGTCACTCATTCGTATATAGTACATTTTTTCTTAATCTTATATATACCTACGATTACTCGCAAACGTACCAACTCAATGCAATCCTAGTCGCTGAAAAGTTATTGATTTCTCAATAGTGGTGGAACTAGAACCAAATAATTGGGGTTCAGTGATAAAAAGAAAAAATTAACAAGAACCAGTGAGGCTCTGTCAGCAATGTCAAATTTCTTACAGGTTCTTAAAATAACAAGTTTACCGACGGAACGTTAATATTTAACTAGAATTTTCCATCATTACATGTAATTTTTTGTTATTTCATCCTCGGAGTCGGGGATCAAGGAACCCTCGTCCACGATCCCCTACCCCCTACAGTTCCACTGCTATTCATCAATATACATAATAGTTGCTTTTTATAATTCCAAAAGTGCAATATAACACAATCACTAATTCCAAAAGTATGCTGTAACAATGGTATGTTTCAGTTTCTTTTTGCAACACACATAGATAGTAATCAATTTCTGCATATTTTTCATTGATCTTGATCAAGATACTTAGAAAAAACAAAGATGGCAATGACATTGATGAAAGATAAGTTTCGCATATCAATAATTTTAATCTCAGAATTTCCTTAGTTTCTTTGACATTAAATATGAATAAAGAAAAAAAAACTTAAGTAATTTTAATATTACTATATTGAAAAACTAAAAAATTGGATGAAGGTTACCTTAGATTGCTAGAAACTGCCATATAGACTCCATATGCAGCACTGGTGGACAATATGGGCACATCCTCGGCTTCACCAGCAAAAGATTTATCCAAATACTTTCTTGCATTGATCAATCCATTTGTCAAGCCTACACCAATCTGCAAAGGGTTTAGTTTAGTTAAATGACACCAAGTTGAAAACAAAAATAAGCATGCATGAATAGCTTTAGTATCTCAATACACAATTGACAAAGAAAATTCAGACAAAAATTTCCAACCATAGCTAACTAACTTCGAGAAACATGAGGGATGTCTGTTGAAGATCCCAAAAAAAAAAAGAGCTGTATTTAACTGGCAGCTAATATTCAGGTTTATTAGGAGGTGATCTCGAAATGTAAAATTACACTTTGATCGATAAATATACCTACGCTGCAAGAGCACAAGTCCATGGACATTCAAGCAACATGTACAACAAAAAAACAAAGGTGCAGAGGATCTTCACAAATCCCAATACATAGATTGTTTTCTGCGCAAAACCTTAACTAAAGAGATTTGATCATGGTGATGTGGTCCTATCCTAAGAAGGATAAATTAGGGTTTCTTGGAATTGGGCATTAGATTTATAGACATGCACACAAACCTTGGCGGATTGGCAATTGCTTTTGCTGCTAATGATCAATCCTTATTTCAGGCCATCAAACATTTAGTTTCTAGTAAAATACATAGAATGAATGTGTGACAAGATCTTTGTGCGTGAACACATATAAAGGCATAGACAAAAAGGTCGTCTCGATTTCTGATATCAAACAGAGTATAAAGGCATAATTGCATCTAGTACCTATGGGCCAAGGATACCAATCACAGAGACAAGTAGGCTAATAAGCTCCTTCAAGTGCACTGTGTCATTACTTCCTATATTTAAATACGAAAATATGTGAAATCAATTAGAAGTTCCAGGTTACCTTCACTGGCTAGACAAAGAACAAGTTAAATACAAAGGTAATCCAGAACATGAACAAGCGAAAGAGAAAGAGGATGGGGGCAGATCATGATGAGAAAATTAATTAGCCTCCAGAGAGAATTATCAGTAAATATATATATGGAATCTTTATAGAGTATGTTAAGGAGTGGGTTATTCATTATAATGACTATGAACATAGTAAAGTCTAGTGTTTGCAGAAAAAATACCAAAACTGAGCAACTTATTAACGCAAAGTGCTAAAGGCCAAGATAATAGATATCAAGTAAGGCATTAACATACCAGAGATGCACTGGTCCCAACTGCAAACAGCTTTGTTCCATTGCGCTGGAGAAAACATCAATATAAAAAGGTCATGAAAATTCCATAGTGTCCTTAGTTGTTTTTGTTATATGATATGAGACATACCGCTATAGCACCAATTCTCTGCAACAATGAATAAGATGTTCCAGCCAAAGCAACCTAACATGCAGGATTTCAAAAGTTAATAGAGACCTATGCTTTAGAAAATATAAAAGCGAGAACTTGGGTGCTAAAACAATCGATAACCTGAAATGCATTATCAGGACAACCGTAGAAGAACTTAGCAATTGCACCCCCACCGACTGCAATAGGTGAGCGTAAGGAAACTGTAGGAGCAGGAAGCCACACAAGCATAAAGTCTGCTATTATAGCCATCACCTACGACAAAAACTATTCACGACATAAGAAGAGGAACTGGTAAATAGGACATCCTTAAACAATTTGTGTTGCCTTGTTTAATTACAAACACTTAGTTTGATCTTCTTGGGATTCTTTACACATCTAACCCAAGCAAAGAGTTTTGCAAGCTATATTTAATCTACCTGAGGAAGCAGAAAAGGATTTATGTTGTTATAGGCTGAAAGAAATGAACCAGCACAAAAGTCAACCACATTATAATCAGGGGCGTATCTAGAGGGGGGGGCTCGGAACCGCATCTACCAGGGGTGGTTACCCCCGTCTGTTGAAATTACCCCTACAATGAGCGTTTCGGCCCCCAATTTACTAGAAACAGATGATTTTCAATCATAAATTTGCCGAAAATCTGTAAAATAGTGCTGAAATATTTTAAATTTTGTTAAAAACATGAAAAAATTCGTCTCAAATCTATACTTTTTGTCTGAATTTTTCGTTTTTCGTAGAAAAAGTCGCATTTCTTTCCCTCTTTTTGACAAAATGCATTAGCTACAATGAAAATTTTCACTCTAGGGAAAAAAAAAATCTTGCATAAAACTGCCCCCCTTAACATTCCTACTCTAGATTCGCTACTGATTATAATAGTTGATTAGTTCTTGATCAGTTCAACACTGCTAGATAGGAATTAAGTAAGATAGTAAACACTTTGAGCTATTGTTCAATTGCATCTTAAATTTTAACATACATCTCAATCAACTTAAAAGTAAGGGGCATACCACATCAGCACAAACAAAATCAAGCTCCTTGGTAAAATTTTCTCTGCGTTTCTCCAGTTCAGCAGCAGTCTGAAAAGCCAAGGCAAGAAAGATTAGTTTTTTTAAAATGAACAAGACAAACGGGAGAAGATTGAATCTTGATTGATTGAGGGAGAAGAAACCACCTTGGTGAAGATGCCAACACCACACTCCATAGCAACTTTAGCCAAGAAGAGATCATCAGCAAGCAATCGTTCCTTAAACCCATCAAACTGAAGCAACCACCGGAACACTGCCGACTTCTCAAGCTCAAAATACCTAGTCATAATGGATCCCGGTAACCTTCCGGCTTTAACAGCCTCAGCCAAGTCCTTGGGCAAGGTATCTAAAGTCCTCCCTACCTAATTCCACATTCGTAAAACTCAAGAAATTTAGGCTCTGTTCTTTTTTACTTATATTCCGCACATTTCAATTTAGTTCAGCAAATTCAAGAAAATTCATTAAACATTTGTTATTTTTGTCTTAATTTCAGCAAGATTTAATTCAGTTCATTTTCATTTCAGTCAAATTCAGCAAAATTCATTCGGCCAAATTCAGTCAATTCAGCAGATTCAGTTCAGTTTCATTCCGAACATTCCGGTTCAGTTCAGTTCAGCAATTGTCGGTAAAAAGAATAAAACAGCTACCTCAACCATAGCGAGAAAGGCATCAGTCCGATTGCGGTCAGAAGCACCATCGTCATCATCTTTTCCACCTCCACCTCCGCCACCTCCGCCGCCGGAGCCGCCAGTTGATCCGCCGCCATTGCCGGAGAAAAGAACGGGGGATCGGACGGGAGAAGTGGAGGAGGAGAGAAAGAGAGTAGGAAGTTTAGAAGAAGTGAAAGTCAAACGGCGGGGAGTGAGGATGGAGATGGAGGAGTTGTGGTTTAGGGAGTAGTTGAAGGGTTGGATGGAAAGGGAGCGCGTGGAGAAGGTGGTGATCACCATTGGAGCAACGAAGGAATATGGGGTTGTTGGAGGAAGAAAGATGAATGGCGCCACTACTTTCAAACCAAACTCTACTCTCACTCTCCTCCACGCTCTTACTACGCTCTCTTACAGACTAAACAATATTAACTGCTATCAATTTTGTTTTTGTTTTTGCTTGGCTTTTCTATTGCTCACTCCCTGCTAAATGCCAATTTATCGACTCTTTGTGTGTGGTATGGAATTGGTGCCAAAATTATTAAGGGTCGGTGTTTTACAAAATTACTACATTTTTCCCCGGTTTATTATGTGTAGACACATTTGTTTTACGTTTATGAATTTAGATACTTTTAAGCTTTTTTTAAAAAAATATTCATGATTTGAAAACTAAAATAAAAACCATCCCTACCCCCTCTCATTTCCCTCTTTTTTCTTTCTTTTTCGGTTTTCCCTCTCTCTTCTCATAACTCGTCTCTTCTCTTTAAACGACGATCAAGCGACGACATGTTATTGTGGTTTCGGAAAGTGAGGGTTTCTTGGTCGACGTCGGTATCCAGCGACGGTGAGATAGCTCAAACTAGAAAAGACAAAACAAGCAAGGAAAAAAAGATAAAGATAAAACGAAGAAAGGCGAGAAGCAGAAAGGGCAAAAAAGACGGTACATGCAACATTCATTTTCTTCCATTGTTTTTGTCTATGTGTTTGCATTGTATTGTTTTTGTTTTTGTCTGTGTAGATCTGTCATTGCGTGATTACATGTTATTGTTTCTTGTTGCCCATTTGATTTGAAGGTACGCATGACAGCACGACAGAATGACTATTAGTGTCGTATAATGTGTATAAAGTGTGTGTTCAGAATTTGTATGTTAAGTTTGCTATTAGTTAATTCTCGTCGTGATGTCGTGCTATTAGTTGTGTCATGTTGTAGTTACTGTCGTGATATCATAATATGTTGTTCAATGTGTGTTTGTGTAATGGATAAATGTATCCAACTTGTGTGTAGTCTCTATCGTGATGTCGTTATGTCGTTTTGTCATGCTATCGGATTGGTCAATATGTGTTAGTGTAATGGAGAATTGTATATGTCGCTCTGTCGTAATAAAGTTTTCTTTATTACTTTGCGGAATGATAAGGTTGAATCCAAAAGGAGAAAGACAAGTACAGAGGGTGGAAGTTCATAAAGGGGTCCCTCAATTTCATGTTTCCATTGACGAAGGGTTCAGAAGCACAGACAAAAACGCTTTCTGAAATTATCTTGCAATTTGAGGAGGACATTCTCTATATTGCTCAAATTAAGCGCAAGTTACATTCATATTTCCCACGTCAACTGGTGATTGGTTTCTTCATTGTTTTTATCTAATTGAGGAGGACACTTTTGCAAAATTATTGTGTATTGATTTGTTGAACCGAAAAACCTAATAAAGTCGTAGCCTCCAAAGAGCTTTAATTCGGATGTGATGGAAAAAACATCTGGAATTTGCAACATGTCTTCATTCAAAGAGGAATAACGCTTGACCAGTTAATTCCAAAATGACTTGATATCTTCTTTTGGCGATTTAATAAGGAATTCCACATATTTGCTTGGAGACCTCAGCAAAACTTGATATTCTCATTTTCTTATGTTATCTATTATCATTATTTTTCTAATTAAAGATGATTCTAGATATGCATTTAAAGTCTCGTACCGTTGAATATCATGGGGATGTTGCCATTTGATTTTACTTGACGAAAGATATGTGCAATAATCAATTTTGCCAAATTAATGCAACTTAGATGGGCATGTTATTTTAATACTTAAATTGATAGGTTAAAGATTGGTTTGGGTCACAAACCATAAATATTGCAAATAGCTACTTTAAAACATACAAATTTTGGTCTTAGGGTAGTCAAACCCTTGTCCCCATGTTACAAATGCGGACATAGCCACTTTATTTTGAAAAATGTCAGTCTGCAAGTCAAAAGCACGGACTCATATGTGTCTACGTCTTTGAAACGTGGACTAGTTCATTGGGAGAATATATTCTCTCTTGAAAGTCAACCTTTTATCTTTCCGCAATTATGAAATGCGAACAAGCTTTTAATATTTTTCAACAAACAATAACTACTCCCTCCTAACCTAATTACTCTCAACCGTCTCATACCCTCTTCTGTGTGGAACAAAATCAAATATTTACATTCATTTCATCTTTTCCATCTCCTTCTCTGTTTCTTTTCCGTTTATTTGCTTCTTTCTTTTTCCCTCTCCTAACCTAAATTCTGAGATTTTTATTTGATAAATGAGACAGTTGACATGGGTTGAAGAGCATTTCTGATCACATTTATAAAAAAAAATTGAAGATCAAGATTTGAAGGTTAAATAAATGTAAATTTCTAAGATTTTTAATTTTTGTTTTTTATGATATGTGTAATTACGTGATTATGGATAGTTAGTTTTGTTCATAAATTTTGGTATGGATATTTAAATCTTTTATTTTTTTAAATGATAATGGATATTTAATTTAACGTGACTACATTTATCTTCTTTTTTTGGATATTTAATTCTTTTTTTCTTGTTACTTTGGATATTTAATTCAAACATGCTTATTTAAATTACTTTAGTTTTTTGCTAGTATTTTATTAGTTAACTGGGGAATAATTAAATTTGTTGTTCTAAAATTATGTACTTCTTTATGTTTTAAATAGTTAAATTTGTTGTTGATATACTTACGTAAAAATAATTCGTATTCTTAAAATGTTTGATGTGGATAAAGAAAAAATAAAAGATATTCTATTTTTTGGGAAAGCAAATAATAGTTTAAAATGTTTAATAGATATCTAGAACAATAAAGTTACTGTTAATATTTAGGTGTTTCTCATTTATTAGTTATATATTATATATATAAAAACCATCCAATCGTCTTTAAAAAAAAACCATCCAATCAATCCAGCTATAAAAATAAACAAAACAATATTTACTTTGTATAATTAGGTATGTTTTACGATGTTTTGAATTGCTATAGTTATAGGATAAGGTTATATAAAATTTAAACTTTTAGTGTTACCAAACAAATTTAAACTTTAGTTGTTTCGATATTTTTTTCCATAACGTAAGATAATAACTATGTTGTTTCACCTTTCTTTAATTGTGATTACTTGATTTGGTTTTTATATTAAGCCTAAATACTATTTGATTCCATACTAGAAACCTTGCTCAAATGATGTCTCTAGAAAAGATCAAACATAAGTCATGTCATGATTATCTATGTGATCTCACTCTATGCTTAAAAGATATTATAACTTCTTACATGCCATGCTTAAATTATTATATGATCAAATAAGAAGTTACAAGAATCGAATATGGTGGGAAATAATCACAAGAATTGAAATATATCTTCCTATCATGCATGGCTTAGATTAATCCTACTTGCTTGAATGTTGTGAAATATGTATGGATTATTATATATCAAACTTGATATGCCTTATATGAAGATTAAAAAGCTTTTTATCAAATCCATACAAATCATCTAAATCATACGGCTTGAAAACAAAGATCTTGATCATCAAAGGATAAGCCATCATCTCCTACACTTTACTAAGTTGGATGTCTTTACTTATTCTTTGTTGTCAACTCCATTTTGTTTTTGCAAAGAAGAAGCTTCATCCATCTAATCCAGCCGAGATGTTGATATGATTACTAAGCAAGTGTTATGACATTTACTAAATCAAAATGCTAAGTAAATGTGTCATTGAAAGGACAAAGGCTCTCCAACGGCTACTTGATTGTTTGTTGAAGGCAAACGCCTATGTGAAAGACTATAAATAGCATGGAGGTTCAATGGTTGAAGGCAAATACACTAAAGTTATCAACTAAGCATTCAAGCAACTTTGATTATATTTTTTCTTCAACTGTGCAACGAGAGTTTTTGAGTGTTCTTACTTCATTCAAACATATTGTAAAAGATTAAGCGGTGGGGCTTAATCTGGGTTTAACACTAGTTCCCGATAAAAGTGTAAAAGGTTCTTAAGCACCCGTAAGCTTAGGAAAAGTTATCACTCAGCCTTGAAAAGTGCCATAAGTTTTTTAGTTGAGCTTGAGAAAAACTAAGAGGAAGTTACTCGAGTACTTGGAATTTCGAGAGAATAAATACTGGGAGAGGTATTTGCTGACAGGGTCTCGGATTTTGAGGGCTGTTTTCAGGCTTGATTTTTTCCCGTAAAGAAATCCTTAGTGGAAAATCTCAAGAGGTTCTCTTGAGGACTGGACTAGGCTCATAAGGAGACCGAACCATGATAAATGCTCTAAGTCTTATCTTTCTTTCTCTACTCTCTTACTTTATTGCTATTTTATCACTTGAACTGCTTATATTTATTTACTATAACTACTTGTGATTAATTGTACTTAAACTGCTTATACTCTTATTTCTCATAAACATGAACTGTATCTTCCGCAGAACTTCTTACACGGTTGTTTATTTAATAGACAAATATTTTAAGAGTATATCATTGGTTTTAAAAAGCAATAAATCCTATTCACCTCTCCGCAGCTAGAAAAGAATGTGAATATCATATCAATTACCGTTAGATATCCTTTTTGCTCACTTGATCATATTCGATACACTACCTTCGAAATATCAAATGATAGTGAAGTAAGTTTCATCTATCGTACTATGGATAAATCTCTAGGAGCATATGACATTGAATTATACGTGGAGTGATGTGCACAATATGTGCTATACTTTTACTAGACTTTAGGGTTGTTTCCTTGCATTTATTATCATGATTATCGTTTTCTTGTATCGTTTTCTTATAAATGTTTGGAAGCAGGCTTGGAATGCATGCTATGTGAGAAGCTGTGCCAAAAAGGACGATTTTAGTAGCTGTGGTGTTGTCTGGACCAAGCTGTGCATTGCAGGGAGTTGTGTCAGTAATGAAAAGAGAATAGAATAAGCTTTGTCACATGGGTGACGTCATTAGGACTGCCGCCTTTATTTTTTTTAGCACTTTTCCAGAATTTAACCTTTTGTGTTGGGATATTTTTGGTATTACTTACCCATTAAGGTTTTCCTTTTTGCACTTTGTATGCCTATAAAAGGACAAATGTTTTTTTGTCCTTAGGGCACCACCAAACTTTAACACAACAACTTTGTAGCTGGAAAAAGAGTTTCCTTCTTCCTCTCTTTGGTAAATTTTCGCCATTGGAGAGGGAGAAGCTCTTTCTTCCATTTTGATATAGTAATTTGCATTATCTTTATGGTTTCTACATCATTTTCTCTTTGATCTTTCAATATGAGATCTGAGTAGTCCATTAACATGGAATAAACTTAGGAAGGTACAAATGGGTCTGTAATTTATGTATGTTTAGAGCTTGCTTTGCTTGGTTATCCTTAGATCTATGCTTCATTGTTCATCATATGTTATAGGCCGTGACATTTACGCTCTGTTTATTTATCTTTTGAAAAGAAGTAAATAAGATCTGGATCTAGGCTAAGGAATTAAGCAAGTAATTAGCTAGAAATGCCTGTTAATCTTGCTTAAGGGTGTACGTTGCTCAAGAGAAATCAGAGCAACCTGTTCATGTGCGCAGATCTGTGCATGATAGATAGGATTTGTAGAAATACTGTTTTAATCTATCATTTATCGTTCTTATCATAGAAATATGGAAGAGTGATATCATTGAACCACCTAACCGTGTTATTGCATGATTTAGATATAGATCTGAGAGACCTGTGCATAATGGACCTTTGCTTGTTCCATATGCTTCCCCTCTTATTGATTTACTTGACTATTTCTAGCCTTGTGCTCTGGATCTGTTCTCTTACATTAGATTTACTGTTTTATTGCTTTGTTATCTCGTTTATTGTTATTTCTTGCTTTAAATCATTTGGTTACCTTTGACTCTTTTAGATCTAGACAATTATAGTAATCTAACCCATTTTCTCTTTGGATCGATACTCAATTCTTACCATTTTATATATTATTAATGACCTGTGCGTAATCTTAGATATTACGTGGTGCTAGTCACGCATCAATTTTTGGCGTCGTTGCCGGGGAAAATACGGAGTTAGATTATTGTTATTGTTTATGTTTTTAAGAGTTTGATGTGTGTGTTGAGCTGTGCAAATTTTGTTCTAGTTTTCGTTGGTAGTTTAATCATGGAGCATGTCCACCACCTTTTCAAATCAATCTGGAAGGCTTACAAAAAAAGAAGTGGAGTTGTTCGAAAGATTAAATGGGCACTAGGAAAACTAGCACAAGCCGCAAGCACAACCCCACAGGCATAACTCGTGGTAGAACAACCCGTTCTGGCTCAAGTTGTGCAACTGGTGCATATTGAAGATGAACCTATAGAAGAGGTTATTCCAACAAATAGGCCACCGCCTGATGATGATGTTCCTGACCAAGGTGGCAATGAAACCTAAAGTTCTTAGATGGACAACCTTTTGCCATCCGGTGAGAGGCATTACTCGTGCATAGTTGTGTCGAATGAGGGCTGCCATATTTTTAAGTTTAAGCCATCCATGGTTCTTATGTTACAAGCTTCAGTTCAGTGTGGAGGGACATCTAATGAGGATCCACATGGCCATATTCAAGATTTTGTGAATATGTGCAATTTATTTCGCACAAGTGAAGGTGTCTCTAATGATGTGATCCGACTTAAGCTATTTCAATTCTCACTTAAAGACAAAGTGAACCAAAGGCTTAGGAGTTTGCAATTCGGCACGATCGGAAGTTGGGATGAGATGGAGAAACTATTCTTAACTAAATTCTTTCCGCCGAGCCAAATAATCAAGTTAAGAAAATGAAGTGTTTCAATTTGCCCAAGGAGAGGATGAGTCACTACCGAAGGTGTGGGAGAACTTCAAGGAGTAATTACGAAGAGTGCCCAATCATGGAATTCCACTTTGGATGCAAGTCCAAACTTTCTACAATGGTCTCACCAATTCATGCAAAGGTGTTTTTGAGATTATAACAAATGGCGAACCGGATTCCATAACCGCCAAGGAGATGTATGCATTGTTTGAAAAGCTAGTGTCTCAGAGCTATAAGTGGCATGTGGATGGAGGAGATATGAAGCAGAGCACAATCCCAAGTTCTAATGTAGCTGTGTCACAGTTGGCAGCACAAGTGGTAGAATTGTCCGAGCAGCTTTCGTGTATGGGAAGGAAGAATGTAGAGGTTGTGCCCAATGGGAATTTGTTTTGCAAGTATGATAGAGCTGACCATGGAGTTGTAGATTGTCAAGTTGTGAACCTTCACTCTGGTTCCACCCAAGAAAAGGTTGGTTTCGTGAACAACCCAGATGCACAAACCAAGCCTCAACTGTTTGCACAACCTGTGCAACCATTATATCAAACTGTGCTTGAAAGTGAACCAACTTCGCAACCTTGCAATGAGCTTGTGCCTGGACAAGAGGAAGAAAATAGTCCAAGCTTAAAGAAGTTGATGATTCAGTTCATGATGGAGACTCAAAAGTCTATCAAGGCTCTTGAGACACAAGTGCATCAACTCTATAACAATGGCGATCTTAATGGATGGAGGCCAGATATCAAGTCAAGTGGATGCAAACTCTAATGGAGATGATCCAGATATGAGTTTGAGAACTGAAAAGGAGTATCCAACGGTGCTCAAGTTCAGTTCCATTGAAGATTATTGGAAAGCTGATTCTAAAGCTGTGCCAGAACAAGAACATTCTATGCAACAAACTTTTGAGCTTGTGCCCAATGAACCAGAAGTTGTGCAGATGTTTGAACCCATTTTTGCTATAGCAGAAGTTGTAGGGGATGTGCTTATAGAGAATCACCTTGTGCAAACCTCTTCAAACAAACACCATCCAACTCTGATCATGTGCACAACCTTGTGCCACCTATTTTCGTTGATGAATCTTTGAGGTACCTTGAGCACAAGTTGGTACCTTGTGTCTAGCTTCTGTCACCAAACGAAGCATGTTTTGTTCTTTTTTGTTTGTTTGTTTGTTTTATTTTGTATTTCTTAAGGTTCTGCTTGTGCTTGTGTTTTCTTTGCTATAGCTTCCTTTCAGGTATTAGTTTTCTCCTACCCACCCCACTGAGGACATTTGCATATTAAGTGTGGGGGAAGGAGCTATGCGAATTTCATGCACAACATGTGCCAGATCAATCTACTCATGTGCTTAAAAGGAAAACCTCTTATGGCCTTGAAGCTGCTTCCTCCTCTGATTCTTATGAGGAAGATAAAAATGAACTTTCTTCCCCTGTTTCTTTTATTTGCCTCTTCAAGCCAGTATGTTTTCTAAATTCGTTTTACTTAATGCGGTGGAGCTGTGCGGTTTGCCTTGTGCTTTATCTATTTTTATTTTGCTTTTTGCATTCATTGAGGGCACTGAATGAAATAAGTGTGGGGTAGAGGATTAGTTTAACTTGAATAAGGCCGTTTTAATTTTTCCACTTTTATTGCCTGTTTTAGCTTAAGCATGCTGCTAGGTTGTTTAGAGTAGGCTGTGTGTTGAGGAAGACTTGAACAAAATTTGCCTTCGCATGGATTGATGAGACTTTCTACAACTATTTAATTTAATATTTTTGAATCCGTCAGTGCTTAAGACTATGCTTGCATGCAACTAAGGTTACCTTAGCTTTGTCAATAACTGAGGGTAGGGTAGATGATATGCCAGATTTTGACCCTTGGTTAAATTTAGTAGTCTGTTCCTAATAAATCTGTGGAAGCCCAAAAAGCGAAGCCTTTGATGTGGTTAATGCCATTAGACTCAAATTGAAACTGAAACTGATTTGAAAAGGGTAGCCAATGCGCTAAAGTGAAATGAAATGAAAAATCTAACCAAAATCAAAGCCAATGTGCTAAAAAGTTGCTAAAAGCAAAAATCTCATTCTACTCCTATGCCAATTGGTATGAGTTAGCACAAGCTACTTGGCTTGGTTAATAGTTGTAGGTTCGGGAGTATGTATCAAAAATACTAGACAACCACTATTGAAAGCTATTAACTAAGTTGGGGATGAGAAATTTTAAAGTTTGAAATGTGAAAAGGCTGTGTTGAAAGTTGAAGTAAGTTGTGCTGAATCTGTGAACAAATCTTTTGGTACATAAACCTACTGGGTTAGCCAAATTAAGCTTCCATCTGAATTAGTAGGGCCCGACTGCTAAAATTAATCACACGGTGATCTGTCATTTAGCCTCTCTCTAGCATCATGGGTTGAACAAGTTGTAGGGTAAAGTTGTAGGCTAAAGTTTTTGTGATTAGTTTTTCTATCTATGCTTGAGGGCAAGCATGGCTCCAGTGTGGGGGATTTTGATTTGTACAATCTGTGCTATAGTTTTACTAGACTTTAGGGTTGTTTCCTTGCATTTATTATCATGATTATCGTTTTCTCGGATCGTTTTCTTATAAATGTTTGGAAGCAGGCCTGGAATGCATGCTATGTGAGAAGATGTGCTAAAAAAGACGATTTTAGTAGCTTTGGTGCTTTCTGGAGCAAGCTGTGCGTGGCAGGGAGTTGTGTTAGTAATGAAAAGAGAAAATATTAAGCTTTGTCACATGGGTGACGTCATTAGGACTGCCACCTTTATGCTTTTTAGTACTTTTACAGATTTTATCCTTTTGTGTTGGGATATTTTGGATATTACTTACCCATTAGGGTTTTCCTTTTTGCGCTTTGTATGCCTATAAAAGGACAAATGTTTTCTTGTCCTTGGGGCGCCACCAAACTTTACCACAATAACTTTGCAGCTGGAAAAAGAGTTTTTTTCTTCCTCTCCTTGGTAAATTCTCGCCATTGGAGAGGGAGAAGCTCTTTCTTCCATTTTGATATAGTAATTTACATTATCTTCATGGTTTCTTTATCGTTCTCCCTTAGATCTTTCAATATGAGATCTGAGTAGTCCATTAACATGGAATAAGCTTGGGAAGGTACAAATGGGTCTGTAATTTATGTATGTTTAGAGCTTGCTTTGATTGGTTATCCTTAGATCTATACTTCATTGTTCATTAGATGTTATAGGTCGTGACATTTACGCTTGGTTTATTTATCTTTTGAAAAGAAGTAAATAAGATCTGGATCTAGACTAAGGAATTAAGCAAGTAAATTAGCTAGAAATGGATGTTAATCTTGCTTAAGGGTGTACGATGCTCAAGAGAAATCAGAGCAACTTGTTCTTGTGCGTAGATCTGTGCATGATAGATAGGATTTGTATAAATAAGGTTTTAATCTATCTTTTATCGTTCTTATCATAGAAATGTGGAAGAGTGATATCATTGAACCACCTAACCGTGTTATTGCATGATTTAGATATAGATCTGAGAGACTTGTGCGTACTGGACATTTGCTTGTTCCATATGCTTCCCCTCTTATTGATTTACTTGACTATTTCTAGCCTTGTGCTCTGGATCTGTTCTCTTACATTAGATTTACTGTTTTATTGCTTTGTTATATCGTTTATTGTTATTTCTTGTTTTAAATCATTTGGTTACCTTTGACTCTTTTGGATCGATACTCGGTTCTTACCGTTTTATATACTATTGATGACATGTGAGTAATCTTAGATATTATGTGGTGCTAGTCACGCATCATGGAGTATAATGAGGACGGAGATGAGATGGATGAGGATATAAATGAGGACAGAGATGAGATGGAGGATGATATAAATGATGGGGATGAAGGTAAGGGCGAGGGAGATTATGTGACTGAGGAGATAGATGGTTTAGAAGAGGCTGAGGAGGATGAGGATGATGACGAGGACATAGATACCATAAATGAGGATGGGTTTGCAGATTTGGGGTATGATGAGGACAGAGAAGAAACGGATGAAGAATTAGAGGAGGAAGATGATAATGTTGTAATACCAAGTTCACCGTCACAAATTACCAATCCTTCAAGTTCTTTTTTCTCTTCCTTTTTTTCTCTATACCTACAAAACATCGATCATATTCCATATTTTGTGATTCCCTATCAATTTGTCTTGATCGATAATGTAATATGGGATCCTTCAAAGGAGTTTGTGTAGGCATGATTTTTGAATCGAGGGATGCAGTGAAAAGAGATGCATAAGAGTATTCGGTGAAAAGAAATTATGAGTTTTGTTCAAATGAAACAAAGAACAACATATATACAATTGTATGTGTTAAGCATGAGGAAGGTTGTAAGTGGAGGTTACGCGCTACAGTTAAGAAGTCCTCAACTGTTTGGGAGATTACAAAGTATACTGGTCCTCACACGTGTTCTCGTCTTAAGAAAAGACAAGGGCTTTGATTCTCAGATGATTAAAGAGTTAGTTGGAGCTCTCGTCAAAGAATGTCCTTAGGTGACGGTTTCGGGGTATTGTTGCAGACATGAATAACATGTTTCAAATAAAACCTTCTTAAAAAAAAGCTTGGTATGCTAAAAACGAAGTGATTACAAATTTTTATGGTGATTGGGATGAATCTTACAAATACGTTCATTCATGGATTAATGTAATTCATCTCAAAAATCTCGGCTCTATGATTGATGTTGATGATGAGCTAGTTGAAAACAATCGTGTTGTGTTTGGATGTAGAACATTGAAGAAAATGTTTTTCACATTCCATCCATGCATTAAAGGTTTTGAGTATTGCCAACCCGTAATATTTATCGATGGAACATTCTTGACCGACAAATACAATAGGGTTCTTTTGACAGTTGAGGCACTTGATGGAAATAACCACATTCTTCCGATTGCATTTGGTATTGTTGAGAAGGAAAACAATGAAAATTGGGATGACTTTATGACATTTGTGAGATTCAAAGTTTGTCCTGATAGAAATGGTATATGTATCATCTCTCATCGTCACATTTCGATTAAAAATGCTATGGAACAACCGGCTTAAAGGGATATGCCTCATCGATATTGTGAGCGTCATGTGATGAGAAATTACAACATGAAGAACAAAGATTGCACGTTAAAGAAAAATCTTGAAAATAGGTAATTTAACTTTCTTAATACTTTCGTCTTGTTATTTTATCATTAATAAAAAAAATGTCATGATTTTGAAACTTCATTTTCTGGTTATGTTCATTTTGTAGCTTATGAGAGCCAAAAAAGAAAGTGTCAAAAGTTGAACAACAAAGTAAAATGTGTGGATCATACGAGCTATGATTGGATTAATCTCATTTCTAAGAAGTTGTGGACTCGGGCATTTGATTGTGGACCACGTTATGGTCATATGACAACGAATATCGCTGAATATGTGAATGCTTGGTTGATGGATGTGAGAGATTTACCAATTACTGCCATGTTGGATGTCATATTTTATGTTGTGGTTGAAAAGTTAAAAAATTCGCACTAAATACTTGCAATAGATTGCTAGCAGAAAAGTATACACAAAATATGCTACAAAAATTTTGCTCCACGGAGGAAGGAGGGAAAATGGTCATAGTGTATTGACATTCAATGATGATGAGCTAATTTTTAAAATCAGAACTGCTTAGAACAATCGAACAAAGAAATGAAGAAATAAGCAAGTGGTTAATCAACAAAGTGTACATGCACTTGAGGAAAATTTCAAGGAATTAAATTATTTGTTCACACGCCTTTGCAACTTGTATGCATTGTGGAATTGACTACACAAACTTGATTGCTTATGTATATAAAGTGGGTCAATCATATAAATGTTAGGAACATTGCTTCGCCCCAGCTGGTGACTGTGATATTGGTCATCATCAAATCAATTGCCTTTGGTGCCTAATACAAACTAAAAACGAGCAAAAAGAAGACCAAGGAAGATGCACATTAAGAATGAGATGGATTGGAAAGTTGATGGGAGTCAGACATCAATTTGTTCCAAGTGTTGCAAAACGGGCCATAATGCCCAAACTTGTAAATATTAGTAGAATCATCGGCTTATAATGTTTTGTAATATTTATATTATTGGATAATTGGCCTATTGTAATATTTCTACCTAACTTTTAATTTGTATGGATTTCTAAATGGATATGAATATTGTAATATTTTTCTTTCGTGATTCTTTAAGTATTTGTATCTATTGTAGCTGCTTTTTCCATCATTAGATCGAAGTGATTAACTACTTATTGTCGTAGTTTAGTTTATATTAACTAAACATTAATGAATTGTATATGATTTTAATATTTTGTAGATAATTATATTTAATACTAGTCGTATACTCGTGCGTTGCATGGGAATTGAAAAAAATACTATGATTGATAATGTTATTATATTTAACAAAATTACTTCAAGTTTTGCCAAATAAATTCTATTTAAAGTATATAATCAATATACTATACTATAAAAATGAAAAAGTTGAACAGTAGCAATTGAAACATTTTTTCAAATTTTGCAATTGAGTCTTTCCATTTGCTCTTAATTTGTTTTATCTACCAAACCCAACCAACTTGCGCCTATACTCACTACATAAAAGCAAGATTTTGGAAGCGGTTTTTTTTAGATAAGGCGGCAGTTTCAACCTCCCCTATACTGCTTAGAGGCGGTTTAAGAAACCGTCGCAAGACTGTCGTTTATTCCCCCGTCTCTACAAAGTAGCTTCGAATTTTCAGATCATCGGGATATGGTAATTTATAGCAATAAACTTGTATTGGCAGTTAAAAAGGTTGTTATGCATGATGTAGCTTTCATTTTTTTAAAAACATTTGAAACGTTTACAACCGCCGAAACTTAATTTCGTAGCGGCAGTTATAATCACCTTAATTTCGTAACATCAGCCTAATTTTTAGAGGCGGTTCTAAACGCCTCAATTTTTTTGTAATATATTTCTTAATCAATAAATAATTGACGCGAATTTTTAGCGCTACATTTATAGAGGCGATTTAAACCATCGATAAAATAGCATTAGTTTTTAAAAATATTATATAGAAATATTAGGGAATACATGTTGTTATTCAATAATCAAATAATACAATATAAAAATAAAATGACTCAATATTAGATTCAAATATATTCAAAACAAATTAAAATAGTACCAACAACTTCCAAGTCTGTATATAGTTCAACAAATACTTTGAACTTATAGTTTGATACTAATATGGCGATAGAGGAATAAAACTATCCTCTAAAGAATCATTATCAGGGGAACTAGGAGAATAATAGTTATCACAAAAATCGTATATATTCATCACTGTGAAATCCAATATGTTCATTGTTGCCTCGATCCCCAACCTGTTAGTCAAGATAAAAATCCAATTTAATTGTTATGAATAATATTAACTTAGTAATTTCATATTTAGAGGAGTCAAGATAGAATGAGAACCAACAAGCAAAGTTAGCAATAGTATATACCTGAAAATTGTTAACATCTAGGAGTTCACATTCAGGAAACTTTTTGCTCATAATGTCGACCAAAACTTTCAAAGTTTCTAATTCTTGATCATATATGACATTGTTTGCAATTCTCCCTTAAGTTCCTCAACTTGTGATTTTTGACTCATATTTGATTCTTGTTCCCACCTTAGTCCCACATTATATGATGTTTGTCCAAAATAACTTTTAGGAGTATGTCCTAACCCTAAACCTCGCACTTAACCATTATGCTCTGGTCCAAACAATTCTTGAAAAATTTGTTCATTTATAATTCCTTGAACATTATTTGAATGTTGGTTGCGTTCAGCTTGAAAAACAACAGCTTTCTTCTAAAATTTTATTAATAATTCGTATTAAACGAAAACTAACCAATTAAGACACATACTAGTGTATGAAATTAAGGAATTAACAGAACTGAATAAAGTGAAAATAGAGAGTACCATCAGCTCTTTCACATTGTTATCTACATATGAGTCATCCTTCTCCATGTGAGTTGCTCGATACAAAGTTAAACGATCAGGAGCTTTTCCAGTTTCCTCTTCCTACAAGTCCAAATTTAGACTTAACTAATTAATCATCACAACTGAATAAAATTCAAAACGAAATATTATCATTCACATTTAACTACAAATATATCACCATCTCATTGCTTATCCTAACATAACTTTTTCTTCCACAAGTGTGCGGATTCTTCTTCTTTGCATTAACAGTATTTATTTCACTCATTTTCTACAAGATATAAAATCAGAATAATGCATGACTCAATATAAAGTTTCAGATTATCATGTTGATGGTCAAAAAAGAAACTTATTTGGTTTTTCTCAATATACCAACTATTTACTAAAATACTTGGCTTCCCATATTGTATATTGATGCCATTCTTGTCCTTCCATTTGAATCTAACACATATATGAAGTCATGATCATATTCATCATATACTAATTTAAACCAATTAGTAAATTATCATAAAACATAACTTTCAAGTCGGGGTTAGCATCATGAGCTTGTTCATTTTCTGAATTAGGTGTTGTTGCATTGTTTTCACCTTGTCGATTAAATCCTCCCGACTGAGGACGTCCAAAAACTATATTCAAGCCAGTTAATGCCCTTGATCTTCGAGCCATGGATAATGCTTTCTCTGTACAATTAATAGTTTTCCATATATGTATATATTAGTAATATAATGCACATCCAACTTGTTAACCAAAACAAGAAATCCAACATGATATAATGATTAGTAGAAATTCATTCAATAACAAGAATATATAATATATAATAATCAATATTCCATAATAAGACAAAAATAAACATATTTGAATTAAGGTAACTAAATAGCAAGCAAATATTAGTTTATTAAAAAGTATAAAACAAGACTTGAACATAACACTAGAATTACACATCCTCATCGTCAACATCATTCTGAGCCCAATTAGGTTGTGTTTGTTCTTCTAGTCCATGAATAGTTGTAGGCAACAAGCAATTAAAACTATCAATTTCATCCTCAAATTCCATATCAAAAACGTCTCTATCCTTAACTCGTACAACAACATGCCAATCGGGCACATTATGATCTTTGACATAGAACACCTCTTCAACTTGAGATGAAAATACAAATGGATCATCATGTATTTGTTCACTAGTATGTATCAAAAGTGAAAAGTTCACAAGATTGAACCCAAACTCATCTTGCTTCAGACCTGCACCTCAATGAACATCGACCCATTCGCATTTGAATAACACCACTCTTAAACAATCATAGTAATTCAACTCAAGCATTTCTATTATTCTTCCGTAATAATTTATCCCTCCTTCAAATGCATTAACCACCCCACTATTCTGAGTTACTTTAAGTAGTTCACGAGAGACCGTTTGAAACCTAATCCCATTCACGATAAAACCAAAAAATCTTTTTGTAACTTTATGGGGATCCCTTACAAGCGCAACAATATCTTCAAAAATATTTGGATTACGTGTTGTACTCAATTTTGAGTGCCTAGATGGATATATTTGGGGATGAGTCGGATGTTTTAAACCAAAAGCGGTTATATCGGTCTAGTCGGAGTCTCAATTTTGAGCGCTTAGATGGGGCCTAAGTGGTTAAGGCGTCCATCGTTTAAAACAGAGGTTTTGTACATGTTGTTAATCCTCCCTTTTAATCCTATATATATCATCTTTAAAGAACAAATATCAAAACATTAGATTGCTAGTCCTAGTTTTCTAAGATCCATGAAATAGTTAGACTTGCATCAAGCTCATATGGCCGAATATTAGTTAATTTGGTTTAATAAATGTTTCAGTTGAACCCAGAATTTAAAGAAATAACCAATGCAACCATGAAACCTTATTTTGGCCAAGAATATCAATAAAACAAAAATGCCAACAAGACAATCACACAACACAAAAATAAGTGCAAAAAGAAATAGATTATCATAAACAATAGGATTTCAAAATAATGAAATTCATGAAAAATCATGACTTCAAGAAGCATAAGAACGGAAGAAACATGAGAGTTTACACAAGTTGATGAACCCTAAGTGTTTTGATTATGTCCAAACGTTTCAGAAGATGATAACCTAATACTATCTTACATATAGTTTATTGTCGACTAATACTTTTGCTTTAGTCTATGTGTAAGTTTCTCAGCAGTTGCTGAATGAATCGTTTCTAGATTGCCTAAAGAACTCAGCAGATCAGTTGCTGAAGTCAGAGTTTCAACAATTCAGAAGCTGGATTCCTCCGGCCTGAAGCCGAAGTCTGCTACAGCTCCCCTCAGAAGTTCCTTGCAATCAGAAGCTTTGCCAATTGTGATCAGAAGTCTAGTCAACTGGAAATTAGCTTCTGAAAGCTAAAGTCACGGGTTCTGGATAGCATTTAATGCTCTGACAAGTGCATTTAATGCAAGGCGCCAAAAGTTCAAAAAGCTGTTTTGGTGGAGCGCGCCTGTCTGTTTAAAAGAAACCAGAATTTCCATGTCTACCCTTTGTTGATCCAATTGAAGGATGATTCCAGTCAACCTCGTCTTTGATTTCAAATCATTTACCGGATTTAGTTAAAGAACAAGGATAACGGAATCAAAGTGTTTGAAGACCGTTTGAAGATTTGACAAATCAACGGCTACAACATTTGATGTCATCTCCTTTGAAGTTTCAAACTCACCAACGGTCATCTTCACTCACTATAAATAGTAGCCAAGCTCCAATGCATCAAGACACGCATGATCATCGAGCAAAATCTCAACGCACTGTTCTAACAAGAAAAACAGAGCATCTTTTCCATTCTCAATCTTTCTTAGCATAGTCTTAGTTAAAGTGAGAGAGTGAAGAAAAACAAGTTCATAATAGGAATCTTGTAAACTGAGATCGTTTGTGATCTTCAGTTAGATTTAAAAGAGAGAAATCTAGTTGAGATTAGAGTTGGGTGAGGAATCCAGAAAACAGAGTTGTTGTTTGTTCTGGTGGAAATCCTTTAACTCTTTTTAGGCTAGTCAGAACTAAGTGAGAAATTAGCTTAAGTTCTGTTGATGTAAAGGAGCTTCTGAACTTGCCATAAAAGTTATGAATAGTGGATTTATAAAATCTCTGTAGGCTGCGACCTCAGGGGACAAGACGTAGTCACAGGACTTCTGTGGCGAACTTGGATAAATCGAATTGTTCAATCAGGATCTCCTGAACTTCTTTCTCCCTCTTATACTTGTTATTTTTGTCTCTGTGTGCTTGTTCATATTTAGTGCTGAAACAGATTTTCTCTAGAGTATCATTGTCTTTGTTCAGAAGACTGTCCAGAAGTTCTTCAATCAGAACTTCTGTTGCTGAAAACAGTCTAACTGTGTTTAGGCAGAATTTCCCTCAGAAGCAACTTCTGTAAGCTAGCTTCTGACTCTGAGGAAATTTGACTCTGAAATTTAAGTTTCTCTAAAAACTTAGAAATTTTCAGTTTTCTACTTTGACACCTATTCACCCCCCTCTAGGTGATTCTGTTCTTGATAGGGCCAACAAGTGGTATCAGAGCGAAGGTCACTTCGCATATTTACTAAAGATCTAACAATCTAAGTGTAAGATCCTATCAGAATCAATAGAGATGGCTAGTAGACACCAGCCTGAGAATTCTTCTCACTTCATAGTTCCAGAAGGTTCTTCCACTACCAGACCTCCACTATTTAATGGCAACAACTACTCATACTGGAAGAAAATGATGATGTACTTCATCCAAGCTCAGAACATGAGTGCTTGGTATGTCATCACTAATGGTGATTTCATTCCTACCAGAATGGAACAAGGTTTAGGGAATGTTGTTATTCCTCAGAGAGAATACACAGATGACATTCTGAAAAAACTCCAAACTAATGCTTCAGCAATAAATATGTTGCATTGTGCACTTACAGCTACTGAATATAACAAAGTTTCTTCTTGTGAAACTGCACAGGATATTTGGAACAAGCTAGAAGTCACATATGAAGGAACTGGAAAAGTGAAGCAATCTAAAGTCAACCAACTCATGAGAGAATATGAGTTATTTGAAATGCTTGATAAAGAATCTATTTCAGATATGAACTCTAGATTCACCAAGATAGTCAATGACTTGAAGAGTTTAGGAAAGGATATTGAAGAATCTGATCGAGTGAAGAAGATTGTCAGAAGCTTACCAAGGTCTTGGCAAGCCAAGAAGACTGCTATTGAAGAAGTTCAGGATTTGAGCTATTACCTGTATGATGAGCTCATTGGGTCTCTAATTACCCATGAGATGTCATTAAAGAATCATCACCTAAGAGAAAGGTCAGAAGGAAAAAGAGTAGTCCTGAAAGCAGAATCTTCTGAAGAATCCTCTGAAGATGAGGAACTGGCTATGCTGACCAGGAAGTTCAAGAAGGCCTTTAGGAAAGGCAGAGGTGGAAACTACAAGAAGCCTTTCCGGAGCTTTGATAAGAAAACTCCTGATTCTGGTGAAAAGTTCAAGAGAGATCCAAACAAGCCAATTGTGTGCTATGGATGTCAGCAACCGGGACACATTAAGCCTAACTGTCCGGAGCTGAAGAAAGATAAGAAGAAGTTCAAGAAAGCTATGCTGGCTGCCTGGTCAGACTCTGAGACCAGCAGTGATCCTGAAGAAAAGGAAGAGCAAGCTCAGATTTGTTTTATGGCTATTGATGAGCCAACCTCTGAAGATGTCACAGGAGAAACTTCCGCACCTCCTGAAGCTACTTATGATTCTGAGGTAAACATATCTTCTGAACAAAATATCTTTGATTCTCTTGAAGAACTCTATAGTATGTTCAAGTACCTGAAAAGGAAATTGGACAAGAGTGAGGCTGACAAGTTTCTTAGGTTTACTCAAGTTTATTCTGACATGAAAGTGTTAGAAGAAAAACTGTGTAAACAGTTCAACACTTCTGCTGATGGCTCTAAAGTCAAAGGCAAGGAAAAGCTGCCTCTGGGAAGTGATAAACCCCAGAAGAAGAAGAAACCTGTCACTCCCTCTCTTCTGAAAGAGATAGCTTCTCCTCCTGATGTTGGTACCTCTGAGAGTGCTGGTATAGCCTCTGAAGATATTGGTCCTTCTCAGAAGAAGAAGAAATCTCCCAGGAAGCAAAGGGAAAGATCCAAGAACCCTCCCTTTTGCAAACTTTGCAAGAGTGATGGTCATTGGTTGAAGGATTGCAAGTACCATATTAAAAACCTCTTGCAATCTGAGATATCATTAAAACCTGCTGAAGAGAAATCTAACTCTGAAGGACCCAATAAGGATTGGGTACCTGTCACTAATTGATTGTGTTGCAGGTGGCTCTGAGTGCTCCATCAATGTCAAAGTTGTGGTACATTGACAGTGGGTGCTCAAGGCATATGACAGGTGATGAAAAAGCATTCATCACATTTGATCCTAAAAGAGGTGGAAAAGTCAGCTTTGGAGATGCTCAGAAAGGAAGGATACTTGGTTCTGGATCCATAGGAACTAATCCTCCGATCGAAGATGTCTCCCTAGTCAGAGGCCTGAAGTTCAATCTCCTGAGTGTTGCACAACTGTGTGATAAAGGTAGAGATGTTGTCTTCAGCTCCTCTGGATGTAAAATCTTGGACAGTAAGTCAAGGGAAGTTATTCTAACTGCTCCTAGAGTTGAAAATGTTTTCATGCTGAATCTTGAGAATCTTTGCAAAAATATATGCTTGATGTCCAAAGAGGATACCTCCTGGCTCTGGCATAGAAGACTTGCTCATGTGAGCATGGACCTTCTGGCCAAAGTAGCTAGAAATCAATTGGTTGAGGGTCTGCCTGAAATTAGTTTTAAAAAGAACCATTTATGCAATGCTTGCCAATCTGGTAAACAATCCAGAAGCTCTTTTAAAACTAAGAAAGTCATTTCAACTAAAAGACCTTTGGAATTGCTTCATATGGATCTTTTTGGCCATGTTCAACCAATGAGCATGGGTGGAAAGAAGTATGCCTTTGTCATTGTAGATGACTATTCAAGATTCACTTGGGTCATCTTGCTGTCTAGCAAAGATGAGTCACTTGGATGTTTCTCAGTTCTGATAAAGAAACTTGAGAATGAAAGGAATGAAAAGGTTGTCCATATCAGAAGTGATAATGGTGGAGAATTCAAAAACTTTAGGTTTGAAGAATTCTGTGAAACCAAGGGAATTGATCATAACTTTTCTGCTCCCAGAACTCCTCAACAAAATGGGGTAGTTGAAAGGAAGAATAGAACTCTGGTTGAGATAGCCAGAACTATGATCAATGAAAGAAGGCTTCCTAAGTACTTTTGGGGAGAAGCTGTGAACACAGCTTGCTATGTTCTGAATACAGTGCTAATCAGAAGCATTCTGAACAAGACCCCTTATGAACTCTGGAAAGGTCGAAAGCCTAAAATAGGTTATTTCAGAACCTTTGGTTGTAAGTGTTATGTTTTGAATACAAAAGAATATCTTTCTAAGTTTGATTCAAAGGCAGATGAGGCCATTTTTCTTGGTTACTCAACACATAGTAAAGCATATAGGGTTTTTAATAAGAGGACTCAAACTTTAGATGAATCTGTTCATGTACAGTTTGATGAGACTAACCCTGCAGATAGTAGAGCTCCTGATGAAGATGTAGTTCAAGCCCCTGAAGTTACATCTCCTGTTGAAGAAGAAGATGTTTCTCCCAGAGCTGCTGAAGTGGTTCCTCCTGTTGCTGAACAAGCTCAAGATGAGGATCCTACTCCAGAAGTCAACTTCCTTCCAGAAGATGCTCCTATATATGATTCAACAAATGATGAACAGGTTTCAGAAGACTCATTGGATGTACCAAGAGAAGTTAGAACTCATAGGAATCATTCCTTAGAGAACATTATTGACTCTGTTCATAATCCTGTCATGACCAGAGCTCAGCTCAGAAGATACATGGGGAATGTGGCTTTTGTGTCACTTCTGGAACCCAAGGACTTCTATGAAGCTGCTGATGATGACTCCTGGTTAATGGCAATGCAAGAAGAACTTGACCAGTTCAAAAGGTCAGAAGTTTGGACTTTGGTTCCCAGACCTAACAACATAAAAGTTGTTGGAACTAGATGGGTTCTGAAGAACAAGCTTGATGAATTTGGAAATGTTGTGAGGAACAAGGCAAGACTTGTTGCTCAAGGTTACAGTCAGCAAGAAGGCATAGATTATGGTGAAACTTTTGCTCCTGTTGCAAGATTAGAAGCCATTAGAATCTTATGTGCTTTTGCATCATACAAAGGTTTTAAGCTCTTTCAAATGGATGTGAAAAGTGCATTCTTGAATGGTTACATTGATGAGGAAGTCTATGTGTCTCAACCTCCTGGTTTTGAAGATCCTAAGTTTCCTGATCATGTATTTAAGCTGAAGAAAACATTGTATGGACTGAAACAAGCTCCCAGAGCTTGGTATGAGAGACTGACAAAGTTCCTTCTGTTTAAGGGATTTGTCAGAGGCTGTGTTGATACAACTCTGTTCACTCTGAAGAAGAACAAGGATATCCTTATAGCTCAGGTATATGTTGATGATATTATATTTGGTGCTACTAATGAATCTTTGTGCAGAGAGTTCAGTGACCACATGAAGGCTGAGTTTGAAATGTCTATGATGGGAGAATTAACCTTCTTCTTAGGACTTCAGATCAAGCAAAGTAATGATGGTGTGTTTATCAATCAAGCCAAGTACACTAGAGAAGTGCTGAAGAAATTTGGCATGATGGACTCTAATGCTGTTGATATTCCAATGAATGTCAGCAAAGACATTGATGATGAAGAGAAAGCTGGTAAACCTGTAGATATAAAAACCTACAGAGGTATGATTGGTTCTCTTTTATACCTAACCGCCAGCAGGCCAGATATACATTTTGCTGTGTGTTTTTGTGCTAGATATCAATCAAAGCCAAGAGAAATTCATGATGTTGCTGTCAAAAGAATTCTCAGATATCTTAAAGGCACACCAGAAGCTGGTTTGTGGTATCCCTGTAGTTCTGATTTCACTCCTATAGGATACACAGACTCTGACTATGGTAGAGATAAATTGAAAAGGGTCAGCACTTCTGGTGGTTGTCATTTTCTGGGGGAGTGCCTAGTCTCCTGGCATAGCAAGAAGCAAACCTCTGTGGCTCTCTCAACTGCTGAAGCTGAGTATGTTGCTGCTGGAAGTTGTGTTTCTCAGATGCTCTGGATCAAGCAACAAATTGCTGACTATGGTATCATCCCTGGAACAATTACAATCTACTGTGATAACAAGAGTGTAATTGATCTTTCAAAGAATCCTATTCAGCACAGCAGGATGAAGCATGTTCATATTAGGCATCACTTTATGAGAGATCATGTTCTGAAGAAGGATATTATCATTACTCATGTTCCCTCTGAAGAAAATCTTGCTGACATGTTTACTAAGCCTCTGGCTGGTAATTCTTTCAGCAACTTACGAGAAGGCATTGGTATGACTTATCCACTTCAATAACTTAGATTAATTATTTCTCTATGTCTTAAGTGATTAATCGTTTGAGATAATTAAGTTATAATTAATTCTAATCATGATTTGACTTGAAAGCATGCGTTATCCTCTGCCATATTACGGCGCTGTTCTGTGGTTAACGGTTATCTGTTCCCTTTTAAACGGTGTGTATTTGCTTTTTGAATTGGAACGGTTTCTGTGTTTGGGTATAAATAAGGGTTTTCCATACTTAGAAAATTTTCACTTGCATTCTCTTTGCTATTAGAATTTCCATCAAGTTTCTGTGTTCTTCCCTCTCAAATCTTAACCTAATTTCTTATCTTCAAAAATGGCTCAAGAAATCACTGTCACTCACATCTTCTCCACTGAATCACAAAAGAAGGTTAGCGAATCTAGGGTATTCACTTCTAGGTTCCTAGATGATGAAGTTAAATCGACTGAACCTATTTCTCACTGGCTTAGCGCTCAAAACTGGAATTCATTCGTCTCTCTCGATGAATTCATTTATCCTAAGTTAGTTACAGAATTCTATCAGAACCTTCATTTCTTTTCTAATGAGGAGGATGTTCTACATTCTATAGTCGGGGAAGTTGAGATCGAAGTCAGCAGGGCTTCCATTTCTCAAGTGATAGGGATTGATGATGAAGGAATCATCATTGGTGATGATGGTTCAGCAGAAGGTTTTACTGAAGCCAACTGGGCTAGGCCAGATCTGAATGCCAAGGAAACGTATGCCACCTGGTTGACTCAGCACCAGAGGTGGGCACACTATTTGACTACAAATGTCTTTCTTCCGAAGGCTGGAGGAGTCAATGGGGTTTCCAACAGGGAAAGGGTTTTCATGTGGCATCTGGTCAACTAGAAGAAAATTAATTTACCTGCCATGCTGATAAGGCAGATGAAGAATGTAACGACCGTGAGTGCATTAGCATATGGCTCACTCCTGACGAGGTTGTTTGAGGCAGCCTCTGTTGTTGTTTCAGGAGAAGGTGTTACTAGTAGGAGTACGGTTCTGAAGATGCATACCTTCAGGAACCTGAGTTTTGGTGTGACTCCAAAGAAGATTGAGAAGGGCTCCTCTGTGAGTATTGCTCAGAAGGAAATTATGGAAGCTACTGTGCAGAAAGGAAAGAATGCTGCCAAGAAGGGCAAGGGAAAGAAAGGATCAAGTAAGTTGGTCCTGACTGTTGAGAAGGTGGTTGTCTCAGAACCTCTTCCCACGATGGTTCAAACAACAATCAATGTTGAACCCTCTGGCAAGACTGTTGCTGAGAAGCCAAAGGATGTTCCTGAGAAGGAAGCTCAGGATGCTGAGGAAGCACGCCTTGCTGAGAAAGAGAAGGGTGCTGAAGCTGAAAAAGTTGCAAGAGTTGTGGCTCTTGCTGAAGAGAAAAGAAAGAAGAAGGAAGCGGAGGATCAGTTAGCTGCTGAGAGAGAAATTGCTGCAAAGGCTAAGACCGATGCAAGACTTATAGCATGTGCTGCTAAACTTCAGGATGCGGAGTTCTCAAAGGAAGTTGAGGCTTCAGAAGAAGGAGAGAATCTTGAGAATATCTCTCTGTCCTCTCGGATACTTGAGAATATCTCTCTCTCTACCAGGATTGGGAAGAAGGCTGTTGCAAAACGAAGGTTGCTGAGGAAAAAGGACTTCGTTGTTGCCTCCAATGCTGAATTAGAAGATCCTGTTACTCAGGAACCGGAAGATGCTGATAAAGACTTATCAGAGATGTCTGATGAAGAGAATGTTGAGGCTCCTCTGATTGAAGAGCTGTCAGAAGAGAGTGAACCAGAAGATGAAGAGGTTCTTCAGAATGCAAAACAATTTGTTGAGAATGTTGATGATGAAAACTTCATTGACAACATTCTTCTGAATCAAGGAAGAAACCCTGGTGAAAGGGACGCCTCTGAAACACTGATCAGGATGGCTCACATCTTTGCTGAGCCCATCTCAATGTTTGATCCAAACTCTGACCAGGTCATCTCTACTCCCACTCTTACTCCTCATCAATCTCCTTCACTCCCTTCTGTCACAGAAGTGAGTGGCTCCCAATCTTCCATTCCTCCTACAACTTCAACCTCTGAGGTTGTACCTCCTTCAATCATTCCTCCTTCTGGATCCTTTTCAGAAGTGAATTTAAACACTGCTCCCATTTTCACAGACTCTATATCCACATCCTCTACCTCTTCTATTCCTTCATCCTCTGTAAGTCCATCAATTGGATTTACTGCTCCATCTTTCTCACTACCATCTACTTTACCTTCCATTTCCCCTACCATTTCTTCCTCTACCACCAATGCCATCCCTTCCTCAAACACTCAAATTCCTCCTCTCTCAACTTCTGGACATACACCTCCTGTGTGTGATCCTTTAACTACCTCCTCCACTACTTCTTGTTTTCCTGGGTTGTCATCCAACTATGACTTCCTGCGCAAACACATGAATCGGGATGATCTGGATACCAGGTTTGGTAGTTTTGGTTTCATGGGCAGAGCTTCTGGTATTTTCGAAGCTGGAGGTGCCCCCAGTGTTGAAGAGTTGAGAAGAATGAGTCAGAGTGGCTCTGATGAACTGCTGAATAGATTTGCTGGTATGGGGCACAGGACCTCTGCTGCTGACATGTATGCTCAGGGCATTGTGCTGCAAGAATTGCATTCTTTGAAAGCTCAGAATCTGCAGCTCATGACTATGCTTCAAATGCAGGATCCTTCTGTTTACATACGCAATCTTTCTACACTTCATCTAGCTACGTATGAAGAGCTGTACAAATTAAGAGAATTAGCTCTGACTCTTCCTTCTCTGGATAATATTGCTCTTGCTTCTTCTCAGAAGGTCAATGAGAATTTGGAGATATTGACAGAAGAAGTCAAGGAAGCAAACGAGCATTATGAGGCTCATGAGAAGATGCTCCCAAGTAAGATTGATGACCTGCAAAGTACTGCAAATCACATTCTGAGAGAAGTGAAATCTTCTGCTCAAGGTTCATCATCTTCCGGGGCTGCTAAGATTGTATATGACATCACTCCTGATCTCAACAATCGACTCTCCAACATTGAGTCTGCTGTATCTGCTCAGAACGCACAGATTGCTGAGCTTACTGAACTTCTGAAGGTTATGCACACTCAAGCACGAGAACAAGAGAAGACTCTTCATAATTGTTATAGGTTTGTTCGAGGACAGACTTATATTCAGAATGAGCATCTTACTGCTGCTGTGTATGCTAACAATAGGTTGATCAAGCTCCTTCTGGAAGATGTTCAGAGATAGCGACCTATGTCTGGTCAGACCTTTGATCATATGAAGACCATTGATGATGACTTCAGAAGACGAATGGATCTGATCAATACTGTGAGACCAACCCCTCAGCAATATCAGACTGCACTGAATGTTCAACAAAAATTGAAATCTCAAGGTGCTCTGGGTGTTGCTCCTGGTTCTGGTCAAACGGGGGAGAAGTCTGGTCAGAAGAGATCTAGTGCTGCCGAAGGTTCTAGTGTTGTTCCTCCTCCTCAGAAGAAACCTAGGAACTTGTAATCCTTTAGGACTTATGCTTCTTAGCTAGGTTCTGGGTTGGGTAGTTTTTGTCTTAGGACTTTTTCTGCTCTTCTGATTATTTTGTTTCTTATGTTGTCTTCTGAATGAATTTACACACTGAATCTTTCTTATACTCTCTTGCGTATCTGACTTCTTACTTTTTGCTTATGTTTCTTTTTGACTTAGTAAATTACACTTCATCAAATCTAACAACTTGATCTTAAGTCTTTCTTTAAGTTTATACAGATTGCTGAAGAAACCTAGGAACTTGTAATCCTTTAGGACTTATGCTTCTTAGCTAGGTTCTGGGTTGGGTAGTTTTTGTCTTAGGACTTTTTCTGCTCTTCTGATTATTTTGTTTCTTATGTTGTCTTCTGAATGAATTTACACACTGAATCTTTCTTATACTCTCTTGCGTATCTGACTTCTTACTTTTTGCTTATGTTTCTTTTTGACTTAGTAAATTACACTTCATCAAATCTAACAACTTGATCTTAAGTCTTTCTTTAAGTTTATACAGATTGCTGAAGTTCACCATTTACACTAAAATGGGGGAGTTAATTTACTCAGAAGTTATGAAACATTTGCATCAGGAAGTCATTTTCTAAACCTCATGTTTTCTGTTACCTTCTGACCACGGTTTGTCCATAACCAAAATGGGGGAGAATGATGAACCCTAAGTGTTTTGATTATGTCCAAACGTTTCAGAAGATGATAACCTAATACTATCTTACATATAGTTTATTGTCGACTAATACTTTTGCTTTAGTCTATGTGTAAGTTTCTCAGCAGTTGCTGAATGAATCGTTTCTAGATTGCCTAAAGAACTCAGCAGATCAGTTGCTGAAGTCAGAGTTTCAACAATTCAGAAGCTGGATTCCTCCGGCCTGAAGCCGAAGTCTGCTACAGCTCCCCTCAGAAGTTCCTTGCAATCAGAAGCTTTGCCAATTGTGATCAGAAGTCTAGTCAACTGGAAATTAGCTTCTGAAAGCTAAAGTCACGGGTTCTGGATAGCATTTAATGCTCTGACAAGTGCATTTAATGCAAGGCGCCAAAAGTTCAAAAAGCTGTTTTGGTGGAGCGCGCCTGTCTGTTTAAAAGAAACCAGAATTTCCATGTCTACCCTTTGTTGATCCAATTGAAGGATGATTCCAGTCAACCTCGTCTTTGATTTCAAATCACTTACCGGATTTAGTTAAAGAACAAGGATAACGGAATCAAAGTGTTTGAAGACCGTTTGAAGATTTGACAAATCAACGGCTACAACATTTGATGTCATCTCCTTTGAAGTTTCAAACTCACCAACGGTCATCTTCACTCACTATAAATAGTAGCCAAGCTCCAATGCATCAAGACACGCATGATCATCGAGCAAAATCTCAACGCACTGTTCTAACAAGAAAAACAGAGCATCTTTTCCATTCTCAATCTTTCTTAGCATAGTCTTAGTTAAAGTGAGAGAGTGAAGAAAAACAAGTTCATAGTAGGAATCTTGTAAACTGAGATCGTTTGTGATCTTCAGTTAGATTTAAAAGAGAGAAATCTAGTTGAGATTAGAGTTGGGTGAGAAATCCAGAAAACAGAGTTGTTGTTTGTTCTGGTGGAAATCCTTTAACTCTTTTTAGGCTAGTCAGAACTAAGTGAGAAATTAGCTTAAGTTCTGTTGATGTAAAGGAGCTTCTGAACTTGCCATAAAAGTTCTGAATAGTGGATTTATAAAATCTCTGTAGGCTGCGACCTCAGGGGACAAGACGTAGTCACAGGACTTCTGTGGCGAACTTGGATAAATCGAATTGTTCAATCAGGATCTCCTGAACTTCTTTCTCCCTCTTATACTTGTTATTTTTGTCTCTGTGTGCTTGTTCATATTTAGTGCTGAAACAGATTTTCTCTAGAGTATCATTGTCTTTGTTCAGAAGACTGTCCAGAAGTTCTTCAATCAGAACTTCTGTTGCTGAAAACAGTCTAACTGTGTTTAGGCAGAATTTCCCTCAGAAGCAACTTCTGTAAGCTAGCTTCTGACTCTGAGGAAATTTGACTCTGAAATTTAAGTTTCTCTAAAAACTTAGAAATTTTCAGTTTTCTACTTTGACACCTATTCACCCCCCTCTAGGTGATTCTGTTCTTGATAGGGCCAACACAAGTTACTAAAACAAAATTTGATAGAAACAAAATGATTGAATTGCTTACCTTGATTTTTTGATGATTTGAGATGAGATTGAGAACCGAACGACCTCTGAGGGTTGAAGAAATTGCTTCAGTGAAGAAAAACGATGATTCCCTTCTAGATTTTTTAAACGACTGAAGTTTCGCATCGATTTTGCATATAATTTATTTCCTTCCTCAAATATTTCATTAATGCTACATACAGTATTTGAAATCTTAGGCGCCAATTTTTACCTCCAGAGTATTAGATCAGTCGAACGGAAAAAAACCACAAGTTTTGCCTTCTTCTATAGCTGTCATATTTGGGAACGCTATTAAGAAACGCCGTTTTTTACTTCCGTTGATTTGGAGAGAGACGTTTTTTCTTTTGCTTATAATATAGAGCTTTCATATCATAATTTTTTGTAGTGACTCTATGCTTTTGTTCTCCATTCATATCATTATTTTATTTTATTTTAAGTTTATACCTCAGAAGAAAACGATGTAGTATTTGTAAGAGTATTGTGGATCCTACATTATAACCTCAGAATTCAAACATTATCCTTCTTATGATTATATTTGTGCTTCCTTTCAATCTCTATCTCCTCTTTCTCTATCGATCGACATTCGATTTCCCTCCTTCGTTCTAAAGTATATTTCTATAACTTTTCATTCTCTTTGGCTTGATCCTTCTGTGCATTTTTTTTATTGTGGTGTCATGTTTTTTTTTCATTATTTTTGCTTCAATACTCTTATCTCTCTAACTATATCTATTTTCATTCTCCTCAGCATGAGATGTGGTTGGAATGTAGTTTCTTTTGTGTGTAGATATCAAGTGAACTTATTCAGATTGATTGCAAGTTTTATATATTTCTCCCGTTAAAATATCTTTTGTTTATTGGTATTAGTTTCTCGATTTCAACTTTGATTTTTGAATTTAGGATCCGTGTTGAAGTTGAAGCAAATA
The DNA here is from genome assembly GCA_028411795.1 of Euphorbia peplus. Lineage (NCBI taxonomy): Eukaryota > Viridiplantae > Streptophyta > Magnoliopsida > Malpighiales > Euphorbiaceae > Euphorbia > Euphorbia peplus. Next base: position 16,469,672 of record CP110837.1, on the reverse strand, counting down.
TGATATTGAATATGTATTTCTATACAAAAGAAATCGAATTCAAACATCCCAAAAATTACAATTGCATATCTCCATCATGATATCATATTGGGATATACAGAGTTCTCTTCAATGTCGTCTTCACTCTAAAAACTCTTTGTTCACTCTTACATTGTTTGTTTCGATTAAGTTCTTCTTCACTGTGAACAGTTGGGAAGGTCGTAGAATTCTATTTCTGTGATATTTTGCATTCAATCGAGAAACTTTGATTCTATTTGGCAACTATACATTTTTTTTGTTGAAACATGGTGTCCTATTTAAAAGAGCTATTGCAATTCTTGAAAAAAAATTTAATGGATATTTAGTGTTTTTGTTATAATATAATTTTATTTTTTTTATTAAAACAAATGTTTATATTTTTGGAAAGCATGTCTACCGATATCATCAGAATAATAAATAACTTGAATTCATCGTCACATCGCATTACAATTGAACTAATTAAATATCAACACTTTTAATAGTAATAACAACCGTGGAGACATAGTTCAAATACAAACACAATTACAAGTCTACTAAGATATATAAATAAGTGATGTTTGTTGGTCTTCTACTAAAATCCAATATCATTCTTCCATTATTGTATCTTCCAAGTGGTGAATGAAAGATGAATGATCTGAAAGTTAAGATATGCATTTTCACCTCCATCCATATTCTGAAGTATCCTTTATCCCCAAAATCAGATCTCCAATTATTATGGGCTCTCCAATAGCGACCAATCAACGTGTCGTTAGAGTCAAAGACCTCTCCATATCCAGTTACCATAAATGCATGGTGGTCAGTTTGTACCCCATTCGGCAGAGTTTCAAGAATCCGTGGTTCCGATGCCAAATAAATATAGTCAGAAACTGAAACAAAATCACGACTAGGATCAGAAGTAAAAGTTTCTATTTGAGTTGTATGTAAAACTCCACCAACAAATGGATCATGCTTAGTTAATAAATTTATCAGTTCTGTTTGAGGTAAGCTACCACTAAATTCATGAAAAGATTGCTCAACTTGAAGAATCTCATTAGTTGACATCCGTCGAAGTACAGTGCTACAAACGTATTTCTCAACCTCGTGCATTACATATGGATTCTCTACTTCTGTGCCTATTGTGTTTATTAAGCTAAAATTATTTTTAACATTAATACCTATTTGTCGACAATAGGCACCTTCCTTTTTTTGTGGTGAAGGTGTTAGCCTAGTGGTTAAATACTCCCTACTTATGATTAGGGAGGTCATGGGTTCGAATCACACCAGGGGCAGTGGAGTTTTCCTTTATTATTTAATGTAAGTGCAACCGCACAATATTTTTAAAAAAAATTATATATTTTTTTTTCTTACAAAATATATTTCTCCGAACCGTAGCGAGGTCACCCTCTAATTTAATAATACATTTGAAATAACTATACATAAAACTAAATACATTTTTATACCTTCCATTATTTTGTTATTTCTTTCAAGTTTCAACTAACATACTGAAAACCGTATTGTAACTCCCGCTATAATAAATTGCTTAATTATTTATGTGTCAATGGAATCTGTTGTTATTTTGAGATTATATTAGTAACAATTTCTTTTCTATGTATAATAAATATTCAAAAGGGTAAAATTGAAATTGTAGTAAGTATTTTATTTTCGTTAAACATGATAAATAGTTAACCTTTTTTAAGAAAGATGAAAAAAAATGAACTCTAATTTTATTGATGAAATCGATGAACCACTCTTAAAATTCAGGTACATGGTTTTCATACCAATGGTAATCAAAATTTCCATATTATTTTATCTCTTTCATCTCATTTGTTATACATTATACTATTTCTTATATATTTGATTTTTGTGTGTCAAATTTTGATATGATAAGATATTTGCAATTGTATATAAGATCTTTTATATTTGTTTTGCTAGATTTAAAGTTCAAACCGTTAATAAAATTTGTCTTTTTCAATTAAATGTTATTCATAGTATTTGATAACTATTTTGCTTATAATATAAAAGCTTGAAGTGTTACCAAAAGTTTGAGTAATTTTCTCATCAAAAAAAAAAGTTTGAGTAATTTTAATAGTATTTACGTCTACATGACATATAGAATGTTGTGTAAATATTTAGCATTTACCCGGTATATACGTTTATAAGACTTGGTGATCAAGTGAAAGATATGTTAGATGTGATTGCATATTGGTTATTAGATTCATGGTCGGATTCGAGGTAAGTGATTAATCATATGCATAATATGTTTTGACTATATGTGCTCCTTGCAATTGATTATCAATTTCACATTTAGTGTGTTTAACTAGTAGAATATCCGCGCGTTACACGAGGCTATAACTTTTTTATTTGATTTTATAAAAATTCGGTGTTATTATGGAAGATAAAAGTACATCATTTTGTAAGAACAATTAAAAAACAATTAAATATTTTACTATGCTCTTAATTTGTAAATTCATGAAAAACAATTAAAAAAACACCAAAAAATGAAGACTTAAAGTCCAAAGAACATTATTTATTAAGAAAAATGTTTGAACTCCACCACACAACTACATGTGTTAAACCCTACTCCTCTGCTCCTCTCTGTTACAGTTCGATCCTAATTCCCTTCTCCATTGTTCAATTCATGCTTTCACTTATAGAGAATAATAGATGTTTCGTTATTTTTTTAGGTGGATGGAGTTGAACGAATTTCATTGTTATTTGATGCTTCCCAAACAGTTCGTACAATAACATACATTGTATTAGGAGCACTGGCAATGGAGAGAGAAGTGATGACAATGTCACCACCACAACAAGCTCCACAAATTGCATTGACAGTTAATTATGACCAAGGGGGTCATACTACTGCTACTACCACAAGTCGACGTAGGCAAAATGGTGGGACACAAAGACGAAGGCAAGTTCAAGTTCTTGAGACTTCTAGAGGCGGTAGTATAGTGCTAGAGCCTATGACATTTCATTCTGACAATTATGATGATGAGTGTTGTTTCCAATCGTTACACTCTGCATTTTTGTTGGTCCATCACAACCTTCTCATTCTGCTTTATTTCTCTAGTCCATCACAACAAAATTCCTAGTCTCCATATTTTGAGAATGTAGTCAATGCATGTGGATTCGAAAATGTGAATTGCCCATTGACAACTTGACCATCATTTTCAAGCACATTCACACATTTACAGTTTTCCCTTGGAAATTTCATACTCCACCAAAAATGATAACACCTTCATTTTCTCAAGGATTGCACTCCCAAACACCGAATCCTACAATGTCATCTTTTGCTTAATATAATATTCCGAGTCCATTTTCTCAAAATTTATTGTCTCATAGTCCACAGTGTCTTCTTTCTCAACCAAATGAAGAAGATAAACTACTAGTAGGCACAACTTTCAGGAATTACATGCACCGTACTCGTCGTGTCAAAGTTTGTCAATGCGAGCTTAGTTCTCGTAATCCTTAGATTTGTAGCACTTTTATTTATCTCTCTAATTTGTGTAATATTGGTGTATTGTTTGAATTAACATTTACCTATGTAGTAGATTTTACTTTTTAAACCGTAATGATTAAATTATTCTAAGACCCAAATTTGCTTATTTAATAACGTTTAATGGTTTAATTAGCAATTTAATTTTTATTCTAATTGGCGCCTTGTTATGATTCAACACAACATTCTGACTTTATTGAGTGTTATCAAATATTAATAATACAAGTATTGTGATGCCTACAATGTTGTATAATCAAACAATAATATTTCAATTGATTATTTTTTAAGATACCTGAAATTAAAGAATAAAGAAGCAAGTAATTATTTTTTGAGAGGAGGAAATAGAGGTCCTTGTGCCTCTTTTGTTTTATTATTATTTGTATGACATTAGATCAAATTGAATGGGAAGGGAGGAAATCGGGGTTAAGATGGAGTAGTTATTGTTTGTTGAAAAGCATTGAAAGCTTGTACGCATTTCATAGTTGCGGACAGGTAAAAGAATTTAATTTTACACATTAGCATGTTATTGAATTTTGTTTCAAGTTGGTAAACGAAGATCACATCAAAAGGCTTGGCAACAAGAATTTCACAATCTTCTGATAAAATATTACAACGGGTCCTTATCAAAGCAACATGAGCTCAAACTTGGCAAGGTCTCCAAGGCAGAACCAACATCAGATTTTGATCACAGTAGTTCGATTCTCGCATTGATGCAAGTTGCTTCTTATAATATCAAAACTCGTTTCTTTTCTTAAAAAGTACAGTTTGATTCAATAAGGTGTTAAAAACATAAATGTTTTTATCTCATCTTGTTTAAAGGGGGCGAATGCATGGATCCACATCATTTGAAAGCAAAAAGCAGAATAAAAAGCTAAAGCTAACTAATTCTAAAGAAGAGTACTCGACAAAAACCGCAAAATGTCTCCGAAAAGAAACATTATGCAAAGGACAAAAGGTTTAGAAAAGCATAAAGCAAATGTTAAGAAAGCGAATATTAATTCACAGAAAAGCGAATCTCTATTTACTGAAAGCGAATAACAATTTGTAGAAAGCAGATATCAAACGCATTAAAACATATCTTTATCTATAAGAAAGCGAATATCAGTTTGCAGAAAAGCATATCTCTATTTGCAAGGCGAATATCAATTCACAGAAAGTGAATATCATTTGCAAAAAAACAGATCTTTATATGCAAGAAAGCGAATATCAATTCGCAGAAAAGAAGATCTCTATTTGTAAGAAAGCAAATCTCGATTCGCATAAAGCGTATATCAATTCACAGAAAGGTAGAAGAAAGTGAATCTCAATATGCATAAAAGTAGATCACTATATACTAAAAATTTAACCTGAATCCGCAGAAAAGAAGATCTCTATATGTAAGAAACACGTAAACGTGTACATAAAGCCCAATAATTAAGGGCGAGTGCGAACACATCACTTGTTATTTCACTCTAGTTGATTTTGATTACTTGATTTAATATATGGTTTTTATAATATGCTTTATATATATATATATATATATATATATATATGTTTTTATAATATACTTTATTTATATCTATATATATATTTGTGACAAAGTAATTTTAATGCTAAAGAATATGATTAACTCTAGAATTGCTTTAATGAGAAATACTACCTAAATCTAGAGTTACATTAAGTAAAGTATATGATTAAATATAAATGTATGCATGTCATGATCACATCTTTTATGGCTTAAATATCACATGCTCACATGAATCTAAATGATGTTTAATTGATATTTATGCCACGAGCTAAAAAGTTATGCCATGATAAAACATTCTTTTTATCCTATGAATTATGGCCTTTCTATGTGATCAAAATGACACATCTTAACATGCTCTTCATTAAAGTCTTATGATATGAACTTAATGTGATTAATATATTTATCATAAGTCATGCCATGGTTAAGATGCTTGCATACATACAAACTATGTCATATTGCCATCTATGATATCATCATCTATTTTATGTATGTGATTAACATGTTTACGATGATGAATCCATGTGATATGAATTAAATGCTCATATGATATCCATGCTTAGATGAATGCAAATGATATAAGTTTATTTGATGATTTAAGAGAAGTATAAATGAATGGCTAGGATTCAATCTTACATCTCAATCCTACGGCCACAATTGTCTCGAAATCATCAAGTTGCCATGTCTCATCAATCTTCTTACAAAGCTCCTATTTCGTATAAGATCTTATCAAATCAATGTGTAAGAGATAAGGTTACTAATGGAAGAATAGGTTTCCTAATGTAAGAGTAGGTTTCCTAAGTGGGAGATGATGAAGAAAGAGAATCTCCTAATGTAAGAAGATATAGGTTTGATGTGACAACTCATGCCTTCTCCAACGGCTACAAACTTGAGAAGAGGTGAAGATTTCGCCTATAAATAGCAAGGAGAAGAGAAGGTTGAAGCAAGGAAAATCAAACCGAGAATCATAGCTTTCAACACGAGATATTCAAGCAAGCTTTGATTATATTTTTCCTTCAACTTTACAACGAGAGTTTGAGTGTTTTATTTCATTCAAAGATCATTGTAAAGGATTAAACGGTGGGGTTTAATCTTGGGTTTTACACTAGAGCCTTATAAAAGTGCAAGAGAGGTTCTTGCTTAGCCTTGAAAAGCAAATAGGTTCTTAAGCACCCGCAAGCTTAGGAGGTTATCACTGAGCCTTGAAAAGTGCCATAAGTTTCTTAGTTGATCTTGAGAAAAACTAAGTGGAGTTGCTCAAACACTTGGAAGTTTGAGGGAGTGAATACTGGGAGAGGTGTTCAGCTCTAGTAGTGTCTCGGATTGTGAGAACTACTCTACCGGCTTGAATTCTGCCCTTAAAGAAATCCTTAGTGGAAAATCTCGAGAGGTGCTCTCGGGGACAGGACTAGGCTCACAAGGAGACCGAACCTGGATAAATGCTCTGCGTCTAATCCTTCTATCCCTACTCTCTTTATTATTGTCTTTTAATCACTTGCTTTGCTTTAAGCTTTTATCTTTAATTGCTTGTGATTAAATCGTGCTAAAATCGATTATTTTCTCTCATCTTTTAATCAACTAATAATTCCGCAAAATCTTTTATAGTTGATTATTTGAATAGGCAAATTATTTTAAAGAGAAAATAATAGTTTTTAAAAGGCAATAAATCCTATTCACCCCCCTCTAGTCTTTATATAGTCATAATTTGGGCCAACATCACTCACATTTCTTGCAAAACTAAAGCAAAAAGCATAAGTTATAAATGGTCGACCGCGCCCATACAATTTACTGAGTCAAGATCTTGATCGATCAGAAAGCGCATTCCAAAGCATCAACATATGCACTCTCAATAAGTGATCAAATCTTTAGAACAACCATAAGCGCATGTGGAATTCCAACTGTCAACCCTAAAGAGTAGTGAATGGCTTGGGGATGCATCTGATAACATCCGGAACTGTAGATGTGCTTTGAGTGGTCCATAACCTTTTATCCCATGGATTGAAGCTCATTAACGGCTCACATGTTACCCTAGATCCGTCACATGCCTCCATCCGACAAAAGAGGAGCAATTCGATGTACGGTATGATCCACCTAAAAGGAGCGAACCGCTTGAAGTAACGTTCTACTTAGGATAATAATCTCGACATTATATATTCCCCAAATTGAGGAATCATAATCCTATAAGGATTCCTTTCCATAAAGGATTATACCAACACTAAAAAGAATTAGAATCCTACTTAGATGCAGTTCCTAGAAATCCTATATATACTCAACCATAATCGTCATATGAGGTACCTTCACAATCACTTAGACTTTTACATTATTCTCTTCTTTAACAAATATACTGACTTAGGCATCGGAGCGTTCCTCGGTGAATCTCTCACCAATTCTGTTTGCAAGTTCAAATCACATGAGGGAAAATATTCTTTTGTTCAGTTATCAAAATCAATTTTCAATATTATTATTCGTCCTTCATTCTAGGTGCATACCACGATCAATTGCATAAATTAATTAAATTAAGCATATAACTGAGCGAGTGCAACAATCTTAAAATCCTTGAGTGTTAGACCTTTCAGATACTCACTTGCATGTCACAACGTAATGCTTACGATTACTCCTAAGCTCACAAAGATTCTTATTTGTATCTTAATCCCTTGCTAACTTCGACATCAAATAGAGAGGCCATTGATCAACATTCTTCTCCTTAACTTTTTTTTTTAAAGCATAAAGTTTGGCTAAGCCTTTGTTTGGGAGGGGGTTAATGGGAGTAAACGGAAGTAATGGAATGTAAAACGCTTAATTAACCTCGTTTGGGAGAGTTTATTAGAGAGGTAATGAAGGTTAATAAACGTTAATATTTTACTCTCATTAACCTTGAAATTGTAACTTCCATATTGGGGTTAATGAAAGTAATGTAAAGTTTATTAAAACTTTTGCCCTTGATTTTCCCTATATATCCCTACTTATAATTAATTATTCCAAGAAAACCCAAAACCTAAATCTATATATATCTACGTTATTATTATACTTGCCCTATACAACAAGCAACTACAATTGCCGCAACATACAATCTTAATTTGTCAAGCTTCAGGTAAGTTTTCTTCTATCATCTCCTTCATTGACTTTTTCTTTTTTTTTTCATTACTGTTATCTTTAATTTCCATGTATTAAACTAGCAATTTTAAATTTCTTTAATTTATAATATGTTTGATTTGAATGATGATCATCATTCTTTTTTTTTTCTTTTAGTGCTCTGAATTTTTCAAGTTATAGTTTTTTCATATTAATTTAACTTTGATTGGGTTAATTTTATTTGTTTTCATTTGATTTTTAAAACTTTTTACTATTTAAGTTGTTTTCACATGTGATGGACGTAAATGAATAATCAAATGCTAGAACTAGAAGTGAGAGCAACACATGAACGTCGTCGTCTTATTATACACTGTATGATTCTTGCAAGTCGATGATATATAAAAAGAAGAAAGACGTGTAGAAACGAAGTACAACATGTTATTCGACTAGAAAGTGAAAAAGTTCGACAAGAACTAATGAATTTTATTACAACTAGTGAGAGTGTACGAGATGTCATTCGAATGAGTCCTTCTACTTTTGATGATTTTTGTACTATATTGATGCAACATGGTGGTTTGCGTCCAACACTACGAGCATCAGTTGAAGAACAAGTAGCTAAGTTCTTATGGATAATTGGCCACAATGTTAAGAATAGAGAGTGCAAATTTTTTTTCCGGCGATCAGGAGAAACAGTTAGTCGGCATTTTCACAATGTTTTGAGAGCTGTAATAGAGCTAGAAGAAAGATATGTCATTCAACCTAATGGATCTGAAGTATCTTCCAAAATAATGAACAACAATAGGTTTTATCCATTCTTTAAGGTAAATATAAATAGTTAATAATGACTCACTTCCTTCGTTAATAATTGACAATAATCGATTCAATATATATTTTCAACTAAACTATAGTGTTATCAGGATTGTATTGGAGCAATCGATGGTACACATATTCGTGTAAAAGTTTCACCTACAGATGCTCCTAAATATCGAGGTAGAAAGGATTGGCCTACAACTAATGTGCTAGCTGCTTGTGATTTTGATTTAAAGTTCACATATGTGTTGGCCGGTTGGGAAGGAACAGCTTCGGACTCTAGAATTATAAAAGATGCCTTAAGTAGAGTAGATTCGCTTAGAATTCAACAAGGTAGTGAAACTAAAACGATAATATACATACTAATTCAATGCAATAATTTTTATATAGACTTAACTAAGAAATTTTTTCCTATTGTTTCATATAGGTAAGTATTATTTAGTGGATGCCGGATTCATGTTAAAGAGGGCGTTAATTACACCTTATAGAGGAGAGCGTTATCATCTTAAAGAATACTCAACGAACTCTCCAAAGAACCTTCGGGAGCTCTTCAACCATAGACATGCTTCTCTCCGTAATGCAATAGAGAGAACCTTTGGCATTTTAAAGAAACGATTTCCTATCATTGCGAGTGGAAATGAACCTCATTATAATATTCACACGCTCAAAGAAATTATTTTAGCTTGTTGTATAGTGCATAATTATTTGATGGGTGTAGACCCGGATGAGGAGTTAATTGCCGAGGTTGATAGAGAGCTTGAAAATGAAGAACATGGTGAAACCGTACTTAGTGATGAGGCTAGCACATCTTTTGGAGAATATCTTCGAGATTATATAGCACTTGATATGTGGAATGCTTACAGGAATGTTTACAACAACAATTGATGTTTCAAAATTACTTTGTTTTTCAATATTATGACTTTAAAATTTAAACCAATCATTATTTGTTTATTATTTAACTTTCTTTGTTTGATAACATTTGTAATATTTTTATTTTCAATTGTCACTATGTCATTAGTTATATTTTGCTTTATAAGCCAAATCATTCTAATTCTTTTGGATTGTTTGTTTTTATATATACAGAATTCCAAAATGCCTCCAAAGAAAAATGAAAGTTCTAAAATGCCTCCAAAGAAAAATGAAAATTTGGTTTGGACATCTACCATGGATAGTGCACTTATAGATTCTTATGTACATCAAGACATGCAGTGGCGGAGCCAAGATTTTATATTAGGGGGGGCTAATTTAGTACGTGTAAAAATATTTGATCCATGTGTAACAAAAATTTTAAAAATCAATCACGAAGTTCATTCTAAGAGATTGAATAATCAAATTCTAAAACAACTCGATAAAACTGAGGCAAGTTCTTTTTGGTGCCTACAAAAAAATATGGCTATAGTGTTTTTATTAAATTTAAAATAATTATAATGAGAAATGGACTATTTGATTTCATCGAAAAATTATAATGGAGTGATAATAATAGTTAAAAATTAAGATAAATAATAGTAGTAATGATAAAGATGAAAAAAAAAATAAGATACTGTAATTGAAGAAAAAAAATTAAAATTAAACAATAGAAGTAATTAGGAAAAAGTTGTTGGATTATATACTTGAGAAAGAAAAATATTGAGTAAAAGGAATAGAAAAAATAGTAGATTGTAACATTAAAAAGTCAAAATAGGTAACTATAAGGCTTGATCCTTGAACCTTAGAGTTACAATCTCTTGCCTTAACCAATTGTACTAGCTTCATTTTCTGTAAAGGAATAGCGTTAATATCTACCTAAATATAAATACCAGCTACCCGGAGTTGAAACATCCCGGCTCAGGGGTGGTGTCAGAAACCGGGGGGGCGCCGGCCCCCCCAGGCTCCGGGCTGTCTCCGCCCCTGAAGACATGAATGGTGGTAGAGTTGGTGGTACTTTTACTGCAAAGGCATTGGACTTGATTGTTTCAGAGATGCGTGCATTATTTGTAAACCACTCATTCGACAAAGAAAAAGTGAATAATCGAATGAAGTATATGAAAACCAAATGGAGTGTATGTTATGATATATTCCGTGGAGGAGTTAGCGGGTTTGGTTGGGATAGTACCACATGCATGTGGACTGCGGAGCCCGAAGTGTGGGAAGCATTGATAGTTGTAAGTGTATACTTTGAATTTGTTTATCTCAATTTCGTTTATTATGTTTTTACTAATTTCACTCTTTATAGAATAAACCGGCAGCTGCGGAGTGGATGAATAAACCAATTCCAAATTATGAAAAAATGTTGCAGTTATATGGTATGGATAGGGCAACAGGAGAAAATTCAGAAACTCCAAAAGAAATGCGGAAAAGAAAAGATACATTCGGTGATGATGGGTTAGATTCCATTCGAGGAATTGATCGTCTTGTTAATGAAAATGAAGTGTTATTGGTAGATGATGATGTTGATGTTCCTACTTCTAAGAAAATACCTCCTCAAAAGGTAGGACCAACAATGAAGAATAAAAGTCAAAATAAAGTGTCGAAACGTGATGAAGATAATGATGCAATCGTTCTAAAAGATGGATTCACAGAAGTCGCACAAGCACTTAGAGACACAGCTCCACCGCAGCTTCAAATGTCTCCAAGTGATATTTGGAAGTTGATTGAGGACTTAGGAATTGAAGGTCCAAATCGAATAAAGATTTATATCTTCATCAACAAGAATCCTAGCATGTTGAATGCCGTGTTAGGATGTCCTAACCCAAAGGAGCAAAAAGATATCTTATTACCATTTCTTTGATTTTCATATATTGTCTTCAATTGATTATGGTTTTTTTTTTTTTTTGACGAGAAAGGAACCCAGATTAAGCAGTATAGCAGAAATCCTTACATAAAATGAGTTCAAGCCAAGTAGGCACTAAAGAACTATAAAAAAAGCTAGCATAAGATAAAGCATTTCTAGCGATAGCATGAGCCGCTTCATTTGCTACCCTTGGAACGAAACGGACTTTGAAGTTGTAAATAGGGAGGAGAAGGTCCCGACATTCTTGGATAATACCTCCGAATTCCGAGATATCAGTCTTTGAGGAATAAAGTCTATCCACCACATTCTTAGCATCTACTTCAAACAAGACATTCGTAAGATTGAGCGAGGTGACCCAAGCAATACTCTGTCTTAGTGCCAAAGCCTCCACAATTCCGGGATCAAAAACACCTTCATAGGACGAGCTCATAAAGTAAGAACAACTTCCAGCCGAGTCTCGGATCAAAGCCCCCATTCCACACTTATTTTCAGCTGCAAAAATTGAACCATCCACATTGCATTTAACTTCACCCAAGCTCGGAATTTCCCACTTAATATTTCTGTCCCTCGAAACCACACTAACCCCCGAAGCAGGCCCTGCGTTTTTCAGCTGAGCAGCACGCCAATCCTGGCAGATTCGTCTGGCAGCGTTAATTCCTGCACCCGGCGTTAAACAATTCCCATTCCAGACCTTGTTGTTTCGCTGAGTCCAGATTGTCCAAAGGATTAAGCCCACATTCGAGACAATTAACATGTCCATCGAGTCACATATGCTCAAAAACCACTCCGCCAAACTCTCCAAATAATCATCCGGGGTAGAAATCCCCATATAATCCCAACACGCAATAGCATAAGAACACTCAATAAATAAATGCCAATCATGCTCAATACCATCACCACAAAAATGACAAGAGTAAGGCAAAGAAATATGCTTATCCCGAAGACGCCAAGTCGTAGGGAGAATATTAGAACACGGCTTCCATAGAAAATTTTTGATCTTAGGGGGAATATGCAGCTCCCACATCTTCTTCCAACCATTTACAGTAGCTCGAGAATCACGATTGTCCTCCAAAAGTCTATAACCAGATTTCACCGAATAACAACCATCCTTGGTAAAATGCCAAATTAGACGATCCGATCGAGATACCGCCGAGATAGGAATAGACAGGATAAGAGGAGCCTCTTCAATAGAGAAAATATTAATAATTTTAGCCTTGTCCCACACTCGAGTACCTGGAATAAAACAATGAGAAACCATTAGATTTTCTACCGTCGGGGGCTTAGGAGAAGAAACAGTAAAATTCCCATCCCGAGGCAACCAAGGGTCTCCCCAAACCCGAATGTCCCCACCATCACCAATTCTCCACCGAACACCCACTTTTAACACCGCAATCGAGCTCCACACACTCCTCCAAACAAAACTAGGATTAGTGCCTAATTTGGAAGAAAGGAAAGTATCCCTAGGATAATATTTAGCTTTGTAGATCCTACTAACCAAAGTGTGAGGAGTATTTATTAACTTCCACCCCTGTTTTCCCAAAAGAGAAAGATTATAATCATGAAGGTCACGAAAACCAAGCCCCCCCCTTTTCTTTTCTATAACTCATGTTCCTCCAGCTAAACCAATGAATACGCTTTTTCCCATTATCTTTCATACCCCACCAGAAAGAATTCATTAACTTCTGCAACTCATCGCAAATAGACTTAGGAATCAAGAAAGCACTCATGCAAAAAGTAGGAAGGGCTTGAGCAACTGATTTAAGAAGGACTTCTTTACCAGCATTAGACAGAAAACGAAAACTCCAACTACCCAAACGTTTCCTCAATCTATCTGAAAGAAAATTAAACACCGCAGTTTTAGACCGTCCAATAAGAGAAGGCAAACCAAGGTAGCGACCCGTGTCTAGAGGAGCATGAACATGTAGTAAGTTACTAATTGCTGTTTTCGAAACCTGATTTACAGTTTTACTGAAAAAAATTCCCGACTTATGAACATTTATAGCTTGCCCCGAAGCATGCTCATAATCAGAAAGAATATTCAGAACAGTTTGACCCTCCTCCATAGTAGCATTAAAGAACAGAAAGCTATCATCAGCAAAAAGGAGATGTGTAATACTAGGCGCCCCCTCAATAATACTACAACCCCGCAAAAGACCATCAGATTCAGCTTTAAGCAACATTCGAGAGAGAACTTCAGAGCAAAGAATAAACAAATAGGGAGATAGGGGGTCCCCTTGCCTTAAACCCCTATGAGGAGTAATAGGGCCAACAAGAGAGTCATTCACCACCACAGAATACGAGACAGTGGAAACACACAGCATAATCCAATCTATCCATTTATCATGAAAACCCATACGGATCATTACAGTTCTCAAAAAACCCCAATCCACTCTATCATAAGCTTTACTAATATCAAGCTTAAGAGCAACATGACCATTCGGACCTTTCTTATCCAACTTCATAAAATGCAGAGTCTCAAAAGCAATAAACACATTATCCACAAGGGATCTACTCGGGACAAAAGCCGATTGATTCTCAGAAATAATATCCGGCAAAATGACCTTTAGCCTATTTGCAAGGACCTTAGCAATCAATTTATACAGAACATTACACAAAGAGATAGGACGGAGATCAGTCATAGCCTCAGGATGATCATGTTTAGGAATAAGAACAATAATTGTGTCATTAAGAGAAGCCGGAAATTCATTCCTATCCAACCAACCCATACAAGCATTAAACACTTCAACTCCAATTAAATTCCAAAAGTGCTGAAAAAAACCCGGGTTTAATCCATCAGGACCAGGAGATTTTTCAGGATGCATTTGGAAAATAGCAGTTTTAAACTCATCAATCACAAAAGGAGCAGTAAGCAAGTCATTAAATTCCGAAGAGACAAGTATAGGAACCACATCAGCCACATCATAAGACAAAGCACTTGAAACAGAAAAAAGCTTTTCAAAGTAAGTCTTAGCAATAGAATCCATACCAGCAGAATCAGTACAAAGATCGCCATTCGTATCACGGAGAGAAAGAATCTGATTAGCCTTAGCACGGGCCTTCACGCAAGCATGGAAGTATTTAGAGTTCCGATCGCCACTCTCCAACCAGAAATTCTTCGACCTCTGACGCCAATAATCATCCTCCAATTCCAAGGCTTGATTCAATTTCTGTTTTGCCTCATTAAATCTCAGAATCGACAAAGAATCAGTTCGGTCCCTCAATCGCAACAGCTCCTCTTTATAGCGAGAAATCTGCTTAGTAAACCGAAGTTTGAAGCCTTTCCCCCATCTGTCCATTGCCGAAGCACAAACAACCAACTTAGGAACCACCCCCATCTGACGAGTTCCAGTCCATTGGTCCCGGACAAGATCACCAAAACCTTCCTCCCTCAACCAACCCATCTCAAATCGAAATCTATGCCTCGAGGTAGTACGGGAGCTAGAATCAGCTCGAAGAGAAATCGGTGAATGATCCGAATAAGAAGAAAGAAGATTATGCAAATTAAACTCCGGAAACCGACTAAGCCAAGACGCCGAAGCAAAAGCCCTGTCTAACCGCTCCCTGACCCAGTGGTCTGTGCCTCTTCCTCGATCCCAGGTGTAGTTGCTTCCCTTTAGTGGGATTTCAATAAGCGAGCTTCCAAAGATTGCTGATGAAAAGGCTCGAATTAAATGGGCCGGATAAATAGGCCCACCATCCTTTTCACTCTGGTCCAGAATGCAGTTAAAATCACCAAGGACAGCCCAAGGAAGAATCGAGGAATTTGCAATAGTGGAAAGCAAAGCCCAAGACTTACCATGGTCTGCCCGATTAGCGAACCCATAGAAACCAACACATCTCCAATCTCCCTTCACCGAATCAGTAACAGTAAGCTCGATATGGTGGTCCGAGTAGCTTGTCACATTGGCGTTCAAATCCTTTTTCCACAACACAGCCATTCCGCCACTATGCCCTCTGCAGTTAACCACAAATTTTGTGTCAAAGTTAAATTTCCTTCTAATCATCTCAATTTTGGTCCCAAGAACCAATGTTTCAATCAAGAAGACTAGATTAGGGTTTTGGGATTTTAACAAGTCTCCCAAACTCCGAACTGCTCGGGGGTTCCCCAGACCCCGACAGTTCCAACTAAGACAATTCATAATTCCCGGCGGGTCTGCTCTTCAGACCTCGCCGAATCCAGAAAAAAAGAGCCATTTTTATCCAATTGAAGCTTAGAAGAAGATGACTCAACATTGTTACTCATAAAAACTGCAGTATCATTTTTAGACAGAGGTTGACTTCCTGCTCCGTCAACGCCCTCTCTCCTCCTTTTTTTCTGCTCCAATAAATCCAAAGGAGAATATTCTCCTGTTTCCATCTCCTCTGGGTCCCCATCATTAGCGTTAACCGATTGAGCTACTAATTTTGTAACTTCCACAAAAATCTTCTCCTTAAATTTTGGAATTAAAGATGGCTTATTCAAAATAGATTTCCCCCTTTTCTCTCCGCCAATTCCGTCGGTTTTCAAAATTTTCGAATCAGGCACAGATTTTTTAGGATTTCCAAAGACAACCTTCGCCGGAGCTCCGGTGTTCCCTGACTCACGCAACCATCTCGAAACAGGCTTATACGTTTCATTTCTTGCCGGAGCACGAAGCCATTCTCCCCATTCCCTCGTAATCTCACTAGCCTCTGTGTGAAAAGTACGATCGCAAAATCGTTCTGAGTGGCCAAGAATTCCACAGACATAGCAAAATGTAGAAAGTCTCTCATATTTGAAATGGACATAACCCTCCTCCTTCTTAGTTTTTTGGATCAATTTCCAGCGTTTCAAAGGCTTCCGAACATCAATGAGCACTCGAACACGCATATACAATCTTTTGCCCCCATTGTTATTCCCATCATATTCAATGAATTCCCCTACGAAGTTACCAAGTTGTTTTCCTGCAATCTCCGACATAAAACCCACCGGAAGCTCATATATATGAATCCAGATCGGCACATGGAATAAAGAAATCTCCGACGCCGCCCTATTCGCCGGCCATTCATCCCACACTAACATATGGTTATCAAACGACCAGGGACCACCCGCCACCAAGCGATCCCTATCAATTGCATGAAAGAATTCGAACCCAAACAAATTAGAATCAATTTCAGTAATAGCCACACCTTCTTTTGGTTGCCACACATCCGCCATCGTTTTCTGCATATTCCTCACTTTGATATTCCTTTGAGTAAGAAATCGACCGATCATACACAAACTGCTCCTCTGAACCTCCTCCTGAGGTAAATCCCCCAAAAAATTCAAAACCTCATCCTCCCCATCATCCAAAGAGAGTGTTGCAAGCTCTTTCTCCATCGCCATAAGCCTTGCTAAGAAACGAAATCTAAACAGAACTCTTACGAGAAGAGAAGGGAACTCCTACAAAGAAGAGAAGGGATTGATTATGGTTTTTTAGTGACTTTTATTAAGTTCTTGACATTTTATATTTATTACTTTATAATATTGGTTTAATTCAAGAACTCCTTTTGAGATTATTGTTTTATATGTTTGATGTAAACTATGTGTATGAAATATTATTTAATCATATGTGATAATAGAAATAGTGTAACTTGTCGTAGGGTTAAAATTGTCTGTGCATAATTAATTGTAACTTACCCTTCCTTTTCAATTTAATCTCCCAAACAGAGTTAAATTTTTAACTTTCATTTACATCCCATAAACTCCCAAACAAGGTTAATTTTTAATCTCTATTTCCATCACTTCCCTTTCCGTTCCGTTACTTCTTTTAACTCTCACCTCCATTAACCTTCCATCTCCCAAACAAAGGCTAAGGGTGATCCTGCCTACTCGCAAGGGAGGACAAATCACAAATCTCGATGAACATTTACAATGAAATTTATAAATTATCTACTAATAAATATTAAATGTTGACGAAGTGAACACTCAAACTTCAAACTTTTCAAGTAGAAAATGAAGTGCGACACTCCTCTCCAAACCTAATACTATTTATATGGACCCAGGACAAATATATGAAAAGTTTACACGTGTTAGTAATAGTATAGCATATGGAAAAATAATAGTAAGATGGTATCCAATCCATCCAGAAACTTGAGACATTAACAGCCTCTTATCTCCTCTCAACCAATTTGGATAAATAAATGTAACATACTTTCATTTCCTTCTTTCTCTTCTCTCCGACCAAACCAGAAACAATGGCAACATGTTCTACACCATCTTCCCTCATGCTAACCTACGCATCTTCCTGTGTACACCCCCAAGACCTCACCCCTTCTATCCTCTCCTTCAAGTCTAAAGCTCCTTCTTTTTACTCTCTACCTTTCGCAAAATCCTCCAAGTCCATCAATTTCTTCACTCAAAAACATCAAAATTGCAGCTTGGTTGTAGCCGCCACAGCCGCTTTGGCTGCAGAGCCAGAGCTCGCTGAAGGAGGTGATGTTGCCACTGCTACTGTTACTGTTACTCCTGGTAAACCCAAGAAAGGAAAGGCCGCATTGCCCCTCAAAAGGGATAGGGTAAGATTGTCTCTCGTCTTGAGTTTTCGCATCCATTTTGTGAATTTTAAAGTTATCATTTTGTTTTCATTTCTGGGTTTTGTTATAATTGATTGGTTTTTAAAGTTATGACTTTTGGTTTCATTTCTGGGTTTTCTTGTTAATTCATTGCCTTTCAAAGTCATGATTTTTGCTTTCATTTCTGGGTTCTGTTGTTAATTGATTGGCTTTTAAAGTTATGGTTTTTATTTTCATTTCTGGGTTTTGTTGTTAATTGATTGGCTTTTGAAGTTATGGTTTCTTTAAGTTGTTGCACAATTTCAAGAATTCAACTTTATACTATACCCTTGTGTTGCAACTGCCAGACGAGGTCTAAGAGATTCTTGGAAATTCAAAAATTGAGGGAGATTAAGCAAGAGTATGACCTAAAGACAGCCATATCTTTGCTCAAGCAAATGGCAAACTTGAAGTTTGTGGAGTCAGTTGAAGCTCATTTTCGGTTGAATATCGATCCCAAATATAATGACCAACAGCTAAGAGCAACTGTGAGTTTTTAGTGACACTAGTTTGACACCCTAAGCTATTGTTTTTGTGAAATTACGTTCATGTTCGTTTCGTTTTTGTTGCACAGGTAAATTTGCCCAAGGGAACTGGACAAACTGTTAAAGTGGCAGTTCTTACACAAGGTAGTTACACTACTAAACTTGCTGACATAAACGAAATTTGAGTCCGTACACTTATTAAGTGTCTGCTGTTTTTAATTACTCTTAGAATGCTTTTCTTTTATGGGAAAAAATGTTTTTCTAGAAGTGAAGGAATCCTTTATTATGTCTTATTCCTATGAAAAGTTTGAAGCTTTTTCTCCAAGAAGACTAGCATTGCGATAATGATAGTAAACTTTGTAGATATTTGGTAGTGTGATTCATATTTTTCCCAAGTGCAACACATTTCAAATGCCATCCATGAAGTGGGGAGAAATGTTGAAAGCAAAGCTAACTGAATGATTATTGGGCTGGTGGTTGAGGAGGATATGGCATCTTGGTTTGATTGTATTTTAGGAACATGGAAGTATTACTCAGCCTGAAATCTAAGTTTGTTGATGAATCCTAAAAATACATTTCAAATAAGCCCTATTATTCAAAAGCCTCTTGAACTTCTGTGGCTATAGCAATTTTGGCTTATGTTATCTTAGAATTAAATTATTAATATCATTGTTATTCTCAGGAATAGCTTTCATGAGTCTAACAAGCCATAAGATTTACTGGACAAGTCTTGTTGATCTAAATAAATAAGGGAATAAGTAATACTACAAATTTGTTTCGACAAATGTAAATGAGAAGAAACTGCCTATGAAGTTTCAAAAGCACGCGTTGTTCTCAATAATGTTTTTTTGTCTTTCAGTTATTTGTATCAAGAGTACGAAATTTATGGACTGAGGTTGTGGCAAGTAGTAGTAGGAACATAAAGTAAGGAAATTGTTAGATTTCTTTTGCTTTCATTTTTACATTGAAAAAGGTTAGGAAAAGGAGTTGGGATGTTTTTCTGCTATGTCTCCCAAAGAAAGGTTACGTTGATACGCCAGAGGTAAAATTTAGTAATGTTGTCACATGTGCCAATCATGCACCATATGGCTAATTGTGTTTGTCATTCTGTCTGGTACAAGGTTCAGGTTGAGTTCATCTGAGTAGAGTTTTAAGGTTCAACATTTTAGTAAATTACCTCTTTGAGGAGCGTGATGATTTTCTCCATTCCAAGATGAACTAGGGATTGGATGTAGACAATTTTACTGAATTTTTTGTATCCTAGCAGAAATAAATATGATTTGTGGATAGAGACACTACTTACCATAACTAGAGTAAGATGTGGGTGTCCTTAGTTATGCTTGTAGTAAGGAGTTGAAAAAAAAATGGATGACTGTGTTTGAAGGTTTGTTTAAGTGTTTAACGAAAGGGATTTGATACCTCCATTTCATGACTAACAGTGTTTTAACCATGTTATCCGCTACTTATAATAAATGGGATTGTTTACCAGAACACTTTGGTAGGAGTCAGGATACCAAACAGAACCGAGTGTATCTGAGGTTCTCTCATGGGACAAAAAAGAAAATAGAATAGGCCCTGTTGGTCGGTTGGTTTGCTTAATCTTTATGACTCTTGTTTTATTTGCTACTATCCGTTTTTACTATAAAGATTTTTTTTTGTCTTGTATTTAAGACGCAGATTATGAATAAAGAAATCAAGTTGAAATCCAGTTAAACCTATAAGATTACAGCTCTCTTAATGAGTTCTAACCTGATTTGAAGCACAATAGGTAAAGGTAAGAAAACTCCTTAGAAGCGTGTCCTGGAAGATGTTGAGGCATTGGGTCATGTATTAAGATCCCCGGCTCAAGTTCATAACACACTTCCATTAGCTGCCTTGAATTTTTGTGTGTTGCAATTTAAATTAGGAGGCAACCTTGGTATATCTTTCTGATGAAAGAAATGACCAAGAAGCTTAGGGGAGTGTAGAATGCGAAGTTTCCCATGCCTGTAACAGCTGTTTTAAAAATTAGGTGTGGATATCAGGCTACACTTAATTAAAAAAAAAAATTATTAGTGCCATGTCAAATAAAAATGACTTCTGAGTCATCTTGCTTCTACGAGTTCATTCAATATATTTTCATTTGACATTTTGTTGAGAATGTAGTCTTTTATTGTTGTAGAATACATGAAAAAAAGGCAATTTGAAGGACAAATGCATGGTAGGGATATATCTGTAGAGAAAGAACTAATTGCCCATCTCTAGACTTCTTTGTTCAATCAGAGCTCTACTTAGCATGAATGCTTCCTCTGGAATCTTGATATTCATTACTCTTTATCGATCTAGTCTTTCTGCTGATAGCTGTCAACGTAAATGTTGTCTTCAATTATAGAAATTGTTAAATTCTTTTTCTTTCAAGCTGTTCCTACACTATTCTGTACCTTGTTTTGTTTTAGCTATCTCAATGTGAACTAAACTAGTAAACCTTTTCAGGTGAAAAGTTCGATGAAGCAAAAAATGCCGGAGCAGATTTGGTTGGTGGAGAGGACTTGATACAACAAATAAAACAAGGATTCATGGACTTTGACAAATTAATTGCATCTCCTGACATGATGGCTAAGGTGTTTCTCTGCTTATCTACTTGTAGTTTAAACATACGTATGTCCTAGAATCAGTAATAAACAACGTATTTTCTTGCTTAAACTTCTGAGGATTTGACGTACGATGCTTTAGCTTTGCGTTTTATGAATGCGATTGTTATTGCACCGTGAAGAAATTGTTAATTTTTTTAAAAAAGGATGCTTTCTTAGTTCAAATGTACGGATCAAACATTTATTTTTCTTTGATGACAATATGTTTGTTCTACAATAATAAATGCTAAACATTCAAGTCATGAAATATCATGCGAGTCCTCCAAATTTACATCGACCACAATTTCATTGTAATCCGATCAGCCCTCCTGCATCTGTTCCATATAAGAACAACCAAAATGTCAAAAACCCTTACCCAGATCTCTTAATTGAAAAGAGTTGAAAACCAGACATTGAAGACAACAATATTAATTTTCTATTATATATTGTGTTTCCACATAATTGAAATACAATTTATTGATCTATGACTTTTTAGAGTTCATTTTTAAGAGGTATTAATGTTACTGCTGGACATTATTTTCTAGGCATGGACAAATTTGGCCGAGTTTTATACAAACGGAAATTCATTTTTTCGTACAAAATCAGAGTGAGCTGTGTGAAACTGAAAGATATCAGAGTGAAAAGAAATTTTTAGGGTTGGGTTTTTTCAAGTAGCAAAACTGAGTTCGGGTTTTCGACATTTTAGTTTGGGTATTTGAGTTCTTACATTGAAGGACACGAACAGGTATTTTGGTTAGTATCTAATTTGGAATGCTCACTTGCAGAGAGAATATTATAGTTATAGGTGTAAAGAGATTGGGTAGTTGTCTATATTTGAATTAAGTTATTAATCTGCAGTCCTTAATTGTACAACTTTTAATGTTAAGGGTATTTTTGCACCTAATCCCTTTTGTAGAAGTAATTTTAGAAGCATGCTCAGCATCTTTCCTATCCTGTTTACTTTTTGCAAGGTTGACGTTATTGTAAATTTTGTTATAAGTGATCGTTTAATTCAGTCCTCATAGAATTCATAGATAATATGGAATAACGTATAAGGTTGTCATTCTTTTATGAATATTTTCGGTGCTGGCTGCAATTCAGCTCACTCATGTACTCCATTTTGTGAGTTTATATGTGAATAACCTTGCACTGTTTCATTAAAATGGGAATGATGCCTCGATACTTTGTGACTTTATGTTGATCAAGCATGGTCTTAGGCACCTGTTCATAGGATTGGTTTCATTATCTGCAAGATTGTATTTCTTCAGTATATCTATCTTATCTTAAGTTCTTATGTTGTTAAAACTTGTATCAGGTTGCTAGTCTTGGTAAGATTCTTGGACCACGAGGACTGATGCCCAATCCAAAAGCCGGTACTGTGGCAACTAACATACCTCAGGTATGCTTACCTTTTGTTTCAACCCTGATCAATTGTTTTAACTCGGCTGAAAATTGTTAGTCAACAACTCTCAGCCCCAGTTATTTGAAGAGAGAACTTGAATGTATAAATGAGATAGAGGTGTTGTATTTGATGTGTTGAATGTAATGTGTTTCAGGCAATAGCGGAGTTCAAGAAGGGAAAGGTAGAATACAGGGCAGATAAAACTGGAATTGTTCACATACCTTTTGGAAAGGCAAACTTTACAGAAGATGATCTACTAGTAAACTTGATTGCAGCAATAGTAAGTCTGAAAGCTCCTCATTTCTTTTAATATATCATTCCCTCGATGAACTTGTCCAAATTATCACGTTGGCCCCTTGAACTTTGGAGATGTCTCATTAATAACCCACTGAATTTGCTTAAAATGTCAATATGTAAATACTGACGAGTGTAATGGATGCTTGTGACAGAAATCGGTAGAAACGAACAAACCAACCGGAGCAAAGGGAGTTTATTGGAAAAGTGCATTTATATGCTCATCAATGGGGCCTTCTATTCGATTAAATATAAAGGACATGCTCGACTACAAGCTTCCTTCCAATCTATAAACCCGAGCCAACCTAACCACCTGTATATTTGTTTTTCCTCTTTTGTTTGAGCCTAAATTAGGATGAATAAAACACAAGTTGCTCGATTTTGATTTTGATTTTGATTTTTGGGTTTAACTTAACCAACTTTGGCAGATTCACACACTTTGGGAATGGAATGCATTGCAGCTTTAATTTATAGTCGAAGTTTTGATTTCTTGATGGTTTTTTATTGAACTTTTCCCTGGAAATCCGACAAAGACATTTCTTCTTTTGGAGGCCGTTGATTAATCATCACAATTCCTTTATAACTGGATCATCCGTCTTGAAATAGTGCCCTGAACCATACACTGACTAGAATGAGCCCGAGAATATGGGATTAGACGGGATGAGAGGGAGAGTTTCTTTTGTCCGGTATAGTGTCTTTCTTGTCAGGAACAACTGGTTTTCTTATTATGCTAGAGTTAAGATTAGAAAGCCTGGGATATTTTAGCATTATGGAATTGTAACTATAAATAGTGTAATTGCAACATTAATCAATTACAGATTTCATTTTCTCTTTTCCAATTTCTCTCACCAAATACTCTGTGATAGTACAAGAGCTTAGGCAAAAGAAAACAGTTTTGGAGAGAAATTGATTTTTTGTTCATCTTTCACCATGCCTCGTCATGAAAAGGTATTCCAATTTTACAAAGAAGGAAGTAAATGGAGAATGGCTGGATCTTCCAAGGATCGTGGGAATCCAACCAACATGAAGATTATCAATTCCGAAACAGCGAGCTTGATGAGAATGCAAACAGTGAGAACCATGTCGAATTCTTGAGAGTTGTGATGATTTAAATGAATGGAATTGCATGTCATGACACATATGGATTGCCAGCATCCGAGTAGATGATTTTGTATTTTCACCATCTGTTTCCAGTAAAATTAGCATATGTACATATGGTAGAGAATTCTTGAATTTTGTGAGGAGCGTGAAAATAAACCATTCTATAGATAAAGATAGTTCTAGAGAGACGATGAAGAGAATTCTTGTATTGATTGAGAAGAAGATTGCAATAGTGATTACAACTGAATTAAGTATGGATTACAAAAGAGTAAAGCAGCTTATATAGCTGACTCGCCAACTGAGGTTGTTAACCATACAGTTAATCTTACTAACAAACTAACAGACTTCTAACTAACTATTTGCAGCCGAGTAGAGCAGTAACCAATAATTACAGTGTAAATCTTAACATTCCCCCTTCAAGTTTGTATGAACAATACCAGCTTGGATAAGAAAAACTCAAGTTGGATTCCTGACATTTAGTGAACATATATGCTAGCTACTGAACAGAAAACACATGTGGAGTGCAGAGGAAACCTTGTTCAACAGTCTCTAATGAAGTAGATATCTATGTTGAAATGCTTAGTCTTTTCATGATCAACAGGTTAGCTGCTATAGCAATAACTAAAGTGTTGTCAATACAGTTTGATTGGTTTAGGAACAGGTACTTGAAATGTATCAAGCAAAAAAGTGATTCATTTTATCTCGCAAGTAGTGGTTGTCATGCTGCGATATTCTGCTTCTGCTGACGTCAACATCTACTCACAGTAGATTGTATTTTGTGTTCTAGGAAATCATGGATTTGCAGGAAGATGCAATATCCAGTAAATGATCTTCGAGTCACTTTGCATACACCTCAATCTGCATCGCAGTATGCCCTTAGTTGAAGATCAATTTGTGTGGGGTAGAAAATACCTTAATAATGAGTGCCTTTCAGGAATCTAATGATGTGTAGAGCTGCATTAAAATGATGTCCTAGAGGCTCAGTCATGAACTGACTTAGTTGTTGTGTGGGAAAGCAAATGTTTGGGCGAGTGAAACCCATGTATAGTAATTTGACTATGATCCTTCTGTAAACATCGGCTTCTTGAATTCTTTTGGTACCTTGTTTTGGTTGAAAACCGGAAGGCAGTGGAGATGTTGCAATATTTGAATCTGCGAGTTTTGCATCAGTTAATAAATCTTTGATGTACTTAGTCTGAGAGAGTACCATCCCATGTTGTGATCTAAATCTTGAATCCCCAAACAATATTTCACATAGCCAAGGTCTTCAATAGTGAATTGACTGTGCAGAAAATCTTGTAACTGCTCTATATGTTTTTCTAAAGTCCCTGTAGTAAGTAGATCATCAACATACAGTACTAGAGCTGTAAAGTTTTGATCATCTCTTTTAGTGTAGAGACAATGATCATGAGGGCTTTTGGATTAACCAAAAGACTGCAATTTCCCTGCCATTTCTTTATTCCACATTATGCATGCTTGTTTTAGTCCATATAGGGACTTGACTAGCTTACACACTTGACCAGATGGGGCTTTAGAGTACCGTTCAGGTGGCAGCATATACAAATCCTCCTCTATGCAGCCATGGAGATAGGCATTATTAATGTCTATCTGGTGAATGACCCATCCAGGTGCTGCTGCTATCGCCAAGAAGATTCTAACTCTGACAACCTTAGGATTTTGTATAATCTAGGGGCATAGATTTGGTTATACCCCTTTGCAACTAGTCTGGCCTTGAACCTATCAATGGTGCCATCTGGTTTTCTCTTGATTTTGGATACCCACATTGATGATCTAGCTTTCTTCTTTAGAGGCAGCGATGTGAGACTCCAGGTTCCATTTCTCTCACGAGCTTCATTTTCTTGAGTCATTGCTAGTTTCCATTTAGAATCTTTAGCAGCTTGATTGTATGATTTAGGTTCATGTTCATCAACATGAAGGTTGATTGAGAATCGGTGTAATTCCAAAAATATTATTGTTTTGGCATATGGTAATTGCTGCTACAAGGTCTTTGAGCCAATCTGGTTTCTTCACTGGTCTACTAGTTCTGTTGACATTGTGAATCGGAGATGAGGGTGAAGTTGGGTGTTCAGGTGGTTCAAGTGTGGTGTGTGGTATATTTAGTGTTTGGGGTTCAGGAATTGTGTTCAAGGAAGGGAAATTTTCTAGGGGTTTAGAAGAGGTTATTGATTGAAATGGAAAACATGATTCATGAAATTTCACATCTCTAGTGACATGAAGTTGAGCACTGGGTACCCTTTTTAACCTTTGCTATAACCAAGGAATACTTCTTTATATGCCCTTGCTGCCAATTTACCCTTTTTAGGATGAACATTTGTTGCAAAACACATACAACCAAAAACCTTTAAATGTGTGTAATCTGGTTGTCTGTCATAGAGCCTTTCAAAAGGTGTCTCCCACTTCAAATTCACAACTGGTAAGAGATAGACAATGTGTGTGGCAGTCATTAGGGCCTCTCCCCAATATTTATCTGGTACTGCAGATTGAAATAACAAAGCTCAAGTAACCTCGAGTAAATGCTTCTGCTTTCGCTCCATAACCCCATTTTGTTGAGGTATAAGCACAAGTAATTTGGTGTTGTGTACCAAAACTTGCGAGCATCTCCAGGGTGGCATAGTTAGTAAATTCCGTGCCATTATCACTTTGGATAGTCTGAATAGTTTGATGAAACTGATTTTGAACTAACAGTATGAACTGGTGCAATGTTTCATTAACTTGTGCTTTTGAGTGAAGCAATACTGTCCAAAGTGCTCTTGAGTAGTCATCCACAATTATCAGCACATTTTTGGAATGATTAGTATATGGTTGGTGATGGGGACCCCAAATATCTAGGTGGAGGAGGTACACAGTTTGGGGTTTTGATAACTTTTGGATGGATATGAACACATGTGCGTTGTTGCACCTGAATCTATGATCCATACATATGAACTGCCACATCTCAATTGCTTACTGATGAGTGTGTTACCTGCAAATCCGGAAATAGAATAGTTTGTACTCTTAAGCCCCCCAAACCCCCCCTTCTCAATCAAAGCCTTAAGAATTATTTATGAAACAAAAATGAAAAGAGACGACAAAAATTGGACTAGAAAATCTGAAAACCACATTTCATAAAAAAGTAAAAAAAATGATACATTTCTTTCGATTGAGTAATAGAGGGATTATGTTGCATTTTTTTTTATTTTTTTTCTTGATAAACTTATCTTTCTTTATCTATATGAGAAAGTGATGGAGAGGTTATATGACTTCTCCACATTTTTATTTCTTTTTCCTCCCAATTTATGAAATGCATTTTCATCCAAACAGTCTGCAACAGTAAAAATATCTCTTGATAATGGTTGCTAAACCCTTTTGTTGTAAAAGAGAAGAGTATTTTCACCAAGTTGATATCACCAACGATAAAAAGGAGGCTTGGTGGTTGGGAAAGTGCTCGACAAGGAGATCAGGAAAAATCTTGATGACATAACTTAAGTTGCTTAAGGCTCGAAGAATGAGTACAGGATTCAAAGAAACTGTATGAGAAACCAGATAAGGGCGTTCCTGCGAGCAGTAAGCTTTTCATACCTTGTGTTAATTTTCTTTGAACGGAATTATCTAGTGAAATATTAAAAATGACAAAACAGATTGGATTCGTTTCATTTACATTTGGATAGTAGAAGTAACAAGGATGTTAGTTAACTCAGTATTTGGAATGGACAATTGAGAATGGCTATCTAATACTACTACTCTTACGGTTCTAGAGTCATTCTATACACAACCCAGGTCAGTCGAGGAATTAAAATGCATATCGGAACAAGACGCTTTACTCCAAAACAAGCTCCTCCTCGGTACTAGAATAATAAACACTACTAAACTTCTTCCACAAGTCCTGCCACAGCTCTCCAGCATTCTCCGCTGCTCCACGCTGATCAAAACCAAAATAATAACCACTTTAACAGTTTTTTTTACAGCAACAGCAACATTTTCAACTACTCTAACAATACAAACAAACAGAATTTCACCTTTAGCAGGCTGCTCGATCCAAGGTCCATTCATTATATTCAGAATGCTACATGCTTCACTGTATTCCAGATCTGGTAGCAACTTTGGTGTCAGCAAAAAGCACCTACACACCAAATAACTTCTTCAATTAGTATGTGTTTTCACTAAAACATCATCTAAATTGCTGTATGAGATGTGAAAGAGATAACAGATGTTTTCTCTTACTGTGGAGTATTGGGTTGACTCGCAGCTCTCACTAATTGCTGAAACATATTCCTTTCATTTATAGGGTCCATTCCTGCAAAGAAATAAAAGACAAAAGCATCACAACACAATGATTTCGAGTATTACATGCATGCATGGTAGAGAGAGAGAGAGAGAGAGAGAGAACAAATCTAACCTTGATTAATCTCATCAACTACCCTAAACGGGCAGAATGTAAGGTCTTGAAGAGATACAAGATAAAGAATAGTGGAAACTGAACGCTCCTACAGATGGAATGAATTTTCAGAGTAAGTTAATTGCTATTGCTGCTATATAATAGATGCAATTAATTATAAGTACAAGAATATAGTTTGTATAATACCCCCCCAGATTGATGATGAGCACTCAGAACTTGAAGCTGTCCTGCTTGCCTGTGGACATGCAAATGAAACCAATAACATCAACCCGAGTACCGCCTCAGTACTTGAAGCAGTTGAAATTAAAATTGTATTGCAAAGAGTGATTCCAGAAACTTATAGAATGACTGGCTTTTTCCGGGAACATTGACAACAAAAACCCATTAAAAAAGCATGATAAAAAAAAATCAATGAATTCATGCATGCATTTGAAATAACAAATACCATTGTACACAAATTAAAAATCAAAAGGTCTGCTTGTTTGTCAAATGCATGCTAAAAAGCCAACAAATCAAGACAACTTTTTGTAAAAAAAACAGGCAATTTTTACTTAACTGTAAACAAGTTCGATATAATGAAAATGATAGAGGGGTATCTTCTTCAATATGGAGTTTCATGAAAAACACTTCTAGATGTACTTGAACGACAAAAGGGTAACCAAAACAAATTTGGTTTCTCCAAATAAATGCAGATATAAAATTAAAGTTTTACCTGAACTTCACTTTTATGAGTATTCCAAACTTATCAAAGTCCATTTCATGTTCATCTGGAAAGCAAATAGAGTATACATCAGAAAGTCATATAATAGTTGTTCAATTGTATGAGACTTCATAAGCTGCAGAAGATCAAATGCAAGCAAATTTTCGTTAAAGAAAAGTGCTTCCATTGTTTGAAAACATTAACCCAGTCACCAGGGAGAAAAACACAAATGCGCTGAGTATTACTTTCTTAAATTAAAAAAACTCACACAAATGAGGAAATGTTAACTGAAAACACTCATCTACTGCAAATTGCAATAAAAGTTACCCAATAATACTTCTCCAGCAATGGCCATCTCCTGGAAGTTCCGACTGAAAGTTTCGTTTATGCGGACAACAAGGTTTCTTAAAGTTGGAAGCCAACTTTCCTGCATAAGATGAGAATAGAAGAAATAAGATACATCCAAGATATTACTCTACACCAGAGGATTAACAAACAATGTGAGCCGTTAATGAAAAGACATTTTTAAAAAAATCATTTTCCCATAAAGCAATAAGCTGAATCCACTGGAACTATAAGCTTCATTGCCACTCCAGCCTAAACCTAATATATTTTTCAATGAATAAAATAACTGATCAAGACACACTGAAACTTTATGTTTGCATTTTCTTCATCACAATTGCAAAAAAAATATTAAGCAAGTGCAAAAGAAACTAAACTCACCTTCAGGGCTTCTATCTCAGCTAAACACTTTTTTAGTTCCTCTTTGTCTGCTTCCAGCTTTTTGGCAATTGTCATAATCTGCGGTAAACATATAAATGTAGTGTGGCTGAGATAGTTACTAAAACTAAGACTTACAGGGATACAAAAAGGGTAGATAGCATATGAAACCTTCTCTTGACGGTGTTCATATTCTTTCAGCACATTATTGTTAACAAAAAGAGTTGAATTTGCTTGAGACATGTTATCTTGAATAGCAGCTTCCAACTCCTCAATTGTTGTAGGCATCTAATGCAAAAATCAAAGATCACTAAGATAATTGGATTTTCAAATCTAAAAAAGAGAGGCAGAAAGGATTCAACACAAAATCAAATCAATAAATAGTGATTTCAAAAAAGTAAAGCATGACTATTAAGAACATTAACAATTTCAAAGTACGGTTCTTTGAAAACCATAGATTTTTCAAATACATTTAGAAGATGGTCATTATTGCATTCCTTTGGACCAACCCAAAGCGATAGAAAATTTCAGGTGAAGTTCTAACTTAAAACCGTAGATAAACTAACCTCAAGAAAAGCCTTTTCAAGCTCCGGAGTAATGGCAGAAATTGATTCTGCATGTCTCTTGGCAGCCAATAGTTGTTCGCGGTGTTCCTCTACCCCCTTCTTGCCTTTTGATATTCAAGGTAAAAAGTCAAAAATACATGAAATGTTTTGAAAGAAACGTATGTCTAGACAACATTCCCTTTATATTTGCAGGTTTCAGATGTTTATGTTGAGGGAATTTTCTACCATTGTGTTGTTTGTTCCCGTTTCACTAGTCCTCACAAATTTGCTTAAGTGGATATGTGGGTATGGTAAGCGAGGTTAATATTCGTGAGTCTTAGTTATGTATTTTAGAATCTATAACGAATTTCTATTAGAATTAGTTTCCTATTTTATATTGTATTCTTTGTATATGTTACCCATTTGTTGATACAAGAAAAACAAATATAAATCCTGAAATCTAGCATGATAAGAACTGCTGGCTCAAATTCTAAAGAAAATCAAGGGTTGGGCCTTTATTGCCGATCTCTGTTATTGTCGTGAACAAATTTTCCCCATTTTTAAGTTTTTTGTCAATAAAACAGAGTATTTCAAGTTCTCTTTTTGCCAGCCCTCAGTGCTGGAAATTCTGGTTATAAACCTCCATCAGCATCTGTCTTCTTTATTTTTCTTGCTCCTAGACCAACGACCTTCACTGTCAAGGCTGGTTCTGATGATTAACTTTGTTTGGATTGTCAACTGTCTATAAAGTAAGAAACGATGACAGAAGTCAAGAAGACTGAATCTGTAACAATGGAGAAACCTACAGGTAAAAGAGCTTTTATTCAGGTAAGAATTCCTTTTTCATGTGGATTGAATACCTCAGAAGCACCGTTTCAACAATCTCGAATCATGAGTTCAGGAGCCACAGAGCACATGACGCATTCATATGGATCCTTACCAACCATATTGGGGCGTGAGAGATGTCAAATTAAATCCGTGCATAACTTTACGAAATAGTCTACATGGCCCTATGCTATCAACTAATATAATCTTTATTCCGAAACTCGTAAAATTTACTTTGTAATATCATAAGTGTATTTCAGGAGAAGGATATGGTAAGATGGTTGGAAATTCTAGAGAATGGAATGGTCTTTACTAACTTGAGGAAACAAATGGGTCAAACATATCTAGGAGCAGATCTCCTACTCACTCTTGTTTGAGTCTGTTACCAAATAAAGAAAAGGTATTCTATGTTAATGCCAATTAAATCATCCATCATTTCAGATTATTAAATCTTTGCTGTTCATTGTTTACAGAACTAGATATCCAGAATCTTCACTATGAGGTGAGAAAACTTGCTATGCCTTTTTACCCTGTTCAAACTGATGTCTGGGGGTCTCTCAACTGGTTCAAATGTGCTAGGAACACAATAGTTTAATACTTTTACTGATGAATACATCCGAGTTACTTTCATCTAGACCCAATCATGCCTTGAATCAACCAGAACTGAAATCCAACCATGACTTCAATTTGTTTGAACTTGAACATCCTAAAAATGAACATATCCCTCACGAGTCCAATCATTCAGAACCTGAACTTTGCGAACCTGATTTTGTTCTTAAAGATGTGAGATTTGGATAGAATTTGATCCAGGACCTCAAATGAGGTAATAGTTTATTATTTCCTTACTCCGCAGAATGAACTGAGCTACAAGTTAGTAAGGAAAATTAGGACCTACCAATTGCCATTAGGGAAGGAACCAGAACATGCACAAAAAGGGCATCATACACAATCTTGCACTACATATCCTTTCAAACTTCTCTCGAACCTTCAAAGCCTCTCTCGTAAACCTCAATACCACAAACATCCCTAAAACCTCATTTGAGGCATTGTCGAATGAAAAATGGAAACAAAGCATGCATGTGAAGACGGAGGAATTGAAGAAGTATAAAACTTGGAGTTCGGTGGAGTTGCCAGCTGAAAAAAAAAAAAAAGGCTAGTAGGTTGCAAATGGGGCTGCAA
This sequence comes from Euphorbia peplus, assembly GCA_028411795.1. NCBI lineage: Eukaryota > Viridiplantae > Streptophyta > Magnoliopsida > Malpighiales > Euphorbiaceae > Euphorbia > Euphorbia peplus. Next base: position 16,437,215 of record CP110837.1, on the reverse strand, counting down.
AACGAAATATGGGGTTGATGGGTCAACTGAATGATACGAGGCAAGTTTTACATCTAGCTGTTAACCATGGTAGGGACCTACACAGTTTGTTGAGATGAATGCTTTTTTTGCACAGGGTCTTGCAATGGAGATAAACATGGAGGCTCAATTAGGCTATGGAAAAGGCTCCAACATAGAGATTCAACTTGTGAATCGAAATACTCATTTCGTGGAATCGGATCGTAAGCTTCAATCAAGATTCATAATAAATCAGCAATAAGCATAGCCCATGACCCAGGTCAATTGATATGAGAAACACGTCGAGGTGGATATGCATTTCATCATGGAGAAATTGGAAAATGTTTTCGTATGCACTCCGTATATGACGCAGGACAACTTGCTGACATTCACATTAAGGGTCTGAGTAGCTGAATATTTGAAAATATTTTATCCAAACTGAGAACAGAAAATTCCTATTCACCAACTTGAGGGGGAGCAAGGGATTGCTGATGTTGATTTAGGAGTTAATCAGGAAAATATTTTAGAATCCCATCATTTAGGAGTTTCTAATAAAACTTTCTTTCCTAATTTAAGTTGTATTCTCTGTATTTATTACCCATTTGTCAACACAAGAAAAACATTTTCAAACCCAAATTCTGAGAATATATATAGCATATAGTAGTGTCCAGAGTCCAGCATAGATTAGTAAGATGTGTGCATCTCATGATAAAATATCCATTGACTTGAAAATTACCAGCAAGAATACTAGCTAAGCGAAACTAGAGAAAGAAAATAAGTAACTCACAGTACTCCAGTTGTATTGATGCTTGTTGAGCGAACTTTTCATTCTGCTTCAGATTGAGTTCAAGTTCTTTAATCTAGAGAAAAAATTTACCAAGTAGAACATCAGAACTGAGAAATTTTATGTCTTTCAATGCTAACATGAGCCCTACATTTTGCAATTGTTAGACACTACTTGTTTATGTAAAAACATCATGTCAATGATTTTGAAGCCACTAACACCCACGATTATCATTAGTTTAGATGAAAAAAAAAATCCTAAGAACACGTGAGAGGGTTGGTCGTAAAAACTTTATAGCAATTTCTATCTCCCCTTCAGTATGTCATGTCATGCCATTCATTTAAAAAGTGAAGCTGCATTCCAGGTAAAAAATAATAACCCAGGCTCTGTCATTGTGAAGTTTGTGTCTGTCCTTACAGTTTGTACATGAAATAAGGAGGTTTAACTGGTTCACTTAGGACAGTCTTAAAGTTACGGTCATTATTCATAGTCTGCAGCCAGCAGATACTGAATTAGAAATTGAATTAGAAGGGTGATTACACTAATTCAGCCTATTGCCTAGAAAAGCACAAATCTCTCCATAAATTCTTGTATTGACTGTAACCTTTAATATTACAGCAGTTTTAGCTCAATATCACTGAGCAGTTGGAATTTTAGCTGAAGTATAAATATACCAATAATACACACCACCCTCAGCAAAAAAATTCCATAAATCTTCAATTTAATGGAAACTTCTTCTTTTGGTAAGTTTAGCATTATTTGTGCTTCTAGCAAAACTAATGAAAATAAAACAGTAATATAATGTATCGGAAAAAGACATTCTTAAGAAGCTATTTGTTTCAGCTATTTTTACAAATCTTAAAGCAATAAACAAGTTTTGGGAAGTAAAATTACGATTTTCTTTTCAACAATATAAGAGTTATAAGGAAAAAAGGAAAATTTTCTTAACTCTTGGTATTTGAAATTTTGAAGTCCAAGATAAGAAAAGTTGTAGATAGATATTAAAGTACATATGAATGACTACAAAAGAAAAAAAAATCTTATTTTGTCGAGTTTTACCCTTTGGTTAAAATTATATAGAATTGGCCAATTTAGGCTACCATTTTTCAGTAAAGGAAACTTTTGCACCAGGAACTTGGCCAATGTGAAAAAAGTAATAAATAAACAAAAATGAGGATTCTAGTCATTAGAGCCTCTGTTTTCATGATTTATTTTCCTTTCAATCTGTCAATTTAGTAAAATTGCAACTAATTGGCAAATCAGGCTTTAGTAGTCAAACTTGAGACTCTTGATCTCGATTTTTTCTAGAAAGCCTTCAAAAGTTGAAAGATTTGACATATATACATCATATGGATATGAATAGCGTATAAACAAGATATAGAGTGGTCTAAAAAGAGATGAAAAGAATAAGATCTGTGGTCACTGTTCCGTGACGTAGAATATAGTAGCAAATGGTCACGAGAAAAAGAAGACTACGGAGTAAGAAAGAAGTCGCATAAGGTGTGGAATTTTTCAAAACTCAAACCAAACTAGATATGACATAGCACAAACCAAAATGATTTGTCTGATTTGAAAGTGGATACACACGAACGGTTCACTGGTTTTCCTAGGGGGCAGAACAAAAAAGTAAGAGTTTTATTCTTTGCAGATTCCCAAGTTTTCCATACATACATAATCACTGTGAACAAAAAATCATACAGAGAGACTTGAACTAAAAATACCTTGGAATCAAATTCAATGGAGGTCATATGTTTTGCCACAAGACTCCATTCGTAAGAAACAGCATTAACAAGTAATTTCTGCCAATGAGGAAAAAAAATCAGAGTTAGGCACCTCGGTGTTATGACAATTCAGCTGACACAGAAAAGTGACCACTGTTAACACAGTAAAAGATAACTGTCTGAAAGGAACTTCACCTGAATTTCAATAGCGCATAAGAACCTTTCATTATTAATTTTTCCAGACTCATCAAGAAGCTTTGCCATGCAAGTGTCTAAGTCATCCTCTTTCTGCAATAACTGAAGTTTCCTTTTCCTTTGATCTAAAACCAAGAAACCATTATTTATTAATATTGTGCATGGAGAACAAAAGAAGATCGTTTACGCAGCAATAAGTTTGTTTACATACTGACAAGATCCTCCTTATCTCGCCTTTGCCTCTTTTCGTTCCGTACAATGTTGATTATCTCCTCCTGAAAATTATACAAGGAAATAAAAATATTTCTCAGGGAACTTTATGCGTTTTGCACAGAAGAAGTATCTGTGACCATATTATCTTGAGTTCAGACCCATGCATAAGCACATCTAAAAAGACAGGTGAAGTACATATATGAAGATTTATTACACAGCCTAATGTTGCATTGCTTGCACTCTTTTAAGCATACCCGTTGTTTTTGGAGCTCAGCTTCTTCATTCTCCAACTGTCTCTGCTCTGAAAGCAACAACTTGACACTTCCCTCCAGAGCAGTAACAGATTCTTCCAGCTCTTGTATCCTACCCTTCAGTCTTTCAATTTCTCCAGCATCAGAACCTAATATTAAGACAAACAATTGGATGTGTGTAAATTTTATGAAACAACTGAACAGTAAATTGATATATTAAACAAAATACATACTACACAACAGAAGACGTGAATCATTGACTGGTTCAACACTTCCAGATACATGACCACCATATCTAGATGTAGACCATCGATAATGATTGTCTGGAGTCCAGAAGTCCAAAATTTTCAACTTTGCGACCTCATCAGCCCTATGATCAGTTACCTTTGACCCAATGTACTGATGAAACAAACAAATATACGAAATCAATATTCAGATGCAGAGAAGAATGAAAAAGGCTTCATAATCCAAAATATTTACTGACTTCCAAAACTTCTATCATTTGACCTATCAATAAATTCTAGCAAAATTAGGTATGGGAAACATACGGATCTATCCAGACCAAACTGACTGATCAAAACCTCCTTGACAGCATTAGGAGCATCAAATACTTGGTCAAGTCGAGAATTGATGCCAAGTTCATGCATCTGCCCGAGAAGACAAAAAGATCAGAATAAGATAATCTCACTAAATGTGTAATGCAAATGAATTATATTCCAAGCAAAAGGTGCCCATACCTTGTCAGAAACTTGAAACGGTTCCTTCACATGGTATCCATCATTCGAATAATTTAAAATTGGAACATCAAAATTCTTTAGATATCTGACCAAAAGATCCCGATCATGAGAATCCTGGGTTATGAAAGACTGCATAACAAGTAAAAAGAGAGCACCGGTGTAAATACTGGAACCAAAAGATATATGTACGAATCAAGCGGCAATATAGAATGGTAGAGTAACAAATATCATCAAATGAAAAATTGCAAATCAAAATTGAAAAGGTAAAACACGTGGAAGAAAGTTCACAAATGAGAGTCAGTAGAATCTAGCATGAGGGAGCCTGATATTAATATCACATTCTCCATTTCTGGCAAGTGACTAAGTATTTATCCAGGTAGTTCAATAAAAAGTCTAATATTTTGCTTCAAACCATATTATTAGGAGCAGAACAGAATGACCTTAAGTATTCTTCACAGAGATAAAAGATACATAAACAAATGAGAAAATGAGAACAATATCAAATTAAGAGATCTAGGGAAAAGCATAGTCGAGTATGATCCAACTTGACCAAAGGTACTGATCTTTTCACCTTTTTATAGTTGCTCTCTATTGCATTAGAACATCATTTTATTCTCCACCTGAGTAGTTTGTTTCCTTTTTTTTTCACAAAACCTCTTTTTCCTATGGCATATCAAGAAGCAATAAAAGAAACCATTCAGGGGAACAGTGCAACACCTCTGCCTCAAAGCATACGTATGCAAGCTAATTGATCAACTAATCTTTAGTTACCCACACAAATTAGGTGTGCCCCTTGCAAAGACCATCTTCCTGAAGGTCATAATCATAAACAGACCAACATATTTACATGTGAAACACCAAAACTTCTCAATTTGTTTAGTTAGTTCGCTTCATCCTAATCTGTGTGCAATTAATTAGTTCACTTGCAAGGTGCCACAATGAGAGCTTTGGACATAACATATGTTATTTGCCTGATAAAGGCAACACACACTGTTAGATCAACAGATATTCTTGGGCCTTAACTATGAGCTCGAGCTTTTAGTTCAATTGGTTAAACAACATAGTATCGGAGTTTGTGATCAAGTCGTCCAGGGTTTGAATCCTAGCAGACTCCATTTTATGATTAAATTTAACACATGGTAAGGTGGGCATGTGTTGTACGCACTTCAAGCCTAGAAGGCATTCGTGTGCAGGGGTGCGTTAGATATAAAGAAATTGTTAGGCCTTTACTATGAGCTCGAGCTTATAGTTCAATCAGTTAAGCAACACATACAAAGGAAAAGTTTGGGAAATACCTAGTCATCACAATTATAAAAGCTTAGGTTTTCATAAAATCTCCGCTGTTATTGTTATCCCATTACAACTAATTATGTTCAAGTCTTTCAAATCAGTCAATCACTCTTTGTAAGGTGTTACCAATTCTGGACAAAGAAAGTACAAAATAATATGCATGCATCAAAAACAAAAAAGGATGCAGAAAGATTCCACAACTTGACCATCTGATGTTAAGGTCTCAACATTTTACAGGTAAGCAAAAAGTTCAGAAAAAACTAATATTAGAAAATACCTTCCAAATATAATATGCGACCTGGCCTTCTAAGTAGTTTGCATGCGCTCGATTCGATACATTCACCTAAATATCCAATCCAACTGAAATATGAGACAGTGGAAAGAAAGATCACATACAACCAGCCAAAATACTAAAATGTACCTCAAGCAACACAGGACCATAAACTTCCTCTCTAAATTCACCCCGATGCTGTTCAAGACACTTATAAGCATCAAAAATGTTTTCTGCTCCAGAGTTTCTTAATGCCTGTAAAAGTTTAATCTTTGTATCTTCCATATCCTTTAACCTGCAAAGTAATACCATAGAGTTTGTTACAGCATGGACACGCCTAGGGGGGGTGCCGTACCTGTGTCCGATATGCCGGGGACACAGCAGTCAACGTGTCCGTTGACTGCGACACGCGGGGGGGGTGGGGGGGGGGGGGGGGGGGGGGTGGGTGGGGGCGAGGACACAAAAATTGATGTTGGACAAGGCAAAACTAAAACGTTCGAGGTTACTTTATTAATTAGAAAAGTAAAAGTAACCTAAGCTACCAAAAACCCGAAGCCTAATCGATACAGACAGAGGGAAAGAAACGGAGTCTTGATAACGAGAGAAGAGAGGAAAGGGGGATGTCCGATTTTCTGCAGAGGATTTCGACTTCTCTCCTACAGTCCAATTTCTTCTTCTTCCCTTTAATTAATTTCAATCTCTTCTTCTTCTACAGTTCGTTTTTATTATTTGTAATGAGCTTTTTGTGATATATGGAGTATATAATTAAAACAAAATTGCCGTGTCCGTGTCTCAAGTTTTTGAAAAATGTCGTTTTTCGTGTCCACGTCCATGTCTGTGCTTCTTAGTCGCTATCACTCCTTGAATAAAGGAAATAGAGTAAATGTAATTTATTCCATACCTAGTATAGCATACACTCTGTTGTATATACATATAAGTAACAATTCATAATAGATAACGCACTAGTATTCTCGCATTTTCTGTTTGTGTTTCAAAGTTCAATCTACAGAAAATTTTACTTTTCTTCAAAAGCTTATGTAGAAAGAAAATGATACCCATATTGAAATCACCTGTCCATGATCTGCCTCAATGATGATTTATGTTGAGACAGAAGTTTCTCCTTCTCTGATTTCTGTGCCCTCTTTTCCTTGGCGGAAACTTGTAGCTCCAGAATCTGAGAAACTAAGCTATCCTGGAAAAGAAAGACAATGTTAAACATTCAACTGTCCTCTCTTCGACAAATTACAAGTCCTCACGTACATGTATATGCTATCAATTATAGATTTTCGAATTGCAGATTCATGCTTTCAACTGCAATTCACAGAACTGTCTAAAAGCAGCAAAATAAATCATTCTTAAGTTACCTATGACAGCAGATACAATATATTGAGTACAAACTTCATTGCCCAAGCAAGCCAAACAGCATCATTATGACAGAATATAAATAAGAGCTATGGCATTTAACCACCTACATCGATAACAATTTAAGAACTTCTAGAGGAACAATATCAGAAATGGCTGAAAAGTCTACGATGACAACTACCAGAGAAGAAAGCTTAACTTACAATTGAATCTTTTGGAGGCTCATAAATGGGCAGGTTTTGAAGTTCTATTTCAGCAGCAGTAAGGTCCTCCTTAGCTTTTAGCATTCTTATTTGACGGGATTCCTCTTGCTTCTTCAAATCTCCCATTTCACTGTATTTTCCCCGTGCTTGTACACCCTATAAACACACAAGAAATCTTTAAAGTGGTAGAAATGTTCAAATATTTCTGCTACCAAATATTAGAGTTTACAAAAGTATAAAGCCACAAGAAAAGAAACGTACCAGATGGCTTTCCTTCTCCAGAAGTCTCATTCGCTGCTTAGCATTGTCTTTCAGAAGACTTTGGACTTTCTTGCATTTAGAATCAAGAAGGGATTTCTCCTGCTTCTTTTTGCTGCAATAAAAAAACAACTAATAGGTTTCCTCACAGAGTACTCAGTAGCTCAGCAAATGATTTAGTGAATAATATAGCCTTCTCATCATTCTCAGAGTCGGTAAACGATAGAATATTTCAGTTTCAAGAAGTTCACGGCCAAATGCTTAACCTGGTTCGATGAACGAATTAAGTTTTCTTCATAGTGGCAACCAAGGAAATAATGAGTAAAATAAGGAAAAAACATAATTCTCAACCACCATCAGATCTCAAGTCTCGAAATGGATTGAGGTTCGACTTAACAGAAGACCAAATAAAGGGAACTTAAGGACGAAAGTGGTGAAAGCCAAAAACAGCTCTAAGATCACAGATGACAGCTTGAGCATCTTAGCTATATTGGGTTAAATGAAGAGAATACAAAATCTATTTACTTCATGGTAAAGGTCAGGCATTGAGCATGTAAATCTAGAGCCTGCACAAGGCAGTTTCAATTGTTAGCATTTTGAATTATCATAATCTAGGAAAAGGTTACATCCCACCAGTAACCAGTTTTGAGTACAGGCTTGAATACTTCAACAGAAATGGAGCATGGAGTTAAGATCGTAAGATACAGTTATGCATGTCCTCCATGGGATTACTAAATTATACTGCTTTTATAATATCTCAATATACAAAGGATTTTTGAAGAAAAAAAAATACTATGGATGAGTGAAACCCCTTTTTACTATCATAAAGGACATGAATTTGTCATAAATAAACAAACAGGTTGTATGGTTTTATCACATAAAATATCTCGGGATAAGAGTGCAGTTATGAAGAGTAGAAGACCATACTCAACAGGTTCTGCCAGATTTTTCAAAGCTTTTGCTGCCTTGTCCAATTTTTTTCCAGCATCCTTTTCTTGCTCTTTAGCTTCCATATATTCAGCTTTTTTCATATCATACTTCAGCCATGGAAGCTTTTTTTTCATCAATTCAACCTGTAGTCAATAGAATAGAATTGTCAGACAGGCACAATAAACCAGGATTATGAAGATATCTTGCATACCTTCTGTAGAAGTTCATCTCTTTGGCGAACACGTTCTACATCCTTTTCAAGTTCAGCATTTTGAGCATTCAGCTGATTCAGAGTTTCACCATTTCTTTCAATAGCCTACAAGCAACACATGTCATGTTTCACAAAACTTGTATAAAACATCATTAAGTGATCAAAGTGCCTTCCAGAAGGGATGAACATTAGAAATTTACCACTTCGATAACCTTCACTTGATGGCTTTTCTCAACTAGAGCACGGTGCTGTATTGGAAGTTGAGGATCACCGACAGCCTTTTCAGTCTCTTCTAAAAGTTGCACAGGAGTTAACTTAGCAAACTCACAAACTCTGTCTTGTGGTAAGAACTGAAAGTATCGTGACATAAAAAAAACAAATGACAAACTGAAATAGAAGACACAAAACGATGGAAATGTATAAATAATTAAAACACATGCCAGCTATGCACTGCAGATATTGATATTGATATTGATATCCGAAAGTTAGTGAATCAAGCCATCAAGTAAATTTCATACAAATCTGAATATATCTAAAAAAGAACTCATCAGTCAATGCATGTATCTAAATTTCTAACTAGTTTTTCACTTTTTCTGCCAAACAATTGTAGAGAAGGTAAGATGATTTCTTATTTCCACAATTTTATTCAAAATTAACTGAGATAAAAAGAAGAGTGACAACTTTGTACGCTCATTCCAATACAATAACAAAAATTATAACAGTTTGTAAGCTACAAAGTTCAACACGAAATCCAATATGTACTATGGAATAGGGCACATGCTTCAATAATAACAATCTCATCTGAAAATCAAAAGCAGCAGGCAATGTGGTATCTATTCACCAACAAGCACTGTAGAAGATTGTAGACAATGCTATATGATGCCATGCAAAGAATCTAACTGGAGATCCCCATAACTCACTTGAGTCAAATTGTTGACTTGGATGTTGAACCTTCGAATTAACTCAGCTACTTCTTTTTTAGGCACCCCTTTTCCTGAAATCAACGTAACAGCATGGATGAACAAAAATAGAGCATCTCTTCCATTTATATCAAGTGCTATGACAAGTAACAAAATTTCGAACCATTGTAAAACCATTCAGACTTATTATGCGTGTCAATTTTGCGCATGATGGTGATTCGCTCATCTTTAGTATCTCCTCTGAGGGATATTTTAATGAAAGCAGATTCTTCCCCACGTTTGACATACGCGCCAATACTCGTAGCCCTACCAAGGAGCTGAGAAAACAAAAGTAAGTCTCCGAATGATGCAACCTAAACAAACAACCAATGCTAACCTTGAACTAACCTGGGGCTCACCGCCAAGACCGAGCGCAATAGCACAGACAATTGAGCTCTTACCGGAGCCATTAGGTCCAATTACGAGATTCAAGCGAGACCCTGGTTTGCAAACCAAATGATCATAGGTCATGAAATTGTGAAGCTCCATTTCGATAATGTTGCCTGGTAGGTAATCATCTTCGCCCCTGAGAAATTGAAATTATATGTTGGAATGCGTAAAATCGAGTCGAATAAATGAATACAAAAATAAAAAAGAGTACGAACCTTGTGATTTTAGGGCGTTTGGAGGGGCCAGGAGGGTCGTTGGACACCAATTTGGATCGTTTCATGGTGACCGAATGAATTTAATAAGAGAGCGAAAAGCAGCACAGGAAAAGAGTATGAAACCCCAGAACAGAGCTAGGGTTTCATTCAAGTGAAAGATACTCCCACTAAACTCAAATTGGCGCCAAATTCAGAGATAGATAGAATGAGGCTTCTCATGCTAAGGTCGGACCCACTAATTCGACCCGATGATGAGGAAAAGTTTATTTTATTTTATTTTTATAAATTTGTAAGGAGCGGTCCCAGACTCCTCATACACATGTTAGTGAGTGTACGTTAGTTAGTATGAGGAAATATTTGAGTTCCTAATTTTTCTAATTGGTTTGTGGATCTCTCATTTAAAATCACAGAGCTACCATAACTCACGATAACGTTTAGAGAAAATCTAGGTGTTATTATAAAGTTTTTTTTTTCAATTTAATGTCAACAAAAATTCAATTCAATTTAGTTTCATTTAGTTCGTAAAATTCTTTTTTCATTCAGCTAAATTCAACCAATTTCGTTCAACAAATTTATTTTAACCATGAAATATGTACCCTAAGCCTTTTTTATTCAATCCTCGATTAGGGGTAGGTTTTGCAATTTCTTGTTCTCTAAAAGTTTGCTTGGATTGAGATTACACAAGGTTCATTAAAGTAAAGGGAGGGAATTGGAGGTGTGGAAATTGGAGGTTAATATAAAAACCTTGCTAAGAACCCTTGCTTGTTTTGATAGTTTTTTTAAAGATGGTTCAATTGATTTACTTGTTTTGATAGTTTTTTTAAAGATGGATCTCACCGATTTGGTGGGACTGATTTGGAGTTTAAATCATGGTTTTATAACTTCATTTAATCTTACTAAATTTATAAACTTCTATTCAGGAAAGTTGAACCATATAACCTCCCTTTAATTAACCTCTAAAAACCATGATCCAATCAATCCCAAAACTCGGTGGTCTTTTACTTGTGCCATTGCAATTCTCATTTCAATTTGCAAAATTTAAGTTTTGTATCCAAAAATGGAAAATAGATTCAAATGTAAAATTATTCGTCTATTTAACATTATATAGTGATGAAGTTATAATATATACATCGAAGCGTTTGTAGTCCAACGGTTAGGATAATTGCCTTCCAAGCAATAGACCCGGGTTCGACTCCCGGCAGACGCATCTTTTTCGTTTTTTTACAATTAACCAAATTTTGATTCTTATCTGGAAATGAACAGTTAAAATTTTATTTTCTCCAAGACCAACAGTTAAAAATATATATAAATAAAATTGTATTAGTAAATACATACATGTAAAATCAATAATAATTACATTAATTGCAAGTTAAAGATGGATCCTTAATCATGATCAGACTTGTGGAGATTGTGAAGGATGTACAAAGAAGCAGAAGACAAGAAAATACAAACAGAATAGCTTAAGAGATCCAAACCAGTAGCTATTGTCACCATCTTGCTCCTCTCAAACATCTTCACTAACAGAATCATAACAATAACATGTCCTACTTTTGTTTTCAGTTCATCCAGTGAGCTTATCTTCATCCATTTTGGCCTCTCCTGCAACATATATAATATGATTCAATCAATTCCTTTAACTCTCCTAATTTACTAACATAAAGAAAGGTATTTGAAGATACCTTCAAAGCGAACATTCCAAACAAGGAAGAGCCTTTGAGAGCACGATCGACCTGGGGAGAAACGTCTACTGGAACATTGCTAATGAATAATCCGTATAGCCCCATACCGAAGATTAACATCACAGTACCAGCAAGGTATACATCTACATTCATTGTGTATAAATTTGTTATTCATCTTGAATTCAAACCCTTCCATTCATTCATCATTTTTGCATCAGTCACGGAGTTGGCAAAATGCCACGTAAGTTACTTGTAAGTTAATGGGAAGTTAGAAAGTAGGAAACTTGTGTATGCTTTTGAACTAATGGCTAAAACTACAAGTTGTGGATTATTAAAGAAAAAGAGAAACGGAAGGAAAGAGGGAAGCAACGATAGAGTAGCTACCAATAGCTTCAACTAAGCGGAGAACCATCTGGCCAGTGTGAATTCCTTTGACACAGCTTGACCAATATACTTTATAAGCGTCCACTATGTACACACACCCCTGCATTACCATTACATTATTCCAATATCATCAGAACAATCGAATCCAATACAATCGAATAGAAAGAATAGAATAGCTGTTGTAACCAAAGCAAAGAAATTACATTACATTTAAGAAGCACAAGAGTGAACCTGCCAGCGAACCTGCTACAGCAAACAGTGCCAAGAACCGGAAATCAAATATAATCTGTCAAACCAACACAACAATAATAATAATCAGATCAGGACTTTGAAGTTGAAGTTCAATTTTTTACAATTATTTATGTCAGTGAATCTTCAGAAATGATTCGTATTTTAAGTAAAAGGAGAGATATCATACCCTCTCAATGTTAGACTCAGTAGCGCGAACAAAGCGGACAAGGGGACTGGGAGGAGCAGGGTTTGGAAGGGCGTAATTGAAGCTGGAATCAACAAACTGAGTCGGAGTGGGAGATGGTGGTGATTCAGGAGAAGGAGAAGAGGGTGAAGTCAAAGCAGCAGCTACAGGACATAACATCATCCTTCTGGAAGTAGCAATAGGTCTTCGTTGACTTGGAAGGAATGATATAGACACAGGAAGAGGACAAGTGGACATGGAAGCACTTAAAATAGCCATACCAGATTATGAACAACAAGAAGAAGAAAAAGTACAGATCAGTTTTGTTTAGATGTGCAAGTAAGTAAGATAGAGCAGAGCAGAGCAGAAAAGCAGATTGAAGATATTTTTTGCTTTTCCACCCTCCATTTATAGTGTGCAAACAAACAAATTTTAGATGGATACAAATTACAGACAAGTCAAAACTTCCAAATTTTTTGATGTAGAAATTAAGTTTTATTCAACCAAAACAAGAATTACTTAATGCAAAATGCCTACTTTATTGTCAAATTTCTTCTATGCTAGAGTGATGTTGCTTTTCTTTTGGTCTACAGCAGTAAGTTTTATAAATTCAAATTTAGTATTTACATTTTAAAACTTAAAAGTCTATGTAAACAATTGATTAAAAACTATACAACTAATTTTAGCGTTAATGTTTCATCGATTGAAGTCTCGTGTGACATTAAAGTCTTTATCTACTGCATAAATGAAGTCTAAATACAGTATAATCTCTCCCAATTTAGAGTAATCTCCTTTTTCACTGCCCTATTACAATCTCATTTCAGCTAACAAGCAACAGGAAAAACCTCTTATTTTTCAAGATAAATTAAGATAACAAGCCCGAAAATTGGAACTTCATTTGAATGAATTCAATACATGGCAAAACAAAACTTGATAAGCTCCATGAGCAATTTCTCTTAATAGAATAAAAGCGGTTCACTGCATGACGAGTTCTAAACTTGGTCTAGACCTCCATCCTACAGCTCGAACAATAAGCCTGGATTTAAAGCACCATCATACAGCTTGGCATAATCCTCAGGTTCCACTGCGATACCATCCATGTTTTGAATGGGGCGATCTGAATTGTTGTTCTAATGTTTCCTCTGCAAATAACAAAAAGGTCAAATCCCTCGTACAAACAACAGGAAAAACAAAATTCCAGATCATGCATCATGAATCTGAAACATTTTGACTTACTTTTTAATTAATTTAACTCTATGTCGAAAAATAAAAAGCAAACATAAGATAAAATGGAGTACCAACTCAGATGAAAGTTATTAGCTTTAAACTTGTTACAGTTTCAATTTTACAAATTGGAATGGCCTAGGAGAGAGACTATGTAACTACTATCATGCAACCGAATAGTTAGTTTGAAATAGACACATATCTTCTTTATTCAAAAACATGTACCTTTCGCCTTTTAAATTTTCCAACTGCTCTGTGTTTGTTATTCAAGTTTGTTGTTAATTCATCAGTATTATCTTCCAAGGGTAAGGCTCTGATCTCGTCGTAGAAATCATCAGTCAAAGCCATCAACCTGGAACAAACCAATGACAGATATATAAATGAATTTACAGACTCTTAGGATATAAAAGTAAAAAAAAGAAAAGAATATTATTTACCCGTCTGTGGACTTCTTTAAGTGCTTTTCCTTCTTCTTCTCCATCCTCGTAACAGGAGCTCGTGTAAAAAGCTCCTCTTCTTGTCGTGCACGTTCTTCCCATTGTTGCTTATATCTAGTGAATTCCCTACTCTCATTTCCAACATCTTCTTTGATCTGAGTTAACAAATGAGATACACTCAATCAAACCAGCACATTAAGTCCTCAAGCCTAAACAAGGACAGAAACATAAAGCTTGACTAACCTCTTCGGGTTTTCCCTCCATCTCATGAATCAAGTCTTTCATATAACCCTGCTTAGCATCCAGTTGAGTATGTTTGTCCCTTCTCAAGGCATTTCTTTCCTGTTTTGACAGCTTATCTTCCTCCATAACTGTGGGGGCAATTTTGGGCGGTCGATAGACATCACCATCCTAAAGAACAAAAGACGTACGCCAAAAAAAGCTTTCAGATTCTGTTACAAATAACAGTTGATTTGCATGATAGTCATCATGACTCACCTTGGGTATCGAATCAGCTTTGACAACCAGCATATCTGGATTTGGTCGATATTTCAACAAATCCTCTGATTTCTCACGTGCCTTCGATTCATTTCCCTCCAGACTTTGTTGCTCCATTGCATGTCCACTATCTTTGGTTAGTTTTTGGATTTGGTACTCCATCTTTTTGTCAATTGGCCTTATCTGTTAGCAAACGTTCAGTTAAACAACTTAATCAAGAGATAGACAAGCATTAACAGACAAAAAGATTGCCCAAACCTTCTCCAAAAACAAGCGTATCTCTACAAGGCTCCGGACCACGGGATGTTTCTCAATTGACAAGCCTTTTGCTTTTCGGAGCAAATAATATACAAGTGACTGACAATAGTTTAGAAGCAGCAAATGCTTAGCCTCGAGATAGCTTATCCCATCAGCTGTCGGGAAATTATTTGCTTTCACCTACGATAAACAAAGAAGAACAAGAATCATGAAAATGATTGGGCTAATGATGAATATCTAAAATAATAACAAAGTCTAGGAAAAACCAAAAATATAGATAGTGTTCTCATTTGGGACAACCCTCGAAAGATTTGTAGGCTCTCTTTGTTGCACGATAAATATACTTCTTATATTCATCAGAAGAGGTTAATAAAAGCAAAGTTTACATGCTGAGGTAAAGAGTAATTCTACTTGCTAACCTAATTCTGTTTCATACATTTTGAAGTAATTCAATTCTTTTCTCCGTGAAATCTATTGTTTGAAAAGAAATCAGTGCTTTATAACTAAGGTTGTAATAAAGTCAAGCAGAGGTTAGGCCTGTTCATGCTTAACACGTTTAAAAATTAACTGAGTTTGATGCGAGCTGAAAACCTCTTCATGAGCAGCTCGTTAAAGAAATTATCTGAATTTGAGCTGCTTGTGTATTTATTCATAAGCAGATTAACTTTGCTTGCAACCAACTCCTTAATTCTATGCCAATTTCCTTGCAAACAACTTATAAACTATGTTCATAAACAAGCACACGAACAAAGCTCGTGAAGAGGTAAACAAGCAATAGTTCTTTTTGAAGCACGATAAGCAACTCATCCATCTGAATACAGAACAAGTATGGTGGAATAGAAACAATGGTTGTTTACCTTAGCTGTTAAAGCCTCGACTTTATTCGTGACTGCATCGAGACCATCTTTCATCTCTTTAAGCAGAGCAGCTAGTTTACCGGAATCCCTGATTAAAACATGAACACAAACAATTAAACTGACTAAACTCGAAAAACTAACACCTACATACACGAACACTTCTCCTTAATAGTGTACCCGTATCCGTGTATCGGACACCATTTTAAGGCTATTTTACGAAGGTTATGTTTTAGAAATAACGTTTCCCGTGTCGGGGCAACATAGACTAACAATGAACAAGAATTGAAATGGTAAAGAGGTGAGAATTGAACTTACTTGTTTAAAATTTGATTAAACTCCGAACTACTCTTATCCTCCATACTCAAATCAAATAACTTCAATTATAAGTTGAGAATATAGAGGGAAGAAACATAAATGGAGTTGATGAAAGAGCAAGATTAGGGTTTAAGAGTTCACAATGATAAACTTTAGGTAATGATATAGAGAAGAGAGAGAGCAACAGGTGCAAAGATTAGGGCTTCCTTGTATTTTTTTTTTATTCATTTTTAGTTTGTCAATTTTCTAATCTCACCTAGGGATAGCAATAGGTACACTAAAATAGTGTCATTCTCTTACTCTTACCTGTTTATTTTGGAGCTATTCGTACCCCTCTTATACTCTAGTGGATTACACTTTTGAAATCTCATATCCTTACCCGCTTAAATAGCGGATATCAACGAGTGCCTTTACCCATTAAACAATGTAATCTAAACTACTGACATAAAGTCCTTGGTTTGAATCATGTTTATACAAAGTGTGTATAGTGCTGGACACGATCCGGTTCAATTTGGAGATTCAAAAATCTCCATGATTGGATTTGAAGTGCGGATATGGCTAAATGAAAATCTCCAAAATTTGATTGAAATATAAATCTCCAGAATTGGATCGTTCCAAAAGTTTCGGTTTAAAAAATGATAAATCAAATATAATAGTATTAAGAACTATGTAACTTACAAAAATTATAAAGAATATATAATTTCATATATAAAATAGGGAAAAGTATAAATAAAACCTCTGTGGTTTCACACTTTTGCAAATAGAAGAATGTGGTTTCTTTTTTTGCAAATTTTAGAACGTGGTTTCAAACGTTAACAAAATCGCGAAATTTCTTAATACCGTTAAATAATGATGACGTGGCAAGGGTACCATCGTCTTTTTACTTAAAAAATTAATAAAAAAAACTATGTGGTTTCGATTTTTGCAAATAAAGGAATGTGGTTTGTTTTTCTTTGCAAATCTAGGAATGTGGTTTTAGAATTTTTACAAATAAAGGAATGTGATTTCAAATGTTTGCAAATCTACTTCACTTTCTTTTTCCACAAATTTTCCTACCTTAGGATTGTCTGCTCCTCCTATCTCTTTATCTTTTTCAATTCCTCTTCTTTCTCAAAACATACCTTCATAAATTCCTTCATTCACAACTTATTTTCCTTCCACTACTTCTGTTTCTGTTCCCCCTTCTACTCCCGGACAGACACCTTATGTGTCTGTTCCATTAACTAGTCCTTCCTCTCAACCTAGCAACTTATTTGCTGGATTACAAACAAATTACTCTTATCTTCAGGAGACCCTTTCTCAGCATGAGAGGGGTAATTGGTTTGGAGGTTTTGGACTGCTTGGAGCAATGTCAGCTCCTCCACATGATGGCAGTGTTCCTAGTGCAGATGAGCTCAAGAGAATGGCTCAAGGAGGTTCTGATGACTTCCTCTCAAGACTTGTTGGTACTGGGGCCAGACAAGCAACTCAAGACATGATATCTCAGAGCATGGTCCTCCAGGAGTTGGCTTACCTGAAGACTCAGAATCTGCAACTTCTGTGTATGATGAGGACTCAGGATCCTTCTGCCTACAAAATCTGGCCAGTCTACACTTAGCCTCTCAAGATGAGCTTCACAAGACAAGTCAACTTGCCTTGACTCTTCCTTCATTACCTGTAATTGCAGTTGCTGCCATTGAAAAGGTGACCCCTGCTTTGGAGAACTTGGCAATTGAGGTCAATGAAGCTAATGAGCATTTCAAAAGTCAGAGGGTGGAGATCCCTTAGAAGATTGATGACTTGACAAATTCGACAAACCAAGTCCAGAGAGAGGCGAAATCCTCTGCTCCTTCTTCATCTTCTGGGTCTGTTAGGCTCACTTCTGAGATGCCTCCTGCCATGTCCCATAGACTTGCTTCAATTGAAAACACCCAAGTTGTTCAAGGTGCTGCTATAGAAGAGCTGACAAGTCTACTGAAAGATGTACATGCCTTTGTGCACAAACAAGAAACTAATTTGGCTAACTGTGTCCAATTCATCAAAGAGCAATGTTATCTTCAGAATGAAGCT
Source organism: Euphorbia peplus (assembly GCA_028411795.1). Classification (NCBI taxonomy): domain Eukaryota; kingdom Viridiplantae; phylum Streptophyta; class Magnoliopsida; order Malpighiales; family Euphorbiaceae; genus Euphorbia; species Euphorbia peplus. The sequence goes on along the minus strand of CP110837.1, from coordinate 16,419,112 downwards.
GTTACTGAAGCTATATAATCAACCAAAAATTATGTTAAGGTTCTGCTGGAAGAACATCATAAGGTCTTTCTTATCACCACTCCATCACTCCAAAGGTTAACTAAGATTGATGTTGAGTTTAGGAAAAGAATGAATGAAATTGCTTCCCCCAGACCTACTGAAGCTCAACTTAGCGTTGCAAGAGATCAAGATCAAAGGTTGAGAGATGCTGGTTTGATTCGTTCTGGACAAATGGGGGAGAAGTCTGTTGGTACTGGATAACATAGTGGTTCAAAAAGAGGTTCTGAAACCAATCCTAATGGCTTAAGTGGTACTTCTGGCCCTAGAGGATCTATTCCAAGAAGTCAATGGACTCCTGAGCAACTAAAGAAATTTGCTGAAGATGAATCTACGAAGAAACACAAATATGACCAATATGTTCTTAGCCTGTAGGTTCTGCGTTGGGTAGCTTGTCATAGGACTTGTTATTCTACTTTTGTTTATGTTTTTCTGACTTATTCTCTTTATTAAATTTTCTTCTTATGTAATGGTGATACATTGTCAATATAATGATCTTTGGTTTATGAATCCATTTTTGTTCCAACTTTTTACTTTGTGCTGAATATTTTTATGAATTTGCCTATTGACTTTTAACTCATGAAAATTTAATGACTTGATCTTAAGCTTTTTGACTAAGTTAAATAGATTCATGGAGTTCTCCATTTATACCAAAATGGGGGAGTTAAGTCACCTCAGAGGCTCTGAAAACATAAATCTAAAAGAGTTACTTTCTAAACTTATGTATTTGTTGAAGTAACTAACCTTTCTGAACCACGTTTGTCCATAACCAAAATGGGCGAGAGTGATGAACCTTATGAGTTTTGGTTAGTCCAAAGTGTTTCAGAAGATATTTAAATACATACACTTATATTCTTAATGATTATTGACTAAATTTTTTTGTTAAGTTCTGTATAAGTTTCTCAGCGGGTGCTGAATGAAATCAAGTTTGCTGATTGAAGTTGTCTCAGAAGATAAAGCTAAGTCAACCAGAAGACCACTCTCAGAAGCGTCAAGCAAAGTTCTAAAGACTCGTCTTAGAAGTTTATCAAGATTCATCATAAAGGTTCAAGACTCAGAAACAAGCATTCCGTTTAGTTATGAAAGGTTCTATCAAAAGAGACATAAAGGATGTTAAGTGTTAATAGTTTTAGAGGACAATTCAAATATGTCCTGGAGCATTTAATGCACCTGCAACTGCATTTAATGCTAAGCGCCAAGATTCAAAAAGCTGCTACCTACGTGCCTCTATTGTTCACTAAGAAACAAACCATGTTTGTTCCTGGTCTATCCTTTGCTCAACTAAATGAAGAAAGAATTCAGTCATCCTCATCTCCAATTCAAATCTTGTATACAATTTGGATTAAAAGACAAGGATAACGGAATCAACTTTACTTGAAGACCGTTTGAAGAACAAGATAGAGAAACGACTACAACATGTTGAAGATTCAAATTAAAGGAACGGTCATCTTCAAGCTCTATATAAATAGTAGCCTTAGTTCAAACCTTGTGCTTACACGCGAGTTTTTGAGCTATGTCAATGCACTGTTATTTAGATTGAGAAACAGAGCATTCCATTCTTTCCCTTTTCTTATTTGATTTTGTAAAAGTGAGAGAGTGAAGAAAATACAAGTTCATGATAGAATTGTAAATTGATATCGTTTGTGATATTCAGTTAGATTGAGAGAAAATCCATTTGAGGTTTGAGTTGGGCGAGAAATCCAGGAAAACAGGGTTGTTGTTTGTTCTGGTGAAAATCCTTTAACTCATTCTAGATTGGTCACAACTTAGTGAGAAATTAGCTAAAGTTCTGTTGATGTAAATGAGCTTTTGTACTTGCCATAAAAGTATTGAATATTGGATTTAAATCTATGTTGAGGCACTCACAGGGGACATGACGTAGTCACATGACTTTTATGGCGAACCTGGATAAATCGACTGTCTACAGGATCTTCTTAACTCTTTTCTCCCTTCTGATTAATTGTTATATCTGCTTCTGTATTGTGCAACATAGTGGGTGTTTGTTTACCTCATTTTCAACTACTTTTTGCTTTTAGCATCTTAACAGGAGATTTAAACTGTTTGGTTAGGAAAAAAGAAGAACTGTTGTTTACTGTTTAATAGCAATTTAGCTGATTTTTGAAAAAGTATTTCAAATGATATCTGCGTTTCCTTTTACTTTTCCATATATGTCCTTCCACATAATTCTTTATATATACAGATATATTTTTCTTTATTTATTTTTCCTTTTATTTTTTTACTGTTTAATAGATGGTAAGGCTATTAAGTTCTTTTTTCCACCTTTTACATTGAATAGGTGTCTATTTCCTTTTTTCTAAATAGATGGTTTGGTTGCATTCAATAACTTTTTCAATGCGTTATTTAAGCCAATAATATATTGCTCTAATTTTTCACTAAAAATATTTAATATACAAATTAGTTAACTTTTTTATTGGTTTTTATTACCAAGAAATTTTATTAATCTCAAATAATATTTATATATTAATTTATTCATCTATCTAAGATATACTCATATTAATTTTTTTAGTAAAAGCGAGATAATGAGAGAAGAGTCTCGGGACATCACCCATATTAGTTATTTTATGTACTATCAACAATAAATAATTACAATTTTTACCAAATGCTAATAAACAAATTGGAAATAGAAAACAGTAAACAACAACGACAAACAACGATCAAGATCCTAGAGACTCATGGAAATATAATGTTATTTGTAAATTATTGTTATTGTAATTTTTATTTACTTACTTATTAATTTATCTTTATTAGTTTTAAATTAATTTTATACTATAATTTAAAACATACCCAAAATGGTCATTTTTCATACTAACAGCTATAGGGAATCATAATTTTTCCAAACACTATAATCAAACAGGAAAAAGTAATCAGCAAACTGTAACAGCAAACCGCAACAGCAAACCACAACATCAAATAGCAGATAATCCAAACAGGCCCATAATCTAAGTGTTGAAATAGATTGTCTCTCTATCTTAACCTCTGCTCAGAAGATAAAGTATCCAAGGGATCTATCATACAGAACATCTATTGCTGAAAAGACAGAACCTGTCTTAAAGCAGGATTTCTTTCATAAGCGCTTCCCAGAAGCTACCTTCTATTAAGAAGAAATTTGATTTTGTCCAAGTTTTTCTAAAACTTGATTTTGGACAAGAAAATCTATTCACACCCCCCTCTAGGCATTGCGATCTTGTTAGGGCCAACATTTATATTGGGGTATGAGTGGATTAAGTGAATTTTGTGTCTAGTTAATAAGACAATTTCTGCTTTTAGCTATAAATCAAAAGTTCGATGGAATTTTAAAATTAGGTTATAAGTTGGAGGACTTGGAGTGGTATTTACCTATTTTGGGAACTTGAAATTCCAGAATCATCCTTTTGAATCAGCCAAAAACGAAATTATCTTCATTTCTTCTCCTTTCTTCCATTTTCGTTCATCCATGACCAGTCCCACCGTTTTCGCTATATCCGGAGTTGTACTTGACGTAAAGTCACGAAATTTTAACCGTAGCTTCTAAACATATAGAACTAAGTTTTCACCAAAGAAATTTCTAGTTGAACCTTTGTGGAGGGAGAACTGCCTAAAACGAATTTGGGGCAACTTTGTGATTTTAAGTGTTTTTTTCTAATTTCTTGTTAAGGTAAGTGATTATCAATTATAATATGATTTTGGGTACCTATATATGTACATATATCAGTGAGTATCTTGTTGATTTGATCTTCAAACTCTATTCAAGGGTTTAGCTCTTTTACAAATCTGATTTGGGGAATTGGTGAACTAAGCCTTTAATTACGTTTTGAAGTACAAATTGAAGTGTTTTTGTGCATATTTTTATGTGTTCACAGATTTCATATGATTTGAAGGAGTATTATTTGATATATAAGATTTTGATATTATGCGATAACTAAAGAGATAATTTGATGCTCTTAAAGATTGTTTTTGTGGAAGTATTTGTGAAAGTTAACATATTTGATATTGAGTAAATGGAATTGATGTTTAAAGATGGTTTTATGAGCTTTGATGTTGATAAATGTTTTGATATCCATCTAGAGTTATCCGGATTAGTGATTATGTTATTGAAAGACCATATACAGTTAGGGATATGGCTTGTGTACACAGTTGGATAAAGACCTATTGTGTATGGCAACGAGGAGGCGGGTAAGACCATACGGGATTGGCACAGTTATAGAGACGTCTCGAATTTTGTGAATTGAATCACATGGAGGGTAATCTGGAATGGATACAATGTTATATGTGTGAAATCTTATTGCTTTTGATGTGAAAGTTGTAAAGTTTTGACTAATATTGTGTGAATAAAACTATGTTTACAAGCTCGAGTTTTAGTTATCTATTTCTGATATTTTTCATCGTATATCTATATAGCTATTTTAAGTATTCTATTTTCATAGTTGATAATTGCTTATTGAGATTTATGTCTCATATTTTCAAATGTTTTAATGTTTTTAGGTGAGGAAGTCCAAGGTACCGAGAGAGGTACTCGTCACTAGCTCGAGGTTTGGATTCGGTTACGAGCGAGCAAGTCGTCTACTAGGGTATTGCATATCATCATGCAATTATGGACATATAGTTATGTTTATGTTGGTAAATAGGTTTGTTATTTGTTGTAAAAGTTGGGTTGATGTTCATGAATATGTAATATGAATAACGGTTTGATATATGTAATAATCAAACTGAAATGTTGAGTTTGATGTTTGTCTTGTAAGTTTGGTAATGTATAACTATAGATGTGAAGTTATGGAGATTTACAGTTGTTTTTAGTGTAGTGTTTTAGTAGGCAGATTCGGACATGGATCTTGTATCCCAATATTGAATGTCTTCCAGGTAGAGTTACATTCAAAGTTCTGAAGTGAAGTTATGAGTTGTCTTTCTTGTGGTTTTGGTAACATTTCGAGGCACTATTTTGGACAAGTGTATGTCTAAGATATTGTCTCGCTGTCATATCTGATTTTTTTAGGGTCGGGTTTGACAATTTGATTTCTTATGATATATAGTTTGTGGTAAATTATATTTTTATTATTTTGCAGATTGTTTTTGTGAACTTTCCTCCTTTTCTTTCTCTTCTTATCGCTATTCTTGAATTCCTGATTTACTGTAAGCCTATATATTTATTTTTAAGAGTAATTTGAACATTGTTGGTGTTCATATAATTAATTATGTTTTTTTATATCTTACACGGATTAATATTATTAAGTCTTCGTCACTTAATTTGAATATGAAACTTTTTCTATTTCTCACTCTATTTTCTTTATTGAACTTTTTAAGAGCATTTTTCTTTCTGAAAATAATTTCTATGAGCATTTTTTTATATAAAAAATGATATTTTAGAGATTTATCTTATTGGACAAAACTGATGAAGTTATGAAATTTATATTTTAGTACAAATGATTGAATTCCTTTTATATATTCAGTTAACATGTTTTACTCCATTTTTTAAAAAATCTATATACTATACTAAAATCTTACTCTCACATTCTATGTGGCATCTTTATAATAATTCTCATATTTTTAATAATATTTTTTTTTTGTTTTTAAAAGTAATTTATAATAATAATAATAGTAATATTGAATTATTTTATAATTTTAGAAATGGTGGATCTTTAATTTTGGATCCAATATATTCAAGAGTCAAGTTCAAATGAGACAAGAGTTTAGGATGAGACTAGTTTTTATGATGAGACAAGGGGTATTTTTGTAATTCAATAGGGGAAGGTGGCAAACTTGTAATTAAATGAACACTCCTCATGCGTGAATTGAAGGGAATGAAGAGGAGGTGATGTCAGCGCTGATGTCACCTCTGGAGAGAGAAATAGTTTTAATTATTTTCTTTAAAATGCATTTTCCCGCTCTTTCCAAACTCATTTTTCAAAAAAAATTATACCAGTGAACTTGTATTAATTATGCGGTCATTTTGAGATCCATTTTTGTTATTTATAGACGATTTTTTTTTATTTTTTTTGTTCCAACAGAATACTATAGTTGTTCCACCGGACTACTCCAATTGTTCAACCATAATACTACATTTTTTTACACTCCCAGAGTGCATTTAAAAAAAAATAATGAAAATATTCTGCTGGAACAAATGTAGTAGTCTGGTGGAACAATTGGAGTATTCTGTTGGAACAACCGAGTATCCAACTTGGAACAAAAATAAAAAAAATAAAAAACGTCTATAAATAACAACAATGGATCTCAAAATGACCGCCTAATTAATACGAGTTCAGTGGTATGATTTTTTTTGAAAAATGAGTTTAGAAAGAGCGGGAAAATGCATTTTAAATAAAATAATAAAAACTTTTTCTCTCTCCAGATGTGACATCAACGCTGACATCAGCGCTGACATCACATCCTCTTCCCTTCAATAATGCCCCTCCATGTTTTTAAAATTTCAAAAATGCCACCACTTTTTAATTGTCTCACACTAAAAAAAGTCTCTCCATAATGACCTTGTCTCACATGATCCTATCTCATATATTCAAATCTTTTATCTGTGTATTTACATATGTTAATTTTGTATATTTCCTTGCTTGAACTTTTTAATAAGGTAAATTTATTTAACATTATTAACTTCTGATAATTTAATAGTTTTCCATATAGTTTTTAAAAATATAGCTTTTCATGTTTACTAAATGTTCTTTAAAATTCTATTATTCTGATTACTTTTCAAATTTTTATTTTGATTGCTCTCTCCTTCTTCCATTTTTGTTGTTTTCGTGTTTTGATTTTTTTTTTTTGTAATTTTCGATGTTCATTCTATACAAGTTCTTCCAAATCATTTGCGGTTGAATTTTCATTTTAATAGAGAGGGAGAGTGAATGGAGAGAGATAAGAAATTTAGAGGGAGATAGATGGAGTCGGCACAAAGAGGTGAAGATGAGAGGGTTAGAGATTTTATCAGTTTTTTTATTTTTTTGGTTTATTTTCAATTTAGTCCTTAAATTTATATTTTTGATATTAAAATCCAAAATTGATTATGTGGCAGGCGTGTGTATTTCACACACACAAGTGAGCCTGGTGGTTGGACGAATAAGGGGTAAAAGGTACCACTTTTAATTAGACTATGGAGGAAATAGGTTCCAAACAAAGTTTAGGCGGAAAGATGCATTAAGCCAAAACGTAACTAAATTTTTAAATAATATTTTTGTGACTTAATTGGATTTTTAAATCTTAAATCAAGTTAATATACTAATATTTGAATGAATTATAAAAACATATTCTTTTAAGTAAACATATTTGTGTCGCATTACAAATAAAATTTGTCTAATATTTATATACATCTGAATTCGAATTCGTGCATTTGCACGGGAAAAGACTAGTAAGAAATTAAAGCGAGTACAAATCAGTATTTTGCATGCAATAATTAATGATATCGTAATTTCTCATATTTTTACAAAAGCGACTAACAATTAAATACGGAAGAAATATGTTTTAAAAATTTACATAAACCACGCAATGCACGGCCGAAACACTAGTATTTTTCTAAATTCATATTTCCATTTTTCTTAATTCATACTTTCATTTTCCAATCTCTCCCCTTCATACATTCATGGAAATTTTATTATTTTGGAAAGTTAAGTGAATTAATGGTAAATTAAGTTTTTTTTTTCCGTAATTAATAATTCAAGAAATAAGGTGGCTAGAAAGAAAAAACAAACTAAGGAAAAAACGTGGAGGTTGTTATAAAATGACAAAAACAATGTGATTTAAATAATGATTGATGACAAATCACTATACACGGTACATTTCATCAATTAGAAAGTCGTTTGATGATCAACGATGATGCTACAGTACATAACATGTTTTGTTATGTACTGTAAAAATATTCAGACAATAATTAAATAAAATATTAAAAACTTAGTTTCCTTTTTCTTTTTTATTTTCTTTTTTTTATAGATATGAATAAAAATTATCATAATTGCGTGCAAAATTTTGATTCGAATTTTCTTTTGCCGCAAATTCAAATTTCCTTTGGTTAATTACTTGCAAAACTATTTTTAGATTCGAAACCTTTTTTTACTTTTCAATTGACATGGAATAATTTCCAATTAAGTGTTTTGATATTTGCTCGAGTTTGTTTTTTAATCTCCATTAACACTTTTACTTTTCAATTAACATCAATGATTTTCAATTAAGTGTTCCAATATTTGTTCGAGTTTATATTTTAATATCCATTGACACTTTTTAGTATTTAATCTTCAAACTTTTTTACATATATAACATAATAATTTGAAATCGACATTACTTAGTATTTGTTTTATTTTTCTGGTTTGTAATTTAAAATAAAGATATATAGATATTGAACCTTTTACGACTAGTGTGTTATTAAGATATAAAATGAAGAGTGTTCTTTGTTCTTTTCTAAACCTTGTATAAGTCTTAGTTTGTTTTGAATATGTTAACAAAGACTTATGACATGTTTGGTGCACCTATTTATTCACAATTGTTGTTTGTTATTGCAGTTTGCTATTTTATTTTTTTTTGCAGTTACTAATACTAGTTGTTCAATTGGTAAAATTATGATTAACAATTGCAATTAGCGTATTAAATATCGAAAAATGACATATTTTCGAATGAATCAATAAATAAATTATAGGGTAAACTACAAAAATAACTTTTGTGGTTTTAGAAATTTTGAGAAAAAAAATACTTGTGCTTACAAAATTTCTCAAAAATAGGATTTTTAAGTTTTTGACTTTATAAAATTGACCTTTAACGACTTTAAAACATATTTTTTTATTAAAGTTGTTTAAAACACGTTTTAGTTAAGAAATGCTTTTTGATTTTTTAAAGTCATCATTTAAGAGTTTTATCTATTTAAACATTAATTTTTCTCTCCTCACATAAAAGTATTAAATTGACGTCAAAATTTAAAAGTAGAAAAATTAAAGTTGTTTCGAAAATCGTTAATTCTTAAAAATAAATCTGTTTTGAGGTTGTTAACTGTCACTATTATAAGTTAGAACTTAAAAGTGAAATTTTGTAGCCACGTGAATTAATTTCGAATAAGAAAAAAGTAACCATAGTCTTCACTATGGTAACCATAAAATATAATTTTTTGACAAAAATTTACCTTTTTATTTTTTACTAATATTTACAAAATATATTTTAAATAAAAAGAATTAAGAATTTATTTTGAAACCATTTGTCTATTTTAAAGCAGATGTATTTCCAATTCTTAAAAAACTAATACTGATTTTTAGCCAACATGATTTCAATGTGGCGATGAAAGAAGAAAAAGAAAAGAGAAAACATAAAAATAGAAAGAGAAGTGGGCTATATATGTGGAGAGATTTAAGGGAGATAAGATAAGTTATAAAAAATTTAATTATTAATTTAACTAAAAAAGCAATTATATTATTATTTATTTTGAATGGATAAAATTATAGTACATAGCAATACGTGTTATGTACTCTAGAATTTTCGGATGACAATATACTAAAATAAAAAATTCCCTTCAACTTATAATATAGCAAAGCAACCATGTTGCAACACTATTTCAATATACAATAAACTTTTTTATTTAGTTATTTTATGTTTATATATTTAGATTTATTTTTATTTTTTTGTTATATCGTCATATTTTTTATTAGTTTATTGTTATAAAACGATGATAATTAGTACTCCCTCTATTTTATAATATATAAGGGTGCATTTGGTTTAAATTTCGAAATCGGAAACGGAATCGAAATGTGACGGAATCGTAAACGGAATCACTATTTAGTAACTTTGTTTAGTTCCGTATGGAATCAAAATCTAATTCTTTCAAATCATCAAAATTATTAAATACAATATTAATTAATATTTTAATTATTCAATAATAAACTCACAAAAAAATGTATCATGGACAAGAAACACAATTAACCGTCATAGTCAAGGTAAAGAAATGCAAAGCCACCGTCAATGAAGAAGAAAGAAAACGTGGTGATGGTTGAAAATATTAGAAAACAAATTAAGTAAATAAATCAATAAAAGGTGAGGGAATTAACAGTAATTACTGGAGTATAGAGTGAGAATCACGATTCCCATACATTTGGGAATCAATTTCCCTTTCCATATGCTCTTTTTATGCAACCAAACAATTGGAATAGAAATTAACCAATCTCATTCCGATTCCATAGTAAATAACCATGTAACCAAACACACCCTAAGATATTTACTTTTTTATTTTTTTCAAATATAAGATGTGAAATAATTAATTATCTCTAAGAAAGAGTATACTTGATTAGGTCAAATAAGTCATTTAAGTGTGATTCTTATTTTCAGAAAAAGGTAAGTCTTATATTATGGAATGGAGAGAGTGTATGACCAAGAATCGGTCTCAACCCGTTCGAGACAGCTAACCGCGACCATCTCACGACGAGTCAGGGCAATTTTGATCCGCCCGTGGGGAAGAAGTTCCTTATTCCATGAAATGAGTATGTTTTCCATATGATTTTGGATGTCTTGCCGAATGAAAAAATACTTGTCATGCCAAACATGGACATTTGACGTCCTCCCTGAAAAATGGCGATACGTCCCGCATGAGAACTTGGCAAAGGAATAATGTTGGTCCTTAGCACTTCTTAACAAAGAAAAAACGGCAGAAAAATAGCCCTGGTGTGAAACATAGCCCCAAACTCTGACATAGCCAAAAACTACAGGCCAAGTCCCGCCAAACATTCAGATGGATCTGCGTCGGCGCAAGACGAAGGTATTTCAAAACACTGGCCATCCCTTTTGGGTGAGGATACATAAACCCATGTTCGATCTGGTTCACGTATATGCAAAAATATTCGGGGGGCGAATCGTGGGGGCGGTGATATTCCTCACGCGGGATGTATTCAAACTCTCTTAGCCAGCGATGGCGCTTTTGCAGGTCTTTTATCTGACCAGCCTCCAAAACGAACGCCAAAGTGGCTAGCGGAGAGGACTCGACATCATCCTCGGCAAGGGGAGGAGACCTCTTTCGATGGGGCCTCTTAGTGGTGCATAGTTTCATCATAATAGGACAAGTTCATGGTGAACTAGTGATAAATTAGTTAAGGAGAATATAGCTCCACTTACATAAATCGGGTCAGGTAGTACGAAGTCGCCGAAAATTGGTGGAGTTCCCCGGATTTTAGAGAGGGAAAGTAGTGAGAGAATGGATGATGAATGAGCAAAATGAAAAATGATAATTCAATTTATAAGCTCTTGAAAATTCTGGACAACCCAGATAAATGAGTCTGCAAAAATGGAGATAAGGGTACACAAATTAAAAATTGGGTCCACAAAGGCACATAAATCAAAAAACAAAAGTTTGCAAAAAAAATATGAAAAATCTGAGCTAAAATCTGTTTGTGACCGCACCAAGGGCGCCCCAGCACACCAGCGAACCAGATCGCTGGCGCGCTCGTGCGCAACCTGCAAACCTGGTCGTTGGCGCACCTGTGCGCCTAGTCGCTGGCGCGCTTGGACGCGACCAGATGGCAAACGTGTAGTGCGGACCGACCTGTCGACGCACTAGGTTGACCTGAGGGTCAACACACTGGGGCAGACCGACTGGTCAACACGTGGCGTGTCCTGTCAGTAATCTCGCATATTAGTTGGTCGTAAGTAAATTGATAGACTTCTAAGCCCAACAGATTCGCGGTCAAACCCAGGGGGTTACAACAAACCCTAAAAGATTTTAAACGCACACTTGAGAGGGACTTTTGATAACACCTGGATTTGTGCCACGTGTTATCAAGGGCTTAATGTGAAATTAAGACTCATAATTGCACGATCCTCTTCCATGCTTTAATGAATAAATTTTTTTTTATCACGGTTAGGCCTTGTTCTTTATGACTAAACTGAAATGAATTGAACTAAACTGAATTCTACTGAAATAAATTGAACTGAATTATTAATAAGGCATAAAGAACGGAGCTTTAATGATAATACTCTTATTAAATGAACAACAATATATGTTCTGTTAACCTAAATTCATTAACAAAAGCAACTATCAGTCCAAGAATCTAGATCAACTAATCGATTATTTCAATTGATGAACATTTTCTTGGATCGGTTAAGCATTACTGAGTTTTCACAAAACAAGAAGGTTTAATTATTCCATGTTGTATTTTGATTTTTTTTAGCCATTGATGTTTAAATAGAAAGGTCTATTCTATTTAAAAGTGTGAGTAAGAGAAAACAAACTTAATTCGTTAGGTAAAGCTAACCTATAATTTGACAAAAATATAGAAACATTTAGTTTTCAAAAAAATGAGCACAATATCATTGGTCAACGTATGAAGGTACAATAAAGCACACATATGCAATCATTCGGGAGAGAATAGAAGTACAACACATCTAGCCATACAAAATGTATCCTGCTTGCACGGACGACGTGTAATAGGAATGGTTGAATGAATATCTATGGCCTATTTGATTGAAGCTGAAGGCCATGAGCACAATATTATTGTCAACGTATTGAGGTACAATAAAATACATATATCCAACACACATCTAGCTGTTGACATTACGAACACGTGCATTATTAATTTAAAGTAGAATGAAGTGCACAAATTCAACCATTTACAATAAAATCATGTGTAACTATCAACTTATACAGAAAAAAAGTAAGAGCACCAATAATTTTGTCATGGACGTCTAAGTGGATAAATAGCTGAAATAAAATAAATATTTTGGATTTTTCTCTACAACAACAAAATTAAGTTTAAATAAATTGTTCATATCTTCAAGTTTGCCCTCGTTTTTTTTGCTCTTCCTCGCTATTTGCATGTGAGACGAGCGTAAGTTAGTAGAACCCACTAACGTGCATCGGTTATAGATTGTTCATATTTAACATATGAATTCAGAAGTGACAATTGTAGTTTAAATAAGGATTATCATATATTATTACTTAAATGGTATTTGATAATTTAGATGATCAATTGTTAGGATAAAATCATGCCTGCTGGTCATATACATTGATATGAGTTTTCATGATCACTTGATAATGCAATCAAATATGTAACTAATAACATAAACTAAAGATTTTATTAATATGTTACCGAAAAAAAAGAAGATTTTATTAATATTCATATTATAATAGGCACTCATCATAATTTATTTCTTATTTTAGCAAGAAAATAAATATAATCTTTTCCTTTTATTATAGATCATATATATAAATACATGTATATATGATCAATTCCAAATATCCCCCACAATGAACTCTTGATCTATCTGCAAATTATTTCCGAATTCACCCCACATTTTTTGCTCTTCATAGCTCCAACACAAAGGCCATTCCTCCCACCATTCACCTGATTCTCCCCACTTCTCCATCATGACATTCATCTCCACGGTGGCTGCATTTTTGGCTTCTCCACCAGCTTGATCATCTTTCTTCTCCTCATTAAGAGCTTCTTCAGTATTCTCCGTCACATTCACGTTATTAGTATTTTCGTGTTGAACATCAATAGCTTGAGGTTCGACACCAACACCAACACCAACAACAATAGGGACTACGTCGTCTTTTTTATTAGTGTTACTAAATTTGTTCACCATGCATTGCTTTGAAGCAGCCAAGTAATTGAGAGTTCTAGATCTAAAGCTATTTTTTCTAGCTCTTGCATTCATTCTTGCTGCTTTTGAGCTCATCTCCCTTTCTTGAGTGCTTCCATTTCTTCTTCGTCCTTCATAAATCGCGCTTACTTTCGCCTTTTTCATCCTGAGAAAATTTCAACACAAGACCAAAGGTACTGAATTGAAATGGGAAAAGTTCAAGCTTCAAGCCCTATATATACACAATAGTTCTAGGGTTTGCTCTTTATTTTATGAGCTGGGAGGGTTTACTTTACTTTTTTTTTTCTTTAATTATGTTTTATTATTAGCTATATATGTAGTTTAGAAATGAGATCGATCATTAGTACATCAGTTTGATAAGTTGTTACTAAATCTAGACCATTGTTAATTATAAACTTTCCTATTTTAGGGTGATCAAATTATTAGTTTTATGATTAGGTGCATAAATTCTGCGTAAATTAAAAAGTTAATATTGTATATATGTCAAACTAGAAATCTCACAATGAATATAACGTGGCAAAGAATGTGCATGAAATCATATATCTAACTTTTTATAGTTCATTGGATCAGAAAAAATCTTAAGCTCAATTCTAGAATCAATGGATGAAATCCATATTATTAATGCAGTTAGTTTAAAGTAGATATGGCTCAACTAAAATCATAAATGTCACAATCTAGGCAGATTTCATCAGATTACAAAATGAGATGCTTAATTAAATACTTAGGCCTAACCGTATTTAACCTCCTAAATTTATCCATTTTAATCTCTTTTCGCCGCATTATTTGAAAGTGTATCTGTTGTCCTCCATGTTTTGAGTATACCAAAAACAATTTTGACCCTAAGTTGAGCACGCGTTGTAAATCGTCTATTTAACTCCTTTCTAATAATGAAGGCGTTTTAGTCTTTCTTTCTTAAATGATGACATTACCTTATATTTCTTAAATAATGATGACATTACCTTATAGTCTTCACTCAAATGTCATACTTAAATTTTAGGGTTAAAATAACCAAAATGAACAAGTTTAGAGAGTTTGATATAAATACTTAAAATTTTAAAATTGTATTTTAATTGTATCTATTTTAAAATGCCAACAAATTATATGATAAATCTCTAAGCGTCGTTCTCTTTTACTAAACAAAAGTTGAATTGAATTGAACTAAAAATACTGAATAAACTGAATGAACTAAACTAACCTGAATTATTGGATGAATGTCTAACGCATTTTGCCGAATTTGCTGAAATGAACTGAACTGAACTGAATTGAACTAAACTGAACTGTACTGAATATAAGTAAAAAAGAACAGGGTCTAAGATAAAACAAATTAACAAAAAAAAAAACAAACCTTTCATAAATAGAGAATTTTGACAACATTTTTTTAAAAAATAATAATCACGTTAACGGAATCATGATCGTGATCAAAACCATCTTTCCAAAAAGAATAGAAAATATCGTATAGTCATTCACTACAATCTTTTTTGGTAAATCGATCTAAGCAAATTCTGAAAACAAATCATAGATATGAAAATCTACTACGAGGAATGAGGAAAAAAGGGCTACCTATATAAAATGTTTCATAGTCGATCCAAAACATTTTAGATCAAAGTGAACTCACATCGAATCGCCACAAATCTGACTCCAATTAAATTTCTCAAATAATACACGAAGAATGAAAAATGAAAACGGGTGAAGTATAGAAACTGGAGGAAGATGGAATTTTTTTGACAAATTCCGCTCTTCACTTAAAATATATTGGTACGACTTATAAAGAAATTGCAAGAAAAAGTTAATAAAGTATAATCATTACTTTAAAATTTTCGTAATTTGGATTCCGACAATTTAGATGATTCTATTATTTTGGTTAAAGAAAGTAAAAATAAATAAAGAAGTCATAGATTCACTTTGTTTCATCGGTGTCAACCTAGTTGAGATGTACGTTCTTTGAGTTTCTCCATTCACCCAACTTTTAATTAAAAAAATAAATAAACGGCTTAATACCTGTCGGGCCCCCTAAAGTTGTCAACTTTTTTCACTTAGCCGACCCAACTTAGAGGATAACCTATCAGTCCTCTCAACTATGAAAATGTAATACATATAGCTCCATGAATTCTACATGGTGCTGATGTGGCACCTATGTGGCAAAAAGTGAAAATAGAAAAAAGAGTGCAAATTAAAAGATGGGTTAAAAAAATATTATAATATTTTTACAAAAATGCCCTTTCTCTAATTTTCCTTCTTTTCTTCTCTCTTTCTTCTTCTTCTTCTTCTTAAAATTAAAAGATAATTCTGGCAGGATTCTGGAAAATTTTCAGAATTTGACTGCTGAAATAAAGAAATTCCATAATTTTAGCCGGAATTCGAAAATCCTTCGAATTCTGGAATTTCCAGATTCTGATGATCAGATACTCGAGAGTCCCATAATTCTAGTCGAAATTTGGAATTTTCCAGATTTTCAAACGGAATATGAAAATTCCAAATTTCAGTCGAAATTCTGGAATTTCCAGATTTTGACGGCTTGGAGATGCTCTTAAATGTTAAAATAGAAGATAAATGTTACATTAACTCTTCTTCTACCCAATTGTAAGCTAACATTACAAAAAAAATCTATAGTAATTAGTTATTATAGGAGCCTTTAATTTAGTTGTCTCTTAACTCCTCAAACTGGACTGAAAATCAGACTTTAAATAAGAGTAGTCCAAGAGAACAAATCATGGTCAGAAACTACGGGTGAGAACCAGATTATGGTTTGAGAGAACTATATTGGCTTAAACCATATGCAGGTCCTTAAAGTTTTTCAAAAAATTCATTGTAGTCCCTCAACTTTTGGGACGACCTATTGAGTCCTTAAACTATCAAAATGTGGACCTATTAAGTCCTTATTCGATGACGTGACACTGAGTTGGCAAATGCTGAGGAACATCTGTACCAAACGAGGCCTTAGTTTCAGTCCAGTACACCTGTAGTTAAAACAATTCAATGTTATGAAAAAGTTAAAGCGGAAACAATTTACGTATGTCTAAAATTGCCCCTAATTTTAATATCCCTAGCGTAAGAAACGATTAGAAATGATAGACATAAAGAAATTGGTAACTATGTAAGATAGTAGTAAGTACAAATTGTTTTTGGAGTTCAGTATATGAGTCTATCTTAATTGATAATACTAACTTGAAGAATCAAGAGCACCAAACATGTGATGTCCTGCCTCGAAGAATTCAATCCAGCAGCTCAACAAAGTTGTGGAGTTGATACGTCAAGACGAGCCAGCGGCATCTTCGAAGTTCTGAACCCAACTGTTACCTCGAAATTGTAACTTGAATCCACGTAAGCTATGCTTCCTGAAAAATAGCAAAGTTAGCCTAAAAGGGGTCGTTGACCGGCGACCCCTCTCCGATGCTAAAGTCAGTATAGTGTACGTTAGATTGTAGAAATCCCTTGTATTTATAGTGTTGTAATGATACCTCCGGATCCTAGTAGTATTAGGATTCATCAAGGATCCCGCCTATTTAGGCCGGTGACCATAATCCTATTTAGCTCGTTCATTCCTATTCGGATTAGAAGACTAAATAAAAGCTTGAGTCCACGTAGGAGAGAGATTCTCCTAGTCTTGACTATTCAACGCACGTCCTATGTGGTAAGTGAGACTATTTAACTTAGTCTCCTTTAACCTACGTGGCTTTAATGAAAACAACTATTGGTCCACGTGTCGTGTGAAATATTAGGTGATAACAGGAGCCCCCCCAAAAGTATAAACAAGTCCTTTTAGGGCTTAAGTTCAATCAACCTAAAATCTCAATACTTTAAAAACACTTGCAGCCCATTCAACAGGCCCACTCATCAATCTTGGGCAGCCAACCCAACGCCTCTTACCATTAAGTCCAACCACACCCATTTGCACGCGGCCTTTGAACCAATTACACTTGTTAACATGCGTGGTCTTAACATAACTTCCCTCCAAGCAAACGAAAGCTTTTTATTTCGAAAAAAATTGCTCATTGTCTATAAAACCCCTTCACTCTCTATCTCCAGACTTACGCTTTCAAGAATTCTCAAGCAACCCTTGCAATTTAATCTTTCGATTCCTGCAAAGTTCACTTCGTTCGTTCCGACCGTAAGTTTCTTTAATTACTCACTTCACCATTTCTAAAATGGCTTCTTCTTCGCAACCTTAAAATTCTTCCAAACCTAACCCCCAAATCGATCCCTCTGCTCTCCGTCGGAGACGCCGTCAAGTTCTAGAAGATGAAGAGATTAAGATCTCTATGGAGACAATGAATGAAATCAGGCCTCAAATTCGTCCTACTGCCATCTTCAATCCCGCACCCAATGCCTCTAGGTTTCTCCATCCTGAGCAAGGGCTTTGGAAAACCGCCCTTCCCCAAGAGTATTCCAAGATCTGGAACCAATTCTTGCTTCAGGGTTTTAAAAGCAAATTCCCAGACCTGAAGGATCTCGACTGCAAAATCCCCTCCAGGGACGACAGAATGTATACTGGGAAGGGTAAGAGGTTTGCAGTTCTCGAACGCTTAATGGAGTATGGACTGCGATTCCCCTTACCCGAGGTTGTAATCGATATTCTTAATGAATTCAACCTCTGTCCTACACAAATTGTCCCCAATTCCTAGCTCGAAATGATCGCACTTGCTCGAGTCTGTGAAGATTTAGGGATTCTCCTTACAGGAAATCTCTTCAAACACATGCGAACCCCTGTGAAGGCCTCAAATCATACTTGTGTTACCTTTAATGCTATCTGGGGTCCCAAATCAATCGTTCGGGATAAACCATCTTCCCACTGCGGCTATAAACAAAGGTGGATCTGGGTTAGTCCCTCGTTAGACGACCTCACATAGCCCTTTCGTGTGGATTTCAACGAGTTTCCTGTTGACCCTCGTACTTGGAAGAATCCCACCAAAGAGGTCACTCTTTCTGATGAGGAGGAATTATCCTTCAACATGTTATTGAAGTATCAACCCCCGACCCAACCAAACATTAATCAATTTGTTACCTAATATCGTAGTGGAAGGCCGATCGCGGCGGTTGACAAGGATGAAAAAATTCACTATTTCCCCGCCCCTGAAGTTAACAAACTCTTCTGTGGCGAGGAGATCGATCTTAATATCGATCCTTGTAAGTTTCTCTTTCTTGATCAAATACTTATTATGTACTCTACTGTGCAGGATTTCAATGGCACCTAAACTGTCTTTAAAACAACAACTTGCAGCACATCGACTCGAAGTGCTATCTGGACAATTTGGTGTCCCTCGAGCAGTTCCCGTCCCAAAATCGCACAAGAAGAGACAAGCAAAGGTCAAACAGGCCTTTGCCGCTGAGGCTTCTGTTGCAGTGAGGAGCACTGGGGTCCACGCAGTTGTTTTGCAACAGGGCCGCGCATCGGACACTGCTGCTCCCCAACCTATGTTCACTGAGCCTGTTAATCCTGTGACCTCTCCGGGTATATTCTATACCGTTTATCTCTTTTGATAACACATATACAACTCTTGCCTCACACAGATCCTTTTTTCTTTGTCATAGTTGATGAAAGCATTCCATCGAGTTCGTAGGATGATCGTCCTTTGAGGGAAAGGATGCTCTGTAAGGACCTTCCTCCTCTCGCGCCGGAGAAGAGAGCTCGTACCAAACAATCCAAACCTTCTATTCCCAAAACTCGGGTCGATCAACCTTCAAACCCTGCTCCCGAGGTTCCCTTAAATCAATCCAAAGGTCTATCTCCCGAGGCTCCCTCTAGATCTACTGAGATGCCTAGCATCTCCTTAGATTCCTCAAAACGTCCTCGAGAGGTCGGGGATTGCTCTGAAAACCTCCCAAAATCCAAAAAACAAAAAAGCCATTGGGAACCGCTGGCCAAATGCCCTGAGATAATCAACACACATCCTCGAGATATGAGTGAAGATGAAGTTGCAATGTTTGAGCAATTCCAACTACAAAACGTAAGTACCTTTCTGTTTTTTCATTAAATTCCTTGATTATATCAGACTTATGCAAATCTTTTCTTTTTACCAGTTCTGGAAGTCACGTTTTCCAAGGGTCTCTCTAAGCAACCCCCTTGTGGTCGAGGATATTTCTTATACTACTCTTGTCCCTGAGGAAGGGGAGATCAGCGAGGCCCTCACCGACGAGGAGTTGATTCAACTCACTCGTATTCGCGAGGTGAAGGTAAATCTTATTAGCCTCTTTAGCCAACTCTTCAATCTCTTTGCCATCTTTTAAAATTCTTAATCTTTACACCACTTCTTTCTTTCTAGGCAATGGCTGCCACCAACCTTCTCATTCATAGATTCGAGTGTCAGACTCGTTCTATGAACAAGTATTTTGAGAAGTGGGACAAGGTGGAAGACGAACTGGAGGAAGTTAAGAATGAGATTGCTTATCTCAAAGTAGAGCTGGTCCTGGCTAAAGAGAGGGAAAAAGATGTAGTCCTCGAAAAAGAGAATGCGAGGGTGGAGACGATGAGATGGCAAGGCCGTTGTACGTCACAGAGGCGCGCTTTCTAAGATGATTTCAACGATTTTGGCCTCACCCTTGCCATCAATCGAACCGACGCAATCTCTACATTAAAGCAGGAGAGAGCTGACAAAGCTAAGCTCCTTAACAAATGCATTGTTCTTCGGGAAGGAAACCTTCAGCTGAATCGAACTTTGAACGAAGTTGAGAAAAAGAGGAGAAAACTTAAACGGAAAAATCAGAGTGACCTGACAAAATTCGAGCGCCTCAGCATCTGGAGGCTCTCGAGGTTCCATACCCGTGTCTGTCAGAACCTTAGGGAGAAATTTCCAAACATGTCTGAGGAAGACATGAGATTCTGGGTGAACCTAAGCGCTCCAGAAGATGATGAGGAAACTGATGTTGTCCTCGATGATACTTTCCCTCAGCCCGATGTTCAAGAATTTATCACAACGACTCCAATTCAAGCTGTGCCTCCTCAATCGAGCTCCTACCTCCAAGACTAGACTAGCATAACTTAATCCGTTTGTAATCTTGTCTTTCAAGATTTTAAATGAAAAGCCTCTTCTATCTTTACTTGCCTTGCAATATTACGTCTAATATCTGTTGTACAAGTAAATTATAGTATTTTGTTCTCAATTAAATTTCGATATCGATCTCGAGTTCTGAATAACTTGATAACATCATACTTTGTAAATGTAAATATCTCAACTATATTTGTTCGCAGCCCTCGTAGTAGTCCCCCCTTTGTTCCTTGTCGGGCCAACTCTTATATGGTGGATTCTTACCACGACGTTCTTAGATTTGGTTATAATCGAAGCCTTCTAGCATGCAATAGGCTTGATTTTAATTCAACCAAAATGTCCAGTGTCGAATACTTAGAACAAGTTTCAAAATAAATCTATGTAAAAAACTCATAAATTTTCATTGTGAGTTTACTGCGTTTCGAGCACTTTCATAAACAAATAATTACAAAGTAAAATCTGAATTAAAAGTCATAGATGAAAACAATGCCTCGAGGGCCTTTATTCAAAATAACTGCTAAGTTGAATTCTGAGTTAACTACATGAAATTAAAAATAATTTCGAAACATAAGAAAATCTCTAAAAATAATATTTTCTGAGAGAGATTGCATTCCATGTCCTCGGAACCTCAGTTCCATCTAGATGCTGCAAACGATAAGTATGCGTCCTGACGCATTCAACGATCTGAAATGGTCCTTCCCACTTAATTCCCAGTTTGCCTTTGTCTTGCCTCGTGCTCGAGGCTGCTGTACTACGCAAGACATAATCTCCTTTAAAATATTGTCGAGGTCTTACACCCTTATCATAGATTCTCTTTAATGTAGCCTTATATGCCTCGATTCGAGCATGTGCCATCTCTCTCTTCTCCTCGAGGTCATCCAAGTTGTCTCCCAAGTTTAGTTCATTCCATTCTTCGGTATAATGAAGAACTCTAGTACTCGGGACCTTGATCTCGACTGGAATAAAAGCTTCTGTCCCATAAGTTAACGAAAAAGGGGTTTCTCTAGTAGCTGTCTTAGGAGTTGTCCTATATGACCACAACACATGATACAGCTCTTCGACCCAATTGGTTAACTTCTCAAGATGAGTTAGCCGCTTCTTGAGCTGTTGGAATCTGATCAACGATCAGAGTCGCGCAGCGAAAGCGAGAAAAAGGATATAAAACATCATTGATCAGATTACTTTGATCTTTATCATTGCCTCAATATTATTTACTTTAATTAATAGTGATTAACTACATTAGTCACTCACATGGAATCCCTCTGAGAGAGATGGACGAACCGCACGATCGGAGGTTCCGCCAAAATCACGTGCACGACACCTACAGTGAACAAGTACTCGATCAAGGCACGAAGAACGACGAACGGAATGCTCCGGGATCACCCTAGGGGGTTCGGCCGGCCACTTGCTGTAGAGGGGATTAGGGTTTCGATTTTCTGTGTCAGAAAGTCTAGGGTTTCAATCAATTAGGATTAATTTATAGTATGTCGACTAATTACAGTTTTAGTACCTACATTAATTTAATTAATCTGATTGTACCACAATAGAATACAATAGATTCAATTAACATCAATTAGGTTATAATTAACCACATACTAACCCCTAAAGAAAATCTAATTAATCAATCGCTTAATTAATTAACCCGATTGAATAATTAATCCCTCCAAATAATCAATTACCTTGTTCCAATCAGAACAATTAATCAATTAACATTATTAGTTAACAACTAATAATAAGTTCATCACAAATACACTACATGTATTAGTTCTCCGAGTACAAGTCTCAGTGTCTAGTGTGCACGATCCTGTGGGCCATAATCAATTAGCTCAACGACTGATAGAGAGTTGCCTAGACCATATCAAGTCACCAAATAATTACAGTGTTAGTCCATCTCATACAGATAGATACCCTGTAGTATTCTCTAATATCTCTTACCAAGCATATCGATATATCAAGTATGAGGCATGGTGGACGTCATCCTCTACAACTTGAGATATTTCTCGATCTAGAGTTAACTGAAGAACAGATAAGTAACCAGCTTATCTAAGTGTGGCCACACATTTCTCAGTTCAACTCAACGAGTGGCCTAATGATATCATCTCACTTATGGAGTGAGTGGTAATCCCTTCACTTCAACTATCAGTATGAATGAGTTCACTGACTAGACCAATCATACCCGTATTTGGCATCCTTTTACAGACCTGTTAGGCGTATGTCAAATCTAATCAGATTCCTCATTCAATACTATATTGAAATCAGGTCGACAGATAAAAGAGATCTACATTTATAGAAGGGCAATGACACTTCCACCATGTGCCTTCTAAAGCGGATCGACCAAGTCCCGTATTGGTCATACGTACCTACAAACATATCATGTACACGTGTACATATCCTGTTCGTAAAAGCTTTACATTCTATTCATTCCCATGAGTAGAACTAGCTTCTGGTTATTTATGATATACAATCAATGGATACTTCATACAGTACATATAATACAAGATATATTAACTGAATGAATTAATGCCTTTTATTCCATAAAAAAATTGTATAGTACAATCAACAAAAGTACAATACAATAACAAAATAACTATGCCTAGAACTAGGGCACACCAACACTTGATTCCTTCCATGATCGTTCGATTAGTTCTCTCGGTCATTCCATTAGTTTGGGGATGGAAAACAGAACTAAATCTTAACTTGATTCGCTCTCTGTCGCAGAAATTCCGAAACAGAACACTATCGAATTGCTTGCCATTGTCTGTGATTATCGTATTGGGTATCCCAAAACGATATACAATGCTATTTTTAACAAACTTAACGATCTGTTGAGCTGTTATCGAGGAAACTGCTTCGGCCTCGACCCACTTTGTAAAGTGATCGACTGCAACAATAACATACTGCTTTTGATTTGTTAAAACTGGGAATTGTCCTACGATATCGATACCCCAGAGGGCGAACGGCCAAGCTACCTTGATGCCTTCCAAACCCGAAGCTGGGCTTTGCAAAACTGGAGCATGAGCTTGACATGCACTACACTTCTTTACAAACTCCATTGCATCATTGTTCATTTGAGGCCAATAGTAACCCAACAATCTCGCCTTCCTAGCCAGAACATTCCAGCCCTCGTGAGCCCCACACGACCCCTCATGAATTTCCTCTAAGATCTTAGCTCCTTCATCGATCCCGACGGCCTTGAGCCATGGTTGAGAGTACGATCTTCTAAACAAATTTCCATCCACGACCGTGTATCTGCTGGACTTCCTCACGATCTTTGGGTGCTGAGACTTATCTTCTGGAAGTTTCCCCTCGTATAAGTACTCGAAGATTGGCCAATACCATTCGGTACCTCGATCGGTGAACAAGACTTCATTGGAATCGATGCTGGCACAATGAATTACCTGCACATCACAAGGACATAAATGCGGGTTATCAGGATCCGAAGCCAATTTAGCTAAGTAATCGGCCTCCATATTTTCTTCTCGTGGTATTTGAACTATCTCGATCTTACAACCCATGACTTCGCATTCCTCGATCATACGTTTCACAAGCTCGTGATATTTCTTCATTCGAGCATGCTTAGTCTCCCATGAGTTCCTGATTTGATTAGTCGCTAGACCTGAGTCACTCTTGATTACTACCTTATCTGCTCTTATAATTTTCACCAAATGCAAGCCGAGCAATATTGCCCTGTATTCTGCTGCGTTCTTCGAAGAATCAAAGCCTAAAGTTGCAGCGTGCCTGAATACCAAACCGTCTGGACTTTGGCAAAAACTCCAATTCCTGACTGACTTTTATTCGCACTCCCATCTACGAAGACCTCCCAAGTATTCAATACTGGCTCAGTTTCTTCCTCGGGTGGAATTTCAACAAGAAAATCAGCGAGGACCTGTGCTTTATTTGATGGCCGGGGCTCGAAACGTACATCAAACTCGATTAATTTTATTGACCACTCCGTCAGTCTCCCCGAGGCCTCAGGTCGAGAGAGTATCTTTCTGAGTGGCGTGTCTTTCCGGACAATTATGGTATAACTGAGAAAGTAATGCCTCAGATTTTGAGCAGCAATATATACTCCATAAGCAAGTTTCTCCATTTTAGGATATCTTGACTCTGCTCCTCGAAGCACTCCGCTCACATAATAGACCGGGAACTGTACCTTTCCTTCATCTTCCTCTCGAACTAACACCATGCCGATGCTTTCCTCACCAACACTAATGTATAAGTACAAGTTTTCTCCTTTCACAGGTTGACTTAATAAAGGTGGAGAGGCCAAAAACCTTTTGAGATCCTCGAACGAGGCTTGACACTTATCGGTCCACTCAAAGTCTTTTACTCCCTTAAGACTTTTGTAAAAAGGCATGCATCACTTAGCCGAGTAAGAGATAAAGCGACATAGAGCATTGATCTTTCCGTTCAAAACTTGTACTTCACGAATACTCCGAGGCGGTTGAAGATCAATGATAGCCTTAATTTTGTCCGGATTCGCCTCGATGCCACGCTTGGAGATCATGAAACCCAGAAACTTTCCGGAATTAATCCGAACGGTGCACTTTTCGGGATTGAGCTTCAAATTATACTCCCTCAAAATCTTAAAAACTAGCTCGAGAACTCTAGCATGATTTTCAGCTTTTTTACTCTTCACAATCATATCATCTACGTAGATCTCGACATTCTTTCCGATGAGCTCTTTAAACATCTTGTTTACCAACCTTTGATATGTTGCACCTGCATTCTTTAAACCAAAAGGCATAACTTGATAACAATAAGTACCTTCGGGCGTAATGAAGCTCGTTTTTTCCTATCCTTCTCAGCTAACGGGATCTGATGAAAGCCCTCCTTTGCATCGATGAAAGAATACACCTCATAGCCAGCTGTCGAGTCTACAAGCATGTCAATACATGGCAACAGATAGAAATCCTTAGGACAAGCTTTGTTTAGATCAGAGAAGTCGACACACATTCTCCACTTTCCATTTTCCTTCTTGACCAGAACCACATTTGAGATCCATTGTGGGTAATGAACCTCCCTGATCCTTCCAAAATCGAGGAGTTTTTCAACCTCGCCTTTAATGAACTGCTGCCTCTCCGCCCATTGGTTTCTTTTCTTCTGTTTCACAGGAGTGTAATCTGGGTCAATGTCTAGTGTATACTCCATGACGTCCCGAGATACTCCCACGATGTGTGCCGATGTCCAAGCAAAGACATCTTTATTTCCCTCGAGCTCTGCGACAACAGTTTTCTTCGAATTTTCCTGCAGTTCTGCTGAAACTTGTACAACCTTCCCTTCTTCTAAAGTTATAGTTTCAATAGTATCAACCGGTTCGCCGCGCTCTTTGACTTCCTCAACCAAGATACTTTCCTGAGGAACAATACCCAGCGAGGTCATATAGGTATGCCTTGCAACGGTCTGGTTCCCAAGTGCCACCGCCATATCGTTCTCCGTTGGAATCATCCATGCTAGGTAGAAAAGGGATATTGCGCCTCGGCTACTTGAGATCAAAGGCCTTCCAATTATCAAATTATAAGCAATGGGCGTTTCAATCACCAGAAACTTTGTCACAGTTTTCCACTTATTTGTGGTATTCCCTATTTCGACCTCGAGCTGGGTTTCCCCGAGCAGAAGTACGGGATGTCCACTGATACCGACTAAAGGTGAAGTGGATGGTGTCAAACGACCCGGATCCAGACCGAGAGCCTCGTAAGCTTTTCTCGTAATGATATTTGCTGAGCTTCCGGTATCCAGCAGGGCTCTTCGCACTGTAAAACCCTCAATTTGCATCTCGATTACTAAAGCATCGTCATGAGGATCTGTTGGTCGACCCTTCAAGGATCCAAAGTCGAAAGTTTTCGAAATTTCATCGATTCGCCTTCGTTCTCCCAAACCTCGTTTCCTTTTACTGTACTGCGATCTATGGACGATCCTCCCATAATCACATTTATTACTCCTCGAGGGCGCTTTTCTCCCTCTCGTTTCGGAGACTGCTCACTATATTTCTTAATGAACTTCTTCAATTTTCCTTTTGTGGCCATCTTATCAAGCTCTTTCGCGAGCATTTCACAATTTTCAGTGTCGTGACCCTCCATTTTATGAAAAACACAATACTTGCCATTGTACTTGGGCTTTCCACCTTTGGGTCGGTAACGAATTGGTTCCTTTTGCTCCTCGACCCACATAAGTACTTGAGCTGTCGGGGCAGTGAGTGGGACTCGATCCCTTTTATCAAAAGGCTTCCTCTTTCCTTCCCGAGGTCTTTCCCACTTGTCGAAACCTCGATCACTCCCTCGATCAAAGCCTCGATCCTTATCGTGAACCTCCGACTTGACAGTCTTTGGTCGCCTCGAGGGTTCTTCCTGATGTTCATCCCATACAACATAGGATTTTGCCATCGTCATCAAAGCATGAAAATCCTCCGGTCGCTCTGTCATAATCTCATCTGAAGATCCCGATTTCGATAATTTTCAGCCAATGTCTTTCGAGTGGAAGATATGATGAATGGCTCTACCTTTAACGCAACATTATTAAAATTATGTAGGTAAGACTCTATGGTCTCATTTTCACCTCGATGTACCCTATGTAGGTCATCGATCGTCTTCTTTTCCGGTATCGCAGTGAGAAAATGAGATTTGAAAGAAGCTGAAAGTTGATTCCAACTTTTGATTGAACCAGGTGTAAGACAGTCGTACCACTGTGCCGCTGTTTCCCTCAATGTGGTTGGGAAAAGCTTGCACATGAGTGCATCATTAGCTGGAGTTGCGAGAAGTGCCCTTCCAAAACTCTTAACATGCATCACTGGGTCAGAATCTCCGCTATACTTATCAAAGCTTGGGTACTTAAAGCCCGAGGGGAAAGGTGCAGCCATGATCTTAGCACAAAGTGGACTATCTTGATCCTGAATTGGCCCTTCCTCATCTCGAGGACTCTCTTCAAAATCTTCTCGAACTCGAGTCCTTTTTTTACGCTTCTTCCCCTCTCGGGAGTTCCTCTTGTCTGTCTTAGCTGCCTTATCTCGCTCCTTGAGAGCTCTAGCGATCCCTGCAGCTAAATCTTTATCGAATTGATCGTCAAGTCTCTTATTCCTTCGTTTAAGGTCTTCCACTTCGGTATTACCTCCTCGTGTTCGACCGTGCTTGGGATCTCGGCTTCTCGAGGAACTCCTCGATGACCTAGAATCATCATCGTAATTAAGTTTTTTCACAACAGCTGGTGAGACTTTTCTTGTATATGGCTTCTGACGAGACTTAAGCCTCGGAGGAGTTGGTGATCGTTCTACCGATCTCTCTTGCCTTGGTGTCTTCTCTCTGTCTTCCGAACGAGTTCTTCGATTCGAAGATGTTGTGACACTACGAGAACGTTCCGTATTCCTAGAGTGTTTTACACCTTAACAGTAGACCTGTTCGTGGGTTGGGCTGGTTCGGGTCGGGCTCATTTGGGCCTAACATATATATGTTGTGTCCAGGCCCAACCCAACCCGCATATTTTAATTGTCGGTTCAGGCCGGGCTCGACCCGAGAAAAAAACATCAATCCCAGGCCCGACCCAGCTCGACCCGCCCAACTTTTTCAAAAAATAAAATGTTATTAAATCAAATTAAGAAGGATTAAACACTTAATTGCCCCTTGTGGTATTCAAAATTTTGTTTTTTGCCTCTTGTGGTGTGATTTGGTGACATTTGCCCCTTGTGGTATCCAATTTGGTGGCATTTTCCCCCTGATGGATGAAAAATAGAAAATTTTAGTTTCTCGATCAGTTCAATTATCATATTTTCATAGATCCATGCCATCAAATTTGCTAAATTTACAATTTGAAATGACATTATGTAATAGAAGTTATGTAATTTCCATCCATCATGGGGCAAAAATGACAAAATTGGATACCATAGGGCGCAAATGTTACCAAATCATACCACAAGGGGCAAAAGCTACAATTTTGGATACCACAGGGGGCAAATAGATGTTTAATCCAATTAAGAATATCAAAAAGTCAAACAATTACTATAATAATATATATAAATAAATAAATAATATGACACTTACCCATTTAATTTTTTAAATGATGATTTTAACTTATTAATCTTTAGCATTGTTTAAACTTACACTTATTTATAGGTATAATTAATTAATTAATATTCAAACTCGGGCCGGGTCGGGCTAGCTCGGGTTTTTTAGATTAATCCCAAGCCCAATCCAACTTATATTCGGGCTTAGGCGGGCTTGGGCTGGGTCGGGCCAATTATTAAATACATATGTCTAAGCCCAACCCAATGAGTGCGGGCTTGGGCGGGTTGGGCGGGTCAATGGGTCGCTGAACAGGTCTACTTGAGAGTGATCTCGAGATCGCCCTGCGGGAATGCGCTTATTCAGCTCCTCCAACTGATGCTGAAGGAAGTCGATGGTTGACCGGTCATTAGCCCTCCTGAAAGCTACTTCCGCTGCGGCCCTGTCCATCCACTTTCGCTTCTCTGGATCATCAGTCCCTGACCATTCGACCATCCTATTCAAAGCCTGATCTTCATCCACAGCGATCATAATATCTTCCGCACACATTCTCTGTATTCATGTTCGCAGCCTGGTTTTGCCCAGGATCAGCCTCGGTGGCTACATTCTCAAGAGTCACCATGTTGCTAGAATCTTATTTCAAAAGACTCCACGCTCACCGCACCAATTTGTTACCTCGAAATTGTAACTTGAATCCACGTAAGCTATGCTTCCTGAAAAATAGCAAAGTTAGCCTAAAAGAAGCCGTTGACCGGCGACCCCTCTCCGATGCTAAAGTCAGTATAGAACTTGTGATCGGAAAAGTAAGAACTCAGAGATTAAGTCTAGAATAATGTACCTTAGATTGTAGAAATCCCTTGTATTTATAGTGTTGTAATGATACCTCCGGATCCTAGTAGTATTAGGATTCATCAAGGATCCCACCTATTTAGGCCGGTGACTATAATCCTATTTAGCTCGTTCTTTCTTATTCGGATTAGAAGACTAAATAAGAGCTTGAGTCCACGTAGGAGAGAGATTCTCCTAGTCTTGACTATTCAACGCACGTCTTATGTGGCAAGTGAGACTATTCAACTTAGTCTCCTTTAACCTACGTGGCTTTAATGAAAACAACTATTGGTCCACGTGTCATGTGAAATATTAGGTGATAACACCAACATATATCCATCGGATATTAGAAGAAAGTCATCATTGAAGAACTGAAGAAGAAACTTCCAAAAATGGCTAAAAGATTAAAGCTGCCCAGGAAAGCATGTCCTGACAGTAACGAAAAATAGAAGTTTTCGTCCACTACAAGTTTCTCCTTTCTACAATCACAACTGAGGAAATCTTATCAACTCAATCTCATTCCAAGATCAATCAGTTACCTTGAATTGCTTTAACGATAACTTTCTACTCTAACGGAAAGATTTCAAGCGAGAAGATTGAAGTTCCAAGATTCAAATTGAAGATCAAGTCACAATGGCTAGTTCTTCTCTACCTCTATATAAGGAGTTGTTAGCATTGTATATTTAACGTGACACTTGGACTAATAAGAAGTTACGGCTAGATGACTTGGTTAAAGGGTCATAGATGCCACATCGACGTGCGTTGATAAGTCAACCCAGTTGGGAGATTCTCTCTCCTACTCGGATTCTATTTCCTACTTAGTCTCCTATTCATAATAGGTAAGCTCCGACTAAACGGAAAACGAGTCACCACCTGGATTAGTCCTAAACTGACTAGGATTAAGGCTAATCATGAAGCTATAAATACATGGGTATTATACATTCCAAGGTACATTTTCCACACAACTCAAGCTCTGTGTTATTCTTTCTGGTCAATTTCTATACTAACTTTAGCATCAGAGAGGGGTCGCCTGTCAACGGCCCCATTTAGGCTAACATTTGCTATCTTTCAGGACACTCTAGCCAACGTGAAAGTAAGTTACGTTTTGCAAGTAACAGGAACAATGCGTGAAGAAGAAAAACACACCACAACAACGATTAGCACAAAAAGCAAAGAACTAATTCTCAAGTCACGTATTTGAATAGTTTTGTAATAGCTCCTTAGTAATCTGTACACTGTAACTCTTACTGTGTACTGAATCAAAAAGAGAGAAAAACTATTTTTAGATTCTATCTAAATCTTTACTAACTAGAATACATCTACTTGGTGTAAATAGTTGTGGAAGATAGCGAGAGTAGATTGAGGAAGGTACTTAATTGCCGTACTAAGCTATTATAAAAGGATGGTTTCTCTACCTTGAAAGAGATATTTAATGGATTCACAAATCTCAAGGGAAGGTACCTTGAGGACAGGACGTAGGCACATGGTGTGACTGAACTTGGATAAATCGCTGAGTATTTCTATCATTTAGCACTTTACATATATCTTGCATCTACTATTATTGAGCTTATTATATGTTGTGTGCATGTTGTGCTGAGTTACTTGTAAACTGCTTTATCTAAGTCAGTACCAAAGTCTAGTACTTCAGTCTAAAGTCAACTACTTGATTTGAGAGTACCTATACTCAATCTACAAATCAACTAATAAAGTGAGTGTCAGATTTTTCCGATATGACCTCCTGCTGACTCACTGGTACCAACTACCGGTAACACACTTACTGAGTATCTCCTAACTAGGACAGTAACTAAAGGAAGAAGAATTTTTTATTGATCATAGTTACTCTATTCACTCCCCCTTCCCCTCTAAAGTACTTTATAGTTAACCGGGACTAACATAAACAGTAAAATGTCCATCCATCATTGTTAGATATTCTTCCTATATTGTACTTTAGGAACGAATATATTTTATTTATTTTATATTCATCACACATAAATAGGGTTAACATCTTGTATTTATATACATCCTCTGTATCAATGAAAATCATTAAGAGTTCTACTTTATTATGGTATCACGAGCCATCTAGCCCGAGCCGCCTCCCCCTCCCCACCTCGCTCTTCTCCTCTCGAACATAACCACCTTCATCAAAGAAACCCTTGAAATCTAGAAAAGTCAATATACAACATGGGCCAAACTCTTTAAGATTCATGCAAAAGCTCTTCTTGTTCTCGGCCATATCATTCCCTCTACAGATAACCAATCCCCGACTTCTTCTTCTGTTATGCAAACGGCCAATCCAGGACTCAAATATATACTTTCCTAAAGTACAATATAGGAAGAAATCTAATAATCATAGGATTAGATTTCACATAATCTAATGGTTTCTCTAACAAAATCTCATTTAATTAATTTGTTTAATTTTAAAATCTTATAATCCTAATAAAATCTCTAAAAATATAGAACCATTAATCAAGGAGAGAGAAAAAAAACATCTTCATCTTTCTTTCTAATCATAGAAGAACTATGTTGTCTTATTCGTAGATGCAAGCAAAAGTTGAAGAAATAAATTTACTTACTGAAATTTGATAGTTGCTTTTCGGTTCGAAGAAATTTAATTAACGCTATCAATCTTCTATTATACCCTAAACAATCCCCGTATCTACACGTTGTCTTAGCGTACATAGTTCCTTAGTGATAGATATAAAAGCAAAAAATAATTTTTGTATCAACTCGTCGTCTCGGTTTGTATTACCCTCCTTTTTAATTAGTTATATGTAAATGTTAATTTAACAAGTTAGTTTTAGTAAATATTCGAGCTAGGTTAATGCATTCTTTAAATTAATTTGTAGAAACTCATCGATATCAACTATAATTGATGCTCCAAGTTTAAAATTATGGGTTTAAAAATTCAAAAGATGTCTCCTTTTTTCAGTAGTTGCATATTTCACTCACATTGAATAATGAAAACATTTATCCATGTAATACCTCATTTGGTTCGAATCTATAACTTCTTAGATCATTAATCTCAATCACTAAGTTAAGATTTTCACCACAATAAGTTAATAAAAAGAATAGCTTTGGGATAACAGATAAAATTATGATCGAGACTTTTATAGTCTATTTCTGTTTGAGTTAGGAAAATATGTAATTTCTATATATAAATTAAAATATCTTTCAAAATAAATATTATTAACCTGCGCGAACTAGTTATAAATGACTTGTCAAAATGTATGAACAATTTATCGATAAATTTGTCCTCGAAACAATTACATAAGAAGTACATCGACTTTTGCATGATACAATGTCTACATAAAAGTAAAAGAAAGAGTCCAATAAATTTGTCACGTTGTTTTAGTGTTTTAGTGTTTTTCTTATTTAAATTAACAACAATCATTTTGAAAAAGAGAATTTTTTTAGACTTTTTTAATTATTTCCCGCAAAGAAAGCTTAAAGTTCAATTTTCTAAATTAATGTTTATTTTTGTTTAAATTAATAATCTTTATTGTTAATTAGTAAACTCAAGAATAAAACTCAAAATATCACGTGTTGTCTCAACTTCATCCAATAATTTATCAAGTTTTAGAATTTTATGAATGGATTTGGAAACTTTAGTTATCATAATTAACAATTTATCGTATCGTTAATTATTATGTCATAACAGAATTATTATTTTTTTTATATTATCACTCCAACTAAATTCGTAATATAAATCAAAGTTAAAGAAAAATAACATAATATAAGTTTAAAGATTATGATTTTAAATGAATCTTTTTGGTAACTCATTTTAAATGAATTGGGACGATAATTGGGAAAAGTTCCTTATTAAGATTATTTATTATAATATGATTATTTATTAGTATAAAAGCATGATTAGGGTTGCCTCACATTTTGCATCTGCAGTATTCTCCTTGTTGTTGCGCTCCATAGAAGAAGGGTTGTGTTGGTGAAGGATAATGGAAGAGAGCAGTGATGGAAGAGGCAAGTGGACCTCAAACAATCATCGGGTTAACGATTTACCAGATAAGGTATTGGTTCAACCTATTTAGCTCTTTCATTTTGATTTAGGTTTATTATCATCTATATCTTTTCAAACCCGCTTTTCCATATGGATCTGATTACTCTTAGCCTCCAGTTGGTGTTCTGCTACTCAAGATTCAACCTATTTCTTACTTATTTGTTTCTTTCTTGCTCTTAATATTTACTATTGTTTCTTGCATATTTAGTCAATCCAGAATTATGGTGTCACCATGGATTGGACCAAACTCCCTACAGAGCTTCTCCACCTCTATTTTCCGGTAATGCCTTTTCTTTTTTCCGGCTGTTTCTGTGCTTCTAGCTTATTTCATATTCAATTATTGTGGCATTGGACGTTAGAATTTAGGGTTCTTATGATCTATATGATTAAAGACCTGCTTTTTGAGATTTTAGGTTTGACTTCTTTAAGTTTATCCGCTTGCGTTAGAATTTAGTTGTTTAATCATGGAGTAAAATTCCTTTACAAATAGGCGGCTTTTAAGTATTCAGTTTGGCAGTTTGATCAAGTCTTCCGCTGTCTCAGTTTCATGACTTCTGAAATAGGAATTATACAGCTTTAATTGCATAGAGAATAGGTAGTTAGTTACGTTACTTAGATATGATTATCTATTATATAAATATAAGCGATATCTTAATCGTGTTAATAGATAGTCTTTGTAATTTGTCTTATTGTTTTCAAAATTGTACTCCTACATAATGAGAAATGAACAATTTGAGGAAGTTAGGCTATTTATGAAAAGAATATATCCGTTCTTAGGCTCTTTACCAAAAATAGCATATATATCTGAATTTGTGATGCTCCGTTTTGAGCAGGATCAGATTATCCTATTCGAACCTTGGGCGTATTATCCCTATTGAGATTTCTTTATCTTGTGCCATCCGGTTATCCGGTTAGAGGAGTGAGATCATTAACCTTTGAGAGCCTAAGAAGGCTTATTTTGCACACAATCTGTTATTTTGAAGTGTTTCTACGTTTCAAAGATTTTGGTTTTTAATCATGTTTTTGCATTTTAAGAGAATTAGAAATTTGTTTCTTCAAATACGGAAACCCACTTATTAAAATAAAATGCAATTTTAGAACATTTGGTGATTATCAAATCTCTTTATCAAGCTTTCAAAATGTTAAAAAGGAAACTTTTTTCCCATTATGCCGTTTAAACGCAATCATTTTCTATTCATTGATACTTTATAAGCTGTGCATGCGGATTATAATTTCAAAATTTATAGAAAAGAATCTTTTATATTACTTTTTGAGTCCTCGCCACAGAAAACTTCTATAACCAGCCCAAGGAGATGACATATGGCTTCCTCGCAGAATGTTGTTCCCCATATTTTGTTCGCAAATACTGTTTCCTATATTTTTTACAAATATTATTTCCTTAGTGGATCCGTTTCCATTTCCATGCAACGTAGCTAATAAATATTTATTCATAAAACTTCAGTATTTACTCATTGTTCTTACCCTTCCCTTTTGTCTGTTGCCTCACTCTATTAATATGAGCGTCTAGGGTTTTGTGTCTAACAACATCCTGCCGCAATTGATGTCCTTCCCATTTCACTCGGTTCTTCTGCAGCAGCCATCAACTTCGGCTAATCTTTCATCTCTTCATTATTAATTTCTTGTCGTTGATGCTCTGGGTTTTCATAGTCATAAACTAATTAAAAATTATAATTTCTGTGCTTATAGCTTTTTTATCTTGGTTCTCCCTATTTTCCTCTGCTGTTTCATTTCGTTTGGTATTGATAGATTTTTTCATCATGAAGTTTCATTCTAGTTTTTGATACGACCAATACTTGATTCTCGAGATTTAGGTTTGAAGCGGTAATGTTTAGAGAAAGGATTTTTCTAATTAATATGTTAAATCATGATCCAATTTCATTATTTTCAGCGAAAATGGAATCAATTTAATTTCGTGTATTGATAATATTGTTTTCAATGTAGAATTATTTTAGTTTCATGTTTGATGATTTAATTTTTACTGTTTCAGGACATTAACTTAATGCTAAGCGAGGCAGAAATGGTGGAAGGGAAGTCGGCCAATGGCTTGATTTGCTTGTCTAACCAATCCGATAATGACCCTGTTATCTTGTGAGTTCATCAACCCTCCTCAGAAAAGGACAACAATCATCAAATATCCCAAGTCGAGCCATATTGAACTTGGTCTGATTTCTTTTGACATGGAGACAGACCGGTTTAGGTTAGTTTCATTGCCACGACCATTAGAAAAGAATGGTCCATTTGACAATGTGGCCATGGGAGTGTTAGGGGGAAAGATCTGCATAACAGAGGTTAGGATTCATTCATTCTGGTTCTGAAATGTGGTTGAAGGGTTCATATCAACCCATCAAGTATCTGAATAATGGAGCGTGATGGCGTTTCATTCTTGTTCAAATGCTTTATTTTGTATGGATCCAAACAAACATGGATACAAATATTTGAAGGTTCGTGGAATTGAACGAAATTGGAAGCAATTCTTCATATTCCATCCTTTGTTTCACTCAAAGATGTTCTATCAGGACCAACTCAAAAGATCTTGGAAAGTATTTTGACAATGTGGCAATGGGAGTGTTAGGGGGAAAGATTTGTATAACAGAGGTTAGGATTCATTGTGGTTCCGAAATGTGGTTGAATGGTTCATATTAACCCATCAAGTATCTGAATAATGGAGCGCAATGGCGTTTCATTCTGGTTCAAATGCTTTATTTTATATGGATCCAAACAAACATGGATACAAATATTTGAAGGTTCGTGGAATTGAACGAAATTGGAAGCAATTCTTCATATTCCATCCTTTGTTTCACTCAAAGATGTACTATCAGGAGGACATAATCCTCAAAAAGGATTTTGCATTTACCTTCCTCAGAAAGTGTCAAGCCTCCAGAGTTGCTCTCAGAATGCGATCGTCTAGTTACGTGCTCTGATAAGTAGTTAGGGATGTGAAATATGTAGAATTATTTACAACTTCTAGTAGTTTGTTTTTCCTGTATTATGCTTTTAAGCTTAGCACTTGTAGAATTATTTACAACTTCTAGTAGTTTTTTTTTCCTGTATTATGCTTTTAAGCTTAGCACTTGTATTTTGTTAGTAGATTATTATTATGGATAAAGACATTGTGCTCCTTCGAGAAAGCCTTAAATCAAAACGTGTAACTTAACCTTAATATACTTATTGTTTATTGTGCATTTGATATCCCATATATGCTCTAATAACTGTTGATTCTTCTAAATATTTGCTGCTTGATATTCTTTAAACATATTTGTCTATGCTTTTCAAATAGTCACTGGTTAGAGCCATGTTGTTAATATAGCGTGTTAAACTTTCAAATAATATCCAGCAAACTTCACTTGTTAGGCCCGAAGTTTGGTGATTAATCCAGCAAACCATGAATGATACATCCTGCCAAAGTCTAGGAAGATGGATATTTGATGTTTATGTTCGGGCAACTATCTCATGTTGTTTGCTTTGCTGACATTGATTTTCAGATATATTGAATTTGTATTTTGCACAATAATCCTCACTGTATTCTTACAGATTGCCTGTGGAAATACAACTAGTAAAATCATCAAAAGAATTGGGTTTGATGTACATTCATTTATTCATATTTCAATAGAATCTTATTTGAAGTACATTCGTTGTATTACTGCTGTGTATGGTAGTCCTAATCTGGATGTTTTCAAACTACTATGGTCTTTTGTCTCAGACTATCATCTTTTGCGCAAGTATGTGATCCCAGACCATTTTTTATTCATTTAGGTTCAAACTCAGGTTAGTTGAACTTTTTCCCTCTTTGTTTTCATAAAGTCTGGATGGATCACTGATAGGCAATGGAAAATTTCTCTTCCTATCTTCATGATACTGTTCTTTTCCTCGAGTATTTGAGTTATCATTGGAACAAATCTTTCCTGTTTTTGTTATTTGTTTGTTTTGATAGTTGTCGTTTATAGTTTGTGTTTGATCCTTTTCATTTAATGTTGCAAATTTTGTTAATTGTTTGAATGATTGGAATCATAAAGTTTTCTATGATGTCTTATCTAATATTTGCATATTTTCTTCAAATTTAAGACGTTGGATAAATGATGATCAACATAGTTAGATACACTATAAACAGCGGGTTACTGTTCCGTCTAGGAAAAGATTTAGCCAAATATATCGAGTGAAATAGTTCCAACAGAAGGACGTCGCTGGCTGATTTTTGGCGATTTTGGTTTAGCTTGTTTTTTTGCCGAGTGGAGGAGATTCTCCATTTCTGCATTATATATTTCTCTCTCTAGCTCACTTTCAATAAGATTGAAATTTTCTCAGAAATTATGATCTAGGATGTCAATGAATGTCGGATGTCACCAAGGGTTCCTCGGCGTGTATGACTAAACATAAAAATATAGAAAATTTGACTATACGATGTAAACTTTCGTTGCTAAATATTTATTTTGCGATGATAATTTCGCTCTATTCAAAATCTGTAACCGATTTATCATGAATGATATAATCTGTAAGATGTTTAGTCCTAAAAGTTATTGCATCTCTTTTACACATTTTCATGCATTGACTAACCGAAAATCTGTTTCTGGCTCTGTTACTACTTGTAGTACTAACTAAACTACAATCCATATTTGAGGTAATTAGTTGTACCTCACTTACACATCTTGTTTTGGAATTAAACATCTATGTATGATGTTGATTAGGAGGTTTCAGTTTTCTATGCTTGAAGAATATTGTCATAGGAGATAGATATGCATTAAGCCAAACAGAAAAGACAATGGTCACCTTTGTTAACAAGATATATACATATATGACAAACAGGATCACCATCATGCATTGGCCAAGCTGTGTTATTATATTTATGCAACTTCATTATAACTAAACATTCTTATATATATGTATGTATCACTAATTAGCTCATGGCTTATGTAATCACCTAATTATTAGCCTACTTTCAAGAATTTCATTAAAAGTAGGTTTATTACACCATCTGCCCCTGAATTTACCGAAAAAGAGTAAGGATGAGCGGAGAAGGAAGAGTGGTATGTGTAACAGGAGGGTCTGGTTATATTGCTTCTTGGCTTGTCAAACTCCTACTCTCCCATGGTTATGCTGTTAATGCGACTGTTCGTGATTTAAGTGAGTCTTCTTAGTAAACTCTTTGATTAGTTGTTGATGAAATGTCTACTAATTCAATATAATTATGCATTAACAGATGATGAAAACAAAACACAGCACTTACTAGCACTTGAAGGAGCTAAGGAAAAGCTTAAATTGTTTAAAGCAGAGCTTGTAGAAGACGGATCATTTGATGCTGCTATTGATGGATGTGAAGGTGTTTTTCATACTGCTTGCCCTTTATATCATATCAATGATGCTCAGGTATTTATTTAATTGCAAATAACCTTGTTAATGTTAACACAAAACTATCTTATATACTTCACTTAACTTTGATCCTATATATATTATAAATTTCAGTCTGAACTTATAGATCCAGCAGTGAAGGGAACAATAAATGTACTCAAGTCATGTTCAAAATTCAAAAGTGTAAAGAGGGTCATCATAACATCTTCAATGGCATCTGTTATGTACAATGGCAAACCTTTGACTTCTGATGTGGTCATTGATGAAACTTGGTTTTCAGATCCTGCTTTCTGTCAGACAATACAGGTCCCAACCCAACATTTTCTTGTTAATATTTTTTCCCAATTAAACTAATCCTTTTTTTTGTTTTGTTTTATTTAATTTGCAGCCATTGTACTTGTTAGCAAAAACCTTGGCAGAGGAGGCTGCATGGAAATATGCAAAAGAAAATGGAATAGATATTGTGACATTACATCCAGGGTTTGTGATTGGGCCCTATTTGCAGCCAACTATTAATGTTACAGTGGCTCTGATGCTTAAGTACCTAAAAGGTTCTTTCAAACATCCTTTTAAAAATAATGTTTGAATGCAACAACAGAAATTTGTATTGAACTAATTAATGAGAAACTGCATGCAGGAGAAACCTTTCCAAATCAAATATACAGATTTGTTGATGTAAGAGATGTAGCAGATGCACATATTAAAGCATTGGAAAAAAGTAGTGCTAATGGCAGATATTGTTTAGTGGGAAGAGTTGTGCATTTTTCTGATTTCTTCAACATTGTCCATCAACAATACCCTACTCTTCATATTCCTCTCAAGTAATCTTCTTATAATTTAACCACTTCTTTTTCTTTCTTTTTTTTTTTCTTGAAATAGAAGCACCATAATATAGCAAATGAAAGAAGAGTGTTGTTAGAGGTAATATAAAAGTTATTCTCGGGCCTTAACTATGGCATGGTATTAGAGTATTTATGACCCATTTATGATTAAATATGACATGGATTCGTGTTGTATAAGCTTCAAGCTTAGACGGCATTCACATGCGATAATGTGATTAAATATGACATGGATTTGTGTTGTATAAGCTTCAAGTTTAGACGGCATTTACGTCCGATAATGTGTTAGAGATATAAAAGCTATCCTTAAATTTTATATATCCGTTCAAACTTTTAGTTGGATCGGTTCCTTGAGAACTGCAAGACAAATTGCTTTGTTTTGTTGGATGGCAGATGTGAAGGTGATGAGAAGGGTTTTGTGGAGAAATATGAAGTATCAAGGGAGAAAGCAAAGAGTTTGGGAGTGGATTTTATTCCTTTGGAGAAAAGTGTTGCAGATACAATTGGATGCTTGAAAGATAAGGGTTTTCTCACTATCTGAATCTCACATTCATTGTATTTTAGTGTACCTTTGATGTCCTTATGCATGGTTGTTGGCACAAGGATAGGATGTAATAATATTTATTGGGGAATTTGCATATCTTCATTCATGACAAGCACATAATTATAAGCAAGGAATGCTTTTTGTCATCTTAATTTCACATGGATTTTGGGAGTAATTAGAGTTAAATGTCTTTAAATGATTAACTGATGTTCATTTTATCTCCATAAAATTATCCAAATTTAACATGAAACGTATATTCACGCCACACCTATGGTATCAACAGTCATAAAAGTTTTGTCAATGGCCTCAAATGAATAAAGGATCAGATTGGCATTTCAAGTTGGCATGAAGGATCAAGTCAGCCCAAATCAATTTTTGATATCAACTCAGCCATCAAAGTCGGCATAACACAAAACGAAGCTAACACAAAACAAAGTTCAACGAACAATCCAAGAAGTGCCAACTCCACTCAAATCCGTTAACAGAACATCCGGAAGTCTTGCAGTTTTAGAGAGACTCATCACGTTAGTGATAAATTATCATTAACTTAACGTATATCTCAATACCAAAACAATTAGTAGCAATTAAGAAAATGGAATATGAGACACACGTAAGTATATCTATTTATAAATAGATGGTGGGAGGGATGGTGCCTCTCATGTTTAGTTGATGGCAGTTGATTGGATCACTTTCAAATTTGTGTCTTTCATTCCATGGGGATTTGTATAAGTACCAATAAACAAAATAGTATTAGAGATTGAAAGATTTCCATGAGCTGACACCACACCTCATATAAATGGTGCGTAAAACTGGTGTTCTTTTGCTTAGATTTCATAATTAGATACAATATAGATATCAATAGATAAAGATAGATACCTTTGTTTAACGTTTAGGGGCCTAACCTAAGTTGTGGCTTTGACTGCCTTTTTATACATTTTTGAAAATCTTCATGCGGGCAGTTTAAGATTAAATCAACTGCACCTAAATCTAAATAGATGTGACAGACTGAATCGGCTTTTCATCAAATACCCGTTGGTTCATTCAATCATTCCGCTGAAAATAACTCAACAACCATTAAAGAAAAAAGCATTTTACAGGTCCATTGATGCTGGGGATGCAGCATTCCACTTCTCTAGTCTTGTTTGTAAGCTTGTACCTTGGTAATTGTATATTAAGAAAAAAATAATAATATTGTTCCAATCTCCAATTTACATCTTAAACCATGCCAAGCTGGCCTCAATTCAATACCTCACCTCCACCCAATCTCTTAATTGGAAAAAAAACAAAACCATAAACAAAAATATCAGCAATTAGCCGACTCCGTTGTTCAGCTGATAGAGGCAGCACATCCAGGTTCAATATCTGCTAACACCATAAGTGATGCTTGGGAAACAATAGCCTACCTTCTTCTTCTAAGTTGTTGCATCCACTCCATGTGGCTCTCAAAATACCATCATGTTTATGTGCTTTGCACTCCCATGCTGTAGTACCTGTCCATATTTCACAGTATGTAGGCATACTTGCTATGCTAGGTTTATCCCATCCACAGCTTCAGCACCCGATCCTTACCACCGGAGGCTACCTTCTCACCATCAGGGCTCCAATCAACAGCATATACCTAATCACAACCACAACTCAATGTTTAATTACCTCAAGTAACTTGGTGCAGTATATCCCAAATGATTCTTGGCACTTGAGAGGGCAACTTACCTCATCAGCATGTCCTGGAAGGTCTTGTTTTAACTTCTGCGTTCGTACATCCCAAACCTTGAAAATACAATATCAGCGTCAGAGACCCATGACAAATTATCAAACTTAGAACCGAGTCAATTTGACAGATAAAGCCAACAATTGCTACAGTTTACCTTCAGCGTGGAGTCTTTGCTCCCACTTAAAAGAAGCCTACTGTCAGCAGACCAGCTGTGTGACATTGTGCAAACTCATGATTAACATTTTAATAAGGGCATAGGTAAACAAAGTCCATTACAAGTTTAAACAACTCAAACCTGATTTGATAAACAGGCCCAACATGTCCCCGAAAAGCAGCTACAAATTTCCCAGTAACACCATTCCACAGTTTGACTGAACGATCGAATGAAGCACTTGCCACCCATTGCCCATCAGGCGAGAAGTAGACGTGATTTACAAGCTGCAGCAACAAACAATGAATCAAGCACTTCGTAGAAAGCAAAATAGTATACTTAAACATAGATCAAATGTCAATTCCACTTATCTCTTACAGACGATTACTAAATCAAAAGAATATACCAGCTATAGCACGTGTCATCTATCATAATATTGAGACCATTTGCATTTTCGACGAGCACATAAATCTCAAGAGTCTCTCTTCAGAGACGAAACAGTGAATATTTCACCACATAGAAGTATAATCAATGCCATGTGATGTGGTGAGTAGGAAAATCCAAAACGAAAAAGCACATGAGAAAACTGGTGAGAAGATACAAGTCGCTGTGTACACCACCAGGTGTAGCTTAATTTACATTTCACTCTCAGCAATGCATGATAAAAACACCAGTACAAAGAAAATAGCAATCATCTACTTCATACCTGTTGATGTCCTGTCATGCGAGTTTTGGGGTGTTTGTTGACTGCAGGCTCCCAGAGAAACATAGTAAAATCATCTGAACCTGAAACTAATCTCTCAGGGCCACTGCCTTTCACTTTGTTGTACCTTTCCAGAGCAACCTAAAAAATTTGTTTCCAATGCTGTACAGTTAATATTTGGACATAATTAACAAAGGACTTCTTAAGTGCCAAAAACACACTATACATCTACAAACACTAATCACTCACAAATAAATAGGTAGAAACAAAGAAGCAAACCCAAAGGAACAAAGGAAAAACTAAAGTTCCCCTGGGGACTGCAGATAATAATTTATCAAGTCTCAAGGATTGTGAGACTCAGAAGTCAGAACCTGTCCAGGGGCTCCAAAAAGCCATAGTTATCCTGTATCCCACTGATAGATAATGAATAGGAATAGGGGCATTTAAGGGATAAGACATTAGGAGTAGTATTTAGCGAATTAGTATTAGTATATAAAGGGGAGTTTATGGGAGAAAGGGTAGTCGGGTGTTAGTAATCTTTGAGGCTGCTACAGCTGAGGCTCTACTTAGGAGAGAGGGAGTTGATCTCCTGTGGGGATTAGAGGGCTTGTCTCTATATCCATTGTTATCCTAGTTTATCTTTGTTTCCTATTTCATTCCTATAGGTCCTATTGTAATCTATTCTAGTAATTTCCATCTATATATCGGTATTTAATCTTTATAATACAGTTCTTGAAATTGCATTTCTAACGCCCACTTACTCAGATACTTAACCAAGTTGTAAACTTCACAATGGTTCAACACAATGCTAAAAGCAATTATAATCTAAACCTTGCTATAATGGCTTATATTGCAGTAGAAATAATTACATTGACAACTTGCTAGGGCGCAATCTTGTTTAGCTAAATTAAGAATACATGTCGTTCCAAGTATAAAATGATAATCTGGAATGCTAGTTGAGGGGTAGAAATGATAATATAGAGCAAAAAAAATTTATTACCTTCTTCATTTCTTCTGCTGAAGAATATGTTTTGCCAGTATGATCAAAAGCTCCAGTACGAAGAACATATTCAGTGCTTAAGGCAAGAGAATTAACCCAATGTCCATGACCCTAGAACAAACAACACAAATAAAGGAGCAGGTCAAAAAGAAAGCCAAAACTATATAACAATCCTTTGGCATGGAGAAAATGTAGGAGGCATGGCAGTTTAACTAAAACATATAAAAGAGCAGCTCAGTGCACCAAACAGAAAATAAATATGAGAGACTGAGTTACTGAAAACAGCTATTGTGTACACTTACCTTCAATTCACGGATCAACTTTCCCTGTGTTGTCTCCCATACTTTGATGGTACAGTCTTGGGAGCTGCAAATATTACCAAAAAAAATGCTATTAGGCAATAAGAATAACTAAAGGATAGCTGAGATTTAATAATTTATAATTCAGTTTATAAGGAAAAGATAATAATTGGATTTTGGACCAATCCAAAATCATAAGAATGCTCATAATATAAGCCACTTTAAGAGAATATCGTCCTGTCCTTGTAGTCTTGCATGTTCCATAAAATAAGAATCAGTTTGATGACTGGATTTAATTCTGCTTTTTCAGATCATAATACTTTCATTTTGTTTTTTGAAAAAGGAATTTGTATTTCAACAACAAATTCTAGCCCTCAATCTCTATATAAATATCCCATGGTCAGATTACCAATATCAACCCCCAATCTACCTAGTCACCTGCACGCTAACTTATGAGTAGATTAAAACTACAGTAGTAACTAAGATAATAAACACATTCTTCTACGCTTAGTAACTCAAGGTATTATGTACAGCCAAAAGCAGAATGATATTAGTTGCAATAGACGTCAATTTAAAATTAAGTTTGGCCTGAGACTTTCATGTGAGCATATAATTCATAAATGAATAAATCCTATTTCATTATAAAAGTAGGAACAAAGA
Organism: Euphorbia peplus; assembly: GCA_028411795.1. NCBI lineage: Eukaryota > Viridiplantae > Streptophyta > Magnoliopsida > Malpighiales > Euphorbiaceae > Euphorbia > Euphorbia peplus. Next base: position 16,374,407 of record CP110837.1, on the reverse strand, counting down.
AAATGTGTACCCTGTATATATTACTCCATCTCCACCCCATTTTACACAAGTTATAGCAAGAGTGTGGCCAGTGAGACTAATAACACATTTTTTTAAAGTGACATCCCATATGCGTGCATCACCATCTTTGCTAGCACTCACAAACCGACGGCATGGAGCACTCAAGTGAGCTGGTTCCCAAGAGATGCCAGTAATCCACTTCTTGTGTCCCTAGCACAAGTAAAACCCAACAATTAGTGCAAAAATCTTGTTTTTCATCATATCAATTAAAATACTTCATAAAAATACACCACGATAATTTTAAATATGCTAATTTGACAGAGTAATGTGAATTTGAGGGCAGATAAACAAAATTTCTGCAATTTAGGATAAATCCAGCTCTTGCAAAGAATACCAACTAAGGGTCATTTCATTTGGAATCCTTATGAACATGCTTTGAGAGCACAACCTACAGCAAACCTAAAGAGCTACTCTACATGTTAGATATGAATGGCCAGTGATTCAGGTAGAAAATTTACCATAAGTGCATTCCCTAATGGTTTTCCTGTCTGAGGATCCCAACATTGAAGCTCTCCAGCCTTGCTCCCACTTACCAGATACTTACCATCTGGTGACCACGCAATGCATAGAACCCAATTCTTGTGTCCTGAACCAAATAGCTATATACAATTTATATAATAAAAAGCAAGGTAATGAATGCAACAGGTGCCCATCCATAGAAAATTGAACTTATCCTCGAATCCGAACCTGTGCATGTAAACATTGGTGTTTGAGTGTTAAGATCCCATATACGAACAGTGGTATCCCCTGAGCCACTAGCCAACTGCCTCCCATCAGGACTAAAAGCAACAGAAAGAACAGCTTCTGCGTGGCCTGCAGTCAAAACAATATCAAAGTTCAGAAAATGGCGGAAGAAAAAGTCGAACACCAATGATTTGACCTAAATACACTAAGAAAGAACACTTACTTAAATCATGTTTACTGGAACAAAGAAAAACATTTTTTTTCAACACCAAATGGAACTATCTAAAAAGAGGCAGGGTTTATCTAAAAGGGAAAGGGAAACTGATCTCCTGGTTTGTGCACAGGTAATACATTTGAATGTTCAATTCAATTCTCCACTATGGACTTTGAATGAAGCTTCAGATAAATATAAGTTGTCTTTCCAAGTTCCTTCCAAATAAAATAATGTAATGTCTATGCAATATTTCCATCAGCATTGTATTTTTGGCCTTTATAAAGATGCCTAATTTCTGTCTACTAATGGAAAAAGAAAAGATGATCAGTGGGGATTCTAATTTTTGCAAGTATATGATTGTATCTTTTACGACATCAACAACAATTTGTGCCTTTGTGGTCATCTCTGCTTTAACCATACGACTGCACTATTATGTAATTTCAGGTATGCAGTACAGCTACTACCATCAATCTCAAAACCTTAAAAAAATCCTCTGAATTTGCAGAAAAGCAAAGAGTCCATCTTTTTATTATTATTTAATAGCACTTGCATACAAAGTAGAAAGATAAAATATGCAGCAAAACCATATTGAGAAACTCAATAAAACAACATCATACCAGCGATAGTTGCTGTACAACGATTGACTGGACGGATACGAAAAACAGCCTGAGGTTGATAGACAATGGAAAGCACCTTCTCGACAGAAACTGAAAATTAATTGAGCACATATATTAACAAAAGAACAAATTTATCTCAAGCCCCGAAAAACATAATTAAAAAGAAAAACATAAACCTTTGTTTTTCTGTAAGTAAGTCTCAAGCGGAACAAGAAGCTCCTGATCCGATATGTAAAAAGAATACGGAAATTTCTCTTCCTGAAGATAACAAGCAGTATAGAAATTTGATTAATCTTCTGCAGTTTGCTAATACAACAACAACCATAGTGCCGAAATGATAACATGAAACGTCATAAAGAAAGCTCGAGGGAACTTACGTTATTAAGAAGCTTGTTAACGATTTGTTGAAGGTGCTGAGGAGTAGCGTTCTGGGGAAGATATAAGGGCGCTCCCAAAACTGCTCCTTCCCGGTCGGCGAATTGACACATGACGTTATTCACTGCTTCCACCTCCATTTCTAATGCCGAATTAATTTACAAGTTGAGGAGGTTTTCAGATTGCTAGTAAAAGAAGGAGCTTTTCAGCTTTTGTGTTTTGGTCAGCGACCTATTCTCATGAATTAGGGTTTTTCAAGGGTTTAAGAATATACTGTTTTCGCCAAACATGGTTAATTAGAAAGTTTACATTTCATTACTCTCGTTAACCTTCATTAATTTCCTCCCAAACAAGGGCTAAGTTTAATTTCACATTAACGTTTGTGATTTTACTCTTTTTTTTCTTTTAAATATATACTCGTGGTTTGTGTTTAAAAGAAGAAAATATTTTGAAATCCATTATTTACAGATTTGAGAAATACCCATTTTAATGACGTGTATGAAAGATATTTAAAGCTAAAACATTTCTGTATTTTTATACTAAATTTTAGTTTAATCGGTTAAGAATTGAAAAACATTTTAGACGAAAATATTTTCGTTCATTTCAACTGAATTGACCATATTTCATTTTTGCAAATGATTCATTTCACACTTCTCTTTTTACTTAAAAAAAAAGAAAGAAATAGTAATATGTCTAGTAGCATATATTATTTTGTTTTAATTTAATGAAGTGTATTCTTTTTACTTAATGAATGGTAAATAAGCATATATTATTTTGTTTTAATTTATAAAATTTATTTATTAGTTACCTAATCATTACTATAAATTTATTTTTTCAAAAACTATAATAAATAGATAAATAAATAATTCTTCAAAAAAAAAACTATAATAAATAATATAATATCTTATTATTAAACCATTTTTTTATTATATTATAAAAATGTCTAGTAGCAGCCCGTTAAACTTTAATTATGAAAATAATTTTTATTCACTTAATATACTCGAAAAGTCTCAAGTAACAACTCGTTAGTCATTAGTTATAAAAATAGTTTATATTTGTTTGTTAACTCTAAAAGTTTCAAGTAACTAACTCTTTAACCCTTATTTTTAAAAATAGTTTATATATTTTGTTTATATCCTAATAGTTTTTCTTTTTCGAAAGCATTATATCCTAATAGTCTAATATCCAATTTTAAATCTCATAACTAGAGATGACGCCAAATTGTTATGTTAGGCAAAGTGTTTCTTTTTTTAGTTTTTTATAGAAATTGAAGGAAGCAATATATAAATATATTAGAGGGGTCACCCTCGCGTTGCTTCGAACACGATTTTTGAGCGAATTTTTGAATTATTTGGTGGTAGTTTGATGTTAAATTATTTTCAGTGTGTTTTGTTAACGACTCGTGATAACACACTTCTATAGTCTTTTATTGAATTATTTACTTGTGGGTTAATGTGATAACTATTCTTATGCCCGATTATTTTTTTATTGAAATAGATGAAATGAAAGATAAAATATTTGCTTGTGGGCTGATGCACCCAAACTTTCGATTGTAAAAAATACCCCCTTCAACTTTCTAAATGCTAACAAATAACTCTGTATTGCTGAAATGACAACAAATGTATGACTCAAACTCTTATATGCGCAAAGTAGAAAAATCAATTAAAATGAAAACATCAAGGTAGATTCAAAATCCAAACTGACGGTTTGGATTGATTTTGGGACATCTTAATTTTGCGTCTTTTTATTTGTTGAGATTAGAGTTTCGAGTTGATTTTAAGTTAAGGAGGGTGCGAATGCATTAAGCCCAAACAATACATTACATCTTATTCCTCCTATCCTAATTCAAAAAGTAAATTCCTCATTCAAGAATCAAATTCCCCATTTAAGAATCAAATTCTTAATTCAAAGAATGAAATTGAAATTCTGTAAACGCTTATTTAAGTACGATAAAAACTCCATAGTAAGCCCTTATCCAGAAAAATTTAAATTTCCAGAAAAAAAATCTAAAATATGACTTATCTTTTTTACTAATTTTCGAGTTTAAGACTGATTTCTCAAATTCACAGATATAAATTATTGAAGTTCATTTTATTGTAGTTTAATAGGTAGAGATAAGTTAATTGCTAAGATTGAAATAAATAATGAATTTTGGTCCAAAAGCAGGACTTAATTGAATTTATAAGAAACAAAATGGGGGTAGAACAAAATTTATCCAAAAAAAAACCTAGTGTCCATCTTCAGTATAAAAGCAAAGCATAATATTGTTTTTTAATCAAACTGCGTCGCCCCATCCTTTAAGTTCTTCTTCCCTCTTTAATTCCAACTGTTTGTTGATAAAAATCTTCTTGCAAGCCTTTCCCGTTGACGATGATGAAATAACATGCGTGAAAGCTGTTGGTGTGCCCTAGTTCTAGGCATAGTTATTTGTTATTGTATTGTACTTTTGTTGACTGTACTATACATTTGTTTTATGGAATAAAAGACATTAATTCATTCAGTTAATATATCTTGTATTATATATACTGTATGAAGTATCCATTGATTGTATATCATAAATTACCAGAAGCTAGTTCTACTTATGGGAATGAATAGAACGTAAAGCTTTTACAAACAGGATATGTACACGTGTACAGGATATGTTTGTAGGTACGTATGACCGATACGGGACTTGGTCGATCCGCTTTAGAAGGCACATGGTGGGAGTGTCATTGCCCTTCTATGAATGTAGATCTCTTTTATCTGTCGACCTGATTTCAATATAATATTGAATGAGGAATCCGATTAGATTTGACATACGCCTAACAGGTCTGTAAAAGGATGTCAAATACGGGTATGATTGGCCTAATCAGTAAACTTATTCGTACTGATAGTTGAAGTGAAGGAATTACCACTCACTCTATAAGTGAGATGATATCATTAGGCCACTCGATGAGTTGAACTGAGAAATGTGTGGCCACACTCAGATAAGCCGGTTACTTGTCTGTTCTTCAGTTAACTCTAGATCGAGAAATATCTCAAGCTGTAGAGGATGACATCCACCATGCCTCATGCTTGATATATCGATATGCATGGTAAGAGATATTTGAGAATGCTACAGGGTATCTATCTGTATGTGTAACACCCCAAAATCATTAACCTATAGAAGCATTACACGTATATATACTCATAATTAATATTAGTATGTCTCGACTTTGTGATCAAAACAAGTTTCATATGCATAATGAAATTAAAGTGCAATTAGGAGGTGACTAGTGAAGTATTAAGTTATAGTGAGTGATTAGTGAAGCATAATTGAGTTAGAATTAGAAGGAATGAAAATAATATATATTTAAAGGGTTAATACTATGATTACAAGTTATATTATGGGCTGAAACGAAAATTTAGCAAGTTGCCCAATCATAGTGTGGCAAGCATGCAAATGGTGACAAAAATTGCCTATTTTCCAACTAGTCTTGTGAGCTCTCATCCTTGCACGAAATCTGAAGCAAAAACCTCTATACCAGCTATAAACTCCTCCATTTTCATCATCCAAAAACTCCAAATCAATTCTCATACAAACCCTTCATCATTTGCATAGCAATCAAGTGTTACAAGCAAGCATAGTTGAAGGAGATATCATTTGAAGATTGTTGCATTGTTTCGGCATCATTTTAATTCGGTTGGAGCTTCTTAAACTCAAGGTTTATGTGTTAACATGCTATTATACCTAGTTTTTGAACTTCTTGTTGGGTTTTTATATGATTTAATTTGATTATAGGTAGCTTAGTTGGAAGGGTATGAGTTATGCCCTAAGCTGAAATTCTGGAACTGATTTTCAGTCTCCTTATTCCCTGTATTTCATCTATTTCTAATTTGAATTTAGAAAACCTTAAAACTACAACCTTTTATATATAGATGTTATGGAGCTCTCTGTAAAATTTGGAGTTTTAATTCAAAGTATTTTGGGAGTAAAGTCGGTTTGATGATGACTGCCTCAAAACTGAATTTCATGTAGGACAGCCCTTTTGGGATGGCTTTTTGAGGTCTTTATACCCGGAATTTGAGCCTATGTGTGAAGACTTTTATGTTTATATATATCTTAAGTTTGTGTCTGTAAAAGGGCTTGCCTAGATGTGGAGTAAATTATGAGATATGACAATTTTATTTTGTATGGTACTAGGCTGGAAATTGTGTTTTCAGGCTGGATATAGCAGGAGATTATTTTTCATGCCATAAATTATGTGGGTATTCTATAAACTTGAATTTTGGATATGTTAGAACCATATGTGTCTATGTTCAGTAGAAATTGGAATTAGGTCTATTGAGTTATTGTAGAGGAAGTTATGGCAGAAACTATACAGCTAGGTCACAAGTAAAACTAAGTGAAAAGATTGAGATTAAATGGAGCACATAAAGTTAGGAGTTAAACCATGCACATCATGCATAATATTGCATTTCATTACTTTTAGTCTTGTTCTGATTGTATATATTTTATTTGGCATTAGGATGACAAGGTGTAAGTGGGAATACACCCGATCGTGTAGAATAGAGCAAGTCGAGTGCAACGGTAAGCATATTGCTTATATGTGTGTATAAATGTGGTATGATTGCAACTTGTTGAATGTGAAACATGTTTGAATCTGATGTGGTGAAGTGATATATGATTTTTGTTGGTTTATGAAATGTTTATATGGTTATGAAATGTTCAGATGAGATCATTGGTGATATTGTGATCGAAAATGTGATATTGTAAGCTGAATGCGATATGTTGAGTTGTGTGGTTAACGTGTGAACTGAATAATGATTAAATGAGGAAGAGTATGAGCTTGCTTAAGTGAATATGTGAACTGGTCCATGTTGTTGAGAGTGCTATCCGAAATTGTGAGCCGGAAGCACAGTGTTGAGATATATCCGTAGCGGACTGCGTGAGTTGAGTTTTACTCCTCCACAGGTGATTGTATTCCGAAATGTGAGCCGAAATACAGAGTGGGCCCACGGACCATTTTACATATGTCATTTAAGTATAGCCGGGCCCTAATTAACTAATTAAGTAAGTAACAATTGTAATACAATGTTCGTGCGTGTAAATGTGTGATGAATTATATACTTTGTATTCAAGTTGATGTTATATTTTCAACTGTGTTGTTTCATATTATATTTATATACATATATATGTCGTATGTTTATTGAGTAGGCAGCTCACCCCTTGCCACCATTTTTCAGAGTTAGTGGAGTTATTTTTGTTAGTATCGCACCCGGCAGCGATAGTCGTTCTCACCTATGTATCATGGAGCATTTTGGATGTGTTTTGCTCTTGTTATATATCATATATGTATAGTCTATGTTGTTAACGTGTATTGTAAATTATAAAAAAACGGTGTATTGTGTTGATATGTAAAGAATGATTATAAGTATATATAATAAAATTTGTTATCTATATGAGTTATTATATTGGAGATTATTCTGAAATCAAAGTAAAAATTTCAGTGGAATTTGGAGAATATAATTTGATATGAAATTGACAGGGCTTGTATGTACACGTGTAACTGTGTGTTTGTGACACGTAATGTGATACCGGTGAAGGGGTTACAGTATGAGATGGACTGACACTGTAATCAATTGGTGACTGATATGGTCTAGGCAACTCTCTATCAGTCGTAGAGCTAATTGATTATGGCCCACAGGATCGTGCACACTAGACACTGAGACTTGTATCGGAGAACTAATACATGTAGTGTATTTATAATGAACTTATTATTAGTTGTTAACTAATAATGTTAATTGATTAATTGTTCTGATTGGAACAAGTTAATTGATTGTTTGGAGGGATTAATTATTCAATCGGGTTAATTAATTAAGCGATTGATTAATTAGATTTTGTTTAGGGGTTAGTATGTGATTAATTATAACCTAATTGATGTTAATTGAATCTATTGTATTCTATTGTGGTACAATCAGATTAATTAAATTAATGCAGGTACTAAAACTGTAATTAGTCGACATACTATAAATTAATCCTAATCGATTGATACCCTAGACTTTCTGACACAGAAAATCATGAAAACCTAATCCCTCTACACCTTATTCGGCCGAACTCCCCAGAGTGATCCCGGAGTGTCTGTTCATCATTCTTCGTGCCTGAATCGAATACCTGTTCACTGTAGGTGTCGTGCACGTGATATTGGCGGAACCTCCGATCGTGCGGTTCGTCCATCTCTCACAGGGGGATTCCATGTGAGTGACTAATGTAGGCTTAATCACCATAATTCATTAAATAACATTGAGACAACGATAAAGATCAAAGTTTACAGATCAATGATTTATAATATCGTTTTTCTCGCTTCCGTTGCGCGTCTCTGATCGTTGACCAGACTCCAACAAAAGCCTGTTTTGCTCGTGAAACTTATGTTCTTCTTCGTCGCATTTTCTATGTTTTTTCTTTCTTATGTATAAATTTATTGATAGTAGAAAGCGGAGAAATCAAATAATACTGTGGTTTTTGAGAAGAGAGCATATACAATGGAATGGAGAAAACAGTTTGTTAAGGTATATGTATTTTAGATTGGGAGTGAGAGACAGACAACTCGGTCCTGAGTCACCATGAGAGGAGGATGAGAGGGACACCTAAAATTTGGGATGTATTGTAAAGCGACGTCGTTTGGCTTTTTGGAAGGATATGACAGGAAAATAGAAAAAACTTTAAATTAAAGGAGGCTTGTTATTCAATAAGGGGCCAGCCTATAAAATAAAGAAAAATACAATAATAAATTTGGAAGTCAAAATTGTTGAATTGGTCAATATTACTGTTCCTTCACTTCACTTTTATATATATGTGGCACTATGTACTTTGATAAGATAAATAATTAATACTACAATTACATATAACTATATTTTTCAATTTTTAAATATATAAAAATACGTAGATAGTTAATTCTTATATACAACCCATTATCTGTATATATCATTTGTCAAAAAAAACAAAACACAAAAAATTATCTGCAAAAAAAAAAAAGTAAAAAACTCAAGTTTGAGAGGGAATGGTTTGAGATGATAAAAATTGATGAAATATAAACTCTTTTATTTCCTTCTATTTTTCTTAACTTTTTCATACTCTTGAATTCATTCTCTTTCATTCGTAACCCTTTCAAACCCTTCTTTTATCGAAGGTAGACTTGTCCAAAGACCCATTGGCCCGCCCAACCCGCCCAAATCCGCACTCAATGAGTTGGGCTTGGACATATGTATTTGATAATTAGCCCCAAACCCGCCTAATCCCGAACATAAGTTGGGTTGGGCTTGAGATTAATCTAAAAAAATTCGATCTCGCCCGATCCAGCCTGACTTTCAATATTAATTAATTAATTAATTATACTTATAATTGAGTGCAAGTTTAAAATAATGCTAAAAATTAATAAGTTAAAATCATCATTTGAAAAAGTAAATGATAAGTATTATAATATATGAGTGATGTTCACATGGTCAATGATTGACCAAATATAATTTGGTCAATCACCGTTAGATCAAAATTTAAGGGTGGAGATTAAATATTAATGCAACCACAAAACTAATATCAACCCTTAGATTTTGATCTAACGGTGATTGACCAAATTGTATTTGGTAAATCATTGACCATGTGAGCACAACTGTATAATATATATGTATTCCTATTAATAATGGTTTAAAAAAGAATGTTATATTATATATTTATATATTTTTTTGAAAGCAAAAATATATATATATTTAATCGTTAAATTTATTATTATTTTATTTTTTGAAGAAGTTGGGCGGGCTGAGTTGGGCTTGGGATAGATGTTTTTTTCTCGGATCGAGCCCGGCCCGAACCCGATGATTAAGGTATGCGGGTTGGGTTGGGCCTTGATAGGCCCGAATGAGTCCGACTCGAACCCGGCTCGGTTCAATTCATAAACAAGTCTAATCGAAGAGAGGTTTGGTGGGGAATGAAACTGAACAATTTTGAGGGAAAATTTATTCCCTTATTTGGAGGGAAGGATTTAGAAGAATATGAGTGTTCAATGGTTTGAAAATGACTTAGAAAAGTTAATATTTCTCTCTTTCCACTTACTTTCCATTACACTCCCCTCCAAACCCTCTCCTAAAAAAGCCTAAAATATAAAGTGTATTTTATAAATTGGTATCTAAACAAAAAAAATTTCAACCAAGTGTCTAAACTATAGATGAATTCCCAATTAACCAAGTACCTGACCACCAGTTGGTGGTCAATGCTGGTTTGACCAATTGTTTAATGACCAAATATACATTGCAATAATCGGGTAAATTACACTAATGGTACCCAAACTATTCCCACTTTCCAAAGTGATACCCGAATAAAAGTTTGTCCCAACATGATACCCAAAGTATACGTGACCTCTCATCCAAGTCCAAATCACCGAGTGATGACCAATCAATGTCATTTTGACCATATCAAACCCACTTACAAAAATTTCTTCCACCTAAAATGTCTATTTTACCCTTATTCCATTTCCCCTCCCTTTCTTTCCAATTATGATTCCCAAACTCTGACACATAAATTTATGACAACTAATCCTATTATTATTAATATTTTAATCTCTCTCTCCTCCCTCTTATTTCTCTCTCTTCTTTTAGCTTCAGTTTCTCTTTCTATGTGATTATGCAACGGGAAAAAAATTCCTAAATCCTAAAAACCCTAAATTCTAAATCGGTTAGTTGAAAAGTCGAATGTAAATCACTCTTGACTTGAAAGCGGGTAGAGTAACAATGGCTAGTCGGAGATCGTTGAGATCTTCGTAGCATAAATCAAGAAGAAGAGAGATTTGTGATTTTGGGATTGGAGCAGCTGTGAGGACGTCATGGACGAATGAAAATCCTGGTAGAAGATTTTACAATTGCAGAAATAACGGGGTAAGTTTTACTCTTTGATTTACTAGTCATGTCTCTCGGTTCTCAAATGTTGAAAATCAGTGTATTTGAAAATTCCAATTGCTTTTGTCATTTTAGAATAGACATAGATGTAATTACTTTAATTGGATTGATGACCAACTAGAGGATAAAACAATGTATGTTGTGCTTGGGCTGTGAGAAAACTTGACAGAATCGAGAAAGAATGTGGGTATGTTGTATTTTTTTGCAATTGTAATAGTTTGGGTACTTGTTTCAGACAAATGTTGCATGAGGGTATGTTGTCTTTTTCTACATTATGAATATAATGAAAAACTTTGTGTCTCTGTTATTCAAGTTGTACAACTAATATAATGAAAATTTTTCTATCTTTATGAGTAAGAATAATTATAAGAAACAATTTGAGGCAAATTAAGAACATTTGGATAATAAGTGACAATTTTTTCAACCGTGGATGATTACGAGTCTTTTATTTCCAAAAAAAAAACAATTATTTTAAGGCAAAATACATACATGCCCAACCCAAATGGTGCCAAAAATACCTACATGCACTAAGAATTCTAGATAACAAAAAAACCATTGGGCTCTAAACTGGTACCCAAAAAATTTCTAAATACACCAAAATAAATACATACAAGCACCAAATGGCAACTTATATCATATCAATGCCATATTGGTCCTCTCCCACTTGTCCCTCTTCCTCTTCATCCTCTGTCTCTTGGATTTCTTCCCTTTTCTCTTGGTGTACTTCCTCCCCTGACTATGGATGCGCTTGGTGATGAACCCTAAGTGTTTTGATTATGTCCAAACGTTTCAGAAGATGGAATTTGAATATTCCTTACATACGCTTTAATGTTGACTAACATTTTTTTTTAAGTCTGTGTGTAAGTTACTCAGCAGGTGCTGAATGAAGAATCTCTGGATTGCCTGGAAGACTCAGAAGAAACGAGAAAGCTGAAGACAACTTTTAATGTTCAGAAGCTGGATGCTCCGCTCTGAAGTTATCGAAGTCTGTTAAAGCTCTCATCAGAGGTCCATTGCAATCAGAAGATATTTCCTCCCAATTCGATCAGAAGCTTAGACTAAAGGAATTAGCTTTCAGAAGCTAAGTCACGGGTTCTATTTAGCATTTATTGCTCTGACAATTGCATTTAATGCAAGGCGCCAAAAGTTCAAAAAGCTGTTTTGAAGGAGCGCGCTTGTCTACTCAAAACAAAACCAGAATTCCCTTGTCTACCCCTTGTTGATCCAATTGAAGAATGTTTCCAGTCAACCTCTACTTCAACTTCAAATCACTTACCGGATTTAGTTAAAGAACAAGGTTAACGGGATCAAAGTGTTTGAAGACCGTTTGAAGACTTGACAGATTAACGACTACAACTACTGATGTCATCTCTTTTGAAGATTCAAATTCACCAACGGTCATCCTCATTCACTATAAATAGTAGCCAAGCTCCACTGCATCATCAACGCGTGATAATCGAGCAAAATCTCAACGCACTGTTCTATTCAAGAAAACAGAGCACCTTTTCCATTCTCAATCTTTCTTAGCATAGTGTTAGTTAAAGAGAGAGAGTGAAGAAAAACAAGTTCATAATAGGAATCTTATAAACTGATATCGTTTGTGATATTCAGTTAGATGTAAAGAGAGAAATCTAGTTGAGATTAGAGTTGGGTGAGAAATCCAGAAAACAGAGTGTTGTTGTTCTGGTGGAAATCCTTTAACTCTCTTTAGGCTAGTCAGAACTAAGTGAGAAATTAGCTTATGTTCTGTTGATGTAAAGGAGCTTCTAAACTTGCCATAAAAGTTCTGAATAGTAGATTTAAAATCTCTGGTGGCTGCGACCTCAGGGGACAAGACGTAGTCACAGGACTTCTGTGGCGAACTTGGATAAATCGAATTGTTCATCAGGATCTCCTGAACTTCTTTCTCCCTCTTATCCTTGTTTACTTGCTTCTGTGTACTTGCTTATATTTAGTGCTGAAACAGATTTACTCTTTTTATCATTGTCTTTGTTCAGAAGACTATCCAGAAGTCTGTTAACTCTGAACTTCTGTTGCTGAAAACAGTCTGTCTGTGTTTAGGCAGAATTTCCCTCAGAAGCTGCTTCCTTAAGCTAGCCTCTGACTCTGAGGAAATTTGACTCTGAAAAATAAGTTTCTCAAAAACTTAGAAATTTTTAGTTTAGGACTTAGACACCTATTCACCCCCTCTAGGTGATTCTGCTCTTGTTACGGCCAACACTTGGTTGAGTTTCTGTTTATGAGCCTCCTTGGACAAAATTTGTGGTTCTTCTCCTATTTGGCTAGTATTGAAAAAATGAAAAATGAAATCTCATTAATAGGAATCAATAGACATAGAGTTAAAAAAAATACAATGAAACCAAAAAGAATCATACTTGTGGAGTTGTTGTATCATGTAGTTGTGATGTGCATGTCATTTTGTTGTGAGACAGACCTCCGCACCTCCCACATGACATTTAAACAACATGTTTCCCTAATTTTCCTCTCCAATTCTAATAGCGCCTCCCTTCTTTACTTAATTCTTCTACATTTTTTCATTCTTGAAGGGACAGGTGGAACAATTGGTCTTGAATATTCAGGTTCTGGCCACTGGTCCTTGCCATTACTTAGTTCAATGGCAAAGTTGTACACCTTTAGATAAGTCTCAACTGAATAACAATCTTTCAAGTAAGTTTCCACAACATAATTTGCTCTAAGATTGCAACAATCCCATGGGAACAAGGGATCCCAGTCAACTACCACATTCTGTAAGAACAAGTTCTCTCTGCCAAGTCCACAATTGACTGTTGGCCAAGTCCTGATACTTGAACTCTAGGGCTAAGATTGAAATGAGCCTAAAAATGTTTAGCAAAATCCTTATTCACCTCCAACTTCTTCAAGATCATCGGACACCATCTTTTGTTGCTCTTATTCATTATGTCAACCTTTGATTTCATCCTTTGCGTCAACCTTTGATTTCATCCTTTTCATCAACCTATAGCAAACACTAACATAAATAGCAACAACATGATTGGCAACATATACAACCACAATGGCATATAAGAAACATATATGGCAACAACAAAATTGGCAGTATATACAACCACAATGGCATATACACCATATAAGAACAATAATGATGAACCCTATGTGTTTTGATTATGTCCAAACGTTTCAGAAGATGAAAACTTAATACTATCTTACATATAGTTTACAGTTGACTAATATTTTTTTTAGTCTATGTGTAAGTTTCTCAGCAGGTGCTGAATGAATCTTTTCTGGATTGTCTAAAGGACTCAGAAGATCTGTTTGCTGAAGTCAGAGTTTCAATAATTCAGAAGCTGGATACTCCGCTCTGAAGCCGAAGTCTGCTAAAGCTGTCCTCAGATGTTCTTTGCAATCAGAAGTTTTGCCAATTTGATCAGAAGTCTAGACAACTGGAAATTAGCTTCTGAAGGCTTAGTCACGGGTTCTGTTTGAGCATTTATTGCTCTGACACTTGCATTCAATGCAAGGCGCCAAAAGTTCAAAAAGCTGTTTTGATGGAGCGCGCCTGTCTGTTCAAAAGAAACCAGAATTTCCTTGTCTACCCTTTGTTGATCCAATTGAAGAATGATTCCAGTCAACCTCATCCTTGATTTCAAATCACTTACCGGATTGAGTTAAAGAACAAGGATAACGGAATCAAAGTGTTTGAAGACCGTTTGAAGATTTGACAAATTAACGGCTACAACAACTGATGTCATCTCTTTTGAAGATTCAAATTCACCAACGGTCATCTTCATTCACTATAAATAGTAGCCAAGCTCCAAAGCATCAACATGTGCGTGATCATCGAGCAAAATCTCAACGCACTGTTTTAACAAGAAAAACAGAGCACCATTTCCCATTCTCAATCTTTCTTAGCATAGTCTTAGTTAAAGTGAGAGAGTGAAGAAAAACAAGTTCATAATAGGAATCTTGTAAACTGATATCGTTTGTGATATTTAGTTAGATGTAAAGAGAGAAATCTAGTTGAGATTAGAGTTGGGTGAGAAATCCAGAAAACAGAGTATTGTTTGTTCTGGTGGAAATCCTTTAACTCTTTTTAGGCTAGTCAGAACTAAGTGAGAAATTAGCTTAAGTTCTGTTGATGTAAAGGAGCTTCTGAACTTGCCATAAAAGTTCTGAATAGTGGATTTATAAAATCTCTGTAGGCTGCGACCTCAGGGGACAAGACGTAGTCACAGGACTTCTGTGGCGAACTTGGATAAATCAGATTGTTCAATCAGGATCTCCTGAACTTCTTTCTCCCTCTTATACTTGTTATTTTTGCTTCTGTGTACTTGTTTATATTTAGTGCTGAAACAGATTTTCTCTAAAGTATCATTGTCTTTGTTCAGAAGACTGTCCAGAAGTTTTCAAATCAGAACTTCTGTTGCTGAAAACAGTCTAACTGTGTTTAGGCAGAATTTCCCTCAGAAGCAACTTCTGTAAGCTAGCTTCTGACTCTGAGGAAATTTGACTCTGAAAATTAAGTTTCCCGAAAAACTTAGAAATTTTCAGTTTTCAACTTTGACACCTATTCACCCCCCTCTAGGTGATTCTGTTCTTGATAGGGCCAACAAATAACATACCTGAGCTTGATCATCTCATACATTGTGATGATCCCTTTGTCCTTGATGTCCATAATGTGTCTACTGAAGCATTCACAAAGATTATTTAGCAGCATATCACACTTTGTCCATTCCTTAAAGCATGCTCTTGACCACTGCTTAAGGTCTCTGCCTCAACCACTCTCTAACTACGGGTGATATAACCTCAATTTTCTCTAACCATTCATTTAGATTTTCAAGGTATGTTGCTCTGGCACCATTCCACAACAACTGCTTTAGTTCAATTGATTTAAACTGAGTCTTGAAGTTGGTGTACATATGCCTAACATAAAATCTATACTCTGCTTGTGGGAACACAATGTCTCCACTGCTCTTATCAGTCAATGTACATACATAAATGCAGAATCAATGAGCCCCAAAACTAAACAAGATACCAAAGCATATTAACATTTACCCTCTAAGTCATACCTTCTGCATATCTGACATGATTATCCACTGGCAGCCTTCTTCCATTTCAAGATCCTCTTTTAAGATCTCTAAGAACCAACTCCAAGTCTCTATACTCTATGTCCATTAGGATATATCCCAACTGCAGTGAGTAATTGTCCTCCATATATGCCCTTCAACCAGCAACCATCTAGGGATATGAACCTCCTACAACTTTCCTTGAAAGCTGATTTCAAGGCATGAGGGCATATGTACAGGCCATAGAATGTCACATCAGAATATCTCCCAATAACAGTGTTGCTAGGGTTGGATCTTTATATCTCAGTAGTGCACCTTGCATATTCAAAGTTGGCAACAACATGTATAAGTCATTTAGAGGATACAAAAGCATTTACAATTAAACATATATGTAATGTATATAATTTATATTAGTTCTAAACTTCTCTAGTAGCTTCCACTCTAGTAGCTTCCATCTCTTTGTATATATACACTTACCCATTTACATAATAGACATTGAGAGTTTCACAATCTTAGTGTTTGTGATAACATGGTATCGGAGCTGCCCTAGTGTGGAAATCCGTTATTTTCTCGTTTGCCCCAGTGTGCAAACGTTCTTGTTCGGAAATTTAGGGTTACATCGATTACTCTTACGTTCCACTTCTATCCGCTTTTTACTCTCACCGACTGCTCCAATAGTCTGCAACTGCTCCGACCGACCATTTTTTTGTCGTCCCGCCACCGTCCGACCAGCGTGTGAGCCCCACGCGCCGCCCACTTCCAGCGAGTCTCCTCCACGCGTCGGCGCGTGAACCCCTTTCCGGCCAGCGGTTTCCATCGTCCTCTCTGCATTTCCGACACCCCTGTGTGGTCAATGTTTGATTTGTGCAACTTTCATTTGGTTGTCAGTTCACTGTATCTTTGAAATCTACTGCTTTTTGCCCATTTTTTGTTTTGCTACTATGGCTGATGGGAAGAGCAATACTCCTAATGATGGTAGCAAACCTGTGGTTAGTGGTATTATGGTGGTATCTCCTTGGATTACCGATCATAAATTAACCGGAGCGTCCAATTATGTCGATTGGTCCACAAATGTTACTTTATATCTAAGGAGTATTCACAAGTCTCGTCATTTGACTGATGACCCCGAAAGAAGATGATGAAGATTGGATGGTAAATTATGCTTGTCTCTTGCTTGGCATCAAAAACTCCATCGATCCGAAGATTGTTAGTCTGGTTTGTCATTGTCGGTATTGTAAGTAGATTATGGACTACTTGAGCTCTTTGTATGCTGGAAAGGGTAATGTTTCTCGCTTATATGATACATATAAGTCGTTATATACCATTGAGCGCCAAGGGCAATCTGTCTATGATTACTACATGCAGTTGAAAGACACATTTGAGAACTTGAATGAACTTTTTCCTTTGAGCACGGATATCAAAGTGCTACAAGCTCAACGTGAACAAATGTTTGTTCTTAGGTTTTTATGTGGACTTGGCTTAGAATATGGGGGAGTTACTTCTCAGATTCTCTCTAGTGCTGATATTCATGATGGGGAGGAGGCCCTGACTCGTGTTTCATGAAGTAATTTGGTTCTTTCTGCCGCTCCTGCTGCCCCGCATTCTAGTGCTCTTTATAGTCAAAGATCTACTTCGGACCGAACCTATAAGGGTCCGACTAGGGGGGGGTGGTTCCCCTCGAGACACCAAAAATCTTGTTGATGGAGGCATAATGGTTGAATGCTTTTATTGTCATGAGTCTGGTCATACTAAACGTACTTCTCTGTTTCTCAAGGCCAAGGAGAAACGGAATCGGTCTGCCCATGTTGTTACTACTGATGTTACCCCCTCTTCTACATCTTCTGCTGAAACTTACACTCTTACTGCAGAAGAATATGCCAAATGCCATGAATCATTAGCTTCCCGTCATTCTTCTTCATTTATCACTGTCATTGTCGAGTCAGGTAATTCCACTAAGTGTTTGATGTCTTGGTCTTCCAAATGGGTCATTGATTATGGTGAAACAGATCATATGACATGCAATTCTCAACTATTCACTTCTTATGATGAAACCTTTCCTTCTCATGTTACCGTAGCCAGTGGAACTCATTCTTCGGGTTACCGGTTCTGGTACTATTAATCCCATTTCATCACTTTACCTTTCCAATGTTCTTAATGTACCTGGTTTTACGTTCTATTTGATCTCTGTAAGTAAACTTACTCGTTCACTTAATTGTTCGATCTCATTTTTTCCTGATCATTGTCTGTTTCAGGATCTTGTGACGAAGCAGATTATTGGTAGTGGACGGGAATTTGGTGGTCTCTACGTTTTGAATACAAATGTTAGAAGACCTGTGGCTTGTTATACTGTATCCACCCCTTTTGATGAGCATTGTCGGTTAGGACATCCTTCTTGGCCTCTCTTACAGAAGTTATGCCCTCAGTTTCAGAAGTTGTCTTGTTTAGATTGTAAGTCATGTCAGTTTGCTAAACACCACCGTTTATCTTTCACTTCTCGAGTCAATAAAAGGTCAAACTTTCCATTTGAATTAGTGCATTATGATGTTTGGGGTCCCTGTTCTGTTGTGTCTAAACTTGGTTTTAGATATTTTGTAACTTTTGTGGATGACTTTTCTCGAACTACTTGGTTATATTTAATGAAAAACCGTTCTGAATTGTTTACTCACTTTACTGCTTTTTGTGCTGAGATTAAAACACAATTCAATGTTTCAGTTCATACATTACGAAGTGACAATGCTAAAGAATACTTGTCTGGTCCTTTTCAAAATTTTGTGGTCCATAATGGCATTCTTTATCAGACTTCTTGTGTTGATACATCTTCCCAAGACAGTGTAGTTGAACGCAAGAACTGTCATCTTCTTGAAACTGCTAGAGCACTTATGTTCTAAACACAAGTTCCAAAACAGTTTTGGGCGGATGCAGTCTCTACCGCATGTTTCCTAATCAATCGCATGCCCTCCACTGTTTTGAATGGCGAGACTCCTTATTGAACTCTTTTTCCTGACAAACCACTGTTTAACATGTCACCTCACATCTTTGGGAGTACTTGCTTCATTCGTGATGTTCGTCCCACATGTTACTAAGCTTGATCTGAAGTCACTTAAGTGTGTCTTCCTCGGATACTCTCGTCTTCAAAAAGGGTATCGTTGCTTTTCGCCTTCTCTTGATAAATATCTTGTGTCTTCTGATGTTACATTTATGGAACATATTCCCTTCTTCCCCGTGTATTCAACCGTGCTCACTTCTGATGATGTCATTGACAACGATATGTTGGTTTATACCATTCATCCAGTCTTGCCACCTCAGCAGCAGTCTAAGTCACCTATTACTCAAGTCTATTCTCAACGTCCGAAAACTTCAGATCCGACACCAATTCCCATACCAATCTCTGCTTCGGTTGAAGATCCTCCTTCTGAGTCAAATCACGATATTGATGATCTTCCTATTGCTCTTCGAAAAGGTAAACGCTCTTGCACATACCCGATTTCCGCTTTTGCTTCTTATGACAAATTGTCCTCTTCTTCACAGTCTTTTGTTGCTTCCCTTAAGTCGACTATTGTTCCTAAATTGTTATCTGAGGCCTTATCTCATCCTGATTGGCGTAAGGCCATTGTAGACGAAATGAATGCTTTGGATGCTAATGGTACTTGGGAATTGGTGAGTTTGCATGTTGGTAAGAAATCCATTAAATGTCGGTGGGTGTTTCTGTGAAATTCAATTTTGATGGTTCTGTTGCTCGGTTCAAGGCTCGCCTTGTTGCCAAAGGTTATGCTCAGACTTATGGAGTTGACTATTCTGAGACTTTCTCTCATGTAGCTAAGACTACTTATATTCGTCTTTTTATGTCTTTGGAGAGAAGTGCTCTAATAACGAAAGGTCGGTGAGAAGTGCATCGACAAAAGGAATCTGGTGAGAAGTGCACCGAAAAGCTGTTTGCGGAGAGAAGTGCTCCAGAAGGTTGGTGAGAGTAGGGAGACTTTATTGTATAGTAGGGAAGATATTACGTTTGAAGAAGTTAAAACTACTTTGTTACAACGTGAACTAATAGACAACCAGTTGACTAAAAAAAATGAGTCTGTGGGTGAAGTGATGAAACCTACATGTTTTGATTATGTCCAAACGTTTCAGAAGATGAAACTCTATTCTTACTTATATACTTTTCAATGTTGACTAACAATTTTTGTTAAGTACTGTATAAGTTTCTCAGCAAGTGCTGAATGAAGGAATTCTGGATTGCCTTGAACACACAGAAGAGAAGAATAGCTGAAGACAAAAGTGTAAAGCTCATAAGCTGGATACTCTGCTCTGAAGATTTTCTGAAGACTGTCAAAGCTCTTCTCAGAGGATTAGAAGCAATCAGAAGATATTCCATTTTGATCAGAAGCTTAGACAAATGAAATGAGGAACTCAGAAGCGTTAGTCACGAGACTTATCTAGCATTTAATGCTCTGACTTCTGCATTTAATGCAAGGCGCCAAAAGTTCAAAAAGCTGTTTTGATGGAGCGCGCGTTTCTGCCTCAAGCAACACAACCATTTCCTTGTCTACCCTTTGCCGATCTAAATGAAGTAAAATTCCAGTCAACCTTATCCTTGATTTCAAATCTCTTACCAGATTTAGTTAAAGAACAAGGTTAACGGAATCAAAGTGTTTGAAGACCGTTTGAAGAAGTGACAGATTAACGGCTACAACAATTGATGTCATCCATTGAAGATTCAAATTCAAACAACGGTTATCTCCAAAGCACTATAAATAGTAGCCAAGCTCCAGTACATCACACACGCGATTAACGAGCAAAATCTTAACGCACTGTTTTAACGAGCAAAACAGAGCAATCTTTTCCATTCTCAAGCTTTCATAGTTTAGACTTTGTAATAGTGAGAGAGTGAAGAAACACAAGTTCATAATAGGAATCTTGTAAACTGGTATCGTTTGTGACACTCAGTTAGATTTGAGAGAATCTAGTTAAGGTTTGAGTTGGGTGAGAATTCCAGAAAACAGGATTGTTGTTGTTCTGGTGGAAATCCTTTTGATGAACCCTAAGTGTTTTGATTATGTCCAAACGTTTCAGAAGATGAAAACTTAACATTCCCTTACATATAGTTTCTTTGTTGACTAATATTTTTCTGCTTAGTCTATGTGTAAGTTACTCAGCAGGTGCTGAATGAAGAATTTCTTGATTGACTGAAGAACTCAGAAGTCTTGATTGCTGAAGACAGAGTTTCGTTATTTCAGAAGCTGGATGGTCCGCTCTGAAGCTAGTGAAGTCTGTTGAAGCTCTCCTCAGAGGTCCTTTGCAATCAGAAGTTCATCTACTAATTTTATCAGAAGCTTAGTCACGGGTTCTGGATAGCATTTATTGCTCTGACATTTGCATTTAATGCAAGGCGCCAAAAGTTCAAAAAGCTGTTTTGAAGGAGCGCGCCTGTCTACTCAAAGCGAAACCAGAATTTCCTTGTCTACCCTTTGTTGATCTTATTGAGGAATGTTTCCAGTCAACCTTATCTTCAATTTCAAATCACTTACCGGATTTGGTTAAAGAACAAGGATAACGGAATCAAAGTGTTTGAAGACCGTTTGAAGACTTGACAAATTAACGGCTACAACAACTGATGTCATCTCTGTGAAGATTCAAATTTCCCAACGGTCATCCTCATTCACTATAAATAGTAGCCAAGCTCCAATGCATCATGTACGCGTGATATTCGAGCAAAATCTCAACGCACTGTTTCAACAAGAAAAACAGAGCATCCTTTTCCATTCTCGATCTTTCTTAGCATAGCTTAAGTTTAAGTGAGAGAGTGAAGAAAAACAAGTTCATAATAGGAATCTTGTAAACTGATATCGTTTGTGATATTCAGTTAGATTGTGAGAGAAATCTAGTTGAGATTAGAGTTGGGTGAGAAATCCAGAAAACAGAGTGTTGTTGTTCTGGTGGAAATCATTTAACTCTTTTTAGGCTAGTTAGAACTAAGTGAGAAATTAGCTTAAGTTCTGTTGATGTAAAGGAGCTTCTAAATTTGCCAGAAAAGTTCTGAATAGTGGATTTATAAAATCTCTGTAGGCCGCGACCTCAGGGGACAAGACGTAGTCACATGACTTCTGTGGCGAACTTGGATAAATCGAATTGTTCAATCAGGATCTCCTGAACTTCTTTCTCCCTCTTATACTTGTTATTTTTGCTTCTGTGTACTTGCTCATATTTAGTGCTGAAACAGATTTTCTCTAAGTATCATTGTCTTTGTTCAGAAGACTGTCCAGAAGTTCTTAAATCAGAACTTCTGTTGCTGAAAACAGTCTAACTGTGTTTAGGCAGAATTTCTCTCAGAAGCAACTTCTGTAAGCTTGCTTCTGACTCTGAGGAAATTTGACTCTGAAAATTAAGTTTCCTGAAAAACTTTGAAATTTTCAGTTTTCAACTTTGACACCTATTCACCCCCCTCTAGGTGATTCTGTTCTTGATAGGGCCAACACCTTTAACTCATTCTAGGCTAGTCAGAACTAAGTGAGAAATTAGCTTAAAATCTGTTGATGTAAAGGAGCTTCTGAACTTGCCATAAAAGTTATGAATAGTAGATTTAAAAATCTCTGGTGACTGCGATCACAGAGGACAAGACGTAGTCACAGGTGTTCTGTGGCGAACTTGGATAAATCGATATGTTCATCAGGACCTACTGAATTCCTTTTTCCCTTCCTTATACTTGTTATTATTGCTTCTGTGTACTTGCTTCTGTTTAGTGCTGAAACGGATTTGCTCTTTATATCATTGTCTTTGTTCAGAAGACTGTCCAGAAGTTCTCTAACTCAGAGCTTCTGTTGCTGAAAACAGTTAAACTGTGATAAGGCAAAATTTCCCTCAGAAGCTGTTTCATTAAACTAGTCTCTAACTCTGAGGAAATTTGACTCTGAGAAATTAAGTTTCTCCAAAAACTTAAAATTATCAATTTTCCGCTTAGACACCTATTCACCCCCCCCCCCTCTAGGTGATTCTGATCTTGTTAGGGCCAACATGAAGGTCTTATAGTTTGTGGAAGAACTTTTGAAAGAGGTTCCGCTAGTAACAACGGCAAACGTAAATCTAAATCTAGGTCTCACAAGAACCTAATTTGCCATTATTGCGATAAAAAGGGGCATATTAGAGCTGATTGTTTTAAAAGAAAAAAAATGATCTAGAAAAGGTAAAAAAGTTGAAAATATTGCACAAGCTAGTGTTGCTGATGGGGATAGTGATGGGACGCCTTTATTGTCACCGGGGAAAGGGATAGATTTGAGTCTGACTGGATACTCGATTCTGCATGTTCATACCACATATGTCCATATAAGGAAACGTTCACTTCGTTGAATTTTATTTTTGGCGGTGTTGTTCTGATGGGTGATGCTGCATGTAAAATTCATGGTATTGGAACTGTTAAAATTTGTATGGATGATGGTATTGTGAGAACACTGATAGATGTTCGTTCTGACATGAGAAAAAATCTTATCTCTTTGGGCGCTCTTGATAAAAGTGGGTGCAAATTTACTGCTTGTGGAGGAGTACTGAAAGTGTCTTCTGGAGCACTTGTTTTAATGAAAACCACCAGGGTGTGTTCTTTATATGTACTTGGTGGCAAGACTGTTACAGGTTCTGTATCTGTTTCATCGGGTTTATCTAATCTTGATGCTTCTAAATTATGGCACTTGAGACTTGGGCATATGAGCGAGAAGGGCATGGTACAGCTGTACCAGAGAGGTTTGTTGGGAAGTCAAAAGAATGTTGACTTGGAGTTCTGCGAACACTGTGTTTTCGGAAAGCACAAACGGGTCAGTTTTGGCACCGGGATCCATAGTTCAAAAGGGCCTTTGGACTATATTCATTCCGATCTATGGGGTCCATCGAGGGAGCCATCCATTGGCGGTGCGAGATATATGTTAACTTTTACCGATGATTATTCTAGAAAAATTAGGGTTTTCTTTATTGCTAATAAAAGTGATGTGTTTGAAAAATTCAAACTATGGAAAACCATGATTGAGAAACAAACTGGGAGAAAAATAAAATATCTCAGGACTGACAATGGTCTAGAATTTGTTTATGGTGAATTTAACAAATTTTGTGAGAATGAAGGAATAATCAAGCACCACACATGTACTTACCGGCCACAACAGAACGACGTTGATGAATGGGTGAACATGACTATCATCGAGAGAGCTCGATGTATGTTGTCTAATTCTGGTTTGGAGAAAAAGTTTTGGGCTGAAGCTATTGATACATCTTGTTACCTTGTAAACCGGTCTCCACACTCATCACTTGACATGAAAAATCCTAAAGAGGTTTGGTCTCGAAAACCTTGTAATTATTCTAATTTGAAAATTTTTGGTTGTCCAACATATATGTATGTCAATGGTGGTGATAAATTAGAACCTAGAGCTAGAAAATGTATATTTACTGGTTATGGTTCTAGTGTAAAAGGATATACACTCTGGTGTCTTGTTTTAAATAAAATTGTAATAAGTAGGGATGTAAAATTTGATGAGTCAACTATGATACACCCAAAAGGGGAAGGTTCTGTTTCTGGCGATGCAGCTCCTTCTGAAAAATTTGACGAGCAAGTTGAAGTAGAGGTATTTCCCTCGCCTCTTGAAACGTCGCCTAGCACACCAACTCTGAGGAGCTTGTTACTGATAAGCCGAGTCAGTTGGGATCCAGGTTTCCGGTGCAACAAATCTCTGAGTCTATTGCCAAGAACATAGCGAGGAGACAAATACATCTACCTAGGCGTTTTGAAAATTATATTACATACGCACTTACTGTTGCAAGTGAGGTAGAGTCAGATGGTGATCCTAGTTCCTACAGTGAGGCTATCGGGTCAGGTAATTCTGACAAATGGTTGGTGGCTATGGAAGAAGAAATTGAATCCCTTCATCGGAATGGCACATGGAATCTGGTTTTGGCACATAAAGGGAAAATATAGTTGGTTGCAAATGGGTGTTTAAAAAGAAAGATGGTATTCCTGGTGTGGAGGAGGCACGCTACAAGGCTAGACTTGTGGCACAGGGGTTCAATCAAGTTGCTGGAGTTGACTTTCATGATGTTTTTTCACCTGTGGTAAAGCACACAACAATCCGTGCTTTATTGGCTCTAGTTGCTATGAATGACTTGGAGTTGGAGCAGTTAGATGTCAAAACAGCTTTCCTGTACGGAGAGTTGGAGGAGCAGATTTATATGCAACAGCCTAGAGGTTTTAAGGTTGAAGGAAAGGAAGACCATGTTTACCTGTTAGAGAAATCTTTGTACGGGCTTAAGCAGTCACCGAGGCAATGTTATAAGAGGTTTGATTCTTTTATGATGCCACATGGTTATTAAAGATCATCTTATGATAGTTATGTTTATCTTAAGAATGTTGGAGATTCCTTCATCTATTTGTTGTTGTATGTAGATGATATACTTATAGCTTGCAAAAATAAATCTGAAATTTGTAAGCTGAAAAATTTGTTGAATGGTGAATTTGAGATGAAAGATTTAGGTGGAGCTAAAAGAATTTCGGGCATGGAGATTGTCAGGGATAGAGCAGCTGGTAAATTATACCTTAGCCAAGAAATGTATATTGAAAAATTTCTTGACAATTTTGGTATGAAAAATGCAAAACTGGTGTCTACTCCATTGGCGGCTCATTTTAAGCAATCTGCTAAAATGTCACCATAGTTTGAGGAGGAGGATGAGAGGTACATGGCGCATGTTTTGTACTGTAACGTGATCAGTAGCTTGATGTATGCTATGGTATGTACTCATCCTGATTTGGCTCAAGCAGTTAGTGTGGTCATTGAGGTTCCTGCGTGGAACTTCTAATTATTGTCTTGTATATGGAAGATCATCTAGTAGTTTGGTTAGCTATTGTGATTTTGAGTATGCAGGAGATTTGGATAAAAGGAGATCAGTGACGGGTTATGTTTTTACACTTGGTGATACTGCTATCAGTTGGAAATCTTTTTTACAGCCTACAGTTGCATTGTCAACTACAGAGGATGAATATATGGCATTATCTGAAGCCATTGAAGAAGCGGTATGGCAGCAAAATTTGCTCGGTGAATTTACAGTAAAACAAGAGGTTGTGTATGTTAATTGTGATAGCGAGAGCGCTATACAATTGACGAAGGATCAAATGTTTCATAAAAGAACAAAACATATTGACATACGATATCACTTTGTTCGTGAAATTGTTATTCAGGGGAAAATTTTGGTGAAGAAAATTCATACGTCTGAGAACCCAACTGACATGTTAACGAAGCCTGTACCGTCTACCAAGTTTGAATTGTGTCAGAACTTGGTAGGACTCGAAGAATGACGATTGTGACCCTAAGGGGCAAATGGAGAGGAGGAGCAGAACTTGAAATTAATAGTTAAGGAGAGATTGTTAATATCCACTATTAATTCATAGTGATTAAATTGAATAAATGCCAATTGCTTTGGACCAAAAATGGAATTAACCATGGAATTACTGAAGATGGTTGGCGAAGTCAACAAGGTGGCTTGTGATCAATTCTTATCTCAGACTGGTTCATATAATTCAATTTTATGGGTCTTTCTAATTAATGTATTTTTGTCAAGATCAAATAATGTTGAGACATGAATTATTTGATGGATGAAGTATGTTTGGTTATAAATTAGAAGTATGGACAATGTAAGTTACGCAGAAAAGAAAGTGTAGAGTTTATGTCAGTTAATGAGGAGATTGTTAGAAAATTAACCATTAATTTTAAATTAATAAAAAGAAAAAGAAATTAAAACGAAAATATGAAATAATGTAAAGGAAGAAAACGAAAAGGGAAAGAAATAAGAAGCATGAGGGGCGACAATTAATTGATGAAATCAATTATTTTGACTGTTGATTTTGTCCACATTTTTGCACCAATAATATTCGTAGGTTCACATTGATAATGAATCTGGATAACAAGTTAATAGAAAAAGCAATATCGGGTCTAGTATTGTTAGCAAGATGCATAAGTTCATCTATTGCAATTAGATCAGAATGGGAAAAATCAAGTTGACAAATTTGACAAAAGAAATAATGGTGAGAGTTCAATTGGTAAAAATTCTATATGCTACCGGTGTGGTATGATCGGTCATTGGTCACGTACATGTCATACCATAAAACATTTGCAACAACTTTACCAATCATTATTAAAGAAGCCAAATACGAATATTGAGAGCAATCATATTTTCGATAATGATATGCCAATTGATATATCCCATATAGATATGATAGATCTTTTCGCTCCATCATCTTCTCGAAAAATTAATTAGTGTTTTAAACTTGTACTTAAATTTTATTTATGTGCTATGTATTTTATTTTGTTTCTATGTATTGTTATTTTATGTTTTTATGTACTTTATATTTTTGTTGGATTAACAATAATATGTTCTTGTTTTCTTTTAATGAAGAAATGAATTATTCACCGGTTTTAATTGACTTCAAAACAAATGAAGCAAATATATGTATTGCGAATAGTGGTAGTACACATACTATTCTTAAAGACCCAAAATATTTTTCTTCTTTAAGAAAGGGAGAAGAAGTTGTTACCACAATATCTGGTAACACAAAAATAATTCAAGGCTCCGAAAAAGCTAATATAGTGCTGCCAAGAGGAACAAAGTTTATTATAGATAATGCACTATTTTCTCCAACGTCCAATAGGAATTTGTTGAGATTTAAAAATATTCGCAGAAATGGATATCATATTGAGACTGTAAGTGATGAGAATAAAGAAAAAATTCATGTTACAAAATTAATTTCGGGGAAGAAATGTGTATTAGAAAAATTTAATAATTTATCATCATGTTTATATTTCAAATTGATTAATGTGATTGAAGCAAATCTTATCCTAAACCAGAAGTTTACAAATTTAGATACTTATAAGATTTGGCATGATAGACTGGGTCATCCTGGTTCTATAATGATGAAAAAAATTATAGAAAAATGCACATGGGCATCCTGGTTGCTGACATCCATATCACACAATAGGTTTGCTAGGATCTCTTTTGGATTTTTCACCAGAATAAGGGGTCTTCTTATCAAAGCTCCTGAAGGGCTTCTTGTAGTTTCCACCTCTGCCTTTCTAAAGGCTTTCTTGAACTTCCTGGTCAACATTGCCAGTTCCTCATCTTCTGAGGACTCTTCTGAAGATTCTGCTCTCAAGACAACTCCTCTTTTTCCCTCTGACTTTTCTCTTAAGTCATGGTTCTTCATTGACATTTCATGAGTTATCAATGAATCAATGAGTTCATCATATGCATAAAAGCACAAGTCCTGAACTTCTTCAATGACATTCTTGGCTTGCCAATACCTTGGTAAGCTTCTGAAAATCTTCTTTACCTTCTCTGCTTCCTCAATATCCTTTCCTAAACTCTTCAGATCATTGACAATTTTGGTGAATCTTGAGTTCATGTCAGAAATAGATTCTTTATCAAGCATTTCAAATAACTCATAGCTTCTCATGAGTTGATTGATCTTGGATTGCTTCACTTTGCATGTTCCTTCATAGGTTACTTCCAGCTTGTTCCAAATATCCTTTGTCGTTTCACAATGAGATTATTGATTTATGTTGGGTATGAAACTTCCTCAGTAATTAAATATCTTGAGCCATTAACGAGAGATATGTTTACTGCACGGTTTGTAGATTGTCATTTTGATGAAACCACATTTCCTAAATTAGGGGGAGAAAATAGAAATGTGGAAAAATGAATAACATGAAAAGTTGAATCCCTTACTCATATGGATCCTAAAACAAAGAGTTGTGAACAAGAATTTCAGAAGATAATTCATCTTCAAAATTTAGCAAATCGGTTGCCGGATGCACTTGCAGAACCAAAACGAGTAACAAAATCTCATATAACAGCAGTTAATGTGCCAATTCGAATTGAAATTCCTGAAGAATAAGTTAAGAATATTTCTCAAACACGTCTAAAGCGTGGGAGACCTGTTGGTTCTAAGGATAAAAATCCTAGAAAAAGAAAATTGGTCAACAATAATATCGATACTAACATAAACACACTTTTTGAAGAACTTCAAGCATCTGAAAATTATTCCAAATGAAGAGATCACACTTTCTGAAGAAGTGCAAGCATCTCAAGTTATCTTAAATGAGGAGATCTTGATAAATTATGTTAGTCCTGCAAAAAGATATAATCGAGAAAGAACAGTTGTGGATAATATTTTTGCATATAATGTGGCAATGAATATTCTTGATGAAAATATGGATCATGAATCACAATATGTTCAAGAATGTCGAAGTAGAGATGATTGGCCAAAATGGAAAGATGCAATTCAAGCATAATTGGATTCTCTTAAAAAACGAGAAGTTTTTGGATGAATAGTCCGAACACGAGAAGATATAAAACCCGTTGGACATAAATGGGTATTTGTAAGAAAGAGAAATGAGAAAAATGAAATCACGAGATATAAAGCAAGACTTGTTGCACAAGGTTTTTCTTAAAGACCTGAATTGATTACGAGGAGACATATTCAGTAAATTCGATCAAGTGACAATTTGGCAGATTTATTTACAAATGCATTACCAACTACAACTTTCAAGAAGTTAACCTCCGGAGCATTTTCTCTCCGCAAACCACTTTTCGATGCACTTCTCACTAGATTCATTTCGTCGATGCACTTCTCACCGACATTTTATTATTGGAGCACTTCTCTCCAAATTCAACCTTTTATTTTTTTATACATGTGCCAACTTGACACTTTCTTCTCTCAAAATTTTTTTTTGCTTCTTCTCATTTGTGATAAATGAGTCGAGCCCGTACCTTGAGTTGCAATTTCTGCCAACACCACCACCATAACTCTGATACCACTGTAAGGAAATTGGGGATCATGATACTTATCGAGAACAATTAATTAATTATTATTTGTTATTTTCTAACTATTCATAGCACACACTTTAATTATTAGTTCACTTAATTTATTTATTTTGTTATATATATTAACTAGGTGGATACCCTCGCTTCGCTTCGGGTTGTAATTTTTTATATATTTTCATTTTAATAATTTAAATCATCTGTAAATTATGTATATTTATTTGGCATTTGTATATGTTTATTTTAGATTATTCAATGAGTTTTTATTATAAGTTGTTTGAATTTTTCTTATTTGAGTTATGAGAAAGGCTCTTGTGTGACAACCCACTTATTGTGTGACAAGAGAAAGAGGTGGGTATTTTTGTAATTAAACAGGGGAAGGTGGCAAATTTGTAAATAAACAAAAAAATTCATGCGTGGAAAATGGAGAGAAAGAAGAGGAGGTGATGTCAACGTTGATGTCACATTTGGAGAGAGAAAAAGTTTTAATTATTTTCTTTAAAATGCATTTTCCGGCTTTTCCCGAACTCATTTTTCAAAAAACATTATACCACTGAACTCGTACTAATTAGGCAGTCATTTTGAGATCCATTGTTGTTATTTATAAACGATTTTTTTTCTACGGTTGTTCCAAAATGAATACTCTGTAGTTTCAAATTAATATTCTGCTTATATAAATGTACAACGGGTTCATGCTTGTGCTATTTAGGATATAGTAAAAAAACATTAGATATATTTTTATCAAAAACATTAGATATATTTTTATCAAAAATAAATTTGCGACCAACTATCTATTTATATAAATGTACAACGGGTTCATGCTTGTGCTATTTAGGGTATAGTAAAAAAATAAATTTCAATTGGACCAAAATATGACCTTACAAGCTGCAGACTAAAGCACCATGAAATGGAGTAGCTTGAAGCCGAGCTTGAGGTATTTAATCTTGATAAAAGACCAAATTATTAGATGAGTAATGGATAAATTAGTTTAGTGACATGAACATTAATAAAACTACCAAGCACTCAAGTTTATATAGTATTCTCATGATATTGGACTGTTGACAAGCATTAGTTAGCTGATTAATAAAACAGAATACTTTGCAATCATGCATACTCCTTTTTCCATATTCTCTTGTTAACCAAATCATTGTCTTATTCTTTGCTGCTTTTCTTTTCTTTTCGAGAAATCGGTTGATGTTGTGTTTAATTTAAGATATTATCTTGACTAAGTTGGTTTATTTTGTAACTAAAAAAATATATCACTGAACTCATATTAATTAGGCAGTCATTTTGAGATCCGTTGTTGCTATTTATAAGCGATTTTTATTTTTTTTTATTTTTCTATGGTTGTTTCAAATTGAATACTCGGTTGTTCCAAATTAATACTCTGTTGTTTCAAATTAATATTCTGTTGTTCCGAATGAAATATTCGGTTGTTCCATATGCTATATTGTTTCAACAGAATACTCTGTTGTTCCAAATTAATACTCGATTGTGATACTCTGTTGTTTCGAATTAATATTCTGTTGCAACAATAGTATTGGATTGATGAAGAAGATAATAAACTGAGGCAGATGATTCATTTTAATAATTTTGAGGCAAATAAGTGCAACTTCCTAAAATTTCATGTCAGTATGGATCTTGCCAAATTCATCAATACTTTTACCTCTTGTCAAGTTCATCAATACTTTTTTATATTTTTCTTAGTAAGTGGGTTCAATATGTCAACCTTAATTCTTGCAAGAAAACAAGAACCATGATCAACTAAAAATTGGCAGATTCTATTTTCACACCGCTTCAGTTCAGCGCCCTCAATCTACTTCATCTTTTTCTTCTTCTTCCCCATTTCAAATCAGATAGTAAAAAACGCAAAGCAAAGCATAAAATTGAAATCAATGGAGAGTGCTAAAGTGAGAAATAAGCAGGTAATTCTTAAGGATTTGGTATGTGGTTCAATTCAAGAATCAGACACTAAAATTCCCAATACGCTGGACCTCATCATTCGTCTTTCTCTTCTTCTATATACCTCAGGCCCTGGTTTTTCAGGCGGATTTACAATCGATGGAGGCGACGATCGTTGATGGTGCAGCCCCATCACATCAACAATCAAACGCTGCCCATTTTTAGATTGATTCGGAGCTCCACTGATGAAGAAAAATAGTCTTGATTTCTCAAGATTGATAGTGCTCCTGCCGTTGTTGAAATGAACTATGGAACCGCAGCTACAGGATCGTCGGAGAGCTCGAAAACTTGCCGGAGAATCGGGATCGGGAGGAAGCTCTGTAAGCGATCGGAATCAGCTCAGATCTATGGATGGATAGTGAAAAGCGCTGATGCTTTTAGAAAAGAACGCACAAATTTAGAATTAGTTGGTTAATTGCAAAATAGATCCCTGTCTCACCATAAACAACTTGTCTCACCATAAGACCCCTGTCTCACCTGAACCTGACTGTTATAACTGAAAGAATAATTAATAAAGAAATTGAACATGACATTTTGATTGTTTCAAATATTGTCTTTAATTGAGTACAAAAGTGGTGGTTTGCATATTAAATTCTAAAAGATAAAGCGAGTAAGCAGGTAATTGGAATTTTGAGCAACATTTGTAGAGTTTAATATGTTGATTTCTTCGTTTCCTGGAACATATAGTGGTAGCGTTTAAATAAACATATATCTAAATGTATAATAATTTGTTAAGGAAGTAAAGGAAAATATATTAATCAAAAGGACGATAGAGTTTATTATTCCTTTGATGATGATGGGATAGAGCTGAGATAAATAAATGATTAATTTGACAATATAATTAACAAAATGAAGTTATACAAATGAAATTCTATTTTTTTTACTTACTCAAGGCGTTGCTTTTTAGTGTATGGACCAACATTGGATCTCTCGGAGGATGGTTGGTCATTCAAGAATTCTAGAGTCTTTTGCGCAGTTGTTGTGATTGAGTAAGAGGATACGGGTGAAGTTAAATGAGTTGAAGGTGTTGAGGCCATGCTTTGTATTTCCTTTTTTGGAGTTAACAAAGTGTCTTTGAATATGTAGTTAACTCTAAAACTTATATTTGATGGATCCTTGATGAAAGTGTTAAGTTGAATTTGAAATTTTTTTTCTATTCCATAGATTTTGGTCATTGGAGGTGGAAGTTCGTATCTATCTTTAAAAGCACTTGATAAATTACTTGCTGGTATGCCTATCAAATCTGTAGCCATATGACCAAAGATAACAAAGGTAACAGTTCATGTGGCATCTTCAACAATTAACCTCACCCTATACATGTAATCATGTTTATTTAATTTTATGTGAGGAAAAAAATTCAGTGAAGAAAAGAAAAATAATTTTTTTTATAGAATCTTGATGTACCATGAACCATGTTAATGGTAAGTCTTCGACGAAACTGCAATTCTTGCACAAAAGTTTATTTTCTACATTTTGAATATCACATTTGCATCTTGGGCAGGCTCGGTACCACCAACCCTCACTTGGATCAATTGTTTTGATTCTTGCTTTGCATGTAAATTTGATTTCCTAAAAAAATAGTTAGAATTATAAGTATATATTTTAATGGTTAAAAAATAATTGATGTTCTATAATATTGTAACATGGAAAAGAGTTCATGAACCTTGTCTGTGTGAATGTCAACTTGTAGAAATTCGGCAATAGTTTTCCTATTTATTTCCTTCTCTTCTTCTATGCTTACAACCTCAATATTTTTTTGTTTGTTTTTTAAGCAATGGATATGGTCTTTGGACGTTGAAATGAATATAAGAAATAATGAGATATTTTATTTTTAAATATTATATATATATATATTGTGTTGTTTGAAATACCTCAATAAGAATGAAGAAACTTCTGGAATATCTGAATTTATGAAGAATTTAATTGCAGATGTGCCATTTAGTGAGAAGCCAGCTGCAAAATGTATCATAAGTTAATATTCATTTAAAATGATAAATGTTAACATATATGTATGTAGGGGGAGGATCAAGTGAGACAAGGTCCTTAGGTGTGACAACTTTTATTGTGTGACAACTAATATTTAAAATACATTTTCCCAATGATTCCGAACTCGGTTTTCGAAAATTTTTATACCCTTGGATTCGTATTAATTAGCCGGTCATTTTGAGATCCATTGTGTTCAAATAAAAACGATTTTTTTTCAAATTTCTTGATATTCCAAAAGTCATTACCAAATCTTCCAAAAGTCATTACCAAATATTCCAAAATGAAAAAGTCGTTTTTATTTGACCACAATGGATCTCAAAATGACCGGCTAATTAATACGAGTCCAACGGTATAAAAATTTTCGAAAACCGAGTTCGGGATCATCGGGAAAATGTATTTTAAAGAAAAGAAATAAAAGACTTTTCTCTCTCCTGCGATGACATCAGCGCTGACATCATCACCCCCCCTTCCCTTCCTTACACGTGTATGCCCCTTAAAATATGTCATCCTTTTTCATTTAATTACACAATTGCCACTCCTTGTCACACAATAAAAATCTGTCTCACAATAACATAAGTGTCACACATGATCCTTTCTCTATGTATGTATGTATTAGTTATTTTATTTAAGTAAAATATAATATTATTTGTAACTAAAATACTCTAAGAAATATATTATATAAAAAGGGACACATTATGCGTGTATGTAATATACAACATTTGTATTAAATTTTATTTAATTATTCTTGGATTGATATTTTATAACTATTAATTGGTCAACTTTTTTTGTTTATATTATGTATTTTAACTTATTTTATAATATGTATGCTTTAACTATTATTTTTTCATAATTAGTTTTATAATTCTTATATATAATAAAATTGCATTTAAATTGTATTTAAAGAATATGTATACAAATGAAGTGGTATACTCACCAATGTGCAAACTTGTAATTAATTTTATTTTTTTAATGTTTTGATTTTTTTTTTAATTATTATTTTCATTTTATAATATTAAGTGATTAACATTATACTCTACGACATTGTGAAATATTTTGTCATATGATTTTTTACTAATTTTTGGTACGTATTTAAAAGACCATAGTTTTAGTTAGTTCTGCAAATATACTAAGCAATGGTTTAATTTGTCTAATTTTTTATTGAAATGTTAATAGACTGACTTTTAAGAGCTTATCTAAGTTAATAATAATTCAACATTTAAAAAAAAAAATTAATTGTAAACGTGGATGCTAATTAAATTAAAGTAAAAAGAACATTTTATTAAAAAAGATAAATAATTTGAAAGTGCAACATACCTTAGAAGTTGTGATGGAAACCTGTAGAAAATCCCAACAAAGATTTTAATTTGTAGGTCATTATGGTAGAAAATTTGAATTGAACATTATACTTCACCATTTTACCTTTTTCTAGTATGAAAAAGACCAAAATTTTAGTTAGCTTTACAAAAATACTAAACATTAGTTTAATTTATCTATTTTTTTATATTAAATGTAAATAGACTAATCTATCCTATATATAAAAGGTGTGCAGCCAGCTCACAATCAATTTCAATTTAGCTTTTAACCAATTTAGTCCTTCAGTTTTTCAAATTTTGCTTCAGCTGACTTACAAAAACGGCACCGTTTTCAGTTATGTCGGTCATGATCATAAAATATCATGCTTCTCCTTCTCGCTTCAGTTATGTCGGTCATTACCAAAAACGAAGTACCCATTCAACCCTAGCTCCCGCCTCCTCACTATGGTTTCACTTGCCGACCATATCTTCATCTCAATCCCCGGTAAGTCCCTTTACGTTCTTCATTCGCTGGTTTTCCTGTCGTTGTTTACACATTTCTTTGATCCGGGTTTTTTTTGAATTGACGTCCGATTGCAATTCACTTACAAAACCAGTGTTCTTTTCCTCTTTTGAGTTAGCAGTAACCTTTAATTGAAGGTTATAGGTTCTAATGAGTCTTTTTTTCTCAGGTCTTGCTAATTTACTTATTTGTTGATTAGATTCATGAATTGCCCCCGATTTTTTTCCTCGACTTCTCCAATAAGGGCGGCGTTGATGTTTGGTAAGTTTACTCTTTCTTCTTTTAATTCTTGATTCTATGGTCCTTTGTTTGATTTCTTCAATTTCTATCAATTGTGCTGTTTTCCCCTGCCCCCTCTCCATGGCCGGGTAATAATGTAATCGTGACTGAACATATCTCATCGTCGTATATATAGTTATCTGAAATAAATTTTTGTTTTTTATTTTCAGTTTACTGTTTTTTGAGGCCCTTCCTCGCATGTGTTTGCGTCTTACCATCATTGACAAAGGAGTAATCAACTAAACCAATGCAGCAACCCAGTGGATGGTAATTATTTTTCACATTCATGCATTGAACAACATAAGTGGTCTATTCTGACAACGAATTTTGTTTTTCATTCCGGTCATTTTCTTCTACTGTTTGTTTGGCTTCCGTTGCCTATGCTTCTCATATTTTGTGTTCTTGGAGTTCCTTTATTAATTAAATTTCATATCCGTTTGTGTATTTTCTCTAATTAATCATGTCAATTCATGGTTTTTGTGTCATTTTTTGTTGATTTTGTTGGTTATGTCTTTCTTTTTAATGCTATTGATCCCTTTCTTGGTTCGAATTTCTTTTTCGTCTTCAGGAAGAACTCTCGCCAGCCATGTGATTGTAGTTACGAGGCGGCTATGCTATCTGCTGCATTGGGTGAGTTCTGGCTATTTTTTCGCTTTTCGATTTCTCAATTTCTTCTACTTTTTGGTTTCTGCAAATTTTCTTATTCATTTGATTAATTTTGTGAATTGCTTCCCCTTCATGCCTCATTTGTTGTATAAAAACATTCAAGGAATGAGAAAGATTTTAGATGGAACTCCACCTAATTAGTAATTCTCCTAATGTTTGGTCTGTTATTCTGTATGGTTCCTGGTTTCTTCTTATATGCTTCTTGAAACACATGCTACATTTAGGTTTTCATGTGATACCTTAAATTTTTCGATTTGGCTATTCTGTTCTTACTTCACTAAATCAACACCTCCGCAAGTTAAACTGGTGCTTGGTGTTGAAGCATGAGTCTTTGTTGTAGACATGAAAATAGTAGTGTGAGAAGAAGGTGGAAGATCTAGGATTAGGTGAGTGAGTTATTGTTATAAGTTGTGAAAGTAGAAGGTTTTGAAAAGATATTCCTTGCTATTTGTTAAATTGTTAGAACTATTTGGTATTTAGCTTTTTCTTATATTTGTTGGGCAAAATAATTAGGGATTGTTTTCATTTGTGTACTTTTCCTTTCTCGCTGGAAAGGCGTATAGGGTATTTGCTCGACGTTCTTTGGGATCAGATGTGGCTTCTTCAATGATTGTTCTTCCCGTTGATCATAGGGATCAATTAATTTGTTTGTGTTTACAGGTATGAATTTTAACTGATTATTCAAATTTAATCTGATTTCCAGAGTTATAAGTAGTTGATAGAAACTAACTGACTTTTTCTTTCTAAATAGCAATAAGAACGCATTTTTCGATTTTAACCAAACACGTAATGTTCATTTTCTTGGCGATTGATTTCAAAATCAGGCGATTATTGTCTGATGTTATTCTTTTTTAAACATATCAGTTGATCAATGTTGGTTTCCTTCTATTTGGGTGTCGTCTCGAATTTCATTTTTGATATGAATATTAGGTTCATAATCAGCATAGTTTAGACTTTCATGATATCCAGTTTTTGAGTAGAGTAAGAAAAACAATAAGAAATACTTCTGATTTCTTAATGGGATGATATTTGGTAGTGCATGTGAGTTCCAGTAAAATACTAATCATGACATTTTTGTCTTATTTGTAAATGTTTTTAATTTCTAATATTACTTACCTTCATCTATAATCTTTACCTGATGTCATTATTAGGAGACTTTTGAGTTTCCTTTAATTTTTTATTCTTTTGAAATACAAAATCTTTTTTTTCTTCTCCCATTTCTACTGCGGGTCCAGTTTTACTGTCTATGTATGGTCCACATTTTACACCTTTGAAGAAAATGTACAGAACCCCTCATTTTCTTTTTTAAATGTACTTAAATGTCATTTCAAATTCTTTTCTATTCTCTATTTAAACCATTTTCCTTTTCCATTTGTACACTTACTTACTGCACAACATTTTCACTTTAACAATGGCTCACACCAATGTATGTTTATTTTTTCCCACTTCTCCTTAATGCTTTGTACTGTTTTTACATTCTCATTTAGTTGGTTCATCTTCTCCACTTTGTCACTATGATACATATAACATAAAATCAATTTGCAAATTCAAGTAATTTATGAGTTTTTGGTTTGTTTTGTCCTGCATGCAGCATAGTATTTCTTGATTAATGTTTCTTTTGTTTAATAAGGTTGTAATGCATCCTGAAATTATCTGTTTCAGGTACCACAAGTGAAACTCATTTTCGAGTCGGTTTTTGAGATGCTGCTTCATCTTATGGGGGTTCCACGCCACACTCTTAATGTCACTGAAGACAGGCAGCAAGGAGCTTTTGTTGCCATTATGTCATTTACATATAAAGACTATTCTGTACGTGAGATTCCCGTCTCATTTTGTGGTCGGAGCCCGATTAACCCGGGAGATGCTAAGAATGCAGCTGCTAAACAAGCTCTTGATTTTCTAAAACATGCGATGCAATTTGAGCTAATCGACTACAATTATGAAGAACTACAACGCCTCAAAGCTGTGCATGCTAATTGCGCGAATCGTCAAGTGGATGTTGGAGTGGCTTTAGGATTTCAAGGGCAAATAACTCGGCTTTTAACACTGAATCAGCAACTACATGCAAGAATTATACAAGTGCAAACACAAAACTCAGACTTGATGAGGATGAGTAATGATTTAAAATTTAGTAATGTTCAACTTGCTGCGAAATTGACGGTTCTAGAACAAGAGAAATCTGCTTTGGTGAAGGAGGTACAAGATTTGAAATGGGCGAACTCTTTTGCATCCGAGTTTGGAAGTATTTGATTATACTTGGTTCGTGTTTGAAAGTGTGAAGAGCTTCGTTTGCCTAACGATCTTCATTTTGGTTCTTTTTTGTGTATGTAAATAGTCTTTAACTGCCAATGTTTTTAAGATGGTCGTTTGAAGTTTTTTTGGGGTTTCTGTACGTTCCTCATATGGTGTATGAGGTGTCGCATTTGGTGTACTGTTTAATGTAAATATACTACCTTATGGTTGGAATATCAAACTTTCTGTCGACCTACAAATTTCTAAGTTATTTTTTTCTTTCTTTTGTTTATCCTCAGGTGATATTTTCTTATTTGTCATTGTTCATCTTTCTTAGTTAGTCGTTTTTTCTAATTCGTTTTTAGTTGGGCTTCTTTTATCTGCTATTTTTATTTTTGTGAATTGAAATATTGTTTGGTACTATCTATTGATTTGGATGTATTGGTTGTTTTCCAGATTTGACAATTTGTTTGATTGTATGTTAAATTTCGACATTTACTCTTTTTAGCGAGCTTCATTACCTCGAATGAATCTCCAGGTTACTTTCTTTAAGTCCCTTCGCATGGATGAGAAAATGAAAAAAAGAAAAGAAAAAAGAAAATAAGAATATGAGGAGTCACTAAGTCATAGTTATTTTACAAGGAAAAAATGAATCAATTATTGACTAAATGCTTACCTCTTATTGTTACTGAGTTTGTTGAACTGAACACTTAAGAGCTTTGATTGATTATTCTTGTTGTATTGAATTCTTTTCTTTACAGTAGGCCATACCAATTACGAATGTGGTATTATAGATTGGAAATATGAGACTAATGGAAGAGTAAAATCCAGCAGGACAAGTAAAATCTCAACATATTCAACTAATTAGAGAGTAAAATTCCGCAGATTTCATGTCGTCGACTGCTCTTGAACCAATTAATTTTTGTTTCTTTCGTTCAGTGAAGTTTTTCAATGGATTTGTTTATGTACTGCATTCGATATAAAAAAGTTTAATTTCAAAGGAATTCAATTTAGTTCATTAGTTGAGCTACTGAACTTATAGGAAAGTTAGTTACAAGGAAACAGAAAGAAGTGAAACTGAACAGAGTTGAAATAGCTGAAATATATAGAACTAAACTAAACAGAATTCAAATAAACGGAATTCAGCCGAAGAAACTAAAAAGATTGTTAAATTTGACGGAGTTAAAGCTTAACTGGAATACATTTTTGCC
Source organism: Euphorbia peplus (assembly GCA_028411795.1). Classification (NCBI taxonomy): domain Eukaryota; kingdom Viridiplantae; phylum Streptophyta; class Magnoliopsida; order Malpighiales; family Euphorbiaceae; genus Euphorbia; species Euphorbia peplus. The sequence continues at coordinate 16,334,527 of CP110837.1, read as the reverse complement.
TCAAATTAAGAAAAATAAAAACTTAATCTCAATTTAGGTTTATGTACATGCGAAAAAAGCATTGCTTTATTGTCCAAAAAATTTTAAACTCAATTACCCACAAATAACATTTAACGGACACAATTTTAAAATTTTATCTTCATCTAAAAAAAATCAACGTTTTAAAATATAAAAAAATGAATTGTTATTTCATTCACACATGTTCACAAGACTGCTCCTTATTTTAATCTCCCTTAATCTAGATCTTGAAGCTTTTTTTCGAATCTGACGACGGGACGTTCAAATTCAAATCATTGGCGAGAAAATTGTGAATGGGCTCATGACAAATCTTTCTGCTACTTCTGTTTCATGTCATATCATGGTTCAAGTGTCAAATATCAATTTCCTGGATTTACTTGCTGCTATCATTTTTATTCTAAAGAGGTATCCATAACTACTTGGCTATTATCTTAATTGGTTACTTTGGATTGTTAAAAAAATCAAATAGAACTCTTTACGATTAAAATGAACCGTACACTATAAGGAATCATCAAACAACTACTCCATTTCTTTTACATTTTGTTAATTTTTTATAGATTTCTTTTCCATGTCTTATGTATTATTGTGTGGGTATCCTCTGTATAATTTAGCATTCTATATTTATATCTGAAATGTTTTCCCAACATTAATTGATCATGGAAGTATATACTTGCATGTCTTTTATCAGCAGATGAACTTGAAACTTAAGCAATAGGAGTCATCAAGTCACCATTAGCTTCATTTCTAATTATGATTTTCTCCTTTAGTCTTTGTTTTTTCTATTTCTTTTATCTTTTTTGTATGTATCTGCTTTATTTTTGGTCTTCACATGTATGAAATGCTTTTTGAAACAAAGAGTATACAAATGCCTTTGGTTGTCAAATAAGATCAAACAATTATAGTTATTTTATATATGTGCAACTTTTATAGTTTAACATGATTTGAAGTGTTTCTGTTCCTGAAAATTGGGCTGGTTTTATTTCCATTAAAACCAAAAACATATTTTAAACTGATGTAAAACATTTGTATTGTTCCTTTTATATGACCAAAAGAGCTCGAACCTTATATACACATTTATTGAATCATCAAATCACCTTTATTTCAGTTGGGTTTATAGTTAATCTCTTCAGTGTTTATTTATGCTTCTCTATCATTGCTTTATTGTATTGCTATATCTGTTGTCCTTTTTTAATCATCTTTGGTGATGGATAAGCCATTGACTACTTGGGCTTTCACCTAAAGTCATTGGTTTATATTTAACTTACAGTCTATGAAGTTAGTTAGTCATGGCTTCAAAACATTTCTTCAAGTACAAATGGTGGTGAGTAGCTAGAACAGTTGCTTTGGTTTCCAAGCACAGATTCCTCATTTGATTGCTCAAAGTGGTGAGCTATTCGAAGTATAATATTTTTCAAGAGGTATATGTCAAGCTTACCGAGGAAGATATGGGAAGCGAAATTCAAACAATCCAATTAGTGTATAAATATCTTTTGAATGTTTTTGTTTGGTCAGCTCGAGAATGTTTTTTTTCTTTTTTTTTTGGAGAAACAACTCGAGAATGTTTTCAATGTTCATTCAGGTTGTAGTTTTTGACAAATGTAGGATTTTTTTAACTTCATTGTTTGATATTATGATATATATTGAATTTTGATAGTTTTAAAGTTTAGTTTTTCTTTCTATAAGTTAAAATTTAGAAATTCCTATTACTCATTCCAATTATGCCGTTAGTTATGTTAAATTTTAATTTAAATCTATATTATTTAAATGCTTAATTTCTTTTCCGAAGCAACGCGAGGGATTCTCCTAGTAATGTATAAACAATGTCATCCATGCCATAAAGATAACTGAGAAAGCTATGAAGCTGAATAACTACGAGTCCTGAAAAATTCTTTTGTGAAACTTGAGAATTGACAGGAGGACGTAACCGAGATGAGGAGAAACATAAAGTTGAGCTACTAAATAAGCGATATATAGTTCGCTAATGTTCAAGATCCAATGTAAACACGAACCGAACTAGTCAATAATATAAACAACTAAGTCGATTACTAAACGAGATCAGTTCAATCTCATCTAAATCAAAAGCAAACCATCTGCATAAGTACATAAGAGACAAAAACAGCTTCATATTAGCTAATTAAGCCTATGTTTACAGACCGAACCAAATGCTTTTGATGTTCCTTTTCATAAAACAGAACATGAACAGAGCATACCAAGATAGATCAGCTGCTAAACAGAATATATAGGTTGAGAGGAGAGCATAAATAAGAAAAGGAGAAGCATAAATTCAGCTACTAATAACAGTGAATACATAATTCACCAATGTAAAAGGTCTAATGTAAATTTGACCATAGGAGATAAAAAAAAACATGAACTAGGAAATAACATAAACACAAAATCAAATACTTAAGGAGACGAGTTCAACCTCCACTCAAAATTAGCAGCTACATTGTCATCATCAGTCATACTTGTTTCTGCACTTCCATGGTCATATATAATCTTCCATGAGAATACCTGTCAAACGTTATGACGAAACACAACACAACAAAAGCTCTAGATATCTTATACTGGTAAAAATTACCACTTTTAACTCCACTGCCTACTCTAACAAGACTTTCAACTTCAAGCTCCACCACCTAATGGTACAAACTTTCAAGCCAAATAATGGGAGCTGTCCAATTTCGATCCTTGGCGATTTCAACCTTCCCAAAGCTTTTCTCTTTAAGATCATAAGAAACCAGATAACCCTTCCTGAAATCAAGCATAATCTTACCTCCTCTCTTTAAACATCCCAAAACTCGCAGCTTAAGACAAAGCCAACTTTCGTCCAAAAGCAAAGGTTCTGTAAGAGAGAATAAATGTGTCCAAGTAAATTGACCAGCTCCATCTTTGTTCCTCATATATAAATCACCTTGAAGTGGCATATGATAAGAGACATAACTAATGCAAAGACAACCTTCTGAAACATGCAATTTTGTTGAAATGTCTACCTGTGATTTGGATTTGAGTGAGTAAACATGATGAGGGAGGGTGGAGAATGTCTCTTTTCTCACATCAAATGCGACAATCTCATGCTGATGGTTAACAGCCCAATGTACGATACCGTCCATAAAGTCACCAAATCCAGGAAAAATATTATCCATTGGAAGGAGAGGGAAGTCCCAATTGCTAGACCGTCTCCAAATATTTGATTTGAATCCATAAATCCAAAATTGAACTTCTTCAGGACGAACATTTCGCCGAACATGTACAATAGAAAAAGCCTTGAAGTCATGAATTGCATCATCATAACCCAAACCACACCCCAATACGGTGTGAAATACATTATTAGATGGGGTTTCTAGAGGTATATCAGGAATATTTCTAGATTGACGGGTCGACGGATTCCACAGGGAATATCTGGAATTATCTGTATGCATAAGAAGCAAACCCTTACAGTAACCATAGTCATAAACTACTCCTTTCAATGGAGAGGATACAAGATTATCGAGGCAGATAACATCTTGTTCCTGGTTGAGATTCACATCACATACATTGATTTCCATCGTAACTGAATCTCGGAAAATTAGTTTGCGGAAATTAGGGTTTTGAGAAGACTTACTGAAATGTGAATCCATAAATTCAGGGCTGTCGATGATTGAGCATAAAGGTTTAGAAAGACATCGGAAACGCTTCACTGATTTCACCAGAAGACATGATAGGATCTTAGTGATTACATCTTCAGGGAGTTTCGCCGCCGCCATCGCCGCCGCAATTCAGCTGACTGTGATTTTAGTGGAAGGGGAAGTGGAAGTGAAAGTGAAGAGTAACTTTGCGATAAGGTTACTAAATTTGAAAGGGTAACTTTGGGATAATTACCAAACTGTTACTGTGGCAAAACTTATAAGTTTATCTTATTTCTATAAATTTATTGAAGATTTTAATGGAAAAAATCTATTACTAACTTTTGTTCGCTAGAGCCCGTTTGGTGCAGCTGTTCTTGTTTGCTATTTTTGGTTGTTGTTCCTAAACGGTTTGCTGTTTCATTTTGCTGTTTTATTATTGGTGTTTGGTAAAATTATAATTAATTGCTGCTGTTAGAATACAAAATGACTAATTTGGATATATTGAATTTTTTTATTAATGTAAAACAGTAAGAATAGTAAAGTAAAATAAGATCTGCAATATTTTTTTTTAGAAAAGTTTTGCTGCTACTGAAAAAACAATTGTTTTTACCTAAAAAGCATAAAAGATACTAATTCCTAACCAAACACCAAAAAAATTGCTTTTTAGGGTGAAAAAGCAATAGACAACATCGAAACGGATAAACAAACGCCCCTTAATCATTTATTATATATAGTTTTTTGATTTATTTATGTCATGTTGTATTTATTTATTTCTTTGTATATTTATTTATGTTATACTTAAAATTAATCTCTTATTTATTAATATACTATAGTTACTGTGTTCTTACATTATTTTGAATTTCACAGCACTAGATAAATTTTATACAATAACGTAATAGTTAATTCGTATAAAAAACAAACTGAAAATAGAATAGCCCACATATGATATATATAGATATATATTTGATTTATTTATCCTAAATATTTCTATTATTTATTTATAATTCTAAATTTTATTCATTCTTTTGTATGTATTGCGTTAATTTTTATTAATATATATAGTTAGTCATGCACAAATAAAGATGTATGGTTTGGTTCTTTTCCTTTTATTTTACTTTACTTTAGTTAATTTTAATTGATTTAGTTTATTTTTCAGATGATGAATATAATTTACAAAAAATCTTATATTTATTTATTTATTTACTTATATATATATTTATTATTATATGGTCTTTATTTTTTTTATTATTTTAATTTTCCTAATCCATCTGTTCACACGTACTATATTAATTATGTTGTTAATTGTAGATCTTGGACTATCAGATATGAGAACACCAAATTGTGAGTGCCCATATTGTGGTGCACTCTTCTGGCAAGCTGAATCAAACAAGCGATCTCGCTCGCAGTTAGAATATAATAAATGTTGTAAAAAAGGAATCATTGTTTTGCCACAGTTACAAAGACCGCCACCAACGTTAGATCTACTTTTATCTCACACTGGTGGAACACGTAGTTCAAAATTTAGAGAAAATTTAAGAATTTACAATTCTTTATTTGCTTTTACTTCCATTGGAGGAAAAATAGACAACTCGATAAACAAAACATCTGGTCCATGATGAACCCTAAGTATTTTGATTATGTCCAATCGTTTCAGAAGATGAAAACTTAATACTCTCTTACATATAGTTTATTGTTGACTAATATTTTTCTACTTAGTCTATGTGTAAGTTACTCAGCAGGTGCTGAATGAATCATTTCTGGATTGCCTAAAGGACTCAGAAGATCCGTTTGCTGAAGTTAGAGTTTCAATAATTCAGAAGCTGGATGCTCCGCTCTGAAGCCAAAGTCTGCTAAAGCTCTCCTCTGATGTTCTTTGCAATCAGAAGTTCTTTTACCAATTTGATCAGAAGTCTAGACAACTGGAAATCAGCTTCTGAAAGCTTTGTCACGGGTTATGTTTGAGCATTTAATGCTCTGACAAGTGCATTTAATGCAAGGCGCCAAAAGTTCAAAAAGCTGTTTTGATGGAGCGCGCCTGTCTGTTCAAAAGAAACTAGAATTTCCTTGTCTACCCTTTGTTGATCCAATTGAAGAATGATTCCAGTCAACCTCATCTTTGATTTCAAATCACTTACCGGATTGAGTTAAAGAACAAGGATAACGGAATCAAAGTGTTTGAAGACCGTTTGAAGACTTGACAAATTAACGGCTACAACAACTGATGTCATCTCTTTTGAAGATTCAAATTCACCAACGGTCATCTTCATTCACTATAAATAGTAGCCAAGCTCCAAAGCATCAACGTACGCGTGATCATCGAGCAAAATCTCAACGTACGCGTGATCATCGAGCAAAATCTCAACAGAGCACCATTTTCCATTCTCAATCTTTCTTAGCATAGTCTTAGTTAAAGTGAGAGAGTGAAGAAAAACAAGTTCATAATAGGAATCTTGTAAACTGATATCGTTTGTGATATTCAGTTAGATTTAAAGAGAGAAATCTAGTTGAGATTAGAGTTGGGTGAGAAATCCAGAAAACAGAGTATTGTTTGTTCTGGTGGAAATCCTTTAACTCTTTTTAGGCTAGTCAGAACTAAGTGAGAAATTAGCTTAAGTTATGTTGATGTAAAGGAGCTTCTGAACTTGCCATAAAAGTTCTGAATAGTGGATTTATAAAATCTCTGTAGGCTGCGACCTCAGGGGACAAGACGTAGTCACAGGACTTCTGTGGCGAACTTGGATAAATCGAATTGTTCAATCAGGATCTCCTGAACTTCTTTCTCCCTCTTGTACTTGTTATTTTTGCTTCTGTGTACTTGTTCATATTTAGTGTTGAAACAGATTTTCTCTAAGTATCATTGTCTTTGTTCAGAAGACTGTCCAGAAGTTCTCAAATCATAACTTCTGTTGCTGAAAACGGTCTAACTGTGTTTAGGCAGAATTTCCCTCAGAAGCTACTTCTGTAAGCTTGCTTCTGACTCTGAGGAAATTTGACTCTGAAATTTAAGTTTCTCGAAAAACTTAGAAATTTTCAGTTTTCAACTTTGACACCTATTCACCCCCCTCTAGGTGATTCTGTTCTTGATAGGGCCAACAGTCCATATGTATTTCGACTTTCTGGTCAAAATCATCACCTAATTGGGTCCTTATTACCGGTAGAGGGGAAAAAACCATCATTCGCATAATTATATGTGTATGATACAGAACATAAAATTCGAAATAAAAAATCTTCTTTCATAGATACTGATTCAGCAAATACAATCGATGATGAAATAATAAAAGAACTGATTATTATGTTTGATGAATGTAATGAAATCGCAAAAGTTTTTCGTATGGCTAGGGACCGTTTTCAACAAAATCAACAATCACCCTTGAAATTAAGATTAATTAATAGACAATCCACAGATTCAAATCAGTACGAACTACCACAAACGTCGGACATAGCTGGTTTGTTAGTTGGTGATTTTGGCATAGGTGATCAAAATAGAGATATTATTGTCGAACATAAAGATGGTTCGTTAAAGCGAATTAGTTATTTACATCCAAGTTTAATGGCGTTGCAATATCCTTTATTATTTTCATATGGAGAAGATGGATATAGACATGATATTAAATATATTCTTTCAAATAACAATAATAAAAGAACTCGACAATGTATAACAATGCGTCAATATTATGCGTATAGATTACATCAACGTAAATTAGATCAATCATATCTCCTAAGAGGTGGACGTCTTTACCAACAATACATCGTTGACGCCTTCACATGTGTAGAACAAGAACGGCTAGATCAAACTTACGTGATGCTTACAATCGAGGTGACATGGATGGATCCAACCTTGGGAAAACTATGATACTGCCATCCACTTACACAGGTAGTCCGAGGTACATGCTTGAACATTATCATGATGCTATGGCTATTTGTAAATTTTATGGAAACCCCGATTTATTCTTAACATTTACATGCAACCCACAATGGCCAGAAGTTCATACAATGCTTTCACTAATAGAAGTACAAAGGCCAGAAGATAGACCAGATATTGTTAGTCGAGTTTTCAAAATGAAAATTGATAGCTTAATGGATGACCTTAAAAAGAAAATGATTTTCGGGGAAACATTAGCTATATTGTACACAGTAGAGTTTCAGAAAAGAGGATTACCACATATCCATTGTTTAGTATGGCTTAAAAGAGATGTTAAACCCCTTACAACAACATAAATTGACTCTTTTATTTCTGCAGAACTACCTTCCCCAATATTTGATTCAGTAGGATATAAATATGTAACTAAATATATGATTCACGGTCCTTGCGGTTCTATAAAACCAAATTCCCCGTGTATGAAAAACGGTCACTGCTCAAAGTTTTTCCCGAAAAAAATTCAAACTTATACTACTATCGACTCTTCTGGATTTGCTATTTATACAAGACAAGATAATGGTATTTTCTTTGAGAGAAGCGGATTGAAACTTGATAACCGTTTGTCGTACCTTACAATAAAGATTTACTGGTTCGATACCAAGGACGTCTTAATATTGATTTCTGCTGTCATACAACCATGATAAAATATCTGTTCAAATATATAAACAAAGGCCCTGACAGAGTTTATGCAATTATCGAAAATAATAATTCTAATGAAGAAAACCAAACTAATGTAGATAACAATATACATGATGAAATTAAAACTTATCTAGATTGTCGATACATCTCAGCTTGCGAATCTGCTTGGCGACTATTTGAATTTCCAATTCATCATAGAGAACCTTCAGTTGAGAGATTAACTATCCACTTACCAAATATGAATTTCGTCCTCTACAACGAAACACGAAGTCTAAATAATATTATTAACAACACAAACGTCAATAAAACTATGTTAACTGAATGGATGCACACTAATAAACTATTCGACTCAGCTCGACAACTAACATATTGTCAATATCCAACACAATGGGTTTGGGATAAAAAAGAAAAAAAATGGACAAGTAGGAAAAAAGGGTTCTCCATTGGTAGAATTGCATTCATACATCCAAATGCAGGAGAATTATATTTCTTAAGGATGCTTTTAAACATTGTAAAAGGGGCTCAAAGCTTTGAATCAATAAGAACAGTTAATGGTGTCACACACGAAACCTTTCAAGCAACTTGCAACACTTATGGATTACTAGGAAATGATCAAGAATGGATAGATGTCATGAACGAATGTGTTTTTTCAGGAACCGCTCAACAGCTAAGACACTTATTTGTTGTAATAATTGTTTTTTGCGAAGTATCAGATTCAAACAATCTTTTTAACTTATTTTGGAAGCATTTTGTTGAAGATATTGAATATAAATTAAAGAAAAATTTACATCTCCCCAAATCATTCCCATTAGATAACCACGTTCGAAAATATGTACTCAACGACATCGAAAAATTACTTAACCGTAACGGATACTCTTTGACTGATTACAATTTACCATTACCATCTTCCTCACATGACCCAAGTATGCAAAACCGTTTGTTAAATGAAGAATTAGCTTATGATATAACAAAATTAAAAAAATTACACGATCAAATGTTCCCTTCACTGAATGAAGAACAATTACAAATTTACAACTCCGTAACTAAATCGATTCTCGACGAAGAAGGAAAACAATTTTTTATTCACGGCCAAGGAGGGACTGGCAAAACATACTTATATGAAACTATAATAAATAAATTACGATCAGAATGTAAAATTGTTTTAGTAGTCGCCTCATCTGGAATAGCTGCTTTATTACTCTCTGGTGGTCGCACAGCTCATTCGTGATTCAAAATTCCAATTAACATAACAAATACTTCAACCTGTGAAATAAAAAAGGGGACCCAACTTGCCGAACTTATACAATCATCTTCTTTAATCATATGGGATGAAGCTCCTATGAACCATCGCCATTGTTTTGAAGCGGTAGATCGTTCATGTCGTGATATCATGTCAACCACAAACAACGACAATAATACCTTACCATTTGGTGGCAAAACAATCATAATAGGCGGTGATTTTAGACAAACTTTACCTGTAATATCTCAAGGATCGAAAGAAGAAATTATTGATGCGTCATTAACAAACTCTTATTTATGGGATTCCTTTATTGTTTGCTCTCTTAATAAAAATATGCGTCTTCAACAAGAAGACATTCCATTCCAACATGATGGTTATACCAGTTTCCCCAAATGGCTTTTAGCAATAGGCGATGGAGAAGTGCCTACAACAACAATAGCAAGCATTGACAATGAAAAAAATTGGATAAGGATACCCAATGCTTTATTAATAAACTCCACTGGAAATCCAATTATGAATATAATTCACGAAACCTATCCTAATTTTGGGGAAAAATACAAATGTCCAATCTATTTAAGGGAACGAGCTATCATAACAGCACGGAATGCTGATGTCGACAGAATAAACAACACAATGCTTAACCTATTAATTGGGGAATTTCACACCTACTACAAAAATGATTCAATATGCACTACAACTTCCAACATTGAAGAGCTTGAAACTATGTATCCTACAGATTTCTTAAATTCATTAAATTTTTCAGGATTTCCCCCACACGAATTACAGTTAAAACTTAATACTCCGATAATGTTATTACGAAACATAAATCCAGCGGCAGGACTCTGTAACGGCACAAGATTACTTATAATACAATTAGGAAATAAAGTAATAGAAGCACAAATAATATCGGGAACTTTTTCGAGTGATCACGTTTTCATACCAAGAATATCTTTGAACGCTAACGAAACAAAAATACTATTCACTTTGAAACGTCGACAATTCCCAATAAGAATATGTTACTCAATGACTATTAATAAAAGTCAAGGTCAAACACTTAAACAAGTAGGACTATTTTTGAACGATCCCGTTTTCACACACGGGCAACTTTACGTTGCATTATCCAGAGTTAGAAGTCAAACGGGTATACGTATACTACTTAATGAAAATGAAAATCATGAAAATAAAAAAATCCCAGAGTTCACGAAAAACATAGTTTACAAAGAAATATTTCAAAAGCTACCACATCCTCACAACTCATAACACTATTGCTCTAAACAGAGATAAATACATTCTATTTTTAATATTTACATAAAAACCATCATACTTCCCAAATTTTCTACTTATTTTATTTCAAAAATAACACAACTTAATGAATTCCATGGCCCACATAAATGAGAGCATCTATAAATAAGACTAACCCCCCACTCAAGGAACATCATCCCTCCTTCCCATTTACACACTACTCTCACCTCACTCAAGGTTTCCTTCTTCTTCTTCTTTTTCTTTACTACAATTTCTCTTATCCATATACTAACAAAATTCTCTTACAGTTTCAAGATGACATTACCTCCCATATCCTCAATAACAAAACAAAGCAAGAACATACGTATCAAAGTTCGAGTAGCTAGATCTTGTAAGCAATTACCATCATCCACTAACAAAAAAAAAACAACAAATATGTGAGAATCCATAACAAATTACAATACATGTTTCCATTCCAGGGCTCGAGCATCCAATGCACAATACCAGATCAAATTGCAAGTCCATTTCGCAAACAACTCCTTGAAGGAAACATTTACCACATCTCGGGATTCAGCGTCATTGATGCTCAACAAACTCATAAGATCAGCACCCACCGTTTCCGCATAAAGCTGCCGGAGAATGCATTCATCAAACAAATCAACGACCCAAATTCAAGCATACCATACGATAAGTTCAATTTTATTGATCTCTCCTCAATGAAAGAAAGAGTTTCTTCAATTGACTTTCTATGCGGTATATTCTAACATGCACATTTGAGTATTAGAAACAATTCACCAAAATATAAACTAAATATCATTTCCAACTCATGACAGATACTTTTGGGCAAGTAGTATGCATTGGAAACATCCAGCAGCTAAGAATTGGCACGAAAATTAAGAAAAAACGAACAATTTTTGCTCAAGATACAAGGTAAAACAGATGAAGAAACACATTGTCTCCCTCTCTGCCCCCCCCCCCCCCACACACACACACACACACACATAAATACATGCACACAGACATTATATGCATATATTTAAATATACTACGACTAACTTTCAACAACAAACAGTGGACTCGAAGTTGAATTCACACTATGGGAAGAATCAACCACTACTTTACCCGTTGATGATATATTTACAATAGCAGCAGACAAACCAGTTATCATCGCTTTTGTTGGAATGATAGTCAAACCTTACAGAGGTAATAACATACTCTACAAATTACTCTACAGATCATTATACATTCATGACCATATTAATACTTTCAAAATATTGAACAGATTCATACACGATTAATAGCACGTTCGCAACAAAAATATACATCAACCCGCGTGTAGCTGATGTATCAATATTTACACAAAGGTATTCCTTTAACTTACACATGCAAAAATCTACATGATTCAAACTCTAATTTCAATTTTTCTTCTTACAGATTACCAAAACCATACAAAAAATTGACAAAAATCGAATACAGTTTCAAACAAATAGCAGACATTGAAACAGAAAAAACTTTAAATAGAAGAACAATAGCGGAGCTGCTAGATATTGACATCCACACAGACAAGGTTTAAAATTAATATTTACATTACACCCAATAATTTTTCACTCCAAACACTACACAGACAATAACTTCAATTCAAAAACTTCAGGAAATGAAATTCACCTGCCAGGCAAAGATAAAACAAATAGAGAGCAATGATGGTTGGTGGTACACAACATGTCCGAGCTGTAAATCAAGCGTCAGGAACCAAGAAGATAAAATATGGTGCAAAAATTAAAACCCAGCCTTTTTATAACTAAAAATACACAGAATTCTATTTGTCAAAAATTGCAGGTACAGAATTACAGTTACGGCATATGACGAAACTAGCGAAGCACCATTCATCATATTTGGCCACATGGCTACTCAACTCATCGGATTGCCAGCAAACAATTTAGTATCAAGGTTCCCAGATCGAACTGACATTCCACCTATGATCATGAATTTATGTGGAGTTGAAAAAATATACCAAGTCCAAATCAACAGACAAGTAGAAGATCCATCAAAAATATCATTCAAAGTTTCACACATTTTCAAAGAAGAATTCAACACTCAAACAAAGGAAACTCCAAGTCCAATGACGGTTCCATCCTCCCATCTGCTCGCGCGATCAACCTTATCACCAATATCAGATGTACGCAGATCCCTACAAATCACCGACAATGTCACAACTTCAAGCTCAGCCAAAACTGGAAGCAACAAAGAAATTGAAGACTCAAACAAAGCAAAAGATATATCAGATCCCAAAGATTCACGTCCAACAAAAAGGACAGCACCAAAATAAACTCTACAAGACCATCTAAATTTTGTAATACCATAAACAATAAGCACAAGACACGCTAACAAGATGGTCATGCTTTTTGTTATTAGCCTTTTGAAAAGCTGCACAAGATGCAACACTAAAGGATTCACTATCCTTCCGTAAACAATATGTACTACCTCCATGTTCCTTTTTCAAATACAAAAAGCATCTATGTTTATTAAACAACCCCACAGCAAAAAACAGGCAATCACAACAAAATTACCCAAAAAATAACAAATAACAAATAACAAATTTTCGTTTAAGAAATACATCGAACAACTGTTGAGCATTATTAATTTCAACAGCCATACCACACAAGGACAAATACAATATCACAGAAAAATATTGAGCAGCCATACACAAGCCTTGCTTTAGGTTTCTTAGAGGAAAAAAGGAAGTCAAACACCGATAATAACGACTAAAACACCGAAGGCGGCGCCTCCAAGAATCTAAACATGAAGGGTTTGCAAGAAAGCCAAATCCTTCGTCTAAATTTCTCTTAAAAAAAATTGGGCCCAATTTAATTACTTCTAATTTGTATAATTTTTAAAGAATGTAATATATCACTTTCGTATATTTATAAGAATTTGTTCATATTGGCTTGCAATATTAATTTATATGCGCTTTATTTATAAAAAAATAAATATATATTACATATTAATCTTCCCCAGAAAATACTACATCAATTTAAAAAAAATAATAAATACAATACCCGAAACAACGTGAGGGTATCTCCTAGTCTTGAATAAAATGCAAGAACTTATATAATTTAATATTATACTAAACATTAGTTTATTTGTCTATTTTTAATATTAAATGTAAATAGACTAACTTGTAAGAACCTATATAATTTAATATTAATTCAATGTTCAAAAAAATTTAAAAAGTATTTGTAATTTTCCAGAAAACTAATTGAAAAAAGCATTTTATTTAAAGAGATAAGTATTTCGAAGAGTAACATACCTTAATAATATTTGAAGTTGTGATACAAACTTGTGCAAAGGAAAATCAGTATATAGTTTTAGTTTGAAGCATCATCAAAAATACAATTTCTAGTTCACTATAGCTCAAAGAGATATGAATTCAACTTATAAAGAAGTGAGAAAGAATTTTAGAGGTTTGTCTTATCAACCTAGACTGTGGAATGAAGCAAAATTGAGATGATTTAAATGTGGTCTTATATAGAGTTCTTCCGAAAAGAAAAAAAAAAATTACTACTCAAAGTAAATGATATTTTAATTTCAATATTTTATTGGTAAAAAACAAAAGTCTTGGTACATAACATAGCAAATTTTTTTTACTTGTTGTTATTTAGCTCTACCATATTTTACCTATTAGTATTTAGATCTATCATTCTTTAACCAATATGAGAGAAGTTCTATTGAAATAAATGCATTCACATGTTTCTTGTTAAGAATGATATTTTAAAACAATTAGTTTAATTTATGAAAATTGTCAGTTACTATACTTTTATACTATATTTTTCAGTCTAGTCTTAAACCTGATGAAGAAAACATATACTTAAATAATTATTAATCAGAAGAATGACTACATAAACTAATAGAACTTTTGAACTAAATAGAGAGTGAATAAATATTACTAATGTACGGACAACTTTTTTAGGCATTGATCTTTGAAAAATATTATTAGACTAATAAAACTATTTCATGGTATAGTTTCTACCATAATTATAACTTTTTGCTTTGGAAAAACATTAGTTATTAATTATCTATATATAAACCTATTATATTCTAAAATGTCATATTCTAATAATAATAACCAACATGAAATTATAGCTCCATACATGTTATTTAATATTACCAATTTTTAGTCAACACAATATTATATTACAATCTCAATTTTCAAGGTGTGTTTTTGTAAAATTATTGGGTAAATAGCACCGTCGGTACCTAAACTATACCCCTTTTTCCAAATTGGTACCTAAAAACTATTTTTTCTCATCCAAGTACCTCAACTATCAATGACCGTCTAAATTGGTACATGGTGACCTCCTATAGCCTGTTTCCCCCAAGTCAATGCCGTTCTAACCAACTTTGACCTGGTCAGACAAAAACCCAAAAAAACCTAAAAATGAAAATGTCTAATTTACCCTCAAAATTATTTCTTCCTTCTCTCTTTCACTCCATAACTCATCTCCTTCTTTCTTCTTCCCTATACTTTTTTAAAAAAATGTATCTCCTTCTTTCTTTCTTTTTTTTCTTTTAGTTTTCCTTTTTATTTTTCACTTTACTCAGAAAAAAAAAATTCAAATTAATTAAAAATTGAAATGATTCCGGCTGGAGGGGAATCCGCCGGAATCTGGAAATCCGGATCCCATGTAGCTGCCAGCATCTGGAACAGGCGGCGAGATCTCTGGTCGCCGCCGGTTCCAGATCCCGGCGGCTACCTGGAATCTAGTTCTCAGGCGCGCCTGAGAACTAGAAATCCAGTTCCCATCCCTATAGATCCAAGAGGCTGCTGGGATTGAGTCAAGCCAAGTACATTGACAAAATCGTGAAGAGATTCGGTATGCAACATGCTAAAAAGGGATTTATCCCTATGGTCCATAGGAAGAAAGGTGACAAACTCTCCATGAAAGATCACAGTCCTAAGACTGATGAGGCTTGGCAGAAAATGAAGAAGAAACCATATGCTTCGGCTATAGGTTCTATCATGTATGCCATGTTATGTACTAGACCTGATGTTGCTTTTGCGTTGAGCATGACCAGCCGTTTCCAATCCAATCCCGGAGAGGAACACTGGAAAGCTGTCAAGGACATTCTCAAGTACTTGAAACGTACTCGGGATCAATTCTTGGTTTTTGGAGGTGATGATGAGCTGATAGTATCGGGGTACACTGATGCGGGATTCCAAACTGATGCAGACAAGCAGCAATCCCAATCTGGTTTTGTGTTTGTTCTCAATGGCGGTGCCATAGTTTGGAAGTCCCGGAAATAGCCCACTGTTGATGATTCTACTTGTGAAGCTGAGTACATTGCTTCATGTGAGGCTGCCAAGGAGGCAGTCTGGTTGAAGAAGTTCATTGGGGATCTTGGAGTAGTTCCATCTATCCAGCATCCTATTGACCTCTAGTGTGACAACAATGGGGCTATTGTACAAGCGAAAGAGCCCCAGTTGACAAAGGGGAACCAACATGTGCTCAGGAAGTTTCATCTGATTAGAGAGATCGTTGAAAGACGAGATGTGAGGATCGAGAGAGTTGACACAGATGACAATGTCGCAGATCCGATGACGAAGGCTTTTGCTCAAGCCAAGAACAATAGTCATGCTAGATCTATAGGGATTAGGGATATGCCCTCTTGGACCTAGGTCAAGTGGGAGATTGTTGTTGTGCCCTAGGCCCTAGGTCAAGTGGGAGATTGTTGGTGTGCCCTAGGCCCTAGGCGTTGTTTTATGACATTGTATTTGATGATGATTACATACTATGTTATTGGTGTTTTATGAATAAAGGCATTAATTCATTTGAGTTATATATCTTGTACTATAGTAACTAAATGAAGTATCCATTGATTGTATATCATAAAATATACCAGAAGTGAGTCATAGTCATGGGAATGATTATGGCATAAGCTTTTATATCTAGGATTCACATGACACTCTGTAGGTTGCTTAGTGTATGTGAATATGGATATAGGTGCGTGTGCGTTACACGAGACTTGGTCGATCCGCTTTAGAAAGTTCATGGTGGTAGAGTCATTAAGCTTTCTAATAATGTAGATCTCTTTTATCTCCTGACCTGATTTCAGTATAGCAGTCAATAAGGAATCAGATTGAATTTGGTGTATTTCTAACAGGTCCGCCAGAGGATGCCAAATATGGATACACTGGTTCAATCTCTGAACTTATTACTGCGGATAGTTGAAGTGATGGAATTACCACTCACTGTTTAAGTGAGTTGATATCATAGGCCACTTGATGAGTATTAGCTGAGAAATGTACGGCCGTACTGAAACAAGCAGGTGACTTGTTTGTTTGTCAGTAATACTCGATGATCAAGAAATTAATCTAGCAATAAAGGATGACTACACCATGCCTCCAGCTTGATTAATCGATATGCTTTTGGTAAGAGATAAGTAGAGCATCATACAGGGTTTTCTGTCTAACATGGATAGCATTCATCTGTAATCAATATGTGATTGACATGGTTTACTAGGACCCTCTGTCGACCAGTGAATTGTTAATTCACAGCTTATTGATTTCAGACCCTAAGGATCGTGCAACACGGTAATCGAGAAGATTAATTGATACATGAATTGTGTTAATTAATTCCAAGATTAAATGATCAATTGATGAATTGATTATTTGAAGAACGTATTAATTATTTGTTATGTGACAAGTTAATTAGTAAATGGAACGGCTAATTAATTAATCGGGTTAATTTAATTAAGCGATTAATTGTTTATGGGTTAAAGTGTAATATTAATTTAACCTAATTGATGTTAATTGAATCGATTTAATACTACGGTGTTTAATTGATAAAATTAAATTAATTAAGGGTCAAATTAATAATTAACTGAAAGTTAATTAATTGCACTATATAAGTGAATTGTCAATTCATTATTCAGGATCGGAAACTGAAAACCCTAGCCTCCATTAGCTGAATTCGACCGAACCCCTCTCTAGAGGATTCCGGTGAATTTGTTCCTCGTTCTTCGTGTTCTTGGAGTAAGCCGACTAGTAGCTGATCTCGGTTCTTGCTCGTGTCTGCACGTGATATAGGAGGAGCAACATTTGAGGCTCTCGTCTATCCTTGAAAGGATATCCAAGTAGGTTTTCTTAATCCATAGATTAAGATAACAGTTTTCTTAAAATTTAACTGAGGTTTAAAGATTAAGATCAATGGGACAATTGGTTCAGGTTAGATCGAATTCACTGTTTAACTAATAAGTTCGCTGCTTCCGCTGCGCGGCACTGATCGATCTTTCTGAAACCCTACAGATGGATGAGGAAAGATGAGGTAGAAATAATTTTGAGGGTATAATGGTATTTTCCATTTCTGGGTTTTTTTGGGTTTTGGTCTGACCAGGTCAAAGTTGGTCGAACCGGCGTTGACTTGGGGGAAACAAGTTATAAGAGGTTACCATGTACCAATTTAGACGATCATCGATAGTTGAGGTACTTGGATGAGAAAAAATAGTTTTTAGATACCAATTTGAGAAAAGGGGTATAGTTTAGGTACCGACGGTGCTATTTACCCTAAAATTATTTGTACACAAATGTCCAAATCCTATCAATAATGTTTTGAATTTCCATGCATCCATCTAATATAATTTGTCCTTTGCAATTTTTTTATTGTAAAAATAATGGATGTGTAATGAAAAGGGGAAGTTGTTGATATGAATGTGAAAAGTTGAGTTTCTGAACCAAACAAATACTATATTACCCTTATAAATGTTAGACAACTACCATACTAGCTTTATTCTACTGTTTTCAATCCAATTTCAATTGGATACTGTTCACTTTATTGAGCTTTATAGTATAGATGACTTTTGTTTTTTGGTCTTTTCAATTATTTATTTATGTATTTATTTTGTTTGTAAATTGATCGTTAACTTAACAATCTCATTCTTAACTATTAATTTCAAACATAACTCCTCATTTTCTTTATAACCTTTCAATTATTTAGTTTTACAAGAGTGTTTTACAAGAGTATTTTACCCCTTGTAATTGGGCACTTCTCTCCACAAAACAACTTCTCGTGTGCACTTCTCACTCGATTATATTTCGGATGCACTTCTCACGAGCTTTTTCTGATTTGTTGATGCACTTCTCACCAACTTGCCTATTTATTGATGCACTTCTCATCAACCTTCAAATACTTGGAGCACATCTCTCCAAATCAAAAAGAAATTTCTTCTTCATCAGCGGCACGTGCCAAATTGGCACTTTATTCTCCAGTGTTCCTACAATTTCGTTGTACGTGCCCAAACTTCTTGCATTTAAAACATTAAGGTTTCCCTCTGTGCCAACAATTATTTTCATTGTGACCATGCTGCTTGCAATGACCACACTGAGAAATTTGTGTTTTCCCTTTTGAATTTTGGACAAAAAAAGCTCCATCAACCGCTTGTTCAATTTCCCCATTTTTCATTGCTCTTCTTTGTTCTTGAGCTTGCAAAGAATTAATTAACTAGGATAAAGGTCATTGAATTATATCTCTTGAATCTTCAAGAGATGAAATTTTTGCCTCAAACCTTTCTGACAAGCTCATGAACAATTTTTCTACAACTCTGTTGTCAGGTAAATCATCTCCCATCAACTGAATTTTGTTCACCACCGTCATCAACTTGTCATAATACTCATGTATAGACTCTTTTTATTTTATGCTTAAAGTCTCAAAATCTCTTTTGAGATTCAAAACTTGCATCCTTCTTGTTCGATCATTGCCTTTAATGATTCCTCTTCTCAAACTCTAATTGATTTAGAGTTGGATTATCTCCATGAGGTGTTACTTCCTTCTTAGATTCAACCCATTGCCATAACCCCATGCCTCTTAGATGAGTTTTCATCTTGACGGACCAAATTTGGTAATTTTCACCATTAAAACTTAAAGGAGAAAGAGTTGATTTGTGGTTGGTGGCCATGACTATATTCTCTCTCAAAATAAAAAATCTCACAGAACCCTCAAGATCAAGTTTACCTCTGATACCACTGTAAGGAAATTGAGAATCAGATTCGGTGTTGACTATTCAAGACTAATATGCGAAATAAAAATAATTGACTAACTCAAGACACAATATTTACGTGGTTCGACTAATTTTGCCTAATCCACGGGAGAGAATATAATTTTATTATTATTGGAGCTAATACAAATACAAGAGAATTTATGTAACCTTAAACCCAAGAATATTCCTATGAATTTCTAAAACCGAGTGTTTCCCAAAATGCTCTAAATTATCTTCTCATAGCTTCCAATAATCTTCATAGAGATTTTTTTTCCTAATCTCTACATCTCTCTTACTCTTCTTACTCCTCCTCACAACTCTTTTCTTGCTTCGTATGAAGCTTTTATAGCCTTGAACCATCTTTATTATTTTGCCAAATTATTGATAAATGCATGTGAAACTAATAATATATCAACTTGCCAATAATCCATACAAGTTGTCAATCTTGACATTTCTGTTCAATATTTATTTCTTTTCTTTATCATATATTTTATTATTGGTTATTATTAATTATTTTAATAATTATTAGTTTAAATTAATAGTTAATATCTAACAATCTCCTCCTTAACAATTAATTTAAAACTTCGTTCCTCCTTTTTGATTTATGATGTACTCTCCCATTATCATCTTGTAAACGGAGCATCTTCTTCCACATACATCTTCTTGGAGCACTTATCAGTGTGAACAATTCTTGCGCGAAACTTTTCGATGCATTCTCTCACCAAATTCCTTTGTTGATGCACTCTCTCACCAATCTCCATAGCACTTTCTTTCCACAAACCGCTTTTCGGTGCACTTCTGACCAGATTCATTTCGACGATGCACTTCTCACCGACATTCTGTTATTGGATCACTTCTCTCCAAATTCAACCTTTTTTTTTATACATGTGCCAACTTGACACTTTCTTCTCTCAACATTTTTTTTGCTTCTTCTCATTTGTGATAAATGAGATCAGCCTGTACCTTGAGTCGCAGTTTCTGCCAACACCACCACCGTAGCTCTAATATCACTATTAGGAAATTGAGAATCAGATTCGGTGTTGACTATTCAAGATTAATATGCGGAATAAAGTAACTGACTAACTCAAGACACAATATTTATGTGGTTCAGCTTATTTTGCCTAATCCACGGGAGAGGAAGTGCTCAAATAACGGAAGGTCAATGAGAACAGCATCGCCAAAAGGAATATGGTGAGAAGTGCACCGAAAACAGTTTGCAGAGAGAAGTGCTCCGAAAGGTTGGTGAGAGAGTACATCAACAAAGAATCCGATGAAAGAGTACATTGGAAAGTTGTCCGCGCGAGAAGTTGTTCACGGGGAGAAGTGCTCTAAGAAGACGTGTGTGAAAGAAGATGCTCCGTTTACAAGATGATGATGGGAAAGTACATCATATGTCAGAAAGTAGGAGCGAAGGCTTAAAATTAATGGTTAAGGAGGAGATTGTTAGAATTAACCATTAATTTTAAATTAATAAAAATTAAAGAAATAAAAAAAAGTAAAGAAAAAGGAAAAACATAAAGATAATGGAATTCAAGAAATGTGATTTAGGTTTAAAGGCATGTTGAGCTAACACATTTAATTAGTTTGGTTTTTCGTTTAGAATGTATAATTGAATGAATTGCATGAATTATTGTAATGTTAGGATGCCCTAAAATAGCAATCAGTTTGAGAGAAAATGTGAGGAGGGGGAAGAAGAGAAATGTAAAGATTAGGAGAAAATTTCTACGGAGATTATTGGGAGGAATGAGAAAATAATGCAAAGTGTTTTAGGAAACACTCGTATATAGAATTTGTTGGCCCTAACAAGATCAATCACCTAGAGGGTGGGGGGGTGAATAGGTGTCTAATTCAAAAACTGAAAATCTCAAGTTTTTAGAGAAACTTAATTTTCAGAGTCAAATTTCCTCAGAGTCAGAGGCAAGCTTAATGAACTTCTGGACAGTCTTCTGAACAAAGACAGTGAAGTAAAAAGCAATATTATTTCAGCACTAAACAAACAACAAATGCACAGAAGCAAATAACAATTTAAAGAAGGGAGAAAGAGATTCATGAGGTCCTGATGAACAGTTCGATTTATCCAGGTTCGCCACAGAAGTCCTGTGACTATGTCCTGTCCCCTGTGATCGCAGTCAGGAGAGATTTTAAATCCACTATTCGGAACGTTTATGGCACGTTTAGAAGCTCCTTTACATCAACAGAACTTAAGCTAATTTCTCACTTAGTTCTGACTAGCCTAGAAAGAGTTAAAGGATTTCCACCAGAACAACAACAATCCTGTTTTCTGGAATTCTCACCCAACTCAAACCTTGACTAGATTTCTCTCAAAATCTAACTGAATATCACAAACGATATCAGTTTACAAGATTCCTGTTATAAACTTGTGTTTCTTCACTCTCTCATTTTTACAAATAAAACAGAAAAGATTGAGAATGGAAAGTGCTCTGTTTTGTTTTTTTAAACAATGCGTTAAGAATTTGCTCAAAAATTCGCGTGTGAGAACACAATGGAGCTTGGCTACTATTTATATTGACTGAGATTACCGTTGCTTGAAGTTTGAATCTCCAATTTGATGACATCATTGTTGTAGCCGTTAATCTGTCATTTCTTCAAACGGTCTTCAAACACTTTGATTCCGTTAACCTTGTTCTTTAACTTAATCCGGTAAGTGATTTGAAATCAAGGATGAGGTTGACTGGAATCTTTCTTCATTTAGATCAACAAAGGGTAGACAAGGAAAACTGGTTTTGTTTGAAGTAGACAAGCGCGCTCCTTTAAAACAGCTTTTTGAACTTTTGGCGCCTTGCATTTAATGCAGTTGTCAGAAGCATTAAATGCTTAACAAAACCCGTGACTTAAGCTTCTGAGAGCTTAATTCCTTTGTCTAAGCTTCTGATCAAATGAAATCTTCTTCTGGTTGCAGTTGAACGTAGAGGAGAGTTTTATCAATCTTTTGAAGATCTTCATAGCGGAGCATCCAGCTTCTGACCTTTAACTTGAGTCTTCAATTATTCTTCTCTTCTGAGTTCTTTGCACAATCCAGAGTTTCTTCTTTCTGCACCTGCTGAGAAAAACTTGTACAACACTTACCCAAAATTGTTAGTCAACATTGATAAGTATATAAGCATAAATTAAATTTCATCTTCTGAAACGTTTGGACATAATCAAAACACTTAGGGTTCATTAGAAATTTTAGGAATATTCTTGTGACGAGGTTCCATAATTTCTCTTGTATTTATTTTAGCTCTAATATTAAAATTATCTCCTCTCCTGTGGATTAGGCAAAATTAGCTGAACCACATAAATATTGTACCTTGAGTTAGTCGGTTATTTTATTCCGCCTATTAATCTTGAATAATCAACACCGAATATGATCCTCAATTTCCTAACAGTGGTATCAGAGCTATGGCGACGGTGTTGACAGAAATTGCGACTCAAGGTACGGGCTGGTCTCATTCATCACAAATGAGAAGAAGCAAAAAATAATGAAGTATCAAGTTGGCACATATATATAAAAAAGGGTCGAATTTCGAGAGAAGTGCTCCAATAACAGAAAGGTCGGTAGGAAGCGCATTGACGAAAGGAATATGGTGAGAAGTGCACCGGAAAGCGGTTTGCGGAGAGAAATTGCTCCGAAGGTTGGTGAGAGAGTGCATCAACAAAAGAATATGGTGAGAGAATGCATCAGAAAGCTTTTTGCGAAGAGAAGTGCTCCAGAAGGTTGGTGAGAGAGTGCATCAGCAAATGAATCCGATGAGAGAGTGCATCGGAAAGTTGTCCGCGCGAGAAGTTGTTCACGGAGAGAAGTGCTCCGAGAAGATGTGTGTGGTTAGCCAATTTATGTCTTCTCCTACTATTGACCATTGGAATGCAGTTCAACAAATCTTATGTTAGTTGAAAGGGACACCCGGACGTGGATTACTTTACAAGAACCATGGTCATAATCGAATATATGTTTTGTGATCAGTTCACTAAGATTGAGTTTTTCTCGGATGCAGACTTGGCAGGAGACAAGGATGATAGACGGTCTACTACTGGTTATTGTGTTTTTGTTGGGAGAAATTTAGTCTCTTGGAAAAGCAAGAAGCAACATGTTGTTTCTCGTTCTAGTGCGGAGTTGGAATATCGAGCTATGTCTCAATCAATGTGTGAAATAGTGTGGATTCGTAATCTTCTATCCGAACTTGGATTTAAGGTCACTACTCCAGCAAAGCTATGGTGCGATAATCAAGCAGCCCTTCATATCGCTTCTAATCCTGTGTACCATGAATGTACCAAGCATATTGAAGTTGACTGCCACTTTGTCCGTGAAAAGCTTGAAGAAAATGTCTTCACCACCGCTCACATAGGCACCAATGAACAACTTGGAGACATTTTCACTAAGGCTTTAAATGGGGTTCGGGTAAACTATATTTGTAACAAGTTGGGCATGATAAATATCTATGCTCTAGCTTGAGGGGGGTGTAATGTATATAATTTATATTAGTTCTAGGCTTCTCTAGTAGCTTCCATCTCTTTGTATATATACCCTTACCCATTTACATAATACACATTGAGAGTTCCACAATCTTAGTTTTTGTGATAACAATATACAATGGAACCAAAGATCATACCCGTGTTATTGTACTAAGTTAAGGCATCCTCATTTAGAATTTGAAGAGCAAAATCTTTTACTCTATAAGTCTTCATTTTAGAAATTGTTAGCTCTATGTCAAGTTTCACTTCCTCTTTTAGAACAAACACCTTATTCTTGTCTGGATCCACCCTAAACTTTTCCAAATATTTCATCCCAATCCATTATGATGTCAACAACTTGCTGGTATGGACCTTGCTACATTAATGTTTGAATGTACCAGTTTTCACTTGTAGTGTAGGGTTGACAGGGTCATTTGTGTCAATCAAGGAAGCATATACACGCCATGTGCATGGTTGATCTGAACATGTGGTATCTACCCATACAAGAACACAACAAAACATATTACACAAGTATGGTCCATACCATCAAGTTACCAAAGACAAACAAGTAAAACAACATATATAGAGTAACTTACCTTTGCAAATAGCCTCCACTTGTTTAATTTGTTCTTTTTGTAGCCTAATTTGAACTCGTTATATATACCATGATTCCTAAAGGCATTCCAAATTTGCTGAGCATGGGCAAATATCAACCCAATACAAAATTGAGGGTCTTGCAAATCTGTGATAGAAATGAATTCTTGTTATGGGTTATGGTTTTTTTCCTCTTCTATTTTGTACTTCATCATCAGAACCATCATTGAGCACATCATAATCCTCATACTCTGAACTATTGTCATCCAGTTCAAAATCTAAAGTATGATCAATGACACTTCCCCCAATCCCACTGCCTTCCATACCAATATTAGTTGTTGTCCTTGATGGTTTTACACCAATCCTTGCATTCTCAACTCTTCTCACCAAATCATTATCATAGAATTCATTATCTGATTTTGTTCCATCCTCACCCCTTACATTCGCAGTTTCATCATCACCAGTCCTTGCAGTTTCAGTCTGAACCTCCTCCTCAATTTCTCTTGCAATTTTAGTCTCAAACTCATTTTGAGTCACCAACACCTCCTCCTTTGCAGTATCAATCTCAACATTCTCCCCTATAAGGGGGTGTATTCATTTAGGATTCATTTGGATTTTTTTTGGATTTTAAAAGTCTAGGGGTATTCAATATAGATTTTTAAAACTCTTTTAAAATCTGATGGTATTCAATTAGGACTTTTGAAATTCCATCAAAATCTAGTGGTGTTGAATATTTCATTGACTTCTAAGGATTCTACTTATTGATAGACTTTATAGGGTTTTGAGTGCCCTAGTGTAAATAAAAAATCTATGCAGAAATCTCTCCTCCCCCCACAAGATTTTGACGTTCTACCTCATTCGCTCTTCTTCGTCCAATGTCCACTATCTGATTCTTTTTCCTTCTTTTCCCTTCTTCGCCCAAATCTCAAGTATAATCTTTGTTGTCGTTGCTTGATTTTCTTGTGATGATTGTGAAGAAGAGAAGTTGGGTTAGCTCTGATTTCTCTTTTTATGGTCAGAGGAAGTGGATTTGAAGTTTTGAGTTTCGCCGGAGATTTTTTTCGATGACGGTGGTGATTGATTAATTGGTTGTTGTGTTAGGTTGAGACTGGATTTGAGATTTGAGTGTTTGATTTTTGAAATCAATTTAATTGAAGATATTGGGAGGATTTTGAGTTTCACCGGCGATTGATTCATTGAAGGGTTAATCTGGATTTGGTGGTTTGATTTTTGGAATTAGGGGATTTATTTATTTATAGAAAATTACTAGATGTTGACTAATCGGAAACCTTTGATGAAATCGCTCCGGCAGAGCCATACTTCATCATCTTCGCCGTCAAATTTACCATTTGATTCACCGTCAAATTCATCATCTTCTTATTTCAATTTGTATTTATTATATCATATATTTTAAAATAGACATTTTATGGTATAACAATCTATAGACTTTATAAAATTTATGAAAACAATCTAACAAAATCTGCATAAGCATAAAACAATTCATGAAATTAGCAGAATCCTTTAGAATCCCTGTATTCTAAAAAGTTTGTCAAAATCTTTTAAAATCGAGATTGAATACACCCCTCTTAGTATCAACCTCCTCTCTTGAAATATTAGTCTCAACATTCTCCATTTATGTTGGAATATGAGTCTGAACCTTCTCCTCCATCTCTCTTGCAGTATCAACCTCCTCTTCAATTTGTGGTTTTATTTCAGTCTCAAACTCCTCTCTTATAGTATTATTCTCAACCTCCTCCTCCGTTGGAGTTTCAACCTCAATCTCATCATGCACCCAAGTCCTAACCACTATCTGCCCATTTACCATCCTATCCTCCCTTATATTTCCATCTAGCTCCCCATTTTCTTCAATTTCTTCTACTGCACAACTACTTTTTTTTGTCTCCATCTCCTTAATCACCCTAGCAACTTCTACAACAATCACCTTCTTGACATACATATTTATTTCACCACATCTACTTCTTGCTCTGACCATATTCAACACATCATGGTTATTTTCTAGCAACTGCATCTCATTTCATATGTACCCTCCCTCGTAAATTTTCCACCCTAAATCGTTAAGCTTTTTATCTATGCATATCAGGAATATCATGTCATAGTGACAGTTTTCCCGTACAACCATACCACCATCCATATACCCTTCTCCTTTAGTGATTCCACTATGAAATACTACAATAGTAAATGCTTTGTACTCAATGTGGGTTGCATTGTACAAACATGCATGTTAAGTCCAATAACTAATTTTCTCTATTATATTATATTATGACATATCATACTCTATTATATTTTAGTCTAGTCTATTATGAGACAACCAACACAAAACACACAACAATTAACTTAACTATATAATGCAGACAAAACAACAATCATATTATAATCCAGACAAATAACTTAACTATATAACTTAACTCAACAAACCAATATTAAACCAAAGGACAAATAAAGTCAACATGACACCACTTACAAACAAAATCAATATTAAACATTACTCTTTACATATCTTACACCCAGTGGCGGCTCTTTGGTTAGTTGACATAGGCAACCGCCTAGGGCCTCCAAGATATTAGGAGTCCCTAATTCTAATATCTTCAATACCAATTCTAATATCTTCAATACACTAAATTTTTTGGTCTCATTTCTATTTTGTAATAATTTGAAAAAACTTTCACCCCACGCTTTATTTTTTGTTATTAATTTTTTTTTTCTTTTTTTGTTATTTGTTGTTGATATTTATTAGTTCTTTTTTTTCAATTCAAAATTTTTTCTCTCACTAATGGTGATAAAAAGTTTTTTTCCCTCAATCATTTTTTAATTTACTTAATTACATTACAATTGGGTTCTTTTCTTCAATTAACTATATCACAAGATAAATTGAATAGTCTATTAATCATGTAGTCTATTAAAATTAAATTAGAATACTAAGAGATTGTTGGTAGGTGGGTTTGGGAGGGTTAGTAAGGGTTTTTAGAGTCCATTGTTTGGAGGAAATAATTATTGAAAGGTAAGTGTTTGGATGGGTTTTTGGAGGGTTTGGAAGGGTTTTTTTTTGTACAGATTTTCTATCAATTTTTAACCCACCGATTTGGTGGGTTTGGAGGGGTTGAAAATTTTACTTCATATTCTGCCCTTATAGAACTTAATTAATACCAAAATTATCTCATCTAATAAAATACCCCATAACCTAAAATCACATCATTCTTTCTCAACCCTCTTTTCTTCAGTAGTTGCGCCTCCCACTCCTCCCACTCTTCACGGATTTCTTCCCGGCAAACGACGGAGCTCAGACTATCTACGATTTTCGGTCAATCTTGCCATTTTCGGCGACCACGAATTAAAGAAATCAGGAACGTGAGATCACTCGAATCATTCGTTTGTCAAGAAGGTTATAAACTCCTCTAAATCATTCTGCAGATTTTTATATAGTTTTATACATTTTGGATTATTTTTGGTGTTGATTCTTTGTTCAATTTATATGGATGTGTTTTTTTTACTCTCCAAGCAGTCTTCTTTCGCTCCTCTCCTTCTCAATTGAGCTGCTTTCAGTTTAAATGGAAGAGAATATAATAATGTTTCAATTTAATAAACCATTATGCAGATTCATGTACAAAGTTTATTCATTAGGATTTTTAGTTAAATAAAAAAAAAACAAATAATGATTATTTATTAGTATAGAGAAATTTGGATTTTTTTCTATTGATATTTTTTTTTACGAGTTTCTATTCATATATTTATTAGTATATTTTCCATGTTATTATTAGTGCTGAATAATGATAATTTATTTTATTAGGATGGATGACCGGATTAAACTTGTCCTATTAATGCATCATTTGTATATATTAGCCGGAGCCCAAGTTTTTTGTTTTGCTGTTTGTTGGTATATGCGACGTAGCCATCATCTTAAGAATAATATGGTTCATATGACACGTGAAATAAGGCTTAAAAATGAACGAGTACGTGGTGAAATATTGGATCATTTATCTTCGACCAACCTCTGCCATAATGTGATAAGAATAAGTTATAGTGGGTTTACTGGTTTTTGTGATTTATTAGTTAGAGAGGGTGGTCTTAGAGCAACTCCACAAGCAAGCGTTGAAGAACAAGTTGTAAAAACATTATGGTTGCTAGGACACAATGTTTCTCAACGTGAATTCGCAGTCATCTTCCGTCGTTCATCTGAGACAGTAAGTCGACATTTTCATAATGTCTTAGATGCTATAATTGAATTAGAGGAACACTTTTTCAAACAAACCGATGGATCACAAGTTCCTTCTGAAATATCCAGCAACAACAAATTCTATCCATACTTTAAGGTGACAAATTATCCATTAAACTTTACAAAATTATATATTATTATTTGAGTGTTAAATTTAAAATTCATATCAGGATTGTGTTGGTGCTATTGATGGAACTCATGTCCGAGTAAAGGTGTCAAATACAGAAGCTCCTAGATTTTGTGGGAGGAAGGAATACCCAACACAAAATGTTTTGGCTGTATGCACATTTGCTTTAAAATTCACTTATGTACTTGCTGGGTGGGAAGGGACATCGTCTGATTCAAGGATAATAAAACATGCATTAACGAGAGAATTTTCTCTAAAAATTCCAGAAGGTGATCATAAGAATAATTTCATTAGTTAGGATTGTTTTATAGTTTGTAAACAGTTGAATGACAAAATTCATTACATGTTTAGGAAAATACTATCTTGTTGATGCTGGATTCATGTTGCGGAAAGGACTTATTACATTATATCGAGGGGAATGATACCACTTGAAAGAGTACTCAAGAAATCCACCGCGCAATACACATGAATTATTCAATCTACGACATGCATCTTTGCGTAATGCAATTGAGCGGTGTTTTGGAGTACTTAAGAAGCGATTTCCTATAATAGGAAGCGGAACAAAGCCAAATTATTGTGTTAAGACACAAAACAAAATAATTGTTGCATGTTGCATTTTGCATAATTATATGATAGGTGTGGATCCAAGTGATTCAATACTTGAACAAGTGGATGAGGAAATTCTCAATCAAAACAACTTGGAGGATGAGCATTATAATGGAAGGAAAAATAATGAAGAAACTAGACAAGGAGAGTTAGTTAGAGATTCTATAGCAGCTGATATGTGGCTTGATTATATTCGATGAGTGTGTTATTTTTTTTGAATTGTGTTGTGAACTCATACATCGTCTTGAATATTGTTTGAGTTATTAAATTTTAAGTTTGTTGTTTTTAAATATCAAGTTGTCTTAAATATGATTTATCTTTTTGTTCAATACATATTCAATATTTGTTATTATTTTTTATGTAGTTGCCAAAATGCCACATTCTCAAAAGGCTCAAATTGTCAGTCTTAATTGGAATAGACTCGTATCTATATTATGTTGCTTGTACATATCTTCTTAACAATCCACAAAGGTTAGAATTCTTGAATTCAACACATATAGAGCTCGTAAGAATTTGTTGATGTTGTGGATTGGACAATAAGAAAAGTTGGTTAAAAATGTTTTATTCTTATCATTATTTTTATTTCAATATATACATAATCTATTTTAACTTTTTGTTTTTTTATTGTAGATTTTTGCTATGGAGGAAATCGTATTGGACATTGTTGTCATAGATCACGTCATTTTAGATTAAGTTATTTTGAAATGTGTTATGTATTAAGTATATTTACTTTTATTAAAGAGATATGTAATTAGTTATTTCATTCGGATTTAACTCTATATATTATTCAACTTTATTTTGGATAATTTACATTGATAGACTATTTTACCTTTTATTATTAGTAATTAACATTTTTATTCATAATTTAGCCATAATTTAGCTAGCTTAAAGAAATAGTGGCGAAATTTAAAATTTGTAGCATTTTCAATTTAATTAAGAAAATTGTTATATCTAAATGATTTTTTATTTAAAACAAAAAAAATATGCTTTAATCTTATAATAAAAACACATAATATATAAACTAGGATATTTTAGTCATTTTATAATGGTTTACTCTTCCATAACCCCTTCATTCCAAACAAGGGAAAAGTAAAAACCTTTATGAACCCTTTCCACCCAAGGATATGATTATTACATTTCTTACATTTCCTTACACTTCCTTCCCATTTCATTCCCTTCCTTTATTTACCCTTCACTACCCTCCATCCAATCAATCTCTAAGGGAGCGTTTGGTTCGGAGTATTCAGGAAAGGGAAAGGGAATCAAAATGGTTTATTCCATTTGTTGGTGTTTGTTTGTAAAAAGGAATCAAAATTATTACCCAATTTTAGTTTTAGGTTTACCATATTTTTAGTCTAGGCCGTTACCCATGACCTCCTAAGGGTTTCTATTCCCTTTCTTCTCTTTTCCCTTTTATCTATTAAAACGTTAACCTAGTATCCCTTCCTTCTTCGCTGGTATGTCTTCACCGACCGCTTGTGCTCTTCTTTTCGGCCAAACTCTCTTTTATTTTCGGTCGGATTCGTCTCCTTCGCCGCCGATCTCCTCCGTCGGACTTATTCTTTAGAGTTTTCATCTCTTCCTCTGTAAACTATATCTTCCATTTTCCTCCATCCTTTTTACCTTTCTCCTTCATTTTTTCTAAGGGTAATCAAACCATATATGCCTCTCTTCCTCTTGTTCTTTGAGTTTCACAATTGAGAAATTA
This sequence comes from Euphorbia peplus, assembly GCA_028411795.1. Classification (NCBI taxonomy): domain Eukaryota; kingdom Viridiplantae; phylum Streptophyta; class Magnoliopsida; order Malpighiales; family Euphorbiaceae; genus Euphorbia; species Euphorbia peplus. The sequence continues at coordinate 16,303,119 of CP110837.1, read as the reverse complement.
ATAAAAGCTATGTTTGATATTGAGTAAAAGTTTAATTTTGATTGTTTGAGAAATTTCTTACTTTCATATTATATCTAAAATTGATTCATAGATTAGCAATTCCATATCTGAGTTCATGACGTAAAAAAATTTCCATCAATAATGAAACGATATCATTTTCGAATTAGAACCAACTTGCTCCAAATTGGGTTTATGAACACATTCAAATTGGATTTTTCATTGTACTAATTACAAGTTTCAAGGAAAGATTCATGAAAGTATATGTTAATTTATGCAAGGAAAGATTCATGAAACTATATGTTAATGAACCAAACAGTATTAAAGGGAATTATAAGTTAACCCATTCCCTTTCAGGAATTGATCCAAACAAATAGAGAAATTTAGGTCATTCCATTCCTTTCCTTTTATTTCCTTTTCTCGATTCCTTTCCGTTACCTCTCCGCAAACCAAATGCCCCCTAATAGTCTTTTAGATTTACGTTTATTGCAATTTTAGTTATGTTTGAAGGTAATTTGATATAGTTTCAGAAACATTATGATTTCAAGTTCGTTTATCCAAAGTTATAATTGCATTATTTTACAAACTTTTAGCTAAATTGATGTTATTTCGTATATCGTGATTATATTGACAACACTTTTCCAAAACAATTTAATTTGGTACTTTATCTTAAAAAATAGGATGTAAAAGTTGACTAAGGGCTATAAATTACTAAAGTCACCCCTGTCTACACCACTTTTTCAGTTCATATTTATTTCAACCATAAATACATTCATCCACCACTGATCCACAAAATTATTAAAAGGCCCTAGAAGCTATAGATTTTTACATCAATTATAAAAGAAGTGAAATGCACTAACCTGACACAATCACATATTGAATCTGTGACATCTTTGAAACTTCCAATAAAAGTGGTCCAAAGAATCTTTTGTTGGCCCTAACAAGAACAGAATCACCTAGAGGGGGGTGAATAGGTGTCTAAGTTGTAAACTGAGATTTTCTAAGTTTTTTAAGAAACTTAAAATTCAGAGTCAAATTTCCTCAGAGTCAGAAGCTAGCTTAAGGAAGTTGCTTCTGAGGGAAATTCTGCCTAAACACAGTTAGACTGTTTTCAGCAACAGAAGTTCTGATTTGAGAACTTCTGGACAGTCTTCTGAACAAAGACAATGATATTTTTAGAGAAAATCTGTTTCAGCACTAAATATGAACAAGTACACAGAAGCAAAAATAACAAGTATAAGAGGGAGAAAGAAGTTCAGGAGATCCTGAGTGAACAATTCGATTTATCCAAGTTCGCCACAGAGGTCCTGTGACTACGTCTTGTCCCCTGAGGTCGCAGCCTACAGAGATTTTATAAATCCACTATTCAGAACTTTTATGGCAAGTTCAGAAGCTCCTTTACATCAACAGAACTTAAGCTAATTTCTCACTTAGTTCTGACTAGCCTAAAAAGAGTTAAAGGATTTCCACCAGAACAAACAATACTCTGTTTTCTGGATTTCTCACCCAACTCTAATCTCAACTAGATTTCTCTCTTTAAATCTAACTGAAGATCACAAACGATCTCAGTTTACAAGATTCCTATTATGAACTTGTTTTTCTTCACTCTCTCACTTTACTAAGACTATGCTAAGAAAGATTGAGAATGGAAAAGTTGCTCTGTTTTCTTGTTTAAAACAGTGCGTTAAGATTTTGCTCGATGATCATGCGTATGTTGATGCATTGGAGCTTGGCTACTATTTATAGTGATTGAAGATGACCGTTGTGGAGTTTGAAACTTCAAAGAAGATGACATCAGTTGTTGTAGCCGTTAATTTGTCAAGTCTTCAAACGGTCTTCAAACACTTTGATTCCGTTATCCTTGTTCTTTAACTAAATCCGGTAAGTGATTTGAAATCAAGGATGAGGATGACAGAATCATTCTTCAATTAGATCAACAAAGGGTAGACAAGGAAATTCCGGTTTCTCTTGAACAGACAAGCGCGCTCCATCAAAACAGCTTTTTGAACTTTTGGCGCCTTGCATTGAATGCAAGTGTCAGAGCATTAAATGCTCAAACAGAACCCGTGACTTAGCTTTCAGAAGCTAAATTTCAGATGTCTAGACTTCTGATCACAATTGGCATAACTTCTGATTGCAAAGAACTTCTGAGGAGAGCTTTAGCAGACTTCGGCTTCAGAGCGGAATATCCAGCTTCTGAGTTATAGAAACTCTGACTTCAGCAAACTGATCTTCTGAGTTCTTTAGGCAATCCAGAAATGATTCATTCAGCACCTGCTGAGCAACTTACACATAGACTAAGTAAACAAAAATTATTAGTCAATAGTAAACTATATGTAAGGTAGAATTAAGTTTTCATCTTCTGAAACGTTTGGACATAATCAAAACACATAGGGTTCATCATCTTTAAAAGTGAGAATGGACACTTTAATGGTCTACTGTGCACGATACCCCAAAATATTCAAAGAGTAATCTTATTCTTACCTCTTTCTTCTAACCAGATGTTGATTTTCTTCTTCTATTTCTTTTTGTTTGCTCGCCTAATCAAAGCAACGATTTTGTTATTTTCTCTTCTTCATTTTCTTCGATATTCTTCGTCTATTTTTGCTCTACAATTTGAACGAAAATTAAACTATTAGGTTTTCAAATTGAAAAGGAATGAGTTTTGGGGATCTTTTTGTCAAAAAGCCAGATTGAAACGATGGGTAAGAGAGAGAGAGAGAGAGAGAGAGAGAGAGAGAGAGTACACATGGAGAGCCACAAATGAGAGAGAAACATCCCATCTTGTGAATTGGAATTGGAAAGAAAAGGGAGGGGAAATGGAATAAGGGTAAAAGAGACATTTCAGGTGGAATGGATTTTTGAAAGTGGGTTTAACCTGGGTCAAAGATGTTCAAAATGGCGTTGACCGGTCACCACCCGATGATTTAGACTTGGATGGACAAAACAAATTTTGTGTACCACTTTGAAAAAATGCGTATAATTTGAGTACTGCTGGTATAATTTACCCTGCAATAACTCCATCAACTTTATATATTATATTTTTCTCATCTCACCACTTAAAATCTGACACGTGTCAGTTCATTAATTAAAAAGATTAAATTTTTTCTTTTCTTTTTCCTCTCTCTCCCCCTTATTCTTTCTCTCTCTTCTTTTCTCTTCTTATCATCTCCATCATTCCTTAAATTTTAATCTCTCACCAATTTTCTCTTTTAAATTTCTATGCTTTTGATTATTACAACTGCAATTCATCTTCAAATTCTAAAATATAAAACTTTATCAAAATTGGCCAAATGCTTTTCATTTTTACCTTTCACCCCTTCTTTTTCTTATTTGAAATTGAATTAAGCATTTTATTGCTTTAAAGGTATATTTATGGAGAGAGAACAAAAAGAAAAAAAAAAGAAAGTAAAGGAGAACTCAATTTCAGAATCCCACGGTCAAAATCTGGAATTTTCCAAATTTTGGATGGTTCTCTTTTAATTTTAAGTTTTTTAAAAGAAGAAGAAGAAGAGAGAAGAAGAAGAAAAATGAAAAATTAAAATTGTGAGATGATTATGGAGGTTAGAGAGAGAAATAAGAGAGAGAAAGATAAAATAAAATAATTAAAGAAAAAGGAAAAGAGAGACAAAAATATGGTGTAGAGGAGATAGAAGAGCGAGAAAGAATGAGTAGAAAAAATAATTAAGATGTATGAAAGACATTTGAAATTGATGAGTTAATTGAAATAAGGTTTGACTTGGTGAAACTAGTGTTGACTGATCATCAACTGATGGCTAGATACTTATGTGGGAGGTCATTAATAGCCAGGGCACTCGGCTGGAAAATAATGTTGCGCTTAGTTTTTCTAGAGTGGAGCATCCTCTTCTTCGGCTATGTTATTGATCCTTGATGATGATGCTATTGGTGTTTACTTTTCGAGAATAATACGAGACTAGTTCCTTTTATTTTTCTTATTTTGTTTTGCTTATCTCTTTATAAAAAAAAAGATGAAAAACTTGAGACCAGAAAATATTGGTACCAAAAAAGTATGAAAAAAATCACCAAAACACCAAAAACTCTGAATCAAAAATATTTTTTTTAAAAAAGAAAAGAAAATGGAACAAAAGGGTTTAAAATGGCCACATAGGTCTGAAAAAATTCTGAAAAAGTTTTGGAAACACCTAAAAAAATTTCAGTTAAAACATTTGAATTTTTTTTAAGAGGAGTTGTTTTAGGTTATACAAATGCGATTTTACTTAAGTAGAAACATATTTGAAATTTGTCTAAATTATTTTACACTTCCTTCATTTTTTTAAAACATGGAATTTTTTTGGTGTTTCAATACTCTTTCGGATTTTGTTCGTACATTTTCCACGTCGTGGTGTTCGGGTCTCGAGTTTTTATCCATTTCTTTTCTTAGAAAATTTAAGTATTAGGAGTGAAAAGTGAGAAATTTCAAAAGTGAGTTGTAAATAGTAAAACCATATTTTGAAATCAAAACATAGTCAAAATGATAGTTGGCAACCTCAAACTATAAAATTTTAAAAATTAAAATTATTTAATGTGACATTTCTTATGTAATCACATTTTCGATTTTGAAATTTGACAATTTTTACAACTTTTTCTTTTTAAATTAAAAAGTCGAAGATTTAAAGTTGTTTATAATACCGTCATTTTCATGATATATAAATTTTCGGATGACATTAACGTCATTACGATAGTTCGAATAAAAAGTCAATATGTTTGCAATATATTCCTTAAATTTACAAGAAAAACAAACTATAAAATTTTATTTGAAAAAAAATGTAAACTCATGCATTGTTTTTAGAATTTGGGCTTTCTTTTTACCTTAAGAAAAAGAACCAAGTTTATCCATTACATAAATGAGTGGGAGTTGTAGACAGAAGTAGTTTATGTTGTTGGTTTTTTGCGCGTGTCATTCGATTCCGAAATATAATGTCGTTTTCTTGGGGCTGAACTGGGTTTGACTTCTCTTGATGATCATCTTTTATTGAAATGATGAGTGAAAAGTGAGACAGTGCAGTGTTGAAGAATGTCAAAGTGTGCTGTCATATGTCTCACTCTACTAATTCTAGTGGTGTCTTCTGCCTTGTCAATTTCTGAAGAAGATGGTGTAATAGGGAGTTTGCTGAGTGGTTTGGATTCCAAAAGGGTATCAGCACCTCTTCAAGAATCTGCTGCCTATGCTCTTTTGCACAGATTGCTTCCTTCCCATTTACACTGCTTTCAATTCAAAATTGTTTCCCAGGTACTACCCATTAACACCCCTTTTAACTTCAAATAACTCGATTGTGCTTTCACGTTTTTGCAAATCAAGGAGCTCATAAAGTACCCTGCTTTGCTTTGTTTGCAGAATTAAACAAAGGATCAATTTTGTTGACGTAAACAAGGACATTTTCTGTTCCAAATAAATGTCTTTCATTCACGTCAACAAAATCGACCATTTACTTAATTTTGCAAACAATGCAAACCACAATACTTTATTTGCCATAGGCAAACCACAATCCTTTATTTTCAGAAACAATTGAGAAGTTATTCTTATATGGAGTATTCTATATATAAATATATATTATGATGCATTAGAATACAGAGTTGATGAAATATTTCACTTTTGATTTTCAGGATGTTTGTGGTGGTAAAAGTTGTTATCTCATCCAGAATTCTGTTGAACTCAGCAAGAATGGGCCTGAGATCATGTAAGTAGGTTTCACTTTTCCGGAATTTCACTGCTGTAGGAATTCAATACCACACCAATTAGTCAAATTTTAGTTTGTGGACTTGATAAGACTTTTCTGAATTCAAGAATATGCATTCATGAACTTTTTATTAAAATTGTTCTTCTTTGAGTCTGTTGAATTGAAGTTGAATTTTATTGCTCAAATATGATCAAAACACAATATAGACATAGTGATATTACAGATGCTAGTTCTTTTTTTTATCCTTTCTTCTCTTGTAATTGAAGTATAGAATGCGAGTCCTTAATCTTTTTAGTCTCTAGTGAAAGAACCAATTGAACTAGAAGATTAAGCTGATAGTTAAGGCCCAAGAATGGTTTTATATCTATCTCTCTGACAGTCTTCATCAAAAGAGCACTTTTTTACTTTTCATCCTTGAATTTAGAGGAGTGTAGGGTAAAAAAGCTTGACATTGAAGTTTTTCGTGGGATTGAAATTTATGTGATGTTATTTTTTGTACTTGCAAAACAAAGTCTACATGAACTATTTGCAAATGATACATTTTGGTTTATCACTCCTTCAGTATCAAAGGTTCCACAGGTGTAGAACTTGCGTCTGGTCTCCACTGGTATATAAAGTATTGGTGTGGTGCTCATCTTTCGTGGGACAAAACTGGTGGGATTCAGATTGGTTCAATTCCTAAGCCTGGATCACTTCCTCGTGTAAAGGAACAAGGTGTATTGATTCAACGCCCTGTACCATGGAACTATTATCAAAATGTCGTTACATCCAGTTGTAAGTACCGAATCTTCCATATTATTCTCATATCTGGACCTTTGCAACATCTGTGATTTCTTATGCCATTACTGTTTTTCTTCTCCTGGAGTTTGCAGCTGTTTTGAATTAGGATGTCATATGTTTTGATTAATGTCTAGACTCTAGAAATGCTTTGCCGTGATCACTTTTATATCTAGTATCTGCCCCTATTTTGTGGCTTACAAGGAGCAAGGTTTCTTCCTTGTAAAGTCTATAACAACTTTCCATTTGATAATTTTGAATGCATCTGTAAGTATGACATATGATGTTAGGATATAGTACACGTGACAAGGTTACTGTTGGTGATATGTGATGCCAATTCTTCTTTCAAGATTCATATGTTTGGTGGAGTTGGGAAAGATGGGAGAAAGAGATAGACTGGATGGCTCTTCAGGGGATTAATATGCCTTTGGCATTCACTGGACAAGAAGCCATTTGGCAAAAAGTTTTCATGGTAAGCATATATCAAACATGCTGTTTCTACTGATGTGCTGCGCTTCAGAATATTTATCTCTAACATTTTTTACAGCTAATATATAGAATTTCCATTTTATTTTACTCGTCTTTGAATGTGGTCTTATAAGGGCATTTGGACTTTCAAAATAGTAGACCTACATATGAAATAATCGGTTCAACTGTCCTTTTCCTTTTGTGTCTATGAATGGATGAAAATGGAGTTAAATCAAATACGTTTAACAGGGTTGCCATGTTGTTTGAAGAATTTTGACCATCTATATGCTTGACATACTTTGGTTTCTTGATTAAAATAACACGAGAAATCTTTGCAATACAGAATTTTAATATTAGCGCGGAAGATCTGGATGATTTCTTTGGAGGACCTGCTTTTCTTGCTTGGGCCCGTATGGGAAATCTACATGCGTATGGAAATTATGAGACCCTTTTATTTGTTTCTTTATCCTATCCAGAACATGATTATTATAAGGAAGCACACCAGAGAGTTCATCTTGAGATATATCAGAAATCTTCCTATGTTGGATTAATTCCTGAGCTGCAAATTCATTTCTTTTCCAGAAAGGCTAATCAGGTTTTGCTTGTTTCCGTTAATTTATTTTCTACAGGTGGGGTGGGCCTTTGTCCCAAAATTGGTTGGATCAACAACTGAATTTGCAGAAACAAATCCTCTCTAGGATGCTAGAGCTAGGCATGACTCCAGGTATGGTTAAGTTTGCTATGAAAAGATTAGTTTCATCGGAATTTCTATTGTAAATAATGTATTGATAAAATGTTTGCTCCAGTTCTCCCAGCATTTGCTGGCAATGTTCCAGCAGCTTTAAAGAAGATTTATCCTTCAGCAAACATAACTAGGCTTGGGGACTGGTACTTATTCTTGTTTACTCACATATTCTATGCTTAACAACCATCCAATCTCATATGAATTTCACAATACATACCTGAGGTCTACAACTTCAGATTACTTAATTACTTAAATCATCTTTCACCATTCGAAATGAAGCATAGTTGTCTTCTAGATTGGAGACTAAGTAGCTCCACATTTACTGCAAAGACTCTCCTGGTGTTCTTTAGCTGATAATTTTTTCATTACTCGTTGTTACAGGAACACTGTGAATAAAGATCCCCGCTGGTGTTGTACATACCTCCTTAATCCCTCAGATCCCTTGTTTATCGAAATTGGGGAGGCATTTATAAGGCAACAAGTTAAAGGTGTAATTCATGCTTTCTTTTTTATGTGCTTGATAAAAGTTATATTGTTTTAAATTACATGTAATATATAGTAGGGCTTGTGACCATCAAATGGTGGCTACACTTGGCCTTATATCTATAAACTGGTAAGAAAGGATAGGACGATCGAGGATTAGAGAGATTCTCATATGATTTGCCCGAAAGAAGTTTCCCTGACTGTTTCAGATAAAACTTTGACCGTTGCATGATAGGTTATATAGGACAACCAGGGCCCAGGACATTTGAGTGCGAGCTAGGATAACTTTACCTTTGTTTTAAAGATATCAATCTAGTGTTTGAAGCATTAGAAGTTTTCTGGCATTAAAGTGTTTATAAATTAGTAGGATTTAATAGGGAAACAATATTACCCAAAAAAAAGGAAAGAAAGGACTTGGATTCTGCTTCTGAGAATGCAATGATAGCGTTAATGGCACCTGCAAATGATATCTGGAAGGTCTTATTATACTTTACTTTGGGCTGCTGTATTGCTGATATTCTGATCCTCTTTTTTTTATTTGTTTCAGAATACGGGGACGTGACTGACATCTACAACTGGTAATTTTTCTTGTATTTAACAAATAACAATGTGCATTTGCTCATCATGTAATAAACTTTAACGTGTCTATGACCTTGCATGCCATTCGTAGTTGAAACTCCTTCACATCTAATATCTTTGGAAAACTTTCATTCTTTCTTGAGCTTTTGCTTCCATCAGAGCTCACCTAGAGTCCCAAAATAATAATTGTAATGGGTAACTGAAATTAAATTTAAAGACGCAGTGTGATGCTATCACCTTCAGTTTGACAATGATACGAAGATGGCTTGTAGTGTATCACTGCCTTGGCAATGGCTTGCAGATTATATTGGTAAAAAGCCTCCTCATACATATGGTGCTTGAGTAAAAATGAGAACATGGCTTGTGATTGCGTGCGGATATTTTTGTTCTTTTTGTCCAGATATTTGTGTCTTCATGCATGTGCAATTTACTAACAAGAATTCATTGGCTATTAACATGCTTAATGTAGTGATACATTCAATGAAAATCTGCCACCTACAAATGATCCAGCATACATCTCTTCACTAGGTACCGCTGTATATAAGGCTATGTCTAAAGGTGATGAAGATGCTGTGTGGTTAATGCAAGTATGCTACCCTCTTAGCCTAATGCTATTCCTCTTATTTCCTCAATATTTTCATCCTACTTTTATAGATTTTGTCAATATATTCTTAAACTCGTTTTTAACAAAACAGTCCACATTACTGCTGAGAAAAAATCTCATTAGAATTTAAACTCACGAAATGAACCACCCAAATATCTTACACTGTTATCGCAATGAATTCTTTTCTTGCTCTGGTTTCTAATTCTCCCCTTATTTGTTATAGTTCCTGCATGTCTCCTGAAATCTTTCTAGAATATTTATGTCTTATTAGTCTTTTGTGGGGTGAGAGGGATTACTTGGGAAAGACCAGCAAGTATTCATCATTAGGAGGACATTTCTGCAACAAAAGCAAATGATTGTAGAATTTTTCATCAACCGGAATTGGTTGTTATCATGCTAATTTTGGTTGGCAAAATATAAATTTATGTTCAATATATATGTTTCTATTAATTTTGTGCTGGGTGGGGGCGAATCAGGAAAACATATTCATCGATTCTCAGTCTTCTCAGATAAATTTTTTTCAAGGAAGATAATTGCAGCAGAATTCACTAATTGTTGGTTGATAACATGTTACTTCTAGTCTTCTTCTTCATACCCTTCACTCTTTGAGGTCTGATAGAGAATTCCAACATTATATCTCTACAGAATAAGTACGCAGCAAATATCTTTGAATTCCATAAAAATCCTAGTATTTATTTCCTGAGACTATGACAAACTTATGCATGCTATATCATAATATGTTTCGATGTCTCTTTATAGAAGACATTTACTATTTTAACCACATAACTGCAAAAGAGCAGTGCTTTCTCCTTCTCTATGAGGCTTTGAAACAAAATCTTCATAGTTGAGGTTCTTCCATTGTTCAGGGTTGGCTCTTCTACTCGGACTCTCATTTCTGGAAGCCACCTCAAATGAAGGTATGCATCTCTATCCGGATAAAAGAATAAATTAATTACCATAACTTCAGAATGTTTTAATATGCTTGTATCTTTCTGCTCAGACTCTATGATGACACAAATATTTGAAACACATAGAGATGAAGATAAACGTTCTTGAGCATAACTGTTGTGATCAACCTCGGCTTGTTTTAAAAACAATTTCTTCGACTGATTTGATGCACAATTGAAAAGGCCATATGGTATGGAATTATAATGATGAGATTCTCTTACTTGTCACTGTTAATCGGTGCAGGATAGTCCCTAACAAATTACACCTTCCTATGTTTGTCACCAGCTCTACAATGTTTCTAAGCATGACAGCACTCATCTGCACTTACATTTTCCATTACCTTATTTAAGTAGGGCATATTAATGATATTATGTACTTTATTTGTTAAGCTTTTGGGTTAAATACTTCATTGACATGGTATAAGAGCTTCTTATATCAAGAGGTCAAGAGTTGGCAACCCCATTTATTACATGAAATTTCAACAAAATTCTAGTGTGAGCATGTACATATTTCAAGCTCAAAAAGCATTTGCATGCATCCACTTGCATTGCATGTTATAGATAATAAATACAATTCTTAAACATTACCTGAAGCTTAAACTTTTAGAACAATTGGTTATTAGCATGGTATCAAAACCAATTAGCCGAAAAAGTAGAGGGTTAAAAACTATAGTAATAACTAAATTTCAACACATGATAGAGTTGGCCTGTATTGTACACACTTCTGACTTGAATGTATGCGAGCATGGGTGTGTGTTTGTGTTTGTGTTGGAGATAATAAATTCTACTATTGGGCTTACATAAAAGTTTAAGTGTCTGGGCTAAATAGTTTCATGACAAGTTTTAAGGGAATATCAACTCTTAATTGCAATATTTTATGGGTTAATCTTAACAGTTATTGGTACTTTCAGGCTCTTTTACACTCTGTTCCATTTGGGAAGATGATAGTCCTAGATCTCTTTGCTGATGTGAAACCGATCTGGAAAACTTCCTCTCAGTTTTATGGCACTCCTTATGTCTGGTAATAGCTGTTTAATATTCAAGATAATCTTCTCCTAAATCATGCTTCATTGCGCCTTTTTTACCCTTTCAGATTACCATATCTTAACTTATGATGTGAATCAGGTGTATGTTGCATAATTTTGGGGGGAACATAGAAATGTATGGTATACTGGATTCCATAGCATCAGGTCCAGTTGATGCCCGTACCAGTGAAAATTCAACCATGGTATGCTCAGGACCTTGCTTGTAAATTCTCATTACCAAGCAGTATAACACTTGAAACCTGCAGAATTTGTCACCAACCATGCATGATAACTGGAAAAGCGCCTATAGTGTTTTCTTTACATGTCATCTCTATGTTGACTTTCATTTCTGTACAGTCATCTGCCGACACAGTATTTCCGGACAGGGACCGGCCATAAGTCTGCTATTTTAATATTTTAAAATTAATGTCTTCAGGTTGGTGTTGGATTGTGCATGGAGGGAATTGAGCATAATCCAGTCGTGTACGAGTTAATGTCTGAAATGGCTTTTCGCAGTGAAAAAGTTCACGTACCGGTAACTTCTTTATTTCTTACATAACGACTATTCTTTTGACAGTGGTTGCATGTTCTTTCTTCATTGTTATCTGCTTGAGCTCATAGTGAGATCATGATTTATGTGAAATTTTTGGTTCAGTATGGTGTGTATTTATATTTGAACTCTTTTATCTTTGTAGAAATGGCTGAAGACCTATTCTCGCAGACGCTATGGTAAAGAAAATCGTCAGATTGAGGCAGCTTGGAAGATCCTTTACCACACTATCTACAACTGCACAGATGGAATTGCTGTATGTGCTTATAATTGATTAACTGTATCATCACCATGCCATATATCATTGCCTGAATTTTTGAAAATTTTCGCTGTGGTTTTCCTTGTTTTGCTTTGTAATTGATAATGTAGTTTAAGTTTTCATCTTCCTGTCTTATCTTCTTCCATGTGTTCTCCATACAATTTAACTTAAGATAGGCTTCCTGTTTGTTGCAGGACCACAACACAGATTTCATTGTAAAATTTCCGGACTGGGATCCATCGCTAAATTCTGGGCTAGACATTAAGAAACAAGAGAGGATACATAGCTTTCTTCCCCTACCTGGAAGAAGAAGATTTCTGTTTGAAAGTGTGAGATCAAGCATGCCTAAGGCACACATATGGTATTCTCCTAAGAAGGTGATCAAATCATTAAAACTATTTCTTGAAGCCGGAAATGATCTTCATGGAAGCCTGACATACAGGTTAGAAATAAAACTTTGCCTCTTGTAAGCCATATCTTTCTAAATGTCAGATTAAGTCGAAGCAAAATGAAGTTGATGACATGTTTATTTATGCTGAAAATTTGAACAGATATGACTTGGTTGACCTGACACGGCAAGTATTGTCAAAGCTAGCAAATCAAGTATATATAGATGCAATAACTGCATTCCGAAGGAAAGATGCTGATGCCTTGAATCTCCACAGCCAGATATTTATAGAGCTTATTAAGGATATTGATGTACTTCTTGCTTCTGATAATAATTTCCTTCTTGGGACATGGCTAGAAAGCGCCAAGGACCTGGCAGTAAATCCTATGGAAACAAAGCAGGTGAGCAAACGGAATCCCTTCACAAATTTTATGGTTATAATCTGCAGCATGCAAATGGGACTGGGTGGGGATGAGTACTGTTTCCCTATCCTGATTCTAAAATGTGGACAAGAATTTGTCCTTATACCACTCCCGTTAAGGATCCCCATTCTTCAAATTCTAATGTTTTATCATTTTATGTGTTTAAATGGGGATTCCCTATTTCATTGGATCCGATCCCTGTTGAGGATGAATAATCCCTGTCCCACTCGCAATCCTAATGATATGATGGTATATGTAAATGTTTGGTACCATTGCGCGAATCAAAAAGCAAAAAACATACCTTTATCTTCAGATTAGGAAATGTAGTAGTTGAATCTTGATTGCTTGATTTTTGATCTTTAGTGTTCAACCTGAAAGCCTTCATATTTAGAAAATTGGATAAAAGTTGATGCCATCCATCCCGGATCACATAAAATCCAATTGGCTTGAGCATTAGTTATGATCCATAAGAACAAACAGCACCCAATTAAAGTTTACTCGAGTGAAAAGGGTCTCTATTCACTTAGGGCAGGTTTTGTTGATTCTTAGGGTATGTACCTAAAGGGTGTACCCGATCAACCTCAGTCAGATTCACGTGTATATATAAAAGAACTGCAATAGTCATAATTTTTTTGTTTTCTTGTAGAGCCTTTGATTTCTTTAAAGAATGCTAAATTGGATTTTTTAAACTTACTGTTTGTTGAAATCCAGTACGAATGGAACGCCAGAACGCAAGTGACAATGTGGTATGATACGACAAGCACTAATCAAAGCCAGCTTCATGATTATGGTAATCTTACTCGGTGCTGATAACTTGAGCATACATTTGAAAATGTGATAATATATAGGTGGATTAACTCGATCTCTAATCTTGATCAGCTAACAAATTCTGGAGTGGTGTACTGGAAGACTATTATCTTCCGCGAGCCTCGACTTACTTTGATCATTTGGTAAAAAGCCTGAAAGAAAATCGAAGTTTGAACATCGAGATATGGAGGAAAGAATGGATAACATTCTCAAATAGTTGGCAAGAAGGCTCAAAACTTTATGCAACAAAGGAAAGAGGAGATGCCCTTGTTATTTCAAAAGATTTGTACACAAAATATCTTGCTTAACTTAACAAACATGTTTGCTGAAACTAATTTATAATTACAGAGAGTGGTGTGAAACTATTTTCTGATATTCGCTAGTTTAACCCCGAAAAACAACATTTGACATTTCCTTCCTGATAATTGTATTAATCTTCTGGCAGTGGCTATCCTGGCAAACTGCTCGTATGAGTCAGATTGTATTTTCTGGATCAGAACTAGCTCCGGACACTTCTTGGAGAGTTCTGCTTATGGCCTACTTGAAGATGTAAGTGGGATAGAGTCTGGTCTTGGCCGGGCGATAAAAGAATTCATTGTTTTTCTGTGGCTGGTTACTAAGAACAAACTGCCTGCCATTGCTGATATGGGCTTCAAAAACATCCTAGTTGAAATTGATAATACTTGTGTGGATTTATTGGCTGAAGATGCTACTCAGCGGAATGACAACTCTAGTCTCCCGAATGCTACCAAAGCTTTAATTAACCGAGATTGGGAGGTGTTTACAGGGAAGGGAACAGTAGCGCAGGTTAGCTTGCTAACCATGTCATCAATCTCCCTATTGGCCTTGCTATTGTTAATAGTCCTCCAAAGGACCTCTGTAACTTTCTTATTTCGAAAGATATCCGGGGAGTATGCTCAGACTTTGTTTAGTGTAGCTTTGTGGCTGTACTTTCTTTGAATATTAATAATAAAAAAATGGTGTTGATGAAGGCATTCAAGCTGTTAAGGTCTGGGAAGCTAGAGCTCTGTTAAAAAGCTTGAAATAGGTGGTGGAGCTTAATCTTAAAAATGATTGCTTGGAAACAGATTCAAAGATAGTTGCTCATGGTGTTGTGCCTCCCAATAGTGAGTTTGGTTCTCTTATCCAAGCCAGTAAGGAAATCCTTTCTAATTGACTGGGCCTTCGGGTGTCATTTTTTCCTAGATTAACGAATAGAGCTACTCATACTTTAACTACGAGAGCTCATTCCCATGCTAGTTCGTTTATTTCTTTTCTTGTTCCGCATTTTTTGGAGTCTATATTTTTACGGATGCTAGCTATTTTCTTTGAATGCATGCATTTTGTTTTGAAAGAAAAGAAAAACCACCCATCTAGCTACTTACATCCTATATATAGATTTATGGATTCATTTCCCTATTTTTGTCGAAGCTCAACAAGTGACATTAAATAAAATAAGTGAAAAGATTAGATAAAAGACAAGAAATATATCATTTCTTTTAAGAAAAAGTAAAGTGTACATCAATAGTATACCCCTCCCTCAAACTTTTCTTTTCCTTTAATTAGCTTCCTCTCATTTTTTGTTCTTTTTTATTTGTCAATCTTTTGGCAATGCCACCCTCAACCCGACCTCTACTAGATATGCCTAAGATATTCAGTGGTGTGCTATGGAAGGCAAATCAATAAGGCAAGGCCTAGGAGGAGAAGCAATCCATGCTCCCTACCACTCCCAACTTTCTGTCATTTCATTTTATATGTTCTTTATCTGTCTTTTTGGTCATTCTTGAATCGATGCCTGCCATGGGTATGAACGTAATTTGACGACTTCAAACCCGTCTCAGCATTTGTTGTCTCGTTTTGATGATGATGGAGGTGTCCATATAGTCACAAAATAGCTTCTGGAATGGCAAGTTTGGTATTAAGATGGTATAGTTGTGTGGGAATGTCATATTTGTGTATATTAGATGATACTGCTGCTTCTGTTTGTGATAGTGTCAATGCTAATAATGGCTCTAGCAAATATGTTTTACTCTCTCTTTCCTTTCTCATTTCCTCTATTACTGCTTTACTCGTATCAATACCTGAAAGGTATCCACCATGAACGTAACCGTTGAATCTTTCACTCGTATGTTCGCCTGTGAAGAAAATCCGCCCTACTGGAGCCTGCCCAAGTTGTTACTGAAATGTTAGAAAGGAAAAAGAAAAGAAAGCATATATAGGTAAGGTAATAGATAGGGTAAGGTACCTTAACATCATGCAGAAGTCTGTTATTGGAAATGATAGGAAAATTGCTGTAGCTGCCACGCTGGAACCTGTTGTTCCACCAGCGGGGCACAAGAATATCGGAGGCGTTAGGTATATCGGGCCCAAACATATCTCTAAGAACTTGCATAGCCTCCTTCTTAGTCTCCTTGTCTGATTGAGCCTCTACACGTTTCGATTCCTCATTGGTTAATGTTACAACCAGGATATTTGAACCAGGGTATGCATTCTCCATGTGCTGATAGAAAGAAAGAAAGAAAGAACCAGTTAAGTTAATGGCTATGTTGAACGGACACTTCATTAGTAACTTGCGTCTCTGTGTCCGTGTCCATTATTTTGTTTCTATTGTAGGCTATTTTATAAAGGTTATATTTTAAAGAGAATGTTTTTTGTATCCGTGTCCGTATGTTAATGAACCATTTGACAACAAAAATAAATAAGAAATTGATAACAAAACCAACCTGCCAAAAGGTGTAATATCCTCTTCTCTCATGGGCATAAATAAAGAACTCTTTGTCTGGACAACATGGCCAAAATCTACTTGGAAACTTGAGGAATATCTTGGTGTACACTATCACATCACACTCCTCTATGGCCTCTGTTTTCCATCTCTGCATCATTCATTTTTCCCATCTACTCAATTATTAGCTTATAAATTATACTACTATTACAATAAAATAAGTGTATTTTAAAGTAACATAATTCATATTCTTCCAAAGAAGATGTATGCATTAGCACGTTGTACAGCACAACATAGTTGATGAACATTTAACAAATAGGAGTTTAGTAATAAAACTCCATGATTTATCCTAATTAGACGGTGAGTAATCAAATGATTAGAGACTTATTTTTTAAGATAGAAATATTAGGTAATTAGAACATGCTCTTGTAGCAACAAAATGACAGCCCATCAAACCTTTATTAAAAAAACAGATTATTAGACCAGAAATTGCACATAGTGATAGACTTAACTTAGAGAGAGCCATCCAAACACAATATGTAATGTACACATAATTATGTAATGCCTAACATCTATCATTTTCCTCTTCAAATTACCATTATTTAAAAGAGGGTAGGAAAAATAACATTCGACAATATAAGCATTAAGTTACATATAATTGGCAAATTGGTCGCTCTATCTACTTTTCTACATCCCACCATTTTGTCATGCATGTTTGCGTTCTCTATCATGCATAATATATAATATGACCAACAGGGACAGATCTATGGAATGGTAGCGGAGGATTGAGCGCTCACTAGTCGTTGAAATATGTTGAAAAATCTATGAAAATTATGTATGAAACTTAAGTTTATATGAAAAACACAGAAAAAACATGTAAAAATTTTAGTGAAGCACCCGCTATCAATGAATTATGAATCCGTCACTATAGACCAAGAAGGACAAGGAATGTACAATTCCTTTTCCTTGAAGTGCAAATAATTTCATATTACTATTCTTAAGGTAGGAATATAATAATGTAAACTTGGAAAGGCAATGGTTAGCATTTTTCATCAATAATAAACAAGCAACTCAAGTTATTATTGGAAATCAACAAGTGATAATATAAAATTACTAGTGATAATATATATAAAATCAACCTAGTTGGGTTACCATTCTGTGGATTGGTTTGTCATACAATCCATTGTTTTACCTTTCATAAAGACAACAACACCACAACTCGAAATCTCCCTAGAGAGTCAATAGAAGGAGTTAAGCATATCTAATTACAAGACTAGATGCCATAAATTCTTGTCTTTTATTTTTGAATTAAACCATATTTATATATTTGGGGCACACCTACCTACACCCTAAAATATCAAAGGAAAATCTGGAGACTCCTATTCCTATCCTATCCAATAGGGACCCATTTCCCAGTGCATAGGGTCTCAAGCCTACAGATTCCATTGCATTGAACTAAAGCAAAGCTATTTATTTTCCACTATATTATCGGATCCAAAACGATGCTACTCACATTGAATGGTCAAGGTGGAAAGAATGCTAAAAAAAATGGTAAAATAATTTGAATTTACCACATGGTTCATCATGAGCTGCCCATTTTTACTTTTATATTGTGTTTAGAAGTAAATTTGCCTCTAAAGTTGTTTTTTTTCTTTAGGAAGAGTATATTAAACGTTAAAAAAGAAGAAGTTAATTACGCTCATTGTACTCTAACTTCCAGAAATGGAACATCAAAGCCATAAGACTTCAATTCTTTACACAAAACTATCTAATTACTTAAAAAACATTTCACCTATAGTCATTTTGATTAGAATCCGGCAAATAAAATCACCGGAAAATGCATATTGTAGTGAAATTGCATATTTTTTTTCACGTGTTAGCCAAATCACATAATTTTTTCACCGTAAAACCAGTTTTGTAGCCCCAAATATTCATCATTTTTATCAATATGTTTATCGATTTTTCACTTTCATAGTTTATCAACATATTAAAAATATTTGTTATAAAAATAAATATTAAAAATACACTTCACGTAAAAATATAACATGATATGGATGTCACATAATATTTTCGTCGAGTTTATTCCGAATTTCGGTCAAAATGATTATGGATGAAATGATATTTAAAGGTTCGATGGTTTTTACATCTTGAAAGAAAAGAAATAAATGAAATCTACTCCCGTCGGACTGAATCTGATCTAAAACATCTATGCTATATAAAAAAACACTATGCTATATGATCTGATCTAAAACATCTAATTGAACTAATTTTGTACATTTCAACTAGTTATTTGTAACTTTATTGGTACAAAGAAAAACATTTTAGCCACTTGAAAACAAAATGTGATTAATTTATATGTGACAAAATTTAGTTTTTGGTATTTTTCATTATTTTTGAAACTATATTAAGTTAACAATATGACTATTTCATTGTAAACTCTCATCGAGGTCTGTACTTTGCCGAGACCTTGCAAGTGATTAGGGCTACTTTTAGCTAAACTTTATGTTACCAAAAGAAAAAAAAAAAAAGTAACAATATAACTACACATAATTATGTTCTCAAAGTCCAATGTAACAATTTGGATAAAATTGTTCAAATTTTGTATAACAAGGGTAAAATTAAACTATATTGGAAAGGTTTAAAGCAAATGTGCATATTTTGTTATGTTAAGGGAGAATTACTCATTTTATATTTGTAACCTCTTCTGCATTGAATTTAGTCACAATGTTTAGAAACTTCTCCTTATTAAAGAAAAGTGAATAGCAATTCACTTCCTCTATTGCTATTAACATATTGTTATGAATCCGTTAAACATTTTATTTTCAATAATGATATGCTCATAGGGTTGGTTAAAATATTAAGAGAAAAGGGAATAATTAATTAATAAAAAGAAAGAGGAGACGTACGGGTAAAGGAGGTCTAAAAGAAATGAGGTCACTTTGGAGAACACCAATGCTAGCTGACAAAATCACATAATTAGCTTCGTAAACGCAACCATCCTCCGTTTTCACTATAACGCCGTTTCTTGAGTGCTCTATTTCCCTCACTACCTGCCCCCCAAATTCAAAGTCAATGACCCCAAAACAAGATTCCACATAGTCAAACCAAGAAATATGTGCAGTGCAGTGCAGAGTTGAGGTACATACAAACAACCCTATTGGCTATGTATGGATGTTTCCCAAAACCACAATGTATTCATTCTACTAAGTAATTGCAGGGAAGGAGAGGTTCATTAATTTTCTTAACTAAAAACAACTTATCACATTAAATGAAGACATAGACTATACTTGCAATCTTCTACTTCTTTTTATTCAATTGATATGACATTTCAACTCCTGGGTATTATATTGAATTTATATTACTATTGTCATTATTAATGTTGTTATTCATGGCTATATATATGATTGAAATTTGTGACTTTCTGTAGGGCTTTCAAAATTGATGATTGTCTAACAGATTACTAAATTTATCAAGTTTCCAAACTTATGCAGGCCTAGTTGTGACTCACAAATAACAACAGTAAGTAATAAAAGATGGCAAAACCCAATAGTTTTTTTAAATTTTTTTTTTAATTTAACTGATCTTATCAAGTCACGTTATTCATGCTACTCCTTATTCTACTTGAAAATCTATCATAACTATTATTATTATTATTATTATAACATAATATGGGAACCCCAACGAAAAAACAAACAAGAGAAAATTACACTTGTTATAAAAGATTTATGAGAGGAACTGCTGCACATGATAGGTAAAGAGACAGAATATAATGATAAAAAAAATTAGAGATGTATTGGAAAATAATATATAAGGCACGAGGAAAACCCAAGCATAACTTTAATAAAATGTCATTATCTGCTAACCTCATTAGTGGGTCAATCAATCTCAACAACAAAAAGATTGCAGTGCATACATACAACAAAATAGAGTTTTGGAATATGTTTTCACATACTTCTCAATCTTCTCTTTTTCTTTTCATCACTTAAATTATTTTTAACTGGATGCTAACCCCACCCTAAAATAAAACTTTAATTCCCATCTTATCATTCGATATGCCATTTGAAAAAATACAAATCACAGTAGTATACACACATAATGGATAAAAAGATGAACATATATTATTTTTCCTGTTCTGTTCTGTTTTGTGTGTTATACATTACATACCTTGTTGAATTTGAGTCGGTCATCCAAGATTTTACCCTCGGAGGTAAATAGAAAATCCTCAGCTATTTTGTATAGCAAATATTCGTAGCCTCTTTCATCTGCTACAAGAAATTCTCTTTCTCCGAATTCAACGTATGTCGATATTGGTTCGACTTCTGCACACAAGGAACAAACCCCACTTCATGTTTCAGTCAAATAAAAAGTTCTAAACTAAAAAGAGATAAGAACAGAACAAACTGACCTGCCATCTCAAAATCATGGAGAATGAAGTCTATAGCGAGCTCAATTGGAGTCTCCGGTGAGCTAGAGAAACAGAAGAACAATTAAAAGTCATGGTTTAAGAACAAAAATATAGTAAGTGTACACACGTTTTTCAATTAGGAGTTGAATTTCAAGAGGCAGAAAAGACTGTCGAAAAACGAAAATTACCAAGGTGGTTCAGTGACTTCACCAACATGGTTACCCTCTAGGTTCCTCAGGTTCATAATTGCAGAGTCCACTGCCTTCTTGTAAGAATCTGCAGCCACTCCACTTGGAAATATTTTGCCGCTGCAATCCACAAACCATGTTCAAATAAATTCTATCTCAAATTATGTTGAAAATATCACTGGAATGAATGTAATGCAAGCTATGTTGCCCAGCATAGATACTGTATCAGACACTAATATAGATACGGACAACGTTATTTCTAAAACATAACCTAACATGGTGTTCGAAGATATGAATACGCTAGTAAGGAGAAACGTTGTTGTATAATAGAATTTGCAAGTTCAATTCTCATCTTCTATAGATTAATGGACTCTCAAAACACACACAAATATCATTTTGTAACCGAAAACATCACACTATTCCACACCCACAACAGAAAAACAACAAAACGGACCGCCATTTCAAAATATTTTTTAAAAAAACAATAAAAAAAAACTGGTATACTGTTTATTAATTAATATCACTTTTTTTAGCGCTATCGATTTTTAATATACTGATATACTGCCAACTTTATTAACGCATGGCGATTTTTAATACACCCATGAAAAAAACCTGCGGTCGTAAATGTTAAAGCGGGCATTGCTGTAATCAGAGAAGCAAGTACGGAGGCCAGATTGATTAGCCAGCTCCCAAACAGGATTAGATTGTTTGCCGCCTACTCCGGCAATCCAACCAGCACCGAGCTCAACGGAAACACCGCCAAAATGTTGTTTGCGGATCCTACCACCGATACGATCAGAGGCTTCTAACATGAGCAAATCGTCTATGCCATTCTCCGCCAAGACCTTGGCGGCAGATAAGGCGGAGATTCCAGCGCCGATGATAATGACGGAGGAGGAGCGGGAAGAAGAGGAAGAATCCATTATTGTAGAGAGAGAAGGGGAAGGAAGGAAGTGTTATTTAATTGGGGAGGAAATAGCGGGAGTCTGTTTATATAGTTTGTCTTTTTATTTATTCTCTTCTTAATTTGACACATACTTGACTCTTTTACCTTACGCGTCTTTGCTCTTTCCTTCCTTCGGTAAGGCTATGTTACTCATTCACATCCATATTATTTCTTTTTATTTTTATTAAAATCCTTTTTGCCGATGGTATTTAAAATGTTGTCATTTGTGTTATTTTGTCACATTTATCTCAGTTGGTATCTCAATTTATTATATTTGTCCCTCTATGGTATTTTAATTCGTCACTTATGATCGTTCACTAAATGAAAATATAGCAATTCTAATATGTATTGTCACGTGCCACTATTTTGTCTCATGCACATATCACTTGACTGTTTAACTTTAACAAAAGTATAAGTGTATTATCAAATTGACATCTCTATTTGTTTAAAATTTATTACAAGTTATTAAAAAAAATTTCGAATTGAATTGTTACGTGGTATGTACACATGTCGAACAACGACATTTGACAAGAGATAACAATTTTTTTATTTTTCCATCCATTCAATGGCTAAATGTGACGAATTAGGATACCATAGAGGGCAAATGTAACGAAATAATACCACAAGAGACAAATGTCAACATTTTGGATACCATAAGGAAAAAAAGTGTTTAGGCCTTCTTTTTTTTAATAATGAGCCGTCTCGATCTGACAGAAGAATAAAATCAAGGTGTTGAAAATTCAATCGGACAGATCGGTCAAATCAGGTTCAATCAGAATCGAAAGTCTATTCAGTCGGTTAGTACCCAAATTGGAGGAAAACTACCTGTGATTTTTTTTTTCACTTCAAAATCAATCTTTGTGGTTATATGATACTCAAAATAAGAACTATTAAATTTGACCTTGTACAAATTATCATTAACGACCGCAAAACGAATTTTTCTAAAATTGAAGTTATTTAATGATGCAGCGGGAAAAATGATAAAGTTAAAAATGTTGATTCGACGCACGAATGTCTGCTAATTAACAAGAACACGTTAGATAACGTTGATTCGACACACAAGTGCCGCTAAATAACTTTCAAAGGTCGTTGATTCGAACAATACCGACAATTGAAAAAGATAATCAAATCTAATTTATTTCAATATCAATAAACTATCGATTACATATGAAAACAAAGCCTTTATATAGGCAAACCTTAAATTAAAAATATAAATAAAATAGGAAAAAGAATCTTAATTAGAAAAAAAAAACTAAAAGGGAAGAAAAACTAATTAATTGAAAATTAATATTAAATCGCATTTTTTAAGCCCTAAACGACCGAATTAAGCCAAACCGGCATGGAACTCTTGGTGAAACCATGAGTTACGTCTTGTAGGCTGTTTCCACCGAAAATAGACTCCAAAATCATCCAAATTCGAGAATTTAAACTTGACAGCAGAACAAACCATCAATCACGAAACCACCACTGTCAAGTTTGGGTTTGTAATTGACAGTGGAAATTTCTGTCAAAAGGCCACGTCATCATTATTTTGACGGAGTTACAAAAAACTGTTATTTGCTTATAGAGTGAAACACATACCTTGATTTGCAAAAAAAAAAAAACAAAATTCACGTACATGAGTTTGCAAAAAGGTGAAATTACAAACATTATTATAAATTTAGTTGAAAATATTTAGTAGGAACTAAATGCAGCCCATAATTTATAATCAAGCCCGCATAAAAGATCCTTTTACCCTTCTTTAAAAATTAAAATTTGATAAATGAAAAGAAATAAAAAATCTAGGAAACTTCAAATTTGAAATCATAATTTATCTAGCTGAATTATGAACAATGGAAGAGGAGGACACAGACGACAGCGAGAAAAAGCACCTTTACGAAGTAATCATTTATTGTTTTGTTAATTATTTAAGAAAACAATCGGATAAGAATTCAGATTTGAAAATTTTCGTCCCACCACGTGATAGGACATATTAAACTTTTGCCCCATCACGTGGTGAGATAAAAATTTAACCCACTTTAACCGCTCTTGGCCAAAATTAAGTTTTCCTCAGACTGAGGTGGAAAAGTTAGTCGCATTTAACAATATATATCTATATTCTATTCAGTTCAAAACAAAGTTTTTATTAAAAAAAGCCAACTTTTTAATTGTTAATGACAATGATTAAAGAGTTTAGTGAGAAAAATAATAATAATAATAATAACAATAATATAATAGCTTCTGATTGCTTTTTTACCCACCGAATTTCATGAATCAAATTTCTTTTTGGTAGAATGAAATGAATATATTATAGGGACAAAAAGAAGTTGCATTGCACCAAAGTTGAAGATATTAAGTTGACTGAGATGACAATCTATTCTATAGTAGGAAAATAGCATGTAATGTAAACAAAAAATGGAATCAAAATATTCGAGTCCATTGAAACCTGCAAGTTGGTCCTTTGTTTGGTCCAAAACCCATCACCAATATCCCAACAACTAGTTCAAAGAGCCACTAAATAGTGGCTTGTAAAAACACACACCAATTTACAAAAGACATAAACAATAAAATGTATTAGTTTTCATGGCACATGCATGGCATAATATGCTACTAAGTGGGGAATTCATACAGGGATCCGGTCCTTTTCAGGTTTCAGTATTTTACAAAACCTATACATATATGCTATGCTTCAAACTCTACCATTCTAACCACACAACAAGTTATACAAGTTGAAAGTGCACATCTTTTATTAATGAAAAAAAAAGAAGCTTACCTCCATTGAATGAGAGTATTAAATTAATCAATAGAAGTTGTCGAAAAAAAAAATTAATCAATAGAAAAATAGAAACTCCAAATATAATTCTAGTAATTTTATTGATTTTGTAAATTGGTATCCATGGTTTTTTATTGTTGCAAAACTATAGATTTTCACATTATGAAACCCCCAAACATACATTTTTAAATCACCTAAATTATAAAATTACAGTCGGAATATATTCTATAAAAATTGGAGTTTAAATATATAAAAATATAAAATAATATTTCTTTTTTTAGTTGGTAACAATCCGATCTGTTCAGATTTTTTTGTGTAAGCTAGGACTCGAAACAAAACCTTAGCTCAAGTCCATCTTAATTTACAAAGTAAAATAATAATTATTAAACAAAACAAAATCTTGTTATATCGAAAATAATATCATACAGCGAGGAATAATGTTAAAGAATAATTATGTTTTATGAAATTGATACAATTTTCTCAACATTTAATAAATAGAAACACTTTTTCACTTGCTTTCCGTGAAAAGCTCTAAAGTGTTGATATTTCTTTAAAAGATTGTTAAAAATTGTTATTGGATAAAACTAATCAAACAATATATTTCCCGTTGTTCTGAATAAAATGCTAAATGCTCTTCTGAAAAGCTAAATCAAACATACACATGAATAGAAAAGTTGTAAATTAATGATCTCAATTATTTCTTCCTCTAACTTCGACATGAGAGTTCACACAAATGTTCATTAAAAAGTAGGTCAATGACGGTCAACGTACTCACAAGTGTAGAAAATTTATCAATTAGCAGGGGCATCTCCAAGGGGAGTTCACCTAGGCGGTCGCCTAGGGCCTCACCGGTTTTGGGGCCTCAAAATTACTAGTATATAGTTCACCTAGAGTGATGGTGGAGCTTGATTTTGAGGTTGTTGTTCATTTTGTGTCAGATGGAAAGCATAATCTCATCAGTTTTTTCTGGCTGATTGAGAAGTGTAAGGAGCTTATTTGTAGAGGTGTGGGAGATTTCTATTTCTCATAAGTATAAAGAAGATAACAGAGCAACCGATTGGATGACTGACTTCGTAGGACAATTGTCCTTGGGTCATCATGAGTTTGATGTGCCTTGATAAGTCCAAAATGTACTTATTATTCAAGGCAATTAATCGATATTTTCACACGAAACTGATCCATTTAGCTTAGATTTACATAGGTTAGGGGCAACTTTACCTTTGTATTTGTGTTTTCATGTGTAGGGATCAAGTTTGGTGAAATCGTGTTGATTTGGTGCTTAAATTGGGTTCTACTCGAGCAAACAAGGCAGTTTTGACTCCTTGCAGTATTTCGGCCATAACTCCCTCATACGAACGTATGTTTGGGCGTTTCAAGTTGCGTTGGAAAGCTAACACATAAACAAACAACTTTCATGTTTTACGTTTTTCCAAATTCGGAGCACAAAATGGTTAAAACAGGGTTCAAAGTCTCACTCGATCGAGGTACTCATCAAACTCGATCGAGTGGCCTTTTCCTTACGGCTCACTCGATCGAGCCAATATTCCACTCGATCGAGTGGCCAATTCTTGACAAAACAAAATGGCTCACTCGATCGAGTGGATCTTTCACTCGATCGAGTGAGGCGTTCTGTTTGCTATGAATGTTCTCACTCGATCGAGTGAAAAGCTCACTCGATCGAGTGACACTTCGACCATCATATTCCTTCGTCCGAAAGTTGTATTTTATCACCCAATCGACGCCCCAAATCACCCAATGGCTTTGTCCTTCCGTCAAGCTATGTAATCCTTGAGTTTTTGGCTATAAATATGTCATTCTCCAGCGAAAAAAAAGATATATCCGAATAGAGAATATCAACCAAGAAATAATTGTATTTTAATTGAAGTTCGAAGTTCTACATCCATACTTACGTCCTTCGTTCCGATTTCCATTGCATTGGAGTACTAATCGAGAGATAGACTATTTCATCGATTCATCGAGGAGAAGACGAGCAAGAACGCCCCGAGGATTGACAAACCTCACGATCAAGAGTAAAAAGGATTGACAACCCTCTTTCCCTTTATCGATTAATGTTCTTTCAAATTCTCAGAATTTCCGTTGTAATTTCTATGAATGTTTGACAATTGGAATACTTATAATAAAGGTTATATTCATATATGTTCATGTGCTTGAATGTTCAAATCTTATTGCTTGGTAAATTTACTTTGTTTCTATCAAGTAAAATCAATAGAGTATTCATCACTTACGCCTTGTTAATCTAGGATAGGTCCAGTTAATAAGACGTAATCAATCTAACTTAAGTGATATTCATTAATCTAATTAAGATTATCTAGAATAGGTCCAGTAGTCTTGTTAAGTTATTTCGCTTAAGGACAATTAAACATAAGTATCGAAAGATCGTGTTTAATTGTGTTCTAGAATTGGTTGAATTGTATGAAAAGATTGTTATAATGTTCATTGTGCTTAAATGAATTGTTGACTTTGCGTGGATAAAGAACATTGGTAAAAGTATCGGATTAGGATTTCAGTTAGTTTAGTTTATGTTTAAAGTGTTAGGTTTAACAATCAAAATCTCAAATATCGCATTAACTACTTTTCAAGAGAAAACGAACAAAGTATTACAAAGATTTAATAGTTTATACATTTACCGCTCTCTGTGGGTTCGATCTTAATATTACTACTTGAGTGATTCCGTACACTTGCGGAAAATACCCAACAAGTTTTTGGCGCCTTTACCGGGGAACGGCATAAGTGTTATAAAATTTTTTTACTTTATTATATTTTTGTTCCGAATTTTGAATTGTAGATTGATTTCTTTTCATCTTTGTGTCTTGCAGGCGTGGGAGTTCATGCGTGATACTAGAAGTTCAAACAGGAATCCTACCCCGTACGATCCCGACTTTGAGAAGAAATTAAAGAAGAAGAAGAAAGATAAGAAGAATAAAGGATCACCTTCAAAAATTGACTTTGTTATTGATTTAGAAATTGAAAATATGGCTGCACAAAGGCTTATGGATTATGCTGCACCGGGGTATGATGGACTAACAGATGGTGTGCGTAGACCACAAATCAACGCAGATCATTTTGAAATCAAACCCGCTTTGTTGCAAATGATTCAAAATAATGTTCAATTTTTTGGAATGCCTAGTGAAAATCCAACCACACACTTGAGTACTTTTCTTGAGTTGTGTGATACTTTTAAAATACATAATGTGTCACTAGAAGCAATAAGGCTTCGTCTTTTTCCGTTTACGTTAAAAGACAAAGCGAAAGCATGGTTGAATTCGCTTCCAGCAAATTCAATCACTACATGGGATGCTTTGGCCCGCGCATTTTTATCAAAATACTTTCCTTTGGCCAAAACCGCTAAAATTATTAAAGAAATTACATCTTTTACGCAGCATGAGACTGAGACTGTTTATGAGGCATGGGAGAGGTACAAAGAACTTCAAAGAGCGTGCCCTCATCACAATTTGGCTAATGAACTTTT
Organism: Euphorbia peplus; assembly: GCA_028411795.1. Taxonomy (NCBI): domain Eukaryota; kingdom Viridiplantae; phylum Streptophyta; class Magnoliopsida; order Malpighiales; family Euphorbiaceae; genus Euphorbia; species Euphorbia peplus. The sequence goes on along the minus strand of CP110837.1, from coordinate 16,274,866 downwards.
AATGCAAACTTTTTATAATGGAGTTAGTCATAATACTAGGAGTCAAATTGATGCTATGTCGGGTGGATGTTTTATGAAGAAAACTTCAGCCGAGGCTTTTGAATTATTGGAAGAAATGGCGGCAAATAGTTGCATGTGGCCTGTAGAAATGGCACAAGTTACTATGAGAAATGCTAATAGTTCGCCACAATCTTCTTCTGCATCTTGTAAGGGTATTATAGAGTTGGATCCCTTGACTAAAATTGAGGCACAATTCTCTAAGTTGTCTAACAAAATTGACCAATTGCAGGAAGAAATTCGAACACCTCGCCCAGAAGATTGTGAACGCCCGAACGTGGAGGATGTGAGTTATGTTCAAGGACAAACTCGAAACAACCCATATTCGAGCACTTACAATCCCGGATGGCGAAATCATCCAAATTTTGGTTGGAAAGATAATGTAAACTCTAACCAAGACCGCCCTACTTCTAGTAATGCTCATTACCAGTCTAATAATCAATCTCAACCTAGAAGTCAACATAGTCCTTTGAGTGAATTGTCATCAAAGATTGATAAATTCATTGATGGAATTGGTGGCAAGATGTCCAACCAAGACGAAAATTTCAAAAGGATCGAAACAAAATTCGATCAATTACTTAAGAATCACTCATCGTCTATTCATAATCTAGAAGTACAAATAGGCCAACTAGCCAAGTCTATTCCGTCCCGTCAATTAGGAGACCTTCCAAGTAATACGGAAAGTAATCCTAAAGAACAAGTAAAGGCTATTACCCTTAGATCAGGAACGAGATATGATGGTCCTAGTATGCCTAGTATTGTTTCTAATATTTCGCAGGATGAAAACGTGATCAAGGAAGTTGCTCGTGCTCGTGATGAAGTTGTTTCTGCTACAAATTCTGACTCTAAGAAGAAAGAGAACTCCCCAGAAGCAAATCTTCCAAATGAATCCGTTTCGAAAGAGTATCAACCGAAAGCTCCTTTTCCTCCACGAAATCGCATTAAGAACTATGATAAGCAACTCTCCTCTTTTATTGATAAGCTGAAAAATTTGCATATAAATTTAACTTTCTTTGATGCTATGACTCAAATCCCTAACTATAATAAATTTCTTAAGGACTTGCTCTCTAAGAAAATTAGTTGGGAGGGGATTTCATCCGTTGTATTAACAGAAGATTGTAGTTCTATCATTACAAGTCAAATGCCTACTAAATTGAAGGATCCTGGCTGTTTCACTATACCTTGTAAATTGGGAGATGTTACGTTTCCAAATTGTTTATGTGATTTAGGAGCTAGCATTAATTTGATGCCTTTGTCTATTTTCAAGAAATTGAGTCTAGAAGAGGATATTAAGCGTACTAGTATGGTTTTACAACTTGCGGACCAAACTATTAAGAAGCCTTACGGAATTATTGAAGATGTGCTTGTTAAAGTGGATAAGTTTATTTTTCCTACTGATTTTGTTATTCTTGATTTCGTTTATGATGTAAATTGCCCTTTAATATTAGGGAGACCTTTTATGAATACGGGTCGTGCTTTAGTAGACGTTTCAGAGGGAAAAATTATGTTGAGAATTGGTGGGGATAAAATCGAATTTGATATGAATAGAGCAATGAAGTATCCTATGGAAGAAGATAAATGCATGCGCATTGACTTAATTGATGAGTGTATAGTTAACATGATAAGTGAAGCTAATGAAGAATATCCTATTATTGAAGAGGAGTCCGAAGAAGTCCTACCCGAACCACTTAATCGTGAGGATGGACCTATTCCGCCTTCCATTGAGAAACCACCAACTGTGGAATTAAAAGAACTACCCGATCATTTACGATATGCTTTCCTAGGTGAAGGAGATGTCCTTCCAATTATTATCTCGAACAAGCTTACCATAGACCAAGAAGAGAAATTACTTGTTGTTGTAAAAAATAGAATTAGGAGCATAGGATGGCAAATTTCAGACCTTAAGGGAATAAACCCTAGTGTAGTTATGCACCGTATTCACTTAGAGGAGGGGCACCAACCTAAAGCGGATAGGCAAAGAAGGTTAAACCCGAATATGAAAGAAGTGGTAAAGAAGGAAATTACTAAGTTGCTAGATGCCGGTATTATTTACCCTATATCTGATAGTGAATGGGTTAGTCCTATTCATTGTGTACCTAAAAAGGGTGGTATAACCGTAGTCCAAAATGACCAAGGAGAGTTAATACCAACTCGAACTACCACTGGTTGGAGAGTTTGTATTGACTATAGGAAGTTAAATACGGCAACTAGGAAGGACCATTTCCCTATACCTTTCATTGATCAGATGATCGAACGTATCGCTGGACATGCTTTTTATTGTTTTCTAGACGGATATTCTGGATTTTTCCAAATCTATATATATCCGGAAGACCAAGACAAGACCACATTTACATGTCCTTACGGTACCTTTGCTTATAGGCGTATGCCATTTGGGTTGTGTAATGCTCCGGCCACTTTTCAAAGATGCATGACCGCTATTTTTAATGATTTCATTGAAGATATCATGGAAGTCTTTATGGATGATTTTTCCGTTTATGGAGATACCTTTGATGCATGTTTAAATAATCTAGATAAGGTTTTAACTAGATGTGAAGAGACTAACTTAGTCCTAAATTGGGAAAAATGTCACTTCATGGTAGATGAAGGTATTGTGTTAGGTCACAAGATTTCCAATATAGGGATTGAGGTCGATAGAGCAAAAACTTCGGTTATTGAAAATTTACCTCCACCGACCACCGTTAAAGGAGTTAGGTCCTTCTTAGGACATGCTGGTTTTTATAGAAGATTTATAAAGGATTTTTCCATTATTGCTAAACCGCTAACCAATTTGCTTGCAAAAGATTGTGTCTTTGAATTTTCTGATGAATGTGTTGATGCTTTTAATACACTTAAATCCGCGCTAGTAAGCGCACCAATTATAACTAAACCCGATTGGGATCTCCCTTTCGAGATTATGTGTGATGCTAGTGATCTAGCTGTTGGTTGTGTGCTCGGGCAACGAAAAGACAAGAAATTACATGTCATTTATTATGCTAGTCATACGTTGTCAGGAGCTCAATTGAATTATACAACTACAGAAAAAGAGATGTTGGCTGTAGTTTTTGCATGTGATAAATTTCGTTCATACTTGTTAGGATCGAAGATAATTATTTATACTGACCATGCTGCTTTACGTTACTTGTTTGCAAAGAAAGATGCTAAGCCTCGTTTGATACGATGGGTTTTGTTGTTACAAGAATTTGATATTGAAATTAGAGATAAAAAAGGTGTAGAAAATCTTGTAGCTGACCATCTTTCTCGCTTAGAAGACGAGAACGGTCCGATAGGCGAATCCGTCGGAATAAATGATGATTTTCCTGATGAACAACTCATGCAAGTTAAAGATTTGATTATACCTTGGTATGCCGATATTGCTAATTACCTTGCTGCTAATTTAGTCCCCCATGACCTTAATTTTCACCAAAAGAAAAAGTTCTTTTCAGACATTAAGCAATACGTGTGGGATGAGCCGTATCTTTTCAAAATATGTGGTGATGGTATGCTTAGGAGATGTGTTACTGATATTGAATTTCACGATGTTATGCATGATTGTCATTCTAGCCCTTATGGTGGACATAATGGGGCTAGTAAAACGGCCGCAAAAATCCTCGAATGTGGATTCTTTTGGCCAACTTTGTTTAAAGATGTGCGTGAATTTGTTAGTCATTGCGATAAGTGTCAAAGGACGGGAAATTTAGGGAGACGTGATGAAATGCCTACTAAGAATATGTTAGAAGTTGAACTTTTTGATGTTTGGGGCATAGACTTCATGGGTCCGTTTCCCCCTTCTTGTGGTCAAACTTATATATTAGTCGCAGTCGACTACGTGTCTAAATGGGTTGAGGCCATATCTACCTCGTCTAATGATGCTAAAGTTGTTATTAAATTTTTAAAGTCCATTTTTACGAGGTTCGGAGTACCTCGTGCAATCGTCAGCGATGGAGGTACGCACTTTATCAATAAGTTATTTGATTCTTTAGTTAAAAAGTATGGAGTTCATCACCGAGTTTCAACTCCGTACCATCCTCAATCAAATGGTCAAGCCGAGATCTCGAATAGAGAATTGAAATGGATCCTTGAAAAGACGGTATCTTCGTCTAGAAAAGATTGGTCCATGAAGCTTGATGACGCATTATGGGCATATCGAACCGCGTTCAAAACACCCATAGGTATGACACCATACCGCCTTGTCTATGGCAAGGCATGTCACTTACCAGTTGAGCTTGAGCACAAAGCATATTGGGCTATAAAAGCTCTAAACTATGATTTACAACTTGCCGGTAAGAAGAGGATGTTACAACTTACCGAATTGGATGAGTTACGTCATTTATCTTATGAGAATGCCAAGCTTTATAAGGAAAAGACTAAGAAATGGCATGACTCTAAGTTAAAAGAGAAGGTTTTTAATGTCGGAGATAAAGTATTGCTCTTTAACTCACGTTTGAGGTTATTTCCGGGAAAACTTAAATCTAGATGGGTTGGACCATTTTTGGTTACCAATGTTATGCCTAGTGGAGCTTTAGAATTAGAAAATAAAACCGGAGAGCGTTTCAAGGTAAATGGACACCGTTGTAAAATCTATTTGAGCAACGAACAAGGGAACTCCGTTGTCAATTTGTCGTTTCTCCAATATCCTTAGTTTTAGAAATGAAGACTAGTAGTGTAATTTTTAGTATAATTAGTGCTTTTCCATGTTATGATCGTTTATTCGTTTGTGTTTTTCATTTTTTTTTTGTTTTTTTTTTTTTTTTTTTTTTTTTTTTTTTGATGAATATGGCATTTTAATTATTGTCGTTAGATGTTCGGAAGAAGTATGGGTGAGCATAGGAATCGAGGAATTTCCATAGAGGGAATTGTCTCGAGGAATTCCTTGCCCACTCGATCGAGTGAAAGGCTCACTCGATCGAGTGAAGGAATTCCATGCCCACTCGATCGAGTGAAGGAATTCCATGCCCACTCGATCGAGTGAAAGGCTCACTCGATCGAGTGAAGGAATTACATTCCCCACTCGATCGAGCCAAAGTTTCACTCGATCGAGTGAGGCACTCTGTAACTTCAGAAATGCCCACTCGATCGAGTGACCCTTCCTGAAAACGAGGGAGTTGGTTATTTTCGCCCCTTTTCGCGAATAAGTGCCATTTCAAGCATTGTACTTCGTCCCAATTGGTGTCTATCCACATTTTCACTACCCTTAACTACTTTTTACACATCTATAAATAGTCTACGTGTTATTGATTCATCATTTACATGTCGAGTTTACATTAGAACTCATTAAATTTTAGATTTCTCCACAAAACTTTAAGTCTTTTGAATATGGCTCCAATAACTAGGAGCATGCGTAGGAGACGTAGAATGGATATTTCCTCTCGCTACAGCGCTCCTTTCCCTATTTATTCTGAGAATGAGGGTCGTCGCTTCAAGCATTTCAATAATTGCATCTTCTACGGAATGATGTATATGGATGAATTCCTGAACACCGAACTCGGGATTCAGGATCGAGTTATGCGTCTCCTAGACAAGATGTGTTGGTCTAAGTTCGTGTCTATGAGGTTTCCTATTATTGCTGCTTGGATCATCGAGTTTTTCTCAACGGTCCGTTTTGTTGACAAGCGTCGTGTCCGTCTTAGTCACCGTCATAATGGACGGGAGTTCACTTTCGGTTACCCGGAACTCCATAATTGGTTTGGATTCCCGGTTCGCACTCCCGAAGCACCTCCAGGCCGTGATATGACTGCTTTAGATGTTTGGTCTAGTATCACCGGGCAAGCAATTTATGTTCCGAAACTTGCTTTCAATAAGTTAATCATGCCGGAAACCCTCTTGTATTTTCATAAATTTCTGTGTTATTCGCTCTTTGGGCGAACTAATGGGCATAAGGTCCGTAAGCAAGATTTGGAAATCCTAGGAGATATTATGCAAGGGACCGAAATTGACTCTAGTGGGATTTTGATGCATGGACTAGTTGCCGCTTCACGTTCCAAGAACAAGAAGATGGGATTCGGTAACATCATTTGTGGCTTGATAATTGGTGGTTTAGGATCTATTGAAGTACCATGGACGGATGCGGAACCCTTTCCCATCCTTGATTATGAATTTTTGGCTAAGGAAGGACTCGTGAAGAGAGTTTTTCGCCAAGGTGCTCGGTTCCTTTCATTTGAGGATCGTGTTCTGTCTATCCTCACCAAGCCTACATCAAATGGATCCCGCTTCATGGACTTAGATATCTAGGACCATGTTAATGTCTTTTACATATAGAGTGCGTATTTACGTGTATATTTATGTTTTTTTTGTGTAAATATGTTCTGTTGTGATTTCCTTTTTATTCCAAATAAAACTTGTAATCGATCCATCATTGTCAATAAATAAAACGCGATCGATCTCTTATGTGTTACTTTATTATGTTTTTCATTTTTCGGGTGCCCTTTACGGTTTACCTTTGTGTCATTTAATTTTTATTTTTGTTTTTAGTATTTCCACAGGTTTTCTTAGATTACTTTATGAAATATTAACGTGAAACACTCGTATTTACTTTGGGAAACGTCGCGGAGTTCAGCCGGATTATTTTCGGGGGTAAAAACAAAAGTTGGGGTGCGGTCACAAGCCCACTCGATCGAGTGAATACCCACTCGATCGAGTGAGGCATTCTGTCGTTACAGAATGGCCCACTCGATCGAGTGAAGCCCAGCCACCCCCCATCAACCCTAAAAATCCAAATTTTGAAACCCTATTCCCCAAATCCGAATTTCCCAAACCCTACACCCCTCCAATTTGAATTTGAATTCAAATTAAAGTCACCTTTTTATCTTCCCAATGCATTGATTCTCTTACACACATCCTTTCCTATTCAAAACCTCTCTATTTATTCCATCTCCCTTCTCTCATCAATTTCACCTCTAAGCAACACCTTCACAATTTTCACCATCTCCAACCCTTCTTTCTCCATCTCCAATTCGAAAATTTCAATCCATGGCGGGAGGCAAGAAGGATTCCAAGAAGAAAGCATCCACCGGGGGAACAAGTTCTCGCTCTCGTCAACCGTACACCCTTCGTTCGGAGGAGGAAAAGAGTCGGTTTGAACTCATCAATGGTGTGGTAATTTCTACTTTTATGGTTTACATTAGTTGGCCTACCACTATTGAATTATATATGAAGCGGATTGTTCAGGGATATGTTGAAACTTTGGGATGGACGAAATTTGTAGATTTGCGTTTTACACACACAAAACATGATATTGCTGAATTTTGGTCTACTTTGAGTTTTGCTAATCCGGGGAAGGATAGATTTAAGTTTCGAAATGCTAATGTCGAGTATGAATTTGGAAGGGAAGAATTGCATGCTTGGTTTGGTTTCCCTTTGACCGGTGTCACCATGCCTCCGGATTTTGATCATCAAAGTGTATGGAATGCTTTGACTGGTTTGGATAACTTTCATACTAGCAATTCACCTAATGTTTTGCTTAGAGACAATAGCCTTCTCTATTTTCATAAGTATCTCTCTTTGTCTTTGTTTGGTCGGGCGGAGATGTCTAAAATCCATAAACTCGACTTGTTTGTTCTCCATTGTATCGTGAATAAAACCCAAATTGATTCCATAGAGATTATTTTCGGTACTTTCCGTCGCTTGATTTCCCTAAAGAAAGTTCATGCTCTTCCCTTTGTGAATTTCATTGGAGGTATTATTCAAGCCGCTAAGGGTACTCTAATGGATTATCAAAAGGATCTTACCAAAGATGATATCGAGTATAGTAATCTCGATTTGTGGGTGCTTCAACGTTGTCGTTTGATTGATGCGCGTAATGAATGGCTTCCTTACTCCAAGAGAACGGCCAAATTTTTCAACAAACCACTTGGTGCTAGTTCTTCCGGGGCTAGTAAAGGCAAGAAAACTTTGGACATTGAGGTTGAACCCGAAGATGATGATGGCGACTCCAGTGATGATGATGAGGTTACGGGTTGGAGGAAGGTTTTGGGATGTTTGAAGAAGAACAATAGGCGTCTTGAGGGCAAGTTAGATTCTCTCATACAAGAGAATGCCTCCACTACTTCCATTATTGAGAACATGGAAGATGACATCAAGGCCATCCGAGCGCGACAAAAGCGGGATGGTGGACGTTTGCGGCGGTTGATGCGTGCCAACGGTGAAGAAGTTTCCGACTCATCACCCGATTCCCCTCAAACTTCGGGTTCTCCTACCTTTTAGTTTGTTTTCTTGTGGTTTTCTTTCTTATTATGATGTACTTTTCTTTAATTTTTAGTTCTTATTATGACTTATGGCGATTAACTATTTTCTTTTGTTCGTTTGTTTGTTTGTTTTAAAATTGTTTATCTTATGCGTCTTCTTAGTTCCCGAACAATGAGGACATTGTTCCCACTAAGTGTGGGAAGGGTCGGTATGTTATCCCTTTCATTATCTTTTAGTATGTTTGTTTTGTAAATTTTGCATTCCATTTAGTGTATTGCATTTAGTAATCACAAGATGAAGAAATTTTAAGCAAAAAGAAGAAAAAAAAAAAAAAAAGAAAAAATATGATTGCCTATGTAAAATTGCTAAAATATCATGCCTATGGCACAAACTTTTCGATAATGACAAGTTGGATATAAATCTCATGTCCCGATTTAAGGTTTAAGATCCTCAAATCCTAACTAAGATCTTTATTATGTTCTTTTCTTTATGTTCAAACCAAGGTTTTTATGCAATCTCATATGGAATGTCATATTATCTAAAAGGTATGCAAATATCTTGACTTGAAATCCATCTCGAGATTAAATAAAAATGAGGTAAATAGGGAAACTATAGCCATAATACATGTTGATTCAAAGTTAATATAGGTTGAGGGTATCTAAAATCTTCTTGCTCAAATGCTTTAGGAAGTGGCAAGTTACGTACTTTTGGCTACGTTTGAGTCCACCCATGGCTCGAGCGAAGTATGAAAGGAACATTGAAATAGAGTCTAGCGGTAAATTTAATGACATAATTGAAGCTTAACGTCACGGTCTAGTCCACCCATGTCAAGGACGTGACCTCTTAAGTGGAAAACATGGTTCTCAAGTTGGTATTTTAACTCATAAGTCACGGTCTCGACCACCCTTATCAAGGAAGTGACTAGGGAAGATTTACTTGACAAATTTATGCAAGAGGAAAGTAAAGATACCTAGATATACCTTGAGACAATAAGAATCAAAACATGCGTGCTTACTTTGTCCTGAAAGCCTTATATAAAATACGTCAAGAATGGATGAAAGTCGTAAAGGTTCTATAATCGTATGGCTTCATTATGAACACGTATTAACTTTCACGATTCAGGTTTGCTTGATCGAAGTTAATTGATTTCTATATAAAGTTTGGTTAACATAATCACTATCTTGGGAAGTCGATAGAGGATTCTTAAAAGTTTTACCTTACAATTTGCTTGAGGACAAGCAAAAGTTAAAGTGTGGGAACTTGATAAGTCCAAAATGTACTTATTATTCAAGGCAATTAATCGATATTTTCACACGAAACTGATCCATTTAGCTTAGATTTACATAGGTTAGGGGCAACTTTACCTTTGTATTTGTGTTTTCATGTGTAGGGATCAAGTTTGGTGAAATCGTGTTGATTTGGTGCTTAAATTGGGTTCTACTCGAGCAAACAAGGCAGTTTTGACTCCTTGCAGTATTTCGGCCATAACTCCCTCATACGAACGTATGTTTGGGCGTTTCAAGTTGCGTTGGAAAGCTAACACATAAACAAACAACTTTCATGTTTTACGTTTTTCCAAATTCGGAGCACAAAATGGTTAAAACAGGGTTCAAAGTCTCACTCGATCGAGGTACTCATCAAACTCGATCGAGTGGCCTTTTCCTTACGGCTCACTCGATCGAGCCAATATTCCACTCGATCGAGTGGCCAATTCTTGACAAAACAAAATGGCTCACTCGATCGAGTGGATCTTTCACTCGATCGAGTGAGGCGTTCTGTTTGCTATGAATGTTCTCACTCGATCGAGTGAAAAGCTCACTCGATCGAGTGACACTTCGACCATCATATTCCTTCGTCCGAAAGTTGTATTTTATCACCCAATCGACGCCCCAAATCACCCAATGGCTTTGTCCTTCCGTCAAGCTATGTAATCCTTGAGTTTTTGGCTATAAATATGTCATTCTCCAGCGAAAAAAAAGATATATCCGAATAGAGAATATCAACCAAGAAATAATTGTATTTTAATTGAAGTTCGAAGTTCTACATCCATACTTACGTCCTTCGTTCCGATTTCCATTGCATTGGAGTACTAATCGAGAGATAGACTATTTCATCGATTCATCGAGGAGAAGACGAGCAAGAACGCCCCGAGGATTGACAAACCTCACGATCAAGAGTAAAAAGGATTGACAACCCTCTTTCCCTTTATCGATTAATGTTCTTTCAAATTCTCAGAATTTCCGTTGTAATTTCTATGAATGTTTGACAATTGGAATACTTATAATAAAGGTTATATTCATATATGTTCATGTGCTTGAATGTTCAAATCTTATTGCTTGGTAAATTTACTTTGTTTCTATCAAGTAAAATCAATAGAGTATTCATCACTTACGCCTTGTTAATCTAGGATAGGTCCAGTTAATAAGACGTAATCAATCTAACTTAAGTGATATTCATTAATCTAATTAAGATTATCTAGAATAGGTCCAGTAGTCTTGTTAAGTTATTTCGCTTAAGGACAATTAAACATAAGTATCGAAAGATCGTGTTTAATTGTGTTCTAGAATTGGTTGAATTGTATGAAAAGATTGTTATAATGTTCATTGTGCTTAAATGAATTGTTGACTTTGCGTGGATAAAGAACATTGGTAAAAGTATCGGATTAGGATTTCAGTTAGTTTAGTTTATGTTTAAAGTGTTAGGTTTAACAATCAAAATCTCAAATATCGCATTAACTACTTTTCAAGAGAAAACGAACAAAGTATTACAAAGATTTAATAGTTTATACATTTACCGTTCTCTGTGGGTTCGATCTTAATATTACCACTTGAGTGATTCCGTACACTTGCGGAAAATACCCAACATGCCTCCTGCAGACATTCATGAGATCCTCTTTTCTAATCGTAGTGGCACTTCTTTTCCAAGAGTTATTATGAGTTATTAGTTTTTTCTAGCTTTGTTGCTTTCTTTATTTTTTTTGTTTTCTGTTCGGGGTTTCTTAACCCCTCCTCCGCCTTAAAAAAAAAGTTATATTAAAGTAAAGGAAAGATAATAGTAGTAAATTTTTTATAACTAATTTTATTCGGGTGAATTTTATTTTTTCAATTTAGGCCCACCTATTTTTATTGTTAAATTTAGATGTGAAATTTCACAAGACAATTTTGCTTAGGGCCTCTAATGCGGATTTTTTTTACTAGAGCAATTCTGCCTAGGGCATTCAAAATGTTGGAGACGGTCCTGTCAATTACTATCGTATTAACCCAAAATTTTGTACATTGAATAGGCTCTTTCAATATCAAACCAATAAATAAAATGTGAAATTTCTTCTCTATCGAAGGAACATAAAGAAAGTAGAGGTTGATATTAATGATTAAAAATACACAGAAAAAGACTCTAGCAAGTAGCAAATCTTTGTAATTATGATAAAAAGAATATGAAAACAAAGTGAGTTGACATATTTGTCCAAATCACAACATTATATATATCCTCATGTCATGATAGGTAGAAATGATCTCAATCATCACTAACAATAAGTTTGAATGAAATATATGAAAATAGGGTGGAGATAGATGTTTTCATATTTCATTTTCAAACCCACGATTATATATGTCAATTTTTCATAGTACAATATAAATGATTTAATTTTTTGATAAGATATAAATGATTTAATGCAAGTCCTTAGACATGACCGACCCTTTATATGGGGTTGGTTCGGTCATAAAATATTCAAGTGGGTAATGATTTTATTGAAGTTTTGTGTTATGATTAGAATTTTAACTAGTTAGTAGTCATCATTGTTGATTGCTATATAGAAGCTTCTTCTTGTTTTGATAAATACTTGTCATGTTTAATTTCCTTCTCACACAAAGTTGGAAAATCTTCTATTGGAAAAAAATCCTTGTGTTGGGGCTCTTTTATTTGTTCAATCATCATTTTATTTTGAAAATTCTTCCACAAATTTCTGTAATTCCTTTCACACCTTTTTCTTTTCTCTTAAAAATATTTTTAGAAAACAATTCCAAAGGTGGAGTTCAAAAGCTATAAACAACCAATCCTCGTTTAAAATGCATATATAAATAGCAAAATTAGCCTTGTATTTGAGTTTTAATTCAACTAAACAAAAATTGTTGATACTAACTCCCTCTTATGCGAGAAATTCTATTGTTGGCTTGGTCCACCACGTGACACTGGTTCCTAGTCAATGAAATTTCAACACTTTATTATTTCATGAATATAATAATAAGTGTTGAAACTCTATTGATTAGGAGATCAGGGCCACACATTGGATCAACTTACAAATTCTATTCTCTTCTCATTCCTCTTTCTAGTAACTTTTGTCCCTTTTTTCACAATCAAATAAAATATAATCTTTTCATCAAAAATAAAATAAAATATAATCTTTGTTTAAAACTAATAAATATTAAAATAAGTAGTGTATTATTAACTACAAATCATGAATGTTTTTCTATTGTTTTATTTTGTTTTTAACAAAATAACCCACTACTTTATCCATTATTACCATTAGAGAGTGGTGCTCACATGGTCAATGATTGATCAAATACAATTTGGTCAATCACCATTAGATCAAAATTTAAGGGTGGAGATTAGATACTAATGAAACCACCAAACTAATCTCAACCCTTAGATTTTGATCTAACGGTGATTGACCAAATTGTATTTGGTTAATCATTGACCATGTGAGCACAACTGTACCATTGGATAAGTGTAATGAAAGTTGATCTAGTAATGGAGGATACACAGTATTAGAAAAAAAAAAAAAGCAACAGTGACTTTCACTCAAATCATAATTATATATGCATCTTGATTTAATAAAAAAAAATTAAATAATATTCTCTTCATTTCTTTATTATTATAGATAGTTATAAATATCTTAAGTTTTCTTTTATATATATTGTTCAAGATCCGTTTGGTCACAAAGTTTTGAACGGGAGTGGTACCCACCAATTAGCAAATAAGGTCCCCAAATAGTAACGATGTTAAAATAGACGAGTTAAAAGGCATTTTGATATTTTATTTTATGAAATGAGTCTAGTCTTTTATTTAAACACGATAATCTACTGCAGGATCTTAAAAATTCTTCTAGAATAATATAACAAATATAAAAACTAATTTTGAACCGTTAAAATTGTTAATTGTGAACACATGTGAAATTGATTTAAGAGCATTCGAATAATCGAGTTTTATATTTAAAACGGTGGATTAAAAATGCCCCTCAAAAACCTGTCTTTAACTGTACGATGATTTTTTAACAATACAAACTTTTTCGTACCTTGTTTGCTAGAAACCGGTACCATAGACTATTTGTACCATTTTAAATCATATGACCTTATTTGCAAATGGTGTGCAAACTACATAGTCATTTTTCATACTAATCCTAATGTTTATTAATAAAATACTTCATCCTGTTTATATTTTTGTGTAACCCTCAAGCTTTCTATTTGATAATTCTTGCTAATTGTTAGCATGGTTAAATGACTGTTTTTCTCTACTAGGATTCTAATAAACCCAGAACTAATGAAATTTGGTTAGTCAGATGTACTATACATAGGTTAGGTTGAATTGAATTGGATTGTGAAAATAGATTCTTTTAGTAGTGCTAAAATTCTTCCTACGTATAACTAGGGAGGCTATAGTTTCGATCTACACCCAAAATAGAGAGGATTTCTTTTTTGTTACTGAATTGTATGGTAGAAAATAGTGAATCATTTGTTCTTTCTTGTTTGTTTGATAACACTTTCTATTCAGGCCCTGTTCTTTTTTACCGAGTAAAACTGAACTGAATAAAGCTGAATTAAACTGAACTTGCTGAATAGAACTGAACTTGCTGGACCAAACTGAAATTGCTGAATAAAATTTGAATTTGGTGAAATTGCTGAATTAAAATAAATTTACTGAATTAAGCATAATTAAATTAATCTTATGTATCTAAAATAAATATTACTAAAACTATGATAAATAAATAAATAGGTATAATTTCTTAAATCGTTTTACTATATCTAAAGTTTCATTACCGACAAAAAATTTTTTCCGACCTTTGAGTTTAACTCTTACATAACCGGTTGAAGGTTTGAAAAGATATTTGGGCAAAAATATCCTTATTTACGTCAACAAAATCGATCATTTCCTTAATTCTGAAAGTAAAGCAAGCTACGATCCTTTATTTGCAAAACCGCAAAATCACAAAACACGTATTTGAAATTACCCATTTTCTTATAATATTCATCTAAATTGAACCAAATACAATTAGTTTTTATACCTAATATAAGTAAGCATATCAAGAGCCAGACGTAAACAATTTAGCTTGATACTATTATTATTATTATTAGTGGATCCCACATCGCAAATATTTATGTTCATTACTCCACCTCTAAACTTGGCTTGATAGTATAAATTCACAACAAAGCCCACATCGGTAATATGTATGCATACCATCTAAGCTACATTTTATAAATAAAAGCTGAGAGAGCGAATGGAATTCATGAATATTCATAATTGGGGCTAGCCCTGGTTCGGCCTGTGTGAGAGTTGCTCAATCGGACCTTGGAAATGCTAATCGGTTGAATTTTTAAAATTTAACCTTAGCAGCCAAGGACCCTGGTCCAGTAATGTGGCTCTCACGCGGTGGAAGTCCACTCGAACTATGGGCAGGCCTCTCCAATATTAGTTCAATGCTTTTTTATTTTTCCATAAGTAGTCCTAGTTTTGAAGTCAGAAGGAAAACTTCAAGGTGCCTCAATCCTTAGAAATACAGTACATTTTATGTCCAGAGTTGCAAAAGAAGCGTGACTTAAACTATCGAAGCCTAGGACAATTGACCCTCCAGTAAACATGAACCTAATGAACAAAGGAGTAATGCAAAGCTTGGCTCAAATTATACCTCAGTAAAGTAAGCTTTTGCATTCTATTGTGTGCTAGACTAAGAAATAATCATGACGAAAAAATATCAATCATACCGCACTGTTCTAAGAAATAACCATTGATAAAATCCATAGCAACACACGGAGGGTTGTCACTTGAGCCACTAGCCATATTTTTGCATTGCATTTTGCACTTCTGATTTTCTCAAGCTACCCTATTAGAAGTCGGTTCAGTAGTCTTCAGTTCGGGTTAAGTAGCTGCCATAACAGGAGATATCAGAAATCCAGATTTTTCTGTGCATGTTTATTTAGTCAGATTCGTACATGAACTTATTATAAAGAAAATTCTTTGGCTCCACATGTTGCAAGTTGAAAATTTCATATTCTTTAACTTGCAAACTTAATAATGCTTGCACACCTTCATGCACTACAATGGTGTGGTGATATTTAGTTCAAGCCTTAATAAGGTATAATACATCAATGAAATTAATTCAACAAAATTCCCTCTGGTTGCAAGATCTTTCTGGGACTTTGTGATATCCGCCTTCTCACAGGGAATACAAATGAAAAAAAAAGTCAGATATTTGTCGTACCACGCAGTAGAAGATAGAACTTCAGTGCTAAAGTTCTTACAGTTGTTGACATTACAAGGTTGTATATGATACATTCAAGATTCAACTTGAATTAAAAGATAATCAGGTCCTTTTTTTGGTTTCCTTTTACAAGTTCAGGTTGATTGATGTATTAAGCTATTTTTTCATGTATCCATTACCCAGCACCTTACAATTCAATCCAAGATACTCACAAATTTGTGTTGGCAGTAGAAGCAGGTGATTCCAAGGTTGACTTGGTGGCATGGTAGTCTCAACTTGACACGCCGGGGAAAACAATTTCAAATTTCATCCCCTTTATACAGAAAAATAGCAGATTGTGATAAGACTGATAGTAATACACTAGATGTACCTTCAATCAGATGACAATAATACCGCATTCAAGGTTGATCTGGCGAACACAGCCCAAGTATTGGAATTTGATTAACCTCGCAGCTCGGCAGCCGCTTCTGAAATGTGGAGGACATAGATTGAATCTGGACTCCTCATTGTGCTTTCTGAAATGAATCAAGCACCACATTTTAAGCATGGGATAAGCAATTCTCTCCCTGTTACATGCACCCCAATGCAGAACCAAGCAACTTAATGTGAACTGAGACATATGAAAAGTATATTTAACACAAATAATGAGCAGGTTTCAGCAAGCTTTTGGTTACAAGAATTTGATCCCTGCATTACATGGTAAAGTTTGCAAGAAATATTTTAGGTAGTTTTTTCTATATGTCAGGATTGGGTTTTCTGACTAGGAATTAGGTCAGAAAGAGAACTAAGGGAAGAAGAAGAATAGAAGAGAAGGTAGAAACAGAGAATTAGGAAGAGACTAGAGAAGAGAGGAAGAAGGAAAAGATAGACAAGTTCATTGATAATATTTTGATAATCGTTACATTGCTAAGGAAGAGTCTACTTAGGAGATACTACTGTTGACGTGACAGCATGTACATAATCCACAGCTAAAAGAATACGGCTATCTGACTAATCCCTTAACTGTACTAAAGCAATAAACAACTAATAAAACCATAAAACAAGCCAAATAATCCACTATTAATCTCGAATTGAGACCCCTTAAAGCCCATACTCAGTATCGTGACACCATATCCTTTCCCAGTTCAATTGTTATAGATTACATAATATAACACAAGTATTACCGACGCGCAAAACTCACAAATGCATATGTGTATTAATTCTTTCTTTGGTACTGTAACATTTCAAAATCTTTAAGAGGAGGGTCAGTTAGGGTTCAAATTTAAAAAATTCCAACTCTTGAAATATGAAGGACGCAATCAACCATGGAATAACTAGATCGGTGGGTATTTGATATCAGAGTTTACAAGTATTAGTACGGTCCTAACTTTTTCGTTGGCCTTTCAATTTCTATTTTTACGTATTCTTTTATTTTTTGATAGGTTCTTATCATAATGTACAGCACATCAATAGTACAAGTAGTTGGGAAATAATTGGAAGCAAATCTCAACAGTTACCTACTAAAGCTGTCAACCGCAAGACGGAAAAATTCTTTCTCGGTTCTCACCTCAACCATTTGAATTCAACATCTTTGAAGGTTAGCTTTCATAATCCATAATAATCCGCATGCAGTACTAGGCTTCGATCATCCTTGTTCCTGAAGGTAAGAAAATAACATAGGATAGAGTAATTCATCAGTCTTGTGTCAAATATGATAATTTTAAAATTTATAAACATGCAAGCCTTTTTGGGTTAAATAAGAGCCTTTTCTTGCTATCAAGCATTTGAAACTATGGTGAGACCTAGAAGATCAGTTGAGAAGCAAAGGAATTTAGCTTGGAAGAAGATACTTGTCACTCAAGAAAAATACAATTAGACTGCAGAATTGATACCTGGAATTTCCTTAGCTGAAATCATCTTATTTTCCAAATCTTGAGCCGTTTCAGTCATTCCATGGGCTGTGTAGGCTTGAATCATCGTTAGAAATGTGATATTATCAGGCTTGCATTTCCTTTCTTGCATTGCCAGAAATAATTCAGCCATCTTTTCTAGATCACCAGCCTGACCATAGGCATTTATAATGCAATTAAAGAACGGGGTGTCTAGTACTGCGTCGGAGTTCTCTACTTGTCTCAAAATTGAATCAACTCCTGTTATGAGACCAGCTTTGCTGTAAGCATTGACAAGAGAACAGTAGGTGACAGCATTAGGTTTCATTCCCTGATATTTCATACTTCTGAAGTACTCATCCATCTTCTCAACATCACCAGCCCTTCCAAATGCCTCAATAATAGTGTTATAAGAGACAATGGTTGGGGAGAAGAACCTTTTCTTCATAAAATCCACAACAGCCGTCATTTTCTCATACATGGCAGCTTTTCCATACGATTTTATAAGGATATTAAATGTCTTTATGTCTGGATCTACTCCCATTAGTTGAAATTCATCATACCACTTCTCCATCTTCTCAATGCGCCCACTATTCCCATAGGCGCCGATAACTGAATTAAAAGTGAAAAGGTCAGGTACGAAGCTGCCGCTTTCAAGCATATCTGTCAATGAGTTCTCCATTTCTGTAAACATTTTAGCTTTACCATAACCATTGATTATAGTATTGAATGTGACGATGCTGCATTCAATTCCCAGATACGACATCTCCGAACGAATTCTTCCAATCAGATCAAAACGATGAAGTTTGGTGCAAAAATTTATAAGGACGGAATATGTATACACATCTGGTTTGCAGTCAGATACTGATTTCATATCATCAAGTGTAGAAAATGCCTGGTCAAGGTTGCCACTTTGTGCATAAGCACTCATAAGAGTGGTGTAAACATCAACGGTGGGCTGGAGTCCTTCAGACTGCATGACCTCAAAAAGCAAACTGGCCTCATCAGGTTGTTTGCACTTGCCAAGCATCATTAACAATTTTGAGTATGTTCGGCATCTTGGTTCATACCATTTCTGCTTCCGGAGCAGCTCAAAAATCTATCAAGATATGCATATTTTCATTAGAAGTAGCAGATGCGACGTTAAATAGCCTCTGAACAGAGTGTACAGTGTATAACAACATAAAACTCAACAATGATGCAGCATTTGTGAACTTGTCAGAATATGCAAATCAGCAGTCTCTAGGGACTTAACAAGCACGCATTCATCTAACTAGGTAAATCCTTTTCCTTATGTTCAGATTCACTTTTGGTGATCTCATTACCATAGAGAACACTCAGCAGCAGTCAAAAGGGAATGAAAAATCTATGTTGCGCAAAAACTACTCTTCAATAGAGCTCTACTCTGCTATAAGTTGTGAAAGCTGTTTTTCTAAAAAGCAAGCTTGTCCAAAAGGCAGCTTTAACACCGCTTTCAAATTTCCCAACTTTTAGAGGTTATAAGAAAAGAACGCAACTTTGCATTTACCAAAAGCTGCTACTAGCGGAAAAGCTGCTAATTTGCACTCACTCAGCTTTAGGGGAGTTCGCCCTGACGGCGGTCTAGCACCTCACCTTTCTTAGGGCCTCAAGATTCTTGCTATAATAATTTTCTATAATTTCCTAGCTTTAAGTTAGTATCACTTGATTTTATTGGTTACATTTGATGTATAGTATAACTATAAATTCTTGCTAATAATATAGCCATTTCATTATTGTTTGCTTAGGTACTCTAAAATACTGGAGACGGGCAAGGAATGATATGCTAAAGAATAATATAAAAGATGTTATTATCCCTAACTATCATCTCAACCTTTTAGTTCAATCGGTTAAGTAACTGATACGAGAGTCTCAATATTCGTTGAATTAAAAACACAACACATGATGGATTACGAGGATTCGAGAAGAGCGGGAGAAGACCTTAAGAGCGGAGTCCCAGCGGTTATGGTAGATAGCATCATCAAGAGCATCCAAAACAGCCTTAGGCCAAAGGTTATTGTACTTGTTGGAGTTAGACTTTAGCTCGATAGCTTTGATAGCAGCATCGGTGATGAGAATCCTCGACAATTCCTTCTTTGGTAGCTTCTGCAGGCCCACGTCGGAGGAGCCAACAGCACAAATAGGAGAATTCAACCGAAACGTAGAAGCTTCTCTCAAGATTTTAGTCGAATATGTAGTGGGCGAAGACGAGGAGGGGATGCAATGATTGCGAGGAGAAAGGGGACTTACCTGCATTTTGCGACAGATACAGTAGCAGGAGCAAGAACAAAAGCTTATGCCTATGCTTTTGACTGTGAGGGGTTTAGGGAAAACAATGCAGACCACTTGTACATCCTTCATATACGGATTGATACGTAATTTTTTAGAGTTGTTAAAAATAGTAAACAAATAATCCTCCACAATGGTGACAGTGAGGGTTTAAATATCATAATCTTTGGATCCACGTCGATTTATTGTAGTTTGGAAACCGAATGAAAAAATAAAATATAAATAAATAAATGTATTTATGATTCTCCGTTCATAATATTTGATGTTTTGGAGAAAATAAAAATTCCAAAATAATTGACGTTTTTCGTAAAAAACATTAAATAAATTTTTTCTAACTTTACCATCATCATGCTTGACTAAAAATTTATAAAATTATTTTGAGCAATAGTATATGTTAGATGGTAGTTTAGTCAAATTAAAATGTTTTTAATATTAATTGATCAGTTTTGAATATGTTTATGAAATATAGAGAGTATGTGCAGAATTTTTTAGTTAGAGGCGAATGAAAAGTATAATATTGTAGATTTTTAATAGTTGTTTTCTTTCGAAAGGATTTTTTTTTTTTTGTTTTTATGTTTGTGTTTGTTTGAACCATACTGAACCCAAGTTATGTAATTCAATTGCTATTTACCCTCCCAGTTTATGTTAGTCAAAACAATTATTTCGTTTTTATGCTTTTATATAGAAAATTGGTTTTTCGAAATTGGAGATATAAACACATTACTTTTATTGGGGTTTTTGTTAAGTGCTCCTCAACCTTAATTAAAATTTAAGGACTTTTTATTGGATGTGTGACATGTGTAATGAGAATTTACAAGTACAAAATATTGTGAACTTCTATACATTCGTCACACATTTAATGGAAATTTTTATTAGAGTTGAACTTTAATAGGCTTAATAGTTACATAGTTTCTCTCCTTGAACTTTAATATTTTCTCCTGGTTACACCTCGATCTATTTTAGGGTTCTCTTTGCCCCCTGATCTTATTTAAAATGCACCCATTTAACCCTTCCACGTTGAGCCCTCATTCTCAATAAGATACGTGATTGACACGCGCCTAACGAAGTTGCCATGTCAGCGTCACCTATGATTTTGAATTATGACCTGAATTAAATATTAAATTTACTCTCTCTCTCTCTCTCTCTCTCTCTCTCTCTCTCTCTCCCTCTCTATTGCAAAAGTGTCCGTTCATTTTCTCCTCTTGAATTGGAAAAACGATCACTGAAATATCACCGTTTTGCTTGGAAATCGATCACTGAAATTAACAAATCATTTGAGTTTTGTCACGAAAAATTACAAAGAAGATTGGTAAATCGGAAACAATCACTGAGAATCTCTCAATTTAGGAAGAAGTCGTCTGCTTGAAGTTAGGGTGAAGAAGATTTCTGCAAAAAGAAGTTTTCTGCAGAAGTCGTCTGGTTAGTATTCTTTGAACCGAGTTACTTTGTTTATGCATGGGTGATATTCTGACATGCAAAACTTTGATATATTGAATGGTATTTTGGTGATTATTTCGTAAAGTTAGGGTTTTTTTTCTGTTTTAGAGCGTAATAGAGGGTAAAAGGGTGAATTGGTTTGGAAATTGATAAAGTATGCTTGTTTGGTTTGGGTATTTATGATTTCTGATGCTTGGTGGCTAGTATTCATTGATATAGGGTCAATTGTCAATATGCATATGCTCTGTGATATATTAGTTTAGGAATTGATGAAGTATGGACATTTCGTAAGGTCTGCAACTTGTTATGGACATGTAGTTATAAGTATGCTTGAATTGATAAAGTAAGCTTGAATTTTGACTGATTATGCTTGTTAATTAATATAAGTTGTGTTTTTTGCTTATAGTTAATGGGTGTAATGGTGAATATCCTCCTCCATCATAGGGTAAATTAGTGAATAATGATGAACCCTAAGTGTTTTAATTATGTCCAAACGTTTCAGAAGATGGAAATTAAAACTCTCTTACATACGGTTTAATATTGACTAACAATTTTTCTTTGTTAAGTTTGTAAGTTACTCAGCAGGTGCTGAATGATCAAATTCTAGATTGCTTGAGGTCTCAGAAGGAACGAAAGCTGAAGACAGTATTCCCACTTTCAGAAGCTGGATGTTCCGCTCTGAAGATATCGAAGTCTGTTAAAGCTCTCCTCAGAGGTCCATTGCAATCAGAAGAAAAACTCTACCAATTTGATCAAAAGCTTAGACAAATGGAATTAGCTATCAGAAGCTAAGTCACGGGTTCCGTTAAGCATTTATTGCTCTGTCAATTGCATTTAATGCAAGGCGCCAAAAGTTCAAAAAGCTGTTTTGAAGGAGCGCGTTTGTCTACTCAAAGCGAAACCAGAATTTCCTTGTCTACCCTTTGTTGATCCAATTGAAGAATGTTTTCAGTCGACCTTATCTTCAACTTCAAATCACTTACCGGATTAAGTTAAAGAACAAGGTTAACGGAATCAAAGTGTTTGAAGACCGTTTGAAGATTTGACAAATTAACGGCTACAACAACTGATGTCATCTCTTTTGAAGATTCAAATTCTCCAACGGTCATCCTCATTCACTATAAATAGTAGCCAAGCTCCACTGCATCATCTAGGCGTGATTATCGAGCAAAATCTCAACGCACTGTTTGAACAAGGAAAACAGAGCACATTTTCCATTCTCAATCTTTCTTAGCTTAGCCTTAGTTAAAGTGAGAGAGTGAAGAAAAACAAGTTCATAATAGGAATCTTGTAAACTGATATCGTTTGTGATATTCCATTAGATTTAGAGAGAAATCTAGTTGAGATTTGAGTTGGGTGAGAAATCTAGAAAACAGAGTTGTTGTTGTTCTGGTGGAAATCCTTTAACTCTTTTTAGGCTGGTCAGAACTAAGTGAGAAATTAGCTTATGTTCCGTTGATGTAAAGGAGCTTCTGAACTTGCCATAAAAGTTCTGAATAGTAGATTTAAAATCTCTGGTGGCTGCGACCTCAGGGGACAAGACGTAGTCACAGGACTTCTGTGGCGAACTTGGATAAATCGACTTGTTCATCAGGATCTCCTGAACTTATTTCTCCCTCTTATACTTGTTATTATTGCTTCTGTGTGCTTGCTCATATTTAGTGCTGAAACAGATTTACTCCTAATATCATTGTCTTTGTTCAGAAGACTGTCCAGAAGTTCTCAAACTCTGAACTTCTGTTGCTGAAAACAGTCTAACTGTGTTTAGGCAGAATTTCCCTCAGAAGCTACTTCTGTAAGCCAGCCTCTGATTCTGAGGAAATTTGACTCTGAAAATTAAGATTCTTTAAAATCTTAGAAACTTTCAGTTTTCAACTTAGACACCTATTCACCCCCCTCTAGGTGATTCTGTTCTTGATAGGGCCAATAAATAATGGGAGTAGAAGGTACATTGGGGGAGAGTGTGAATTCATTCATCCATTGGATATATATAAGTTGTCTGTACCCACACTGGAAAAGTTGAGTAGGAATTGTGGGTACACTGAGATTGCAGGGATGTTGTATAAACATGCAGGCAACAATGACTTTGAAGACATTGTTGATGATGGGATGTTGATGAGGTTGGCAGAGGGCTTTGTTAATGGACAAGATGTGCACATCTATATGCTCCATGTTGTAGCACAACCCATTTTTGTTGAGCCCACACCATATATGCAGAGCCCAACGAGTCTGATAGTGAGGATGCAGTCCAAGTAGTTCAAAGAGACCCACTACTATTTCCTGACATACTTGAGCATCTTCGACCTAGATAGAGAAGAGGACTTGCAAAGAGAACAACAACAAAAGATAGAACTTGAATCCTTCACTGTCAATCAAGAAAGCAGAGTTATAGAAGATTCGACTTTGGATAGAGAATCAACTCATAAAGATTAAACTGATGCAGAACAGGTTGAGCCAGATCAAGTTGAGCCAAATTAAGCTGATGCAGATCTAGATGAACCAGAAGTAGAGACAGACATAGACAGTGAAAGTGACAATGTCGATGAAGATGATGATGAATTCAGAAGAGTCCCAACTGAAATCCAAGCAGCAGTTGACAATGAGCAAAGTGATTTGGATGAAGAACTTCTCCAAGTGAGAGATATAATCAGGGGTATAAGAAAGGCAATAGCTGAAAGAAACAAGCAACCTGTTGATCCATCATATATTCCTTTGGGTCAGGTTGGGGTAGACCCTGATTTTGAAGACATTAACACAGACAAAAACAAATATGCAAACTTAGTGGGTGGTGATGAAGATTACTATGGGAGCTCATATCCTGGCAGTTTCAGCAGTGGATATGATGATGCTGATAGTGAAGAAGAATTGACACACAAAAGAGGTCACAACAAAAGGGTATGTTTTAATCCTGACTTACCTGTTGTCCAGTTTGAATTAGGTATAGTGTTTGAAAATGCTATCCAATTTAGGAAGGCTATTAGGAGATATGCATTGCAAGGGGAGTGAATGTGAATATGGACCCCTAATGAGAAGAGGGGTAGAAGGTAGATGCAAGGGTGAGAGGTGTAAGTGGGAAATTTTTGCTAGCATTGATACTAAAACTTCTGATTTTTTTGTGAAGAAATATATTCCTCTGCATGACTGTGAGAAAACTAATAGCAACAAAGCTATGAATTCTAGGTTCATTTGTAATCATTACAGGAAAACCATAGTTAGATTTCATTTCATTAGAATATGGCAATTATAGGAGATCATTAAGGATGATTTTAAGGTTCATGTTGGTAAGAGTGTTTGTAGGAGGGCTAAGGGAAAGGTAATTGCAGAGCACATGGGGGACTATAAGGAAGAATTTGCTAGGCTGTTTGATTATAGGGACCAATTGTTGAGTACTAAACCCTGGTAGTACTGTTGTTGTTAAAGTAAACAGAGTTTTAGGGGAGTCAGGTAACCTTAAGTTTGTTGGTTTCTATGTTTGCTTTAAGGCTTTGAGAGATGGCTTTATTGAGGGGTGCAGGAGATGTGTTGGGTTAGATGGTAGTTTTTTAAGGGGTACAATGAAAGGGCAAATTCTTGTGGCTGTTGCAAAGGATGGAAACCATCAAATGTACCCAATAACACGAGCTATTGTGAGCCAAGAAACAATAGAGACTTGGAGATGGTTTCTAAGAATCCTAAAGGGAGATTTGGGCATGGAAGATGGCTCTAGATGGATACTTGTATCTGATATGCAAAAGGTAAAATTTTGGTTCTTATTAACATTTTGGTTCTTATTGTAAAAGATTTGTTCTAATTGTTTCAATCTTTCTTTGCACTGAAGGGTCTTGAAATTGCTGTGAAAGAGTTACTGCCAGAGATTGAGCATAGAATGTATGCCAGACATGTCTTGGACAACTGGTTTAAAAATCACAAAGGAGTGGAAAAAAGAAAGAAATTTTGGGCTGCTGCAAGGTCTACTTTTGAAATTGGATTGAAGGATAACTTGAAGAGACTTGAACAGTTGGATGCTAAGTGTGTCCCTGATCTAATCTATTACAATATAGAGTCTTGGTGTAGGACATACTTCAAAGGTGAAACCAAGTGTGATGTTGTTGATAACAACATGTCTGAGACCTTCAATGGTTGGATATTGGCTGCAAGGCACAAGACCATCATTACAATGTTGGAAGAGATAAGGGTGCAGGTCATGAACAAGATACATAAACTCAGAGAGTTTGCCAACACATAGATTTGAGACATCTCACCGATGGCCATGAAGGTTCTTATAGACAACACTAATATTGCAATGACATGTCACCAAGGGGAGTATGGACACATTGTTGATTTGAGGATGCAGACATGTAACTGTAGGGCTTGGGAGCTGAAAGGCATACCATGTGCACATGCAATTTGTGCCATGAATCACATCAAAGTTTCTCCACAAGATCATATTGCTCATTGGTACCATAAGTAAACACATATGAAGGGCT
This sequence comes from Euphorbia peplus, assembly GCA_028411795.1. NCBI lineage: Eukaryota > Viridiplantae > Streptophyta > Magnoliopsida > Malpighiales > Euphorbiaceae > Euphorbia > Euphorbia peplus. Next base: position 16,249,079 of record CP110837.1, on the reverse strand, counting down.
TACTCACACTTTATTCAGCCAGTGACAAATATGAAGATGTGGCCTCAAACAAGTAAACAGTCCATTGAGCCACCGGAGGTGAAGAAAATGCCAGGAAGGCCTAAGAAGAAAAGGAGAAGAGAGCATGATGAACCAAGACATGGCAAAGCCTCAAGAAGAGGACTGCAAATGAGTTGCAATATATGCAAGGGTATTGGACATAACAAAAGCAAATGTTCATCTAGGAATAAAAATGTATGTTTTTCCATTTTATGTATCTAGTAATGCAGTCAATAATTGATCATAATTATGTATGTTTTTCCATTATAGGGAGATGGTACTACAGGGTCCAATGGAAATGATGAAATTAGAAGCTATGAAAAAGGGAGCAGTTCTAATGCATCCAATAGACAGGTATTTGTATTTAAGTTATGTTTTTGTAATTACATATTTGGTTGTTTCCTTATATGTATGATATTGTCTGTTGTGTAGAAAACACCAAATGCTATAGGCAGGGGTAGAAGAGGAAGGCCTAGTGGTAGGGGAAGCCACACACCAGTGAAGGGGGAAAGCCAAGCAAATGAAGCCAGCCAAACTGCTCCACAAAGACCAAGGATGTCAAGATATGGCATTTTCATAAATGAAAATAATGGTTGGACTTGCTCTAATGTAAGTATTTGGATTTCATTGTAACATTACTTGTTGTATGTGTTTGTTGATTGGTGCATTGAGTTTGTACATTTTGGTGTCTTTTTGTGAATAGCCTGGATTGCCAACACAGAGAGTTATCTCAACTGGATTAAGCACTGTGAGGCACTCTACTGCTGTCAAGCACTCTGCAAATGTCACTGGTGATCTAGGGTACACACCTAATGGCCTTAAATGGATGGGAGACCTTCTGTGTCAACTAACAGGCTGCTTTAATCAATGGCAGACACCCAAAGGAGGCACACTGCGAGGGCAACACAAATGGCTCCAAGTTTAGGAAGTCAACCAACTGAGAGTGCAAGAGCATCCACACAGCCATCAAGGGCATCTACAAATACAACAAGGCCTCGTAGACAGCCAGCAAAGGCAACAACACAACCACAAACCTCCAGACCTCCTGTGGCAACAAGATCAACTGCTAAAGATAAAGGCAAATCACCAGCAACTGTGGTCCAGTGGAAGTATTAGCCACTAAAGATAATGTGATATTAATGTTGCTTGTATATGGTATTTTGGATTTTAGGTCCCATACGTTGGGCATTTTGGATTGCTAGAAGTTTATTTCTATTTTGGATTTTAGGTCCCATATGTTAGGCATTTTGAATTGTTATTTTGGATATTAGCTCCCATATGTTAAGCATTTAGGATTATTTTATGGAATATTATGGTACTAACTTAGGATTGTATGTTGTGCACTTTTTAGGTCATTTTAGGTGCCATTTTGACTACCTTGTTTTATGCCCCTGTTTTCCATTCCAATATTAACTTCACGAATTCACTATCAATTTAATTATTTTCATACCAGTCCAAAATCGATATTAAAACACCTCAAAATTAAACAACTTAATCGAGAAACATTCATTCCATTCCTAAAACCAAATACAACAACAAAATTATACCACAAGCTCCCATGTTCCCCTAACAAATTCAACTCCTGTTTTGCCAAGATTGATCAAAACACTCAATATTTCCCAAATATGAAACCCATTACAAAACCCACCAACAAATACATAATAACCCTAACTAAACCATTGCAATCACCATTAGAACCACCTCGATCTGGACGATCCACCCAAAGGAAGAAGCCGCAAGCATCGGGATGAATTCCATACTTTCGACACCCAAAAAATCGCCTCCCTGGATTGGCAGTTGTCCAAGACACTCCAATTACAACTTCCTCCCCACAATCACAGTTGGAAATTCCATATTGCAAAGCCGAAAATTTACGGGCCATAACTCTATTCAACAGAGGGAAAACGAAGAAAAACAAAGAGAGAAGATGAGGATAGGCCGACGATAAAGAAAGAAACTGAAAGGAGATGCAATCTTCTGCAAATCGAAGCGAAGATGTTGAAGATCGGGGGAAGTAAGAGAGAAAGGTGAAGACAGAAAATGGGGAAGTAAGAGAGGGAGTGGAATGAATAGTTTATAAAAAAGAGAGAGAAAATTTACCGTTGAAAAACAGTAACTTTTCAACCCAACTCGCGTCAGTTTATCTCTCCGCCACACAAGCAGCCAGATCAGCATGGAAGGGTTAAATGAGTGCATTTTAAATAAGTTCAGGGGGCAAAGAGAACCCTAAAATAAATCGAGGTGTAACCAAGTGAAAATAATAAAGTTCAGGGGGGAAACTATGTATTAAGCCACTTTAATAATTTTCCCTATTGACACATCATCTCAAAATCCAAAAAAACTTAAGCATGACATGGCAAACGTTTCAAGAGTTTTTTTGCTGACTTGGCAATTTGATATGCAATGGTATTCTAATTTGATTTCTTTAGGTTTCGTCTCGGCTACTTAGGCCCCGTTCTTTTTGACTTATTTTCAACAATACATTTCAGCTCAATTCAGCAATTTCAGTTCAGTTCGGTAATTTCAATTCTATTTAACAATTTCAGTTCAGTTCAGCAATTTCAGTTTTGTTTAACAATTTTAGTTTTAATAAAATTATTTTTTAAATTTTTGTTAAAATAACATTATTTTTAAATTCAAAATATTGGCAAAATTAATTTAATTTATAATGAAATTCCTAATTGTAAATAATTAAATATCAATTGTAACTTGTTAGGTGCATCATTTATTATTAACTAAAATTAAATGATTTGTTTTAACCATTGATTTAAAAATGGAGGGTTGTGATTTATTAAACAAAAATTAAAAAATAATTGCATAAGAATTTATAGTCTAATTAGATACTCAACTATAATACGCTATTGTGTTTAATATATAATCAATATGATAAGTTATGTTTTCCTAAGGAATACGATAAGTATTATTATTTTTTTGTCGATAATGAAACTTCAATATTTAAACGATTTAAGAAATTATACCTATTTATTTATTTATCATAGTTTTAGTATTAATTTATTTTAGATCGATAAAATTAATTTAATTATATTCATTTCAGCAAATTCAGTTTTATTCAGCAATTTCAGTTCAGTTCAGTTCAGCTTTAGTCGGGCAAAAAGAACATGTCGTTATTTGATTGTGAATGGCGTTTAAGCTTCCCAATAAACGTTGAAGGACACGAATGTTTCTGATGAACCCTAAGTGTTTTGATTATGTCCAAACGTTTCAGAAGATGAAAACTTAATTCTATCTCACATATAGATTATTGTTGACTAATATTTTTGTTTTAGTCTATGTGTAAGTTACTCAGCAGGTGCTGAATGAATCATTTTCGGATTGCCTAAAGGACTCAGGAGTTCTGTTTGCTGAAGTCAGAGTTTCAATAACTCAGAAGCTGGATTCTCCGCTCTGAAGCAGAAGTCTGCTAAAGCTCTCCTCAGAAGTTCTTTGCAATCAGAAGTTATGCCAATTTGATCAGAAGTCTAGACAACTGGAAATAAGCTTCTGAAAGCTTAGTCACGGGTTTGTTTGAGCATTTAATGCTCTGACACTTGCATTCAATGCAAGGCGCCAAAAGTTCAAAAAGCTGTTTTGATGGAGCGCGCTTGTCTGTTCAAGAGAAACCGGAATTTCCTTGTCTACCCTTTGTTGATCTAATTGAAGAATGATTCTGTCATCCTCATCCTTGATTTCAAATCACTTACCGGATTTAGTTAAAGAACAAGGATAACGCAATCAAAGTGTTTGAAGACCGTTTGAAGACTTGACAAATTAACGGCTACAACAACTGATGTCATCTCCTTTGAAGTTTCAAACTCCACAACGGTCATCTTCAATCACTATAAATAGTAGCCAAGCTCCAATGCATCAACACACGCATGATCATCGAGCAAAATCTTAACGCACTGTTTTAAACAAGAAAACAGAGCAACTTTTCCATTCTCAATCTTTCTCAGCAAAGTCTTAGTAAAGTGAGAGAGTGAAGAAAAACAAGTTCATAATAGGAATCTTGTAAACTGAGATCGTTTGTGATCTTCAGTTAGATTTAAAGAGAGAAATCTAGTTGAGATTAGAGTTGGGTGAGAAATCCAGAAAACAGAGTATTGTTTTGTTCTGGTGGAAATCCTTTAACTCTTTTTAGGCTAGTCAGGACTAAGTGAGAAATTAGCTTAAGTTCTGTTGATGTAAAGGAGCTTCTGAACTTGCCATAAAAGTTCTGAATAGTGGATTTATAAAATCTCTGAAGGCTGCGACCTCAGGGGACAAGACGTAGTCACAGGACTTCTGTGGCGAACTTGGATAAATCGAATTGTTCAATCAGGACCTCCTGAACTTCTTTCTCCCTCTTATACTTGTTATTATTGCTTCTGTGTACTTGCTTATATTTAGTGCTGAAACAGATTTTCTGTAAGTATCATTGTCTTTGTTCAGAAGACTGTCCAGAAGTTCTCTTACCGAACTTCTGTTGCTGAAAGCAGGCTAACTGTGTATAGGCAGAATTTTCCTCAGAAGCAAATTCTATAAACTTGCTTCTGACTCTGGAAAGTTTGACTCTGAAATTTAAGTTTCTTTAAAGACTTAGAAATTTTCAGCTTTCAACTTAGACACCTATTCACCCCCCTCTAGGTGATTCTGTTCTTGTTAGGGCCAACAAGTGGTATCAGAGCGAGGTTACTTCGTATATTTACTAAAGATCTAACAATCTAAGTGTAAGATCCTATCAGAATCAATAGAGATGGCTAGTAGACACCAGCCTGAGAATTCTTCTCACTTTATTGTCCCAGAAGGTTCTTCTACTACCAGACCTCCATTGTTTAATGGCAACAACTACTCATACTGGAAGAAAAGGATGATGTACTTCATCCAAGCTCAGAACATGAGTGCTTGGTATGTCATCACTAATGGTGATTTCATTCCTACCAGAATGGAACAAGGTCTAGGGGATGTTGTTATTCCTCAGAGGGAATACACAGATGACATTCTGAAAAAACTCCAAACTAATGCTTCAGCAATAAATATGTTGCATTGTGCACTTACAGCTACTGAATATAACAAAGTTTCCTCTTGTGAAACAGCACAGGATATTTGGAACAAGCTAGAAGTCACATATGAAGGAACAGGAAAAGTGAAGCAATCTAAAGTCAACCAACTCATGAGAGAATATGAGTTATTTGAAATGCTTGATAAAGAATCTATTTCAGATATGAATTCTAGATTCACCAAGATAGTCAATGACTTGAAGAGTTTAGGAAAAGACATTGAAGAATCTGATCGAGTGAAGAAGATTGTCAGAAGCTTACCAAGGTCTTGGCAAGCCAAGAAGACTGCTATTGAAGAAGTTCAGGACTTGAGCTATTACTTGTATGATGAACTCATTGGGTCCTTAATCACTCATGAGATGTCATTAAAGAATCATGACTTAAGAGAAAAGTCAGAAGGAAAAAGAGTTGTCCTGAAAGCAGAATCTTCTGAAGAATCCTCAGAAGATGAGGAACTGGCTATGCTGACCAGGAAGTTCAAGAAGGCCTTTAGGAAAGGCAGAGGTGGAAACTACAAGAAGCCTTTCAGGAGCTTTGATAAGAAAACTCCTGATTCTGGTGAAAAGTTCAAGAGAGATCCAAACAAGCCAATTGTGTGCTATGGATGTCAGCAACCGGGGCACATTAAGCCTAACTGCCCGGAGTTGAAGAAAGATAAGAAAAAGTTCAAGAAAGCTATGCTGGCTGCCTGGTCAGACTCTGAGACCAGCAGTGATCCTGAAGAAAAGGAAGAGCAAACTCAGATTTGTTTTATGGCTATTGATGAGCCAACTTCTGAAGATGTCACAGGAGAAACTTCCGCACCTCCTGAAGTTACATATGATTCCGAGGTAAACATATCTTCTGAACAGAATATCTTTGATTCTCTTGAAGAACTCTATAGTATGTTCAAGTACCTGAAAAGGAAATTGGACAAGAGTGAGGCTGACAAGTTTCTTAGGTTTACTCAAGTCTTTTCTGACATGAAAGTGTTAGAAGAGAAGCTGTGTAAACAGTTCAGCATTCCTGCTGATGGCTCTAAAGCCAAAGGCAAGAACAAGCTGCCTCTGGGAAGTGATAAACCCCAGAAGAAGAAGAAACCTGTCACTCCCTCTCTTCTGAAAGAGATAGCTTCCCCTCCTGATGTTGGTACCTCTGAGAGTGCTGTTATAGCCTCTGAGGATGTTGGTCCTTCTCAGAAGAAGAAGAAATCTCCCAAGAAGCAAAGGGAAAGATCCAAGAACCCTCCCTTTTGCAAGCTCTGTAAAAGTGATGGTCATTGGTTAAAGGATTGCAAGTACCATATTAAAAATCTCTTGCAATCTGAGATATCATTAAAACCTGCTGAAGAGAAATCTAACTCTGAAGGACCCAATAAGGATTGGGTACCTGTCACTAATTGATTGTGTTGCAGGTGGCTCTGAGTGCTCCATCAATGTCAAAGCTGTGGTACATTGACAGTGGGTGCTCAAGGCATATGACAGGTGATGAAAAAGCATTCATCACATTTGTTCCTAAAAGAGGTGGAAAAGTCAGCTTTGGAGATGCTCAGAAAGGAAGGATTCTTGGTTCTGGATCCATAGGAACCAACCCTCCGATCGAAGATGTCTCCCTAGTCAGAGGTCTGAAGTTCAATCTCCTGAGTGTTGCACAACTGTGTGATAAAGGTAGAGATGTTGTCTTCAGCTCCTCTGGATGTAAAATCTTGGACAGTAAGTCAAGGGAAGTTATTCTAACTGCTCCTAGAGTTGAAAATGTTTTCATGCTGAACCTTGAGAATCTTTGCAAAAATATATGCTTGATGTCCAAAGAGGATACCTCCTGGCTCTGGCATAGAAGACTTGCTCATGTTAGCATGGATCTTCTGGCCAAAGTAGCTAGAAATCAATTGGTTGAGGGTCTGCCTGAAATTAGTTTTAAAAAGAATCATTTGTGCAATGCTTGTCAATCTGGTAAACAATCCAGAAGCTCTCTTAAAACTAAGAAAGTCATTTCAACTAAAAGACCTTTGGAATTACTTCATATGGATCTTTTTGGCCCTGTTCAACCAATGAGCATGGGTGGAAAGAAGTATGCCTTTGTCATTATAGATGACTATTCAAGATTCACTTGGGTCATCTTGCTGTCTAGCAAAGATGAGTCACTTGGATGTTTCTCAGTTCTGATAAAGAAACTTGAGAATGAAAGGAATGAAAAGGTTGTCCATATCAGAAGTGATAATGGTGGAGAATTCAAAAACTTTAGGTTTGAAGAATTCTGTGAAACCAAGGGAATTGATCATAACTTTTCTGCTCCCAGAACTCCTCAACAAAATGGGGTAGTTGAAAGGAAGAATAGAACTCTGGTTGAGATAGCCAGAACTATGATCAATGAAAGAAGGCTTCCTAAGTACTTTTGGGGAGAAGCTGTGAACACAGCTTGCTATGTTCTGAATAGAGTGCTAATCAGAAGCATTCTGAACAAGACCCCTTATGAACTCTGGAAAGGTCGAAAGCCTAAAATAGGTTATTTCAGAACCTTTGGTTGTAAGTGTTATGTTTTGAATACAAAAGAATATCTTTCAAAGTTTGATTCAAAGGCAGATGAGGCCATTTTTCTTGGTTACTCAACACATAGTAAAGCATATAGGGTTTTTAATAAGAGGACTCAAACTTTAGATGAATCTGTTCATGTACAGTTTGATGAGACTAACCCTGCAGATAGTAGAGCTCCTGATGAAGATGTAGTTCAAGCTCCTGAAGTAACATCTCCTGTTGAAGAAGAAGATGTTTCTCCCAGAGCTGCTGAAGTGGTTCCTCCTGTTGCTGAACAAGCTCAAGATGAGAATCCTACTCCAGAAGTCAACTTCCTTCCAGAAGATGCTCCTATATATGATTCAACAAATGATGAACAGGTTTCAGAAGACTCATTGGATGTACCAAGAGAAGTTAGAGCTCACAGGAATCATTCCTTAGAGAACATAATTGACTCTGTTCATAATCCTGTCATGACCAGAGCTCAGCTCAGAAGATACATGGGGAATGTGGCTTTTGTGTCACTTCTGGAACCCAAGGACTTCTATGAAGCTGCTGATGATGTCTCCTGGTTGATGGCAATGCAAGAAGAACTTGACCAGTTCAAAAGGTCAGAAGTTTGGACTTTGGTTCCCAGACCTAACAACATAAAGGTTGTTGGAACTAGATGGGTTCTGAAGAACAAGCTTGATGAATTTGGAAATGTTGTGAGGAACAAGGCAAGACTTGTTGCTCAAGGTTACAGTCAGCAAGAAGGCATAGATTATGGTGAAACTTTTGCTCCTGTTGCAAGATTAGAAGCCATTAGAATCTTGTGTGCTTTTGCATCATACAAAGGTTTCAAGCTCTTTCAAATGGATGTGAAAAGTGCATTCTTGAATGGTTACATTGATGAGGAAGTCTATGTGTCTCAACCTCCTGGTTTTGAAGATCCAAAGTTTCCTGATCATGTGTACAAGCTAAAGAAAGCCTTGTATGGACTGAAACAAGCTCCCAGAGCTTGGTATGAGAGGCTGACAAAGTTCCTTCTGTCTAAGGGATTTGTCAGAGGCTGTGTTGATACAACTATGTTCACTCTGAAGAAGAACAAGGATATACTTATAGCTCAGGTATATGTTGATGATATTATATTTGGTGCTACTAATGAATCTTTGTGCAGAGAGTTCAGTGACCACATGAAGGCTGAGTTTGAAATGTCTATGATGGGAGAATTAACCTTCTTCTTAGGACTTCAGATCAAGCAAAGTAATGATGGTGTGTTTATCAATCAAGCCAAGTACACTAGAGAAGTGCTGAAGAAATTTGGCATGATGGACTCTAATGCTGTTGATATTCCAATGGATGTCAGCAAAGACATTGATGATGAAGAAAAAGCTGGTAAACCTGTAGATATAAAAACCTACAGAGGTATGATTGGCTCTCTTTTATACCTAACAGCCAGCAGGCCAGATATACATTTTGCTGTGTGTTTTTGTGCTAGATATCAGTCTAAACCAAGAGAGATTCATGATGTTGCTGTCAAAAGAATTCTTAGATATCTTAAAGGCACACCAGAAGCTGGTTTGTGGTATCCCTGTAGTTCTGATTTCACTCCTATAGGATACACAGACTCTGACTATGGTAGAGATAAATTGAAAAGGGTCAGCACTTCTGGTGGTTGTCATTTTCTGGGGGAGTGCCTAGTCTCCTGGCATAGCAAGAAGCAAACCTCTGTGGCTCTCTCAACTGCTGAAGCTGAGTATGTTGCTGCTGGAAGTTGTGTTTCTCAGATGCTCTGGATAAAGCAACAAATTGCTGACTATGGAGTCATCCCTGGAACAATTACAATCTACTGTGATAACAAAAGTGCTATTGATCTTTCAAAGAACCCTATTCAGCACAGCAGGATGAAGCATGTTCATATTAGACATCACTTTCTGAGAGATCATGTTCTGAAGAAGGATATTATCATTACTCATGTTCCCTCTGAAGAAAATCTTGCTGACATGTTTACTAAGCCTCTGGCTGGTATGTCTTTCAGCAACTTACGAGAAGGCATTGGTATGACTTATCCCCTTCAATAACTTAGACTAATTATTTCTGTATGTCTTAAGTGATTAATCGTTTGAGATAATTAAGTTATAATTAATTCTAATCATGATTTGACTTGTAAGCATGCGTTATCTACTGCCATTTTACGGCGCTGTTCTGTGTTTAACGGTTATCTGTTCCCTTTTAAACGGTGTTTACTTGCTTTTTGAATTGGAACGGTTTCTTGTTTGGGTATAAATAGAGGTTTTCCATACTTAGCAATTTTTTACTTGCATTTATTCATTGCTATTAGAATCGCCATTGTTGTCTGTGCATTTCTCCTCTCAAAATCTTAACCTAATTTCCTATTTCTTCCAAATGGCTCTAGAAATCACTGTCACTCATCTCTTCACTTCTGAAAGCAGAAAGAAAGTTAGCGAATCTAGGGTTTTTACTTCTAGGTTCCTAGATGACGAAGTTAAAACTACTGAACCTATCTCAAACTGGCTTAGTGCTCAAAACTGGAATTCATTCGTTTCTCTCGATGAATTCATTTACCCTAAGTTAGTCACCGAATTCTACCAAAACCTCCATTTCTTTTCTAATGAGGAGGATGTTCTTCATTCGGTTGTTGGGGATGTTGAGATTGAGGTCAGCAGGGCTTCTATCTCTCAAGCTATTGGTGTTGATGATGAAGGAATCATCGTTGGTGATGATGGTTCTGTTGATGGGTTTTCTGAAGTGAATTGGGCTAGACCAGATCTGAGTGCCAAGGAAACGTATGCAACATGGCTCTCACAGCATCAGAGGTGGGCACATTATCTCACTACTAATGTGTTTCTTCCAAAGGCTGGAGGAGTCAACTGTGTTTCCAATAGAGAACGAGTTTTCATGTGGCATCTGGTCAACCAGAAGAAGATTAATCTCCCTGCCATGCTGATAAGGCAGATGAAAAATGTCACTACTTCTAGTGCTCTTGCCTATGGTTCCCTCCTGACGAGGCTCTTTGAAGCAGCCTCTGTGGTTATCTCAGGAGAAGGTGTAACCAGTAGAAGTACGGTTCTGAAGATGCATACCTTCAGGAACCTTTCCTTTGGTGTAACTCCAAAGAAGAAGGAGAATGCTCCCTCTGTGAGCTCTGCTCAGAAGGAGATTGTGAAGGCAAGTGTGCTGAAAGGAAAGGATGTTGCCAAGAAGGGCAAAGGAAAGAAAGGATCCAGCAGAGTGGTCCTAACTGTTGAGAAAGTAGTTGGTTCTGAACCAACGGTTGTTCCTGAAAAGGATGTTCAGGATGCTGAGGAAGCACGCCTTGCTGAGAAAGAGAAGGCTGCTGAAGCTGAAAAGGTTGCAAGAGTTGTGGCTCTTGCTGAAGAGAAAAGAAAGAAGAAGGAAGCTGAGGACAAGTTAGCTGCTGAGCGAGAAATTGCTGCAAAGGCTAAGGCCGATGCAAGACTTTTAGAATGCGCTGCTGAAGTTGAGAATGCGGAGTTCTCAAAGGTAGTTGAGACTTCAGAGGAAGAAGGGAATCTTGAGAATGTCTCACTATCTTCTCGGATTATTGAGAATGTCTCCCTTTCTACCAGAATTGGAAAGAAGACTGCTGCAAAACGAAGGGTTCTGAAGAAGAAGGACTTCGTTATTGCCTCAAGTGCTGAATTAGAGGAACCTGTCACTCAGGAACCGGAAGATGCTGATAAAGACTTATCAGAGATTTCTGATAAAGAGAATGTTGATGCTCCTCTGATTGAAGAGCTGTCAGAAGAGAGTGAACCAGAAGATGAAGAGGTTCTTCAAGGTGCTAAACAGTTTGTTGAGAATGTTGACGATGAACACTTCATTGACAACGTTCTTCTGAATCAAGGAAGAAACCCTGGTGATAGGGATGCCTCTGAAACGCTGTTCAGAATGGCTCATTTATATGCTGAGCCCATTTCAACTTTTGATCCTAATGCCTCTGAACAGGTTATCTCATCTCCTTCTCTTACTCCTCATCCATCTCCCTCACTACCTTCTGTCACAGAAGTAAGTGAATCTCAGACTTTCATTCCTCCAACAACTTCAACATCTGAAGTTGTTCCTCCTCCATCTTCTCTTCCTTCTGGATCCTATTCAGAAGTGAATCTGTCCTCTGGACCAATCTTCACTGATTCCATTTCTACTTCTACTACTTCTTCTCTATCATCTTCTGCTGTACTTCCATCAACTGGAATTACTGCTCCTCCCTTTTCAACACCTTTTTCAAATCCTTCAACCTTACCTCCTTGTACAAATACTTTCTCTTCCTCTTTCTCACATACAATTCCTTCCACACAAACTTTCGTTCTTCCTCTCTCAACCTCTGGACATACACCTCCTGTGTGTGATCCCTTAACTTCCTTCTCCACTCCTTCAGGTTTTGCTGGGTTGTCCTCCAACTATGACTTCCTGCGCAAACACTTGAATCGAGAAGATTTGGATAACAGGTTTGGAAGTTTTGGCTTCATGGGCAGAGCTTCTGGTATTTCCGAAGCTGGAGGTGCCCCCAGTGTTGAAGAATTGAGAAGAATGGGTCAGAGTGGCTCAGATGAACTGCTGAATAGATTTGCTGGTATAGGGCAAAGGACTTCTGCTGCTGACATGTATGCTCAGGGCATTGTGCTGCAAGAATTACATTCTTTGAAAGCTCAGAACCTGCAGCTCATGACTATGCTTCAAATGCAGGATCCTTCTGTTTATATACGCAATCTTTCTACACTTCATCTAGCTACATATGATGAGTTGTACAAATTGAGAGAATTAGCTCTGACTCTTCCTTCTCTGGACAATATTGCTCTTGCTTCTTCTCTGAAGGTCAATGAGAATTTGGAGATATTGACAGAAGAAGTCAAGGAAGCAAACGAGCATTATGAGGCTCATGAGAAGATGCTCCCCAGTAAGATTGAAGACCTGCAAAGTACTGCAAATCACATTCTGAGAGAAGTGAAATCTTCTGCTCAAGGTTCTTCATCTTCAGGAGCTGCAAAGATTGTATATGACATCACTCCTGATCTCAACAATCGACTCTCCAACATTGAGTCTGCTGTATCTGCTCAGAATGCACAGATTGCTGAGCTCACTGAACTTCTGAAGGTTATGCACACTCAGGCACGTGAACAAGAAAAGACTCTTCACAATTGCTATAGGTTTGTTCGAGGACAGACTTATATTCAGAATGAGCACCTCACTGCTGCTGTGTATGCTAACAATAGGTTGATCAAGCTCCTTCTTGATGATGTTCAGAAACAGCGACATATGTCTGGTCAGACCTTTGATCATATGAAGACCATTGATGATGACTTCAGAAGACGAATGGATATGATCAATACTGTGCGACCAACTCCTGTGCAATATCAGACTGCTCTGAATGTTCAACAAAAATTGAAGTCTCAGGGTGCTCTTGGTGTTGCTGTTGGTTCTGGTCAAACGGGGGAGAAGTCTGGTCAGAAGAGATCAAGTGCTGCTGAAGGTTCTAGTGATGTTCCTCCTCCTCAGAAGAAACCTAGGAACTTGTAATCGTTTAGGACTTAAGCTTCTTAGCTAGGTTCTGGGTTGGGTAGTCTCTGTCTTAGGACTTTTTCTGCTCTTCTGATTATTCTGTTTCTTATGTTGTCTTCTGAATTAAAATATATACACTGAATCTTCATTATACTTTCTTGAATATCTGACTTCTTACTCTTTGCTTATGTTTCTTTTTAACTTAGTAAATTACACTTCATTAAATCTAACAACTTGATCTTAAGTCTTATTAAGTTTATACAGATTGCTGAAGTTCACCATTTTCACTAAAATGGGGGAGTTAATTTACTCAGAAGTGTTTGAAACATGTGCATAAGGAAGTCTTTCTCTAAAACTCATGTTTTCTTTTACCTTCTGACCACGGTTTGTCCATAACCAAAATGGGGGAGAATGATGAACCCTAAGTGTTTTGATTATGTCCAAACGTTTCAGAAGATGAAAACTTAATTCTATCTCACATATAGATTATTGTTGACTAATATTTTTGTTTTAGTCTATGTGTAAGTTACTCAGCAGGTGCTGAATGAATCATTTTCGGATTGCCTAAAGGACTCAGGAGTTCTGTTTGCTGAAGTCAGAGTTTCAATAACTCAGAAGCTGGATTCTCCGCTCTGAAGCAGAAGTCTGCTAAAGCTCTCCTCAGAAGTTCTTTGCAATCAGAAGTTATGCCAATTTGATCAGAAGTCTAGACAACTGGAAATAAGCTTCTGAAAGCTTAGTCACGGGTTTGTTTGAGCATTTAATGCTCTGACACTTGCATTCAATGCAAGGCGCCAAAAGTTCAAAAAGCTGTTTTGATGGAGCGCGCTTGTCTGTTCAAGAGAAACCGGAATTTCCTTGTCTACCCTTTGTTGATCTAATTGAAGAATGATTCTGTCATCCTCATCCTTGATTTCAAATCACTTACCGGATTTAGTTAAAGAACAAGGATAACGGAATCAAAGTGTTTGAAGACCGTTTGAAGACTTGACAAATTAACGGCTACAACAACTGATGTCATCTCCTTTGAAGTTTCAAACTCCACAACGGTCATCTTCAATCACTATAAATAGTAGCCAAGCTCCAATGCATCAACACACGCATGATCATCGAGCAAAATCTTAACGCACTGTTTTAAACAAGAAAACAGAGCAACTTTTCCATTCTCAATCTTTCTCAGCATAGTCTTAGTAAAGTGAGAGAGTGAAGAAAACAAGTTCATAATAGGAATCTTGTAAACTGAGATCGTTTGTGATCTTCAGTTAGATTTAAAGAGAGAAATCTAGTTGAGATTAGAGTTGGGTGAGAAATCCAGAAAACAGAGTATTGTTTTGTTCTGGTGGAAATCCTTTAACTCTTTTTAGGCTAGTCAGGACTAAGTGAGAAATTAGCTTAAGTTCTGTTGATGTAAAGGAGCTTCTGAACTTGCCATAAAAGTTCTGAATAGTGGATTTATAAAATCTCTGAAGGCTGCGACCTCAGGGGACAAGACGTAGTCACAGGACTTCTGTGGCGAACTTGGATAAATCGAATTGTTCAATCAGGACCTCCTGAACTTCTTTCTCCCTCTTATACTTGTTATTATTGCTTCTGTGTACTTGCTTATATTTAGTGCTGAAACAGATTTTCTGTAAGTATCATTGTCTTTGTTCAGAAGACTGTCCAGAAGTTCTCTTACCGAACTTCTGTTGCTGAAAGCAGGCTAACTGTGTATAGGCAGAATTTTCCTCAGAAGCAAATTCTATAAACTTGCTTCTGACTCTGGAAAGTTTGACTCTGAAATTTAAGTTTCTTTAAAGACTTAGAAATTTTCAGTTTTCAACTTAGACACCTATTCACCCCCCTCTAGGTGATTCTGTTCTTGTTAGGGCCAACAGTTTCTACTACTTATTGAATCATAAATGGCGTTTTAGCTTTCCCACTCAACGTTATAAAAGATAAAGCCCATGGGCGTTTCTGTACTTAATTTTTGTACTCCAATGAATGCGTTTTAATCGATCTGTTCAACAATGATGTTGTAGAGATTCTTCTTTCATCCCTCTTTTTCACAATTATCTTGGCATGCTCTTGTTATCCCATCAGAATGCTCGGTCATCTTGGTACGCTTTGATTCATAAGACAAACGTTTTGAACTTTTTGATGTTTATCAATGAAGCTGGTAGATATGGCTTTACAAATGCATAGACTTGGTGTTAGTTCCTCAAGCTATTTCTAGAGCTTTGAATGGGCATCCTTGCCTTGATCTTCATCTTCAGGAATGCTCTTTGCTTCTACGTTGCTTTGTGGGATTTTGGATTCAAAAAAATAATACCAAATTTGGAATAATATCAAAAATGTAAATAATTGTCACAACTTATTGTTTGTATGGTTTGATGGTTGTGTTTAACTTCGGTAGGCAGTCTGTAAACTCTACTATAAACCCTCATTGAGGTTTGTGGTTTGCCTTGGCCTTGCGAGTGGGTAGACCTACCCTTAGCTAAACTTTTTCTTACCAAAACAACTTTGTAATAATTAAATACTAATATAATATCTAAAATAAAGTCGTATTATATAACGCGCAATGCGCGGGGTCTTCAACTAGTACAAAACATTGACGGTCTGATTTGCAAACGCTTTTTCTTCCTCTTTGACCCTTCTTTATGGGGTAAGTTTAATTTGACAAAATTGGTTATTGATGATGTAGTTTATAGTTTGAACGTTCAAATTAATCATGCGTGATGAAATGTAGGGGGATATGTATTGTGGTTACTTTAGGTGGTACGATGATATGGTTAATTTATGAAATAAGAATGGAATTGACATCCAAAGAGAAGATGGAAGAGATACGAGAGTGATGGTGCAAAGAGAAAGAGCAGTTGGTTGTGGTTCGATATGGTTTATAGTTATATTCATGTTGGATGTGATTGTAGGAATGTGTATAATGAGCATTTGAGAGCAATTTGTATTGGTTAGGGTATTTGGTGCTGGTGAAAATATCAGCTCATATGTATTGTTTAGCAAAGTTGGTATATGTATTGTTCAGCAAAGTTGATAGTGATGTATACGCATTTGTACTCTACGTAATTATATTGGTTATGTCGTTAATTAATGAAATTGTTTACATTATACCTATTTTGTACTTGCAATTGTAATGCAATTTACAGAAAAACAAAAAAACATAACAAAGGTCATTAACAGTTGTTCAAAACAACATCTCCATTAACAGCCACATAGAAGCAGCTTGAAATAGTCATTACATTAGTTATGATGTCCAAAATATTAACATAAATAAAATCTTCCTTAGATCAGCCACATAGAGCTTTAAAATACTTGTCCAAAATGGCAATCAACTATCATGTCCAAAATAGCAACATAACTAACTATTTGTCCAAAATGCCAACCAAAATAACATAGTTTTATCCAACATATTAAGGCATCCATCTAGTTATGGTTGGTGGCTCAGAGGAACTTGATACACGTTGCTGGTAAGTTCTTTCATGTGGTATATGTGAAATTGGTGTGGTTGGATAAGAAGAACTTGCAATTTGTTGACGAGAAGAACCTTGAGTAGATTCCCTAATTGTTGAAAGTGTTGCGCTAAGGCGTGCATGTGCAGCTTGTACCTCTGTAGATGACATTGGTGGACCGGTCCTGACATTTATTGCAGCAGAATTCTGGGAAGTAGATGCTCGAGGAGGCTTTGTAGAAGCATCAGCCCTCTTGGAAGTAGCAGCACCTCTAGTTGTTGTAGAAGATGGTGATTTTGATGCTTTTACAGGTCTTACAGTCGTGGTTGAGGTCTTTGGTGGTTCCTTGTCTTTATATTTCATCTTGGTTGGTTGAAAACCCAAGTCCTCTGTCACAATTGAAGAGTCCTTCAACTTAGTTGTCCCAGTAGATAAGACAACTCTATTTCCATTCAGGTCCTGTCACCATAGCAGCAAAAATAAAAAGACAATATCTCAGCATCAACAAACATAGACTATACCAGGAGCAATAAAATACACTATACCAGTAGAAACAAAATAGACTATACCAGCAGCAAAAAAGACCATACAACCAAGAAATTATACTAGCAGCAGCAACAAAAGACCATGCCAGCACCAAAAGACCATACCAACAATACAAAAAGAAATAAAATCACTATACCAGAAGCAGTGACAATTTAAGCAAGTGAAACCAACCTGGGCATATGACCATCCTGTCCTTCTGAAACATTAACACCTACTCCTGTTAGTTTTTTCCTTTTGTCTTTTGCTTGAGGATTAGCTTTAGGCTGCACCCTCTTCTTGATTGTACTTATAGGTTCCTATAATGAAGATGTTGTTTAGATAGTTATATATGAAACACATAATTGAAGCTTGCAAATTGTCAATACTTGTGAAATTTGTGGAGTATTGGATGACGATCCTTGCAAAATATTATCTGGTAGTTGTCTTGAAGTTTGAGTTCCTATTGCAATTGCTCCAGTTTGAGCTTCTTGCTTCCTTACTGCACAACGCTTTTTATTGTGTCCTTTTCCCTTGCAATATGAACATGTCATGGTAACTCCTGCCTTACTCAACTTACCAACCTTCTTGTACTCATTCTTGTCCTTCCTTCGGTTTTTCTTAGGTCTGCCTGGCATTCTTTTTACTTCTGGAGGCTCTATTGGGGGATATGTGCTCTCAGGCCACATTTTCATGTTCAGAACTGGCTAGATAAAACATGCATATGTCATTCTATACTTTTCCTTACCATACCATTTATTGACATACTTAATGGGGTCCAAAAAAGCCTTATGCATTGCAGCAATGGCATAAGGGCATGGAATGCCCTTTAATCCCCAATACCGACTGTGAGCGTAAGTGGTCGCTCATAGCGGCTTTAGCCTTCTTTGATTAGAGTCGCCACCCGGCCGACCGGGAAAATGTACGAACCGGTGTTTGTACCGATTGTTTTGTAAACCAGAGATTCTATTTACGTTCGTGGATACAACTTATTAATTCCGACATTCCAAGGCCCAGAGGATCTTTAATGCAGCCTAACAGTTTATTATCTTAACATTTATGATTATCACACATAAATATTTAAGTACGCAAACATTTGTACGGTAAACCGCTGGGTGACACGGTACAAAACCCTCAGAAGCTTACCCTCGTCGCGTGCTAGTGATCGCTCACGGACTGATGCTTGTTGAAGAACGGAGACCTTTTTCAGGGAGGAACCTTGGGGGCCAGAGTTGCATAGGGAGTCCCACGAACAGTAGCTAGGAACAGGACTTTATCAGCTCTAGCGGGGCTGCGAGTGATGCCTAGGTTTGGAACTTTTGATAAAGGGGAATATATTTTTGGTGGTCGTGAGGACCTTTTCTGGGAATATTTTTGGGGAAATACCCTCAAGCTCGGACTCTAGTGATTCTTTTCTTAATCAGAGGCGACTTTAGGCAACAATAGAGGCAACTTTATTAGAGTAAACTTTTATCGGGTCAAGAATTGCTTTAGAACGAGCTAGAGAGGGAGGAGAATGAGTGTTTGTTGGTGAATTGAATGAGAAATTCGGGGGGTATTTATAGAATACCTTGTGACCGTACGGTCACAAGCTTGTGACCGTATGGTCCCCTTTTAGTGACCGTACGGTCACTTGTTTGCTCGTCTCAGACCCAAATTTTGATCTGAGACGGCCTTTTCACAAGGCCCGGCCAAAGTTGTTTGGATTTTAGTACACGTGTCACTTTCTGATTGGACCCCGCCACGTGGCAGATAAGGATTGGATTGCTATTGGCCACGTGGCAGTGACCGTACGGTCCCTAGTGAATAGTGTTTTTGACCGTACATCATTTTGTGAAAAAGGATTTTCTCATAAGCATGAAAGTGCCACACTCATGGTCCCGAGATGCGGGTGGAAGACGTTATGGCCCTGAAAAGGTGATCTGTTCTCCGACGAGTATCAGTACTTGAGCAGTTGGCGCGACGAGGAGCTCATAGATTGCTTTCATCATCGGGTTCGAAAACCAGTGCTTACACCGACAAGAACATGTCTCATTCTTTAAGTCAACTACATGTCTATACGGACTATGTATAACTTCAAAACCACAGTCCCCATTCCACTCAACTTGACACCTCATGGAAGAACTAGTGTTTTTGGCCAATACTTTGAAAGCTATTGGGGATATATCAGTCCTCCATTTGTCCATAAAATCCCTCATGTCAACATGCCTATTCATGATTTTGATCCTAATTTCCTCTAGCATTGTAATTATAGTCTTATGTCTAGCACCTAATATCCATGCATTGAATGTTTCACAAATGTTGTTATCAATAGTATCTGAGACTCTAGGTTCAGTTGGGAAATAGACTCTACACCATTTTTTCTTCTTGTAATACAGCCAATCATCTACACACTTTTTCCCATCCAACATAAAGAGTTCAGCAAGGTTATCTCTTAAGGCAGCTTCAAAAGTAGACTTGCAAATCTTCCAAAATATGTCTCTTTTCTCAACACCCCTCCATTCTTTAGCCTAATTATACAACACATGTCTAGCACATGACCTATGAGTTGCTTCAGGAAAGTCTACCTCAACTCCTGGAACCAACCCTTGACAACAAGCATATAACAACAATACCATAAATGAAGTGCGTAAAACACACTCATCAATGCAAATACGAACATCAAATTAGGAATGAAAACACACTACCATTTCTGCAATTTCCAGTAAATAGAAATCTGGAAATTGCAGAACTGCAATTCTCTGCAATTTCCAGTTCTGGAAAATGCAGATTTGCAACTTCCAGAAGTTCATTGCAGTTCTGCAATTTCTAGAACTGGAAAATGCAGAACTGCAATTTCCAGTTCTGGTTCCAGAACTGCAATTTACACTTCTAAAATTTCCACTATGAATTGTACACGTACATAACATTAATGAAATTTCCACTTCTAAAATTGTATAACTGAAATTTTCAGAACCCTAATCAAACTTCTATGGTTCCAATATGAATTGTTTTTGTAAATCACTTTAAACCATACCAGCAGCGAAAAAGACCATACCACCAAGAAATAGTTCTGCAACTCTAAGTAATTATAAGTCTAAGTAATGCCAAAACCAACAAACCATCAAATACCAACAAAAATAAAGTATTACATACCTTCTGCATATCAGACATTAGTACGTATCCACTTCCATCATCCAGTTCGAGGTCATCTCGAAGAATTTCATAAACCACTCCCATATATCTTTAGTCTCGGATCCTTCAATTACTGCCCATGCTAAGGGATACATTTGATTGTTTTCATCCTTGCACACATCAAATAACGATTTACCCTTACACAGTCCTTTCAAAAAACATCCATCCATGCCCATCCAGCGTCTACAATCGTGCTTGAACCCATCCTTCATGACTTTGAAACACACATAAAATCCCCTGAAAAGGTGCCTCTTAGGAAAATCTTTAATATCAACAAGCACCACACAAGTTGAACCAGGATTGGATCTCAACAACTTATCTCTATAGTCATATAACTTATTGTACTCTTCTCTAAAATCACCCATGAAATTCTGCATCACAATGTACTTAGCTCTACTACACAATGTCTTCCCCACATAAACTTCCAATTTTTATTTCACCAACTCCTGCAATCTCCAAAGCTTGATGTATGTCGTATCACTAATCTTTTCACTGAAGTATTCAGCAATGAACTTTGAGTTACACCTCTTGTTCTTGTTAGTCTTCGTACAAGAATGCTTAGGATAATATGTCTTCACAGTGAAATTGTTGGTGCTTGTTTCTATACTTGCAAACAATTCCCAAGCACAGTCATTTCCTCCAATGCACTTAACCCTAACCTTTGAAACTTCATTGGGCTTCCACTTCAATTTAGCACCTCTTTTAACAGAATATTTGCCTAGCGCAAGTCTGAACTCCTTAGCATTCTTGAAGACCATCCCGATCCCAAAAACGGGCAGCTCACAATCTGGATTATGGTGAACCAGCCTTCTCGTGGTCCTATGTTCCCAATCTTCATCTTCTGAGTCATCATAACAACTATCTAAATCAGATGAACCACGATATTCCTCATCTCCACCTAAAAGCTCATCTATGTTGTTGTGTTCAACCTCATCTTCTACACCTTTCTCAACACCCAAAGGACCTAATTGAACTTCCATTGGAATTTGAGGTTTTTTCCTTTGCACTTCTTTTTACTTCACACGATTCTACCTCACTTCTAGAAGCTCTTGTGCAAACTCAGATCCATCCGAGTCACCGTTAATGTCATCTATATTATCATAGTCTTCATCAGAGTCTTTATCACCAACATCCCTTGAATCTTCATGTGAGTCTTTATCTCCAACATCTAAGTGTCCAGTTTGAAAATCTGGTTTGGAACTAGCATTTAACATGGCATCTACCTCTTTAAGAGCTTCATTGGTGTTAACACACATGTTGGCCACACTTGCCACGCTGGCATTCCTACTTGTAGATGGGTTTGAGTTGGCATTAAGTGTTTGTTCCATATACACTTCCACTATCTCATTTTTTTCTTTCCCCTTAACCATATCCACCACATCAATGTCATTCTCTATTAGTACCAACTCACCAGTAAAATTCATGTTGTAATATATGGATCCACATTGTTCATATCCAAGCTCCCTAATCATCCATAACAACTCTAACCCACTTAGCCTTTCAGAGTCAACTACCCTCTTTAGTGTCACAATCGCACCAATATAGTTCAATTTTCCATCAACAACCTTTGTTTTCCCACCATGACTAAATCGAATGGTGATTAGTGCCTTCCTTAGACCTGTAAAACACAAATAATGCACATAAGATTCAATATTAAAATTCATTTGGACAACAAGGACAAGTACATAGGATTCCCTGCTCTAGAAGTTGACATTTCAGTAAAAATGAAACCAAAATTCAAGATTCCATGTGCACAGGTTACTTTACTAACCCTAACCTTAACTATCACCCTTCAAAGCAAGAACAATTACGAAAATACCTAATTATAGCAATAATGCATAATATAAAACCAAAGAAACCAGAAAATAAAGTATTTCTTCCCCAAAAACAAATAACAGTAAAACCTAATTCAACATTAAGAACCAAATTTGAAACACAAACGGGAATGAAAAGCAATTGCAACTTCATACTAACCTCATACGATCTTTGAACTGCAATTTTTCACCTTTCTCGAACTTCGAAGCCCGTTTCTTGAAATCGCAGCAAATGTATGAAATCGTCGAACAACCATCGATCTCCTAACAATAAGTTTCAATTCCTATTTTACCTCACTCAATCTTCTACCAATTAGTTTCTTCGTTTGTTTCAAGGATTTGTTTGGAAATAACTGAGTATCAACACATTGGAGTATGGAGAGAAGATTGAAGGACTTGAAAAGTTTTTTCTTCCTCTCTAACAATTTCTTTCGTTCATTATTTTATTTTTTTAATTATAATTTTGTTTAATGACATGGAATGACTTGGCAATTTTTTTTGCCACCTATGCGTTGACAAGTCAAAGTCAAATGCGTTAAATACACACACACCAGTCAACGGGCCGAAGGGTTAAGTTGACCTATTTTTTAGAGTTAAAAGGTTAAAGTGGTAAGTGCAGAACTTTACAGGTTAAAGTGAAATAATTTGCTAACTTTAGGGATCTACAGGGAAGTTAAGCCTTTTTATGACTGAAATAAATTTTTTATAAATTTGATTAATTCTGTGAGCGTCAATCACTCTTAACTGCATTCATTGTCTGGTTTTGCAGGAAATTTGAAGCAGTTATCTCAAATTTCATCTTCTAATTTGGAAATCGTGTTCGTTTCTTGGGAAATTAGCAAACAAATGCTCTAGAGTTCCTTCACTCTTTCTTCCATATTAGTTATTGTTCTATGCTCAACTGTATTCAAAACTCTTTTGAAACGAATTAGCAGATAAAATATTTTGAACTGATTCCATTTGAGACACTTATTTATTGTCAATTAGCATACGCAGTGAAGAGTTTTTGTTCAACTTTATGTTTTGATCCAGCTTGCTGGTCTTGGTTCTTTTTTCGTTTGATTTGTGATCTAAAGTAGTTATGGAATTTTTAATAATGTAAAATGGAATCAATTGAAAGGTGTAGCATTTCAAGTTAGGCAAATTTGTATCTAATTAGTATAACTTAGTTGGTTTGTTGAATCTAATCATCTCCTTTCGGTGATAAGATCTGGTTTTGTTTTGATTTTATGAGGAATCAACAAGTCAATAAAGCCTATAAAGGGGAGTAGCACATGAAAAGAAAAGGAGTAGGTTTTTAAAATGGTTTTCATTTATGTGTCTTATATGCTTCGTTTTTACTAAAGTTACTTTATGTGTTCTATTCATGTATATTATTATTTTTCTGTCATTTTCTTTGCTACCATAAGTTGTTTTCTCTATTTCGTAGCAGAATAGAAAATATATCTTCAGGATACGCTATCATGGCAATCCAAAGGCTTACCGAAAAGTTTACACGCAAGATTCGTTATCCCTAATGACAGTGGCGATGAACTTGAATGTTATGGCGATTATATACTCAAAGAGGTAGAAGCAATCAAGTTTTGGCAATCATAAATTTGACAGCAGTACAATCTTTGTCACTATGAAGAGTGATGAGTGTCTAAAACGACAAGTTTACTTACTTCTAATTGTGCTTTTAATTGATGTTATTTCGTAGATTATGGGTATTTTTACTTGTTTTGTCTTAAAGAATGGATGTAGGAGCAGATTTAGTAGAAATATGGAGCAAATCAGGCGAGATTGGAGCTGTTTTTACTTAAGGATCTTGAAGGAACAGATTCAGTGCAGAAATGTGTTAAGCTTGCCCAAGACTAACTAGAGTTGCAGTTCCAGATTTTCTCAAACAGACACGTGCAGAATTTACTCTTCTAGCAATTATCTTATCCGATTTTGGAGAGTGCATATTACTTGAATTCGTGGAATACAAGCTTTCTAGTTGAATTATGACTTTATTTCTTTCCTATTTTTATTAGAGCAAAGAGAGAAAACTCTTTGTCTCTCTTTGTATTTTGGAAAGTACGTTATCTTTTGCTTTATTTTATTTCTTTCCAATTGTTCCAGCCTTGTTATTCTAGATTTCTGTAAGCTATCATAGTCAATTCCATGACTATGAGTAGCTAATTTTTCATTCAATTAAGAGATTAATGCGGATTGTTTCTTTACAATTGTGAGACAGCTTTTCCTATTTTATTATCTATTGATTCAAGATTTTTCATGCTTTTTTTGAGATTAGAGATCAGTCTCATTGTTCATTTGAATGAAAGAATAGTTCTCGCTAGGTATTTGTTTTATACGTAAAAAAGAATCACCTAATTCTTTTTTTCTTTTTTTTGCATTTGATGTGAGAGTAGTATAAATAATGGGGAGAAAACAGAAAAAGGACACAAATAAACTTAGAAAACAAAAAACACCAAAAATACAAAGAAATATAAACCAGAAAAACAAAATAACAAAAGTAGGTAGAAAGAAAAACTGAAAAAAAGGTTATAGAAGGTATTAAAACCAGTAAGTTGCCCTAAGATGACACCATAAAAAGCTTCTTCTTCCTCCATTTTGATGGAATTTCTTTTAGCTATCCATTCTTCTTTGAATTAACCTTTCTCTCTCCTTTTCTCTCTCGAGAATTGGAGAGAAAAATAAATCCAAGAAAGGAGATTCACATTTCTTGGATATAAAATAAAATGGGGAGATACATTGAGATTTTGGACACAGGCGTCAGAATTGTGACCAGATTTCACTCACATTGCCCTCAAACTGCTCGTATGTATTATCGTCCTCCTTCGGCTAACTCCGATGACCATCACCAGATTCATCGTCAATGTTATTCCACTAATGATGTCTCCGGCGGGGTACGGTTATACCCTCCTAATGCAGTGGCTATGGGAATGGATGCTAAAGAGTTCATTTTTTATTCGCTATAATTGTTAAACCAAATTTATTAAATCAAATTGTTTCTAGTCCTATATTATTAGTTTTTTTGAATTTCACTTTTTGTCAATTATGAGATTCAGGACTACATACTTTTTCTCGGAATTTAAAAACCATTAAGCTATTATTTGAAGAGTCTATATTTCCAGTTTTTCTTTTCTATGTTTTGTGATTTTTGAAGTTTATTAATTAATCACCTATAACTAATATATTTTCACTAATTATTTATTTTTTCGAAGAAAATATTATTGGGAAGAGTAAGATTATAAATTGTTTTTTCATGAAGTAAGATTATAAATAGTTAAGATTGTAAAATCTCTTAAAATTGTGATAAATTTTGTATTATTCAAAAATATTATATCTAAAATTTGGGCTTAAAAGCACTGTTTGACAATATATCTAAAATTTTGTCATTTGATTTGTGACAGCATGAGGATGAGTTTGAACTATTAGATAGCATAAATGTTCTCCTTTAAAACAAAAACAATTAGGCTTGAAGCCGTTGACAAGGGACCTCTCTTCCAATGTCTAAGTTAATCAAGAATTTTTAGTGAAAATTAATGAAAGAAAGATGTAGTTCTTGTCTATTAAATTATACCTTATGAGTTGTCTGGTCCTCGATATATATAGGAAAAAGATGCAGTTACCAAGCTTGATTAGGACCTAGATTTTCTTGCACACCTACACTTATCTCAAGAATAGGATTTCAACACTTGAACTCAACACTGATGAACCCTAAGTGTTTTGATTATGTCCAAACGTTTCAGAAGATGAAAACTAGTTTATGCTTATATACTTATCGATGTTGACTAACAATTTTTGCTAAGTTTTTGTATAAGTTTTTCTCAGCAGGTGCCGAAAGAAGAAACTCTGGACTGCTTAAAGACTTAGAAGCGAAGAATAGCTGAAGACAGAAGTTAAAGCTCAAAAGCTGGATCATCCGCTTTGAAGAATGTTAAAGCTCTCATCAGAAGTATAGAAGCAACCAGAAGAACTCATTCTATTTGATCAGAAGCTTAGACAAAAGGAATAAAGAGCTCAAAAGCTCTAGTCACGGGTTTTGTTAAGCATTTAATGCTCTGACATCTGCATTTAATGCAAGGCGCCAAAGTTCAAAAAGCTATTTTGAAGGAGCGCGCATGTCTGCTACAAACAAAACCAGTTTTTCCTTCTCTACCCTTTGTTGATCTAAATGAAGCAAATTTCCAGTCAACCTTATCCTTGATTTCAAATCACTTACCGGATTAAGTTCAAGAACAAGGTTATCAGAATCAAAGTGTTTGAAGATTGTTTGAAGAAATGACAGATTAACGGCTACAACATATGCCATCATCAAATTGAAGATTCAAATTCAAGCAACGGTCATCTCAAGACATTATAAAAGCCAAGCTCCTTTGTGCTCACACACGCGATTATCAAGCTAAAATCTCAACGCACTGTTTTAACAAGAAAAATAGAGCATCATTTTCCATTCTCAACCTTTCTTAGTTTAGTCTTTATAAAAGTGAGAGAGTGAAGAAACACAAGTTCATAATAGGAATCTTGTAAACTGATATCGTTTGTGATATTCAGTTAGATTTTGAGAGAAATCTAGTTAAGGTTAGAGTTGGGTGAGAATTCTAGAAAACAGGATTGTTGTTGTTCTGGTGGAAATCCTTTAACTCTTTCTACGCTAGTCAGAACTAAGTGAGAAATTAGCTTAAGTTCTGTTGATGTAAAGAAGCTTCTGAACTTGCCATAAAAGTTTTGAATAGTGGATTTAAAATCTCTGATGACTGCGATCACAGGGGATAGGACGTAGTCACAGGACTTCTGTGGCGAACCTGGATAAATCAAACTGTTCATCAGGACCTCCTGAATCTCTTTCTCCCTTACTTAACTTGTTATTATTGTTTCTGTGTACTTGTTGTGTATTTAGTGCTGAAATAAATTTTACTCTTTATCAACTTGTCTTTGTTCAGAAGACTGTCTAGAAGTTCTCTAACTCAGAACTTCTGTTGCTAAAAAGCAGTTAACTGCGAGAAGGCAGAATTTCCCTTAGAGGCTGCTTCATTAAGCTTGCTTCTGACTCTGAGAAAATTTGACTCTGAAAACAGAGTTTCTCTAAAAACTTTAAGTTTTTCAGTTTTCGAATTTGACACATATTCACCCCCCTCTAGGTGATTCTGATCTTGTTAGGGCCAACAAACACGAGCAATATTTTTCTTTTATAGAATATCAACACCATTTACACCAACATCTGTTTACAAGTCCTTATTATGAACAAGATTGATCTTTTGAGAGATAAAAAATAAAGCTATATTTCTCTATTACGTTCATGATCATGCAAAGTGACTCAGTGTCATCCTGACAATTTTATTAATTGGCTTTGATGAACTTGTTTTTTATTATCTTCATATATTTTTTCGAAGTGACGTTCCGTAAGATGTTTGTTTATTTTGATCAATAAGATGACGATCCGTAAGATGTTTGTTTATTTTGATCACCAACAAAGTTTCTTCTAAAGACTACATGTTATACTTAGAGAAAATATCTTTTCCTTCTCCTTCTCCTTCTTTCTTCTTTCTTTTTTTTTTTTTGAAATTTCGAAAATTTGGAATTCTAGTGGTTGGAATTCATGATTTCTGGGATTCTAGATTTTCGAAATTCCGAATTTCTAAAATTTATAAACAAGTGTATTATACTGTTCTTTGGAATCTTATGACTTCAAGTGTTTAAGCGAAACTTTTTTGTTTAAATATTCAAGTGAAAAAATGAGCCAACTTCAAGGATCTACAAGAGAGTTAAACATTCTTATAAATTTAGAATCTTATGATTAAATTACAAATACGACTCTATTTAATATCTTTTAAAATTAGAATTTTAGGGACATATGAGTAACCTCATGTATCTGGTTGAGTTAGAAAATCCTAAAAATTATAAAATGCATGTGTCATCGTACTATTTGATTGTCAACACGTGTGTATTCAATTGGTCAAAGATGTCTTGAGAGTTGTATAAGAGGGGGGCAAACTGATTCATTTTTAATAGGCTGAATATACAAATAAACCTCTAAACTTGGCTCAATGTTGCTACTGACCCCCTCAAGTTTTGATTGTAACAAATACCCCCTTCAACTTTATAATGCTAACAAATAACCCCCTGAACTTGGCTCAGACATTCAATTGTAACAAATATCCCCTCAAACTTTCTAAATACTAACAAATAGCTCTGAATTGCTGAAATGACAACAAATGTGTGACTCAAGGTCTCATATTAATTGATTTTTCTAAAAAGAACAAAAATTAAGATGTCACAAAATCAATCCAAACCGTTAGTTTTGATTTTAAATCTACCTTGACGTTTTCATTTTAATTAATTTTTCTACTTTTTAAAGCTATTCATGCAACTATAAGAGCTTGAATCACACATTTGTTGTCTTTTAAGCAATTCAGGGTTATTTGTTAGCATTTAGAAAGTTGTAGGGGGTAGCCATTACAATCAAAAGTTGGGAGTCAATAGCAACATTGAGCCAAGTTCAGAGGGTTATTTATTAGCATTTATAATGTTGGAGGGGATATTTTTTACAACCGAAAGTTGAGGGGGTCAGTAGCAACATTCAGCCAAGTTCAAGGGGTTATTAGTTAATGTTTATAAAGTTGGAGGGGATATTTTTACAATCGAAAGTTGAGGAGGTCACTAGCAACATTGAGCCAAGTTCAGAGGGTTATTCGTGTATTCAGCCTTTTTTATAAGCTCAACGGGTTAATATGATGAATGGTTTGAATTTTGATTTAACCGGTCAAAAATTGTCCAGTTTGACTAAGTTGAGGGGATAAAGTGATTTAAATGGACAACTTTAAGAGGTCGAGTGTATATTAAACCTCTTAATATTTCAACTTTGTCCATTTTCAATATTGGATGAATGGTTTGAAATTTGATTCAATGGTCATAAAAACAAACTAATAATTACTTCAAAATAACCATTTACAAATACTAGCAATTCAGTTTCGACCAAACCAATTTATTCAGTTGCCTCTTAGGGAAAATCAAATATGAAAAAGAATGTCATATTAGGCTAAACCTTTCAATCATGGCACGGCTTCAAAGCTCTGGCTAAAATGATAGAGTAGCCCACTGAGATCCGTTAGTAAAGAAATTATTACTTTAAGAGCATCCCCAATAGATGCCCTATCAAATGGTGCCAAAATTCAAAAAATGTTATTTTATATTGTTTCTCTTCTCCACATCACTATTGTCTAGCTTTTTCAAAATATTACTCTAATGGAAGAACCATTCAAACCTTGCTATTATGGTCCCACAAAAAATGATTTCATATATCATTTATTTACTTTCTATATTAAATATTAGTTTTTAATAATAAGAAAATGTTTGATAATGATACTCAAAAGTGGCACCAATGTCTTGCCTACTCCAATAGTTAGGCACTCTTAAAAGATTGCTTGGACCAATGACACATTATCAAGCACTTCTCATAGCACCTCCCACTGGATATGCTTTAACATGCCATTTTTTCTATTTATAGTTAAAAACTACACCAAATTTTTTAGGCGTTGAGTGAGGATACCAAATTTTTTTAGGCGTTGGGATCGGATCCTTTAAAGTTAAAGGATCTCCCATTGAATCTTTAACAAGTGTAAAAGTGAGACACAAATTTCCATAAATTGTGAAATACTTCTACACATGTCAAAGATCCAATGGGAGATCTTTTAATAAAGTTAAAGGACTCATATCTCACAATAATTTCCTGAGGATAAGAGCTACTTCTACATTTCCATCTCTACCTAGATGGAGAATCCCAAGCCTATTTGATAAAATGGAAAAAGGAAAAAAAAAAAAAAAACAACAACAAACAACAGACCCTCATTCGGTTCAGTGCCACATGGTAGGCCATGCCCACAATAGAATTTCTTCCCTTCAATCGACTTGGACATTCCCATTTTCCATTAATTAATCAAATTATAGATAGCATTTTGTTAGTGTAATGTCAAGTTTTTTGGGATACTACAAATAAACAAATAATTCAATTCTAATTTAGGTAAAAGTAGACCTACCCAAAACAATTATAAGTTCAATAACATTAAAACTATTAAAAAGTCATAAACTATCTCTCAAAAAAAAAAAAAGTCAAACTATATTAGTTACGAATCCACATACGAAATCTTGTGGAGGCATGGTGGGGATGAGGACCCCGTCCCCAATGGGAAAACTATTAGAGGATCCAGGTCAACTAAAGTTAGAAGAACCCCGTAAGTTAGAAGACCCCGTTAGATGTTTGACATGTGGCCCACCAATTGAGTGGGTCATTGGCCACATGTCGAACATTCAACGGGGGTCCTCAAGTAAAGTTAGAGAATCTGGATCCCCTAATAATTTGCCTCCCCAATGACTAGTTACACCCGGATATTGAAAGGTTTTTCACATTGCTGACATATGTAATATCTCCCTACAACTATAAGGTCATTGCGTACCCTTAGACTGGATTTTATATCGTTGTCAGCAAAGAATATTCCAAAACATCTCCTGTGTAAAATGCAGTGGATGAAAGATGCCATCAAATATTAATTAAAAGCAAAGAGGAAGAATATACACATTTTCCATTCTTGGATTGACTGATGTGGATCTGAAAACATGTCTGAAAGTTCATCAACTACACATGGCAGCACATGACTCAAGAAACAAGAACAAGAGATTTTATATTATATAATATCAGAAGGGGAACGTACATGACAATACAGACAAAACCAAGAGGGAAACTACAGTTCACAAGATTACTTATGAAATCACCAAGACATAGAGCAAATAGTATGATATAGAAACCAATTCCGGAACACATACGAACTGAGGAAACATAAGCATAAATTACCTACCATTCTTGTAGAAATTAGATGCCTTATCTATTTCATAATTGTCAAGGAAGATCTAATAGTTAAAGCAGCAGGCTAATAAATTTTGCATTTAACTTTACTGGCTCTCGGCGTGGGGTTTCTGAGCCACGAAGAAAAACATTGGTGTGAAAATCTCCTTCCTGTTAGATATTAACAACACTGTCATTAGTATTGGTTACCGAATTTAACGTGAAAAAAGGTAAAGCAAATTTATTGGAAAGCTTTCATTCTATTTTTAGTATACATGCAAACAGACACAAAGCCTAAGAGATATCCAAATTATTGGTACCCTTGAGTTGCTAGCACATTTTTTCATGCTGGCAATACCGAGTTAAGGACAAGAATAAGACCAGTAATGATCAGTTCCTATGACTGAATATGAGATACAAGTTCCACCAAACATACATAGAATGAACTGTGAATATAAGCCAATGTGATGGAAGATAAACTAACCTTCCACCTGCAACCAATCCCTCTGCAGCCTGCTCAAGAAAACCTGAAACCCTTTGACTTCCCTGTGGAGCAAGTCCTACATATTCTAGCACCTTGACCTGCGAGTAAAGAATCAAAATTACAATTATTCAGATAGGAGAAATGGGTAGCCAATCCTATGTACGATCAAGAAAAGAAGTGTGCATATAAGAACAAGGCATATTCATTTAGTGTTACCAGGTTTCTAGTGAAAAATCTTCCAGCAGCTGTTAACCGGAAACTACTTAGGGAGAAGTGACTTTTATCCAAGGGCAAGTACCATGGCACAGGTGAACTTGCTGCAAGATCTTTTGACCACATGACCTTCACAGAAGAACAACAACAAAATACCATTAGCTCTGTATAAAGAATTGAAAATTAACTTCAGGGTATCTGATTGTGAGCTCTGGGGAAATCAGATGTTAGGAGGTGTTGCTATTAGTTGCTATCTGAAGCATGAAAGATAATTTGATAAGAAAAAGACCTTGAAACCAGCTTTCTTAAGTGCTTCAATGCATTGCCAAGTTATCCTGATGTCTGGAAGGCCATCACCAATCTCAATTTCTGCCTGCATGCATCAATGGAGAATTTAATTACATATACAATCTCATTTAGAAAAATCTTGCAAGGACAGTAAGGTATCAAAACCTTAATTCTTTGATGTTCTTGGTTATTGGGATCATAAGTATCAGTCATGCACCACTCGTATGCAGCGAAGTATTGTCCAGGTTTTAGTACTCTGAAAATCTCACTGTAGCATCCATACTGTTCAGAAATCAGGTTTTATTTAGCAAGATATACTGTCAGTATCACAACTACACATATTCATCAAGAAAAAAAGTTCGAAGCAATAATCAGGTTTTGGAATATTTGAATTGTAAAAAAGAAAGACATACTGCATCTGGTGCATGGCACGTAGCTTCAATTGCATACACTGCATCATAACTATTATCAGGAAATGGCATTTTCATGAAGTCTGCCTGCATAATCAAGAAATATAAACAATCATTACCGGAGAGAGTTATATTCTTATGTTCATCATTATTTCTCCTTCCACCAGGTAAGTAAAAATATAATAGAATAAACAAAGAGAGGTAACTTTAAAAAAACTAACAAATGCTTTAAAATGCAATGATTCAGAAGAACATTGACACGATTAAGAATTAAGCTAACCTTCACAAAATCACAGGTCTTGTCCACTCCTGCAATGCGATTCAGTTCCTGAGAAGCAACAGAAACCGCAAGGTCCAAAACCACTTTAAAAATGGATGAACTAAAGACAGATCCGAAGTTTAAATATCAAGCATAGAGATGAAAGATTATACGCATGTACCTTTCCTCTTTGTATCTGATATTCATTGTTGTTAAGCCCAGTAACAGATGTTAAGCTGCAGGACATGACAATAGAAATCAGTGATGTTCTAGCGCCTCTTGTTAAATACAAGCATTCAAGTCTAGACAGTTATACTCAAACCCTTAAACATTGCAGGATGATGACTGAAAGAGGTAATAATTTGCAAAATATATGCAACACAAATTGGATTATGGAAACACCACTTGTAACAACAAATATACAGTCTAATAATAAAAACTTGATAAGCCTGGTAATCCACAGCAATCACAACCTAGCCTACTAAGAACTAAGTTAATTCCTGTGTTAGCATCTTTACAGTTTGTGCCCTAAATTTTGTACCATAATCAGAGAAGGGAATTGTTTGAACCAACCTGAACCGAGAAATTTCTCTTAGCGGTCCACCAATTCCACAACCTACATCCAACACCTATTACATAAAAGGAAAGCTCAAGTCAACATATCTAACTGATTGAAATGGAGAATGATATCATTGTTGTCAGTTCCTCCATATTTCAAAAGGATATTCAAACCTTCTGTTGAGGTTTCAGGCCAAGCTGTAGAGCAAGAAAGTGTTGATGCCGCTTGATGCTTTCTCGAAGAGACTCCCCCTTAAGCCTAACAAATATATATATGCTTATATTAGCTTGATATGCGGCATCAGTTACATTTGATGTACAAGGTAATTGAATAGTACCTATGAGCAAAATGGAAAGATTCGCCCCAGCCGAACTCATAGAAGCTAGTAGCAAGGTCATAGTACTTGTTCACCTTAAAGCCAAGTAGTACGACAATTATTTGTGAGATATATCATTGTTTAAATAATCATTTAAGGTATCACCAAAATCAGAGGTACCATAACCATAAAATTCATAAAATTCACATCTTTGCTTTTAAGAAAACCTTTCACTGTAGCAGATTTAGCATTCCTTGAAAAATGAATTCAATTTATCAAACCAATCAAATTGCAATAAAATAAATAAAACATAATGATTATGCAACAAAAATTAAAACTACCATCCGTATGCTTTCACAAAAACATCATGGTTCTTGTTTGAAAAAATTATTTGTGCATGCTTTGCTACAAACTATATCATGGATTTCTTTGTGCAGTACATTGGCTTTGCTGACACTGTAACATGATTATGTGGTGAAGTTATGGTATTGACAAATAAAAACTGTACTAAGAAAAAGGTTGCATGCTCATGCATTGACTTCCATTCAATACGCAAGCATCAAGAAGACATCAAACACGGATAAATTAGAAGTTTAACCAGCATCAAGGGGGGTATTTGCTGAATAAAAATAAAAAGATGTAAGGACAGGTAGAAGAGAAAACAAGGCATCTGCCTTGGCAAATAATTTATATACAGAGATCATTTTAGAGGATGATTTGTTGGGTAGATAGATCTTCTCCTACCATGTCAGCATAATTGGCTTTTCTCTCATCCTCAGCACCTCCATAATAGACATGGTACTTTTCATATCTGCACCATCAAGCAAAATATTTACACAAATTCAATAAGTTTTGAGAAGAATCAAGAATTAAGAAAATCAAATATCACAATGGCTGCACTAGAGCATATGAAAAGTATCATTAATGTAGAAAAGAATATCATTGATGCAGTGCAATTTGCAGAAGATATATTCTTTTCACTGCTGTTAGATTTGAAATAGTGTGTTTCAACAAAACCAGGGAAGGTCCATCCTATTCTACGTTTTAAAAGTATTCGCAATTAATAAAATTGTTGAAGTGTTAAATGGTACTATAGGTGGAATGCAAAGGCACTGGTGATCCCATAAACATTTATTGAAATTTGAGTTGAGTCTATAGTATGAAGATTAATAGAGCTAGGTGGGAGACGAGGGACCACATTATCTTAGTAATTCATATAAATGTAGTTTACCCCCCAACATAGGTACCTGGAATCCTCAAAAGCTGAATGTTACTATAAATGATGAAAAAGACACATCCAATCCAAAATGCAAGTTAAAGCAATGGATGGATTATAGTTAAATCTAGACCATTGTTTCAAAATTGAGAATCTGGTTTAGATTGATTAGACACCGCTTGTGTCCGACTAGTTTCCCGAGGTCCTAGAGATTTTGAATACACGGATATAGACAGTAACAGCAATGAGAGAAACAACATGCAAACAGCGAGGCATAGAGAGGCAATTAAAACATATTTATATTGGAAAAAGAGAGATCAAAACTAGCAGAAGCAACGTTCCGGAGAGATGTTGATGAAGAAAGATAGAGGATTACGGCATTGATAATATAGATTACAAATAATGATTAGTATGAGAGAGATAGAAAGAGGCAAAAAGAAAAAGCAATGAAGATTTGTATAATGAGTGGTTGCTGGAAAAAGAGGGAGAAATTACTGTTGGACGGCGGAGAGAACATCGGATTTATCGATCTTACCGCCGAGACCAGAAGCGAGATCCAATGCGCCGGCTTTCGACATCTCGATGATACTGAAATTTAAAAAAAAAAATAGAGAAAATTGAGAAAAGCAGCACGAATGAATGAATAAAATTAAATGTGATGTACTTCAAAAACTGCTTACTTACATTCAAGAGAGAGAGAGAGAGAGAGAGGAGGCGATGTCGAGAATGGGAAAGGTGTGAAGAGTATGTATATATTTTCTTCAGTGGAGACACCGAGGAACTCAACTCAACTCAACTCAACTCAAGGGTGTGCGAGGAAACAATAGGACCACACACACGTGTATTACTTCTTTTCCATTATACAACTCATCTTCATAACTTCTTTCAATATTCTATT
The DNA here is from genome assembly GCA_028411795.1 of Euphorbia peplus. Classification (NCBI taxonomy): domain Eukaryota; kingdom Viridiplantae; phylum Streptophyta; class Magnoliopsida; order Malpighiales; family Euphorbiaceae; genus Euphorbia; species Euphorbia peplus. Next base: position 16,213,563 of record CP110837.1, on the reverse strand, counting down.
ACGCTCCTCTTCTCTTTTACTATTGGGATATTCTATGGTCACTTTGTTTTTCACAAAGTAACCATTACTTTGTTTTGTCAACCATTGGATCATGAGTTAAAAACTAATCTAATGGTGAAAAAGACAAAGTATAGACAAAGTAAAGGAAAAACAAAGTGACCATAGCTTACACCTTTACTATTTATTAAAAGCCTTAATACATATGTAGCCTCTTATATTTATTTCAAAATTACAATTGTCCTCTTCAACTTCTAAAACACACAAATAACTCTTTAAATTTGTCTAAAAGTTACAAGTTACCCCTTATTTTTGTCCAACTATTACAAATGACCTATTATTCATGTTCGAAACAAATGATCCTCTATTCTTGTCTAATTGATATGAGTAACCCCTAGATAAAACATTGCTCGTATTCAAATATAAAAACGATAAATGATATCTTTTTTGAATTTTTCGATTCCCTATATCATTAGTTTACCCCTATGTTATGCATCATCCATAATTTGCACGTTTTAATACCGTCAATTTGAAATTAGTGGTTATTTGTTATTTTTGTACAAGTTTAGGGGGTTATTTGTATCTTTTAAAAGTTTAAGGGGACAATTGAAGCTTTAGAACAAGTTCAGAGAGCTATATATGTATTAAGCCTTTTTATTATTATCAGCCGCGGTTGTTTTTCTCTCTTCTTGGCCGTGTTCTTTATTACTGAATTGAAGTGTATTTAATGAATGAAAATTACTAAAATGAACTGAATTAATTTACTGATATGCATAAAGATCATGGCCTTAATGTCACTAATTTAAGTGTTACAAAAAAAATGTCACTGATTTAGATATTGTGATATTTTGCATTGGACAATTGATACCTCTTTTGTTTTGCAATAAGTATAACATTTTCATTGGTGTAAGATATAATTACTTTATCATTATCACTATTGTATCAAATTCTGCAACACTCATCCAACGATGATAGTGAACAAAATGATATAAAAATTGACTTTTATTTTACAGACGAAAGTGATAGAAGATCTGATGGATCATAAATCTCCCTACAATATCACATAATAAAATGAGTAAATTGTTGACAAAATATTATTTTTTATTAAAAAAGCCCACGTAAAAAAGCCCACATCTAACTAAAATGTACCTTTTCTTTAAAGGACCTAAATTGTTCTTTTATTTAATAATATTAAATCATTCTAAAAAATGTAATAATGTTGTATTATTGTTTTGTTTCTGAAAAAAAATTATTGTTTTAATTATATAGATAATGATTAATCTGAATGTCCTTTCTAGAAAAACCTAAATGTCTTTATTAAAGAGCTAATTATTCATGGAAAAGAGCATGTTAATAAGGAAATAAACTCCTTCCATAAAATAAATTGATTTAAATAATTAATGGGTTAGCAAGAAAAAAGCAACAACTAGAATTATATAGTAAAACAAACGACGAATATGCAATTCAAGATGAAGACAGCACTGCAATACGTCGTTTTCTTTGAGGACAACAAGATTCTCGGTACATACACGTTAAGAGCCATTTTAATCGATTCCTAATTTTCAAACTTCGGGATTTTGCAAATATTATAGTAAAATAATGAGGGTTAATTTGAAATGAGTCTTTTAAATAGAAAAATTGTTATTTTTTTTAAGCAAATAAAAGATTATGATTTGCATAATTTGCAAAATTAAGAAAATAATCGATCATTTTCTAAATAAACGAAGTGATAACAGCTCGAAATGTGACTGGGCTTGACGAGGCCCAAAGGGCTATCGTTTAACCAAAGGCCCATGAAGTAAAGAAATGCGGGAACGATTTCCCGCATCCGCTATGAAAAACATGCGAGAAGATGCTAAAAGCAACGGTCCCCCAACTGAAGGAATAATATCTTACCTCGGGTCTCACACGTCAGAAAATGACAGATATTATCAGGATTCTGTTATGATTTGGCAGCAATCCCGAGGGCATAATAGTGAAATGACCTCATTTTAGAGCAACTTTTCCTAAATGGGTATAAATACCCCATATGTCACACTAAAAACGTATTTTTTTACTATTACTTCATGTTCAAATTTACTTACTATTTCTTTCCCAAAAACCCATCTTTAACTTGATCGTCGGAGGTGAATCGGGCGTCCCAACGCCAACATTTTCTCAGGTTTCTGGTGGTTCAAGAAGGGCATTTTGACGACGAGAATATCACGAAGACATTTTTTTTCCACATTTTTTTCAAACCTTCGACCAGTTTTATTATTAGTTAAGCTCTTATGTAAGAATTAAACTCAAAGATTAGAAAAAAAATTTGGATAAAAAAATGTCACATTAATAATATTGACCATTTCCTTAATTCTGCAAATCACGATCTTTTTGTTTGCTTAAAAACATATTATAATCATTTATTTAAAAAATGCAAAATTACAAAACACTTATTTGAAATTAAACTAATAATAAATTGGTTGTTATATTCAGGTCTTTATGAATTCTTTATTTGAATAAGTAATAAAAAGACTATTGTTACACTTTTCTATTATGAGTCTACTTGGAGTTTTTTCTTCAAAATTGCATTATTCAAATTTTCAAACTGAAAACTTTTTCCATTTAAATGATTGGTAGACCTCAAACATAAACAATTCTAAAATCGAATGATATTCTAAATAATTTTAACTTCTACATGTTTTCAATTCGTTGAGATAGTGTTTGGTGATAATAGAATGTGTGAACATATCTAAGTTTTCTTTATTATAGGGCACCGCTTATGTATTGATATGTGTATTATGGCCATAAAATTATTCAAGAGATTGAAATTAGTCATGGTATTTGATGAGGATTATGAGAATATAAGCCCAAGCCCTAGAAGCTCTTTCCTTACTCAGACCTTACATAGTACCTACAACACTCGGACACGAATTATGAACACGAATACACCATCGTCCGTCCCTCGGTCTCACGGACATGAAGAGAAGACATAACATCAAGGTCAAATAGTGTGCTTGAGTTACGTGACGTCAACCTCACATCTTCACCATGACATCCTGATAGGTTTTTCTCTTGGGATAAAGATAAAAATAAGTAGTTGGAATTGCTAGTTCGTGTTTGGTACATGGGTATGGATAAGAAAAATATAAAGTATTTTACTACATTACCCTTACTTAAATCATTAAATGAAGAAATACAAATTTAAGTTAAGGACAAAGTGGAATTTTTCGTATTATTAATCTTAGACCTAGAGCCAAGTCATCATACCAATGTGCTTCTGGATCACACAAAGTTGTTGCGGATAACTTACACATGGATGCGTCCATCACGGTGGTGGTCATAAGATATCATCGAAGCCTTTTATGTGCAACTCCAAATCCCCTTCTCCATTATATGACGCTAGAGGTGGATATTTGAACCCAAAAGGCATGATTTCTTGTAGCCCCCGTCTCGGGTCACCATAAATATTCACTAACACCATACAATAATCATAAATTCATCTCAAGTAACATCAATACCACAAAGTTTGGTCATTTATTAAAAACTACTAAACCATCATAAACAATAATTGAGATAATCAATCCATCAAATTTACAAGTCAATAAATTATTCTTAAAACAAAATGAATAGTTCAACAAGAATGTAATAAATCCTAATAATGTCTAAGAGTAATCTTGGAAATGTGACGCTTGTGTTGGCCACCTGAATGCAGATTAATAATGAGAAAGACTAGCGAACATAATCTTCCGAACTTAGCTTGAAAAATGTGGCAAGGGGTGAGCTGCCTACTCAATAACGTAATTACCTATATAAATATATATACATATATACACACAATAGTATGCACCGACATATGGATCCAAACATCTTACATTTAATTACTCACAGTTAATTAACCAACCAACAGTTAAACAATCAAGGACAATTCAAACATAACATTTCACACTTGACTTCAGGTTACTTTAGACCTCGACTCTAATTTATCAATTTTTATTTAGGGCCCAACTAGACTTAAGTTTAGATATTTTCAATGGCCTCATGGTCAACAATGTTTTCTCATAGGTGTACGCTATCGCCTCTGTTTCAAGACACACGCCCTTTTTAAATCTCATAATAATCGATAAATTCGTACTGCTATCGCCCTTGTTTCAGGACACAGTACAAGCTCAATTTAGAGCATAAAAATAACACCATATCGTCTTCCTAAGAGATAGGTGCATGTGCACAGTATAAACAGACCCCCAGACCATTGTGTCTATCCTCGGTTAAGCTAGCTAATTAAAGTTGATTTCACTATTATACCCAACTATGGTTCTGTTTCCACATAACAAAATACTTGAAAAGAACAAGTGGACAGATTACATGTATTTTCCACATTCACATATCAATAACCTCAAGGTCATAATCACATTTGTCCATCACTGCATATCCAACATAAAAGAATAAATAAACATTCCAGCACACTCATTTATACTAACACCTCAAACCAAAGGTTCACATACTCATTTCCAATTATTAAAAATAAACATATTGTTAACATGTATCCATATTTCTCTTAATTAAGATACCATTTACCAAAATAACACATACTCATAAACATACTTGCCACAATATGCTTTAACACATCAATAACATAACCCAAGCATACCATAAATCAAGTATATACATATATATATACATACATATACTGTCAAGTTTGAGCAAAATAATTCGTATCGTTTATTATTCACAAGAGCACATATTTATACAAGAAATACAAAGAAAACCTATTCCAACTAGGAACCCTATTCGGCTAATACATAGAATAGGAATAAACAAAACAATTCCTAATTAACATTAACTAGGAATCTTAACACCCCTCCTCAAGTTGGAGCATGCGCAAATGCCCAACTTGTTCATTAAAAACTCAAAATGCGTTTTGCCCAACGCCTTGGTAAAAATATCTGCTAGTTGAACCCGTGTAGGGACATATGAGGGAGAAATCACACCATCCTGAATAGCATCACGAACAAAATGACAGTCGGCCTCAATATGCTTTGTACGCTCATGAAATACGGGATTTTTAGCAATGTACAAAGCCGATTGACTATCACAAAGAAGCCGCATTCCATGTGGATGCTTGATAGGCCTAATATTTACGTAGTTTTCCTCTCTTTTTAGCTTCTATTCTTGCATGTTTATATTCTTGAAAGTCTTTCTCATAAAGGTTTAGTGCAGATTTCGCTTAATATTGCAAACAAAAGGTGAATCTAGGCATCGGAGGCCTTGTAGGCGAATTGGAGCTGTGTAGACTGCTTTCGGACTGCAGAAGCGCAAAGGCTGTGATCCAGACAGTGTTTGATGCAGGCTGCGGCCGTTTAGCGGAGGAGGCTGTGCAAGAAGTATTGAAGGGGTGGAATGCCACCTAGCCCTAGTGGCAATTCTGTTAATTTTATCAACAATTTGGATAATTTAAATTTCAGTTTTAAGGGTAGTGTGACCTAAACTTTTAAGGTCATTTTAGTCTTTTGCCTTTTTAGGGTTGTCACCCTTGTCTCCCTATTTAAGGCAATGTTTTCTTTTGCTTTTGAGTGTGCTACTTGATATTACATAACACTACTTTTATGCTTAGTTTACTTTTGAGTTGCAACAACTTTCTTATTACTTTTTTCCATTTATAGTAATTTATTTTGAATCTTTCAATATTGTTTTTACAACTTTGGGATCCGAATCCTTCTTCTTCCTTTAGATTAATGTTTTCAAGCTTTGTTCTTTACATTTCCATGGAGTTTATTCACTCTTTTTCCATGAGTGAGTAGTCTCTTAGCATGGGCCGCGAGTGAAAGGTGAAGGATCGTGGCTTTGGGAAAGGTTTCTACTTATGGTAATATTATTCTAGCTTTGGTTTTCTTAGATCTATGCTTCGGGTGAGGATTGGTTGCAAACAAACCTCCTAAAATCATTAGTGGAGCTTAGAAATGAGCTATCTTGTGGTTTACTATACGGATTAGATCTAAAGATGCATGCTTTTGTGGTTTAGAGAAATCTTGTCTTATTTGTATGTTGGTTATTTACTATTTAAGGAAACTTTTTAGTAAAACCCTAAGACAACACACTCCTTATTAGATCTAGACCAAATAACTTTGCTAGATCTACTAAGTTATCAACTCCTAGGCTTGGAAACGAGCTAGGAAGAGATATTTGTGGGAAAGGCCAAACCTTTACTGTTAGATTAGTCTTTGCTATTACCAGAAACCCAGATCCAGTAGCATATGATCCAGATCCAGCCACTTGTAGTCTGTGTGCCTTTAAATATTGTTGCTATTATACCCTGCTTTAGATCCGTAGTTTTAATCACTCAAAAACCATTCCTTTTGACTTTATTAGATCTTTGAGACTGAAAGTTAGTAACTTTAGCTTCGCCCGATCCCTTAGGTACGATAATCCGAGTCTAAAATACTCACTTTATTACTTGAGCGATGGGTACACTTGCCCTAAAAAGCACGTAGGTATTACACGCCACAATGCTCAACTCCCAACTCCTTTAATAACTGACATAACCATTTTAATTCACAAGTTATGGCCGCCATAGACCGATATTCTGCTTCAGCGGAAGAACGTGATACAGTATGTTGCTTCTTTGTTTTCCAAGACACAGGTGAGTAACCGAGTAATGATGAACCCTATGTGTTTTGATTATGTCCGAACGTTTCAGAAGATGAAAACTTAATAATCTCTTACATATAGTTTATTGTTGACTAATATTTTTGTTTGCTTAGTCTATGTGTAAGTTACTCAGCAGGTGCTGAATGAATCATTTCTGGATTGCCTAAAGGACTCTGAAGATCTGTTTGCTGAAGTCAGAGTTTCAATAATTCAGAAGCTGGATACTCCGCTCTGAAGCCGAAGTCTGCTAAAGCTCTCCTCAGAAGTTCTTTGCAATCAGAAGTTTTGCCAATTTGATCAGAAGTTTAGACAACTGGAAATTAGCTTCTGAAAGCTTAGTCACGGGTTCTGTTTGTGCATTTAATGCTCTGACAAGTGCATTTAGTGCAAGGCGCCAAAAGTTCAAAAAGCTGTTTTGATGGAGCGCGCCTGTCTGTTCAAAAGAAACCAAAATTTCCTTGTCTACCATTTGTTGATCCAATTGAAGAATGATTCCAGTCAACCTCATCTTTGATTTCAAATCACTTACCGGATTGAGTTAAAGAACAAGGATAACGGAATCAAAGTGTTTGAAGACCGTTTGAAGACTTGACAAATTAACGGCTACAACAACTGATGTCATCTCCATTGAAGATTCAAATTCACCAACGGTCATCTTCATTCACTATAAATAGTATCCAAGCTCCATTGCATCACACACGGATGATCATCGAGCAAAATCTCAACGCACTGTTTTAACAAGAAAAACAGAGCACCTTTTTCCATTCTCAATCTTTCTTAGCATAGTCTTAGTTAAAGTGAGAGAGTGAAGAAAAACAAGTTCATAATAGGAATCTTGTAAACTGATATCGTTTGTGATATTCAGTTAGATTTAAAGAGAGAAATCTAGTTGAGATTAGAGTTGGGTGAGAAATCCAGAAAACAGAGTATTGTTTTTTTCTGGTGGAAATCCTTTAACTCTTTTTAGGCTAGTCAGAACTAAGTGAGAAATTAGCTTAAGTTCTGTTGATGTAAAGGAGCTTCTGAACTTGCCATAAAAGTTCTGAATAGTGGATTTATAAAATCTCTGTAGGCTGCGACCTCAGGGGACAAGACGTAGTCACAGGACTTCTGTGGCGAACTTGGATAAATCGAATTGTTCAATCAGGATCTCCTGAACTTCTTTCTCCCTCTTATACTTGTTATTTTTGCTTCTGTGTACTTGCTTATATTTAGTGCTGAAACAGATTTTCTCTAAAGTATCATTGTCTTTGTTCAAGAAGACTGTCCAGAAGTTCTCATATCAGAACTTCTGTTGCTGAAAACAGTCTAACTGTGTTTAGGCAGAATTTCCCTCAGAAGCAACTTCTGTAAGCTAGCTTCTGACTCTGAGGAAATTTGACTCTGAAAAATAAGTTTCCCGAAAAACTTAGAATTTTTCAGTTTTCAACTTTGACACCTATTCACCCCCCTCTAGGTGATTCTGTTCTTGTTAGGGCCAACAAGTGGTATCAGAGCGAATGTCACTTTGCATATTTACTAAAGATCTAACAATCTAAGTGTAAGATCCTATCAGAATCAATAGAGATGGCTAGTAGACACCAGCCTGAGAATTCTTCTCACTTCATAGTTCCAGAAGGTTCTTCCACTACTAGACCTCCATTATTTAATGGCAACAACTACTTATACTGGAAGAAAAGGATGATGTACTTCATCCAAGCTCAGAACATGAGTGCTTGGTATGTCATCACTAATGGTGATTTCATTCCTACCAGAATGGAACAAGGTTTAGGGAATGTTGTTATTCCTCAGAGAGAATACACAGATGACATTCTAAAAAAACTCCAAACTAATGCTTCAGCAATAAATATGTTGCATTGTGCACTTACAGCTACTGAATATAACAAAGTTTCTTCTTGTGAAACTGCACAGGATATTTGGAACAAGCTGGAAGTCACATATGAAGGAACAGGAAAAGTGAAGCAATCTAAAGTCAACCAACTCATGAGAGAATATGAGTTATTTGAAATGTTTGATAAATAATCTATTTCAGATATGAACTCTAGATTCACCAAGATAGTCAATGACTTGAAGAGTTTAGGAAAAGACATTGAAGAATCTGATCGAGTGAAGAAGATTGTCAGAAGCTTACCAAGGTCTTGGCAAGCCAAGAAGACTGCTATTGAAGAAGTTCAGGATTTGAGCTATTACTTGTATGATGAGCTCATTGGGTCTCTAATTACTCATGAGATGTCATTAAAGAATCATGACCTAAGAGAAAGGTCAGAAGGAAAAAGAGTAGTCCTGAAGGCAGAATCTTCTGAAGAATCCTCTGAAGATGAGGAACTGGCTATGCTGACTAGGAAGTTCAAGAAGGCTTTTAGAAAAGGCAGAGGTGGAAACTACAAGAAGCCTTTCAGGAGCTTTGATAAGAAAACTCCTGGTTCTGGTGAAAAGTTCAAGAGAGATCCTAACAAGCCTATTGTGTGCTATGGATGTCAGCAACCGGGGCACATTAAGCCTAACTGCCCGGAGCTGAAGAAAGATAAGAAAAAGTTCAAGAAAGCTATGCTGGCTGCCTGGTCAGACTCTGAGACCAGCAGTGATCCTGAAGAAAAGGAAGAGCAAGCTCAGATTTGTTTTATGGCTATTGATGAGCCAACTTCTGAAGATGTCACAGGAGAAACTTCCGCACCTCCTAAAGCTACATATGATTCCGAGGTAAACATATCTTCTGAAAAAAATATCTTTGATTCTCTTGAAGAACTCTATAGTATGTTCAAGTACCTGAAAAGGAAATTGGACAAGAGTGAGGCTGACAAGTTTCTTAGGTTTACTCAAGTTTATTCTGACATGAAAGTGTTAGAAGAAAAACTGTGTAAACAGTTCAGCACTCCTGCTAATGGCTCTAAAGCCAAAGGCAAGGAAAAGCTGCCTCTGGGAAGTGATAAACCCCATAAGAAGAAGAAACCTGTCACTCCCTCTCTTCTGAAAGAGATAGCTTCTCCTCCTGATGTTGGTTACTCTGAGAGTGCTGTTATAGCCTCTGAAGATGTTGGTCCTTCTCAGAAGAAGAAGAAATCTCCCAAGAAGCAAAGGGAAAGATCCAAGAACCCTCCCTTTTGCAAGCTTTGCAAGAGTGATGGTCATTGGTTGAAGGATTGCAAGTACCATATTAAAAACCTCTTGCAATCTGAGATATCGTTAAAACCTGCTGAAGAGAAATCTAACTCTGAAGGACCCAATAAGGATTGGGTACCTGTCACTAATTGATTGTGTTGCAGGTGGCTCTGAGTGCTCCATCAATGTCAAAGCTGTGGTACATTGGCAGTGGGTGCTCAAGGCATATGACAGGTGATGAAAAAGCATTCATCACATTTGATCCTAAAAGAGGTGGAAAAGTCAGCTTTGGAGATGCTCAGAAAGGAAGGATACTTGGTTCTGGATCTATAGGAACTAATCCTCCGATTGAAGATGTCTCCCTAGTCAGAGGCCCGAAGTTCCATCTCCTGAGTGTTGCACAACTGTGTGATAAAGGTACAGATGTTGTCTTCAGCTCATCTGGATGTAAAATCTTGGACAGTAAGTCAAGGGAAGTTATTCTAACTGCTCCTAGAGTTGAAAATGTTTTCATGCTGAACCTTGAGAATCTTTGCAAAAATATATGTTTGATGTCCAAAGAGGATACCTCCTGGCTCTGGCATAGAAGACTTGCTCATGTGAGCATGGACCTTCTGGCCAAAGTAGCTAGAAATCAATTGGTTGAGGGTCTGCCTGAAATTAGTTTTAAAAAGAACCATTTATGCAATGCTTGCCAATCTGGTAAACAATCCAGAAGCTCTTTTAAAACTAAGAAAGTCATTTCAACTAAAAGACCTTTGGAATTACTTCATATGGACCTTTTTGGCCCTGTTCAACCAATGAGCATGGGTGGAAAGAAGTATGCCTTTGTCATAGTAGATGACTATTCAAGATTCACTTGGGTCATCTTGCTGTCTAGCAAAGATGAGTCACTTGATGTTTCTCAGTTCTGATAAAGAAACTTGAGAATGAAAGGAATGAAAAGGTTGTTCATATCAGAAGTGATAATGGTGGAGAATTCAAAAACTTTAGGTTTGAAGAATTCTGTGAAACCAAGGGAATTGATCATAACTTTTCTGCTCCCAGAACTCCTCAACAAAATGGGGTAGTTGAAAGGAAGAATAGAACTCTGGTTGAGATTGCCAGAACTATGATCAATGAAAGAAGGCTTCCTAAGTACTTTTGGGGAGAAGCTGTGAACACAGCTTGCTATGTTCTGAATAGAGTGCTAATCAGAAGCATTCTGAACAAGACCCCTTATGAACTCTGGAAAGGTCGAAAGCCTAAAATAGGTTATTTTAGAACCTTTGGTTGTAAGTGTTATGTTTTGAATACAAAAGAATATCTTTCAAAGTTTGATTCAAAGGCAGATGAGGCCATTTTTCTTGGTTACTCAACACATAGTAAAGCATATAGGGTTTTTAATAAGAGGACTCAAACTTTAGATGAATCTGTTCATGTACAGTTTGATGAGACTAACCCTGCAGATAGTAGAGCTCCTGATGAAGATGTAGTTCAAGCTCCTGAAGTTACATCTCCCGATGTAGAAGAAGATGTTTCTCCCAGAGCTGCTGAAGTAGTTCCTCCTGTTGCTGAACAAGCTCAAGAAGAGAATCCTACTCCAGAAGTCAACTTCCTTCTAGAAGATGCTCCTATATATGATTCAACAAATGATGAACAGGTTTCAGAAGACTCATTGGATATACCAAGAGAAGTTAGAGCTCATAGGAATCATTCCTTAGAGAACATAATTGACTCTGTTCATAATCCTGTCATGACCAGAGCTCAGCTCAGAAGATACATGGGGAATGTGGCTTTTGTGTCACTTCTGGAACCCAAGGACTTCTATGAAGCTGCTGATGATGATTCCTGGTTAATGGCAATGCAAGAAGAACTTGACCAGTTCAAAAGGTCAGAAGTTTGGACTTTGGTACCCAGACCTAACAACATAAAGGTTGTTGGAACTAGATGGGTTCTGAAGAACAAGCTTGATGAATTTGGAAATGTTGTGAGGAACAAGGCAAGACTTGTTGCTCAAGGTTACAGTCAGCAAGAAGGCATAGATTATGGTGAAACTTTTGCTCCTGTTGCAAGATTAGAAGCCATTAGAATCTTATGTGCTTTTGCATCATACAAAGGTTTTAAGCTCTTTCAAATGGATGTGAAAAGTGCATTCTTGAATGGTTACATTGATGAGGAAGTCTATGTGTCTCAACCTCCTGGTTTTGAAGATCATAAGTTTCCTGATCATGTGTACAAGCTAAAGAAAGCATTGTATGGACTGAAACAAGCTCCCAGAGCTTGGTATGAGAGACTGACAAAGTTCCTTCTGTCTAAGGGATTTGTCAGAGGCTGTGTTGATACAACTCTGTTCACTCTGAAGAAGAACAAGGATATCCTTATAGCTCAGGTATATGTTGATGATATTATATTTGGTGCTACTAATGAATCTTTGTGCAGAGAGTTCAGTGACCACATGAAGGTTGTGTTTGAAATGTCTATGATGGGAGAATTAACCTTCTTCTTAGGACTTCAGATCAAGCAAAGTGATGATGGTGTGTTTATCAATCAAGCCAAGTACACTAGAGAAGTGCTGAAGAAATTTGGCATGATGGACTCTAATGCTGTTGATATTCCAATGGATGTCAGCAAAGACATTGATGATGAAGAGAAAGCTGGTAAACCTGTAGATATAAAAACCTACAGAGGTATGATTGGTTCTCTTTTATACCTAACCGCCAGCAGGCCAGATATACATTTTGCTGTGTGTTTTTGTGCTAGATATCAATCAAAGCCAAGAGAAATTCATGATGTTGCTGTCAAAAGAATTCTCAGATATCTTAAAGGCACACCAGAAGCTGGTTTGTGGTATCCCTGTAGTTCTGATTTCACTCCTATAGGATACACAGACTCTGACTATGGTAGAGATAAATTGAAGAGGGTCAGCACTTCTGGTGGTTGTCATTTTCTGGGGGAGTGCCTAGTCTCCTAGCATAGTAAGAAGCAAACCTCTATGGCTCTCTCAACTGCTGAAGCTGATTATATTGCTGCTGGAAGTTGTGTTTCTCAGATGCTCTGGATCAAGCAACAAATTGCTGACTATGGAATCATTCCTGGAACAATTACAATCTACTGTGATAACAAGAGTGCTATTGATCTTTCAAAGAATCCTATTCAGCACAGCAGGATGAAGCATGTTCATATTAGGCATCACTTTCTGAGAGATCATGTTCTGAAGAAGGATATTGTCATTACTCATGTTCCCTCTGAAGAGAATCTTGCTGACATGTTTACTAAGCCTCTCGCTGGTAATTCCTTCAGCAACTTACGAGAAGGCATTGGTATGACTTATCCACTTCAGTAACTTAGCTTAATTATTTCTGTGTGTCTTAAGTGATTAATCGTTTAAGATAATTAAGTGATAATTAATTCTAATCATGATTTGACATCTAAGCATGCGTTATCTACTGCATTTTTACGGCGTTGTTCTGTGGTTAACGGTTATCTGTTCCCTTTTAAACGGTGTGTATTTACTTTTTGAATTGGAACGGTTTCCTTGTTTGGGTATAAATAGGGGTTTTCCATACTTAGAAACTTTTATTCTCATTTTCTTTGATATTAGATTCTCATTTCTCTCTGTGTTTTCTTCTTCTCAAAAACTTAACCTTATTTCCCAAAATCTTTCTTCAATGGCTCAAGAACAACCCAAACTGTCTCAAGAACAACCCATTGAAACAATCACTGTCACTCACATCTTTACAACCGAATCTAAGAAGAAAGTTAGCGAATCTAGGGTATTCACTTTTAGGTTCCTAGATGATGAAGTTAAATCCACTGAACCTATCTCCAAATGGCTTAGTGCTCAAAACTGGAATCTTTCGTCTCTCTCGATGAATTCATTTACCCTAAGTTAGTCACCGAATTCTATCAGAACCTCCATTTCTTTTCCAATGAGGAGGATGTTCTACACTCAGAAGTCGGAGAAATTGAGATTGAGGTCAGCAGGGCTTCTATTTCTCAAGTGATCGGTATTGATGATGAAGGAATCATCATAGGTGATGATGGGTCAGCAGATGGTTTTACAGAAGCTAACTGGGCTAGACCAGATCTCAATGCCAAAGAAACTTATGCCACTTGGCTCACTCAGCACCAGAGGTGGGCACACTATCTTACAACTAACGTGTTCCTTCCGAAGGCTGGAGGGGTTAATGGTGTTTCCAACAGGGAAAGAGTTTTTATGTGGCATCTGGTCAATCAGAAGAAGATCAATCTCCCTGCCATGCTGATAAGGTAGATGAAGAATGTAACTACCGTGAGTGCATTATCTTATGGCTCACTCCTGACTAGGTTGTTTGAGGCAGCCTCTGTGGTGATTTCAGGAGAAGGTGTTACAAGTAGGAGTACGATTCTGAAGATGCATACCTTCAGGAACCTTAACTTTGGTGTGACTCCGAAGAAGAATGAGAAGGGCTCCTCTGTGAGTATTGCTCAGAAGGAAATTGTGGTTGAAACTGCTCAGGAAGGAAAGAAAGCTGCTAAGAAGGGCAAGGGTAAGAAAGGATCAAGCAAGTTGGTCCTAACTGTTGAGAAAGTGGTTGTCTCAGAACCTCTTCCCACTATGGTTCAAACAACAATCAGTGTTGAACCTTCTGGCAAGATCGTTGCTGAGAAACCAAAGGATGTGTCTGAGAAGGAAACTCAGGATGCTGAGGATGCACGCCTTGCTGAAAGAGAGAAGGCTGCTGAAGCTGAAAAAGTTGCAAGAGTTGTGGCTCTTGCTGATAAGAAAAGAAAGCAGAAGGAAGCTGAGGATAAGTTAGCAGCTGAAAGAGAAATTGCTGCAAAGGCCAAGGCCGATGCAAGACTTATAGCATGCGCTGCTGAACTTAAGGATGCGGAGTTCTCAAAGGAAGTTGTACCTCCTCCAATTATTCCTCCTTCTGGATCCTTTTCAGAAGTGAACCTAAACACTGCTCCCATTCACAGACTCCATAGCCACATCCACTACCTCCTCCATTCATACTTCCTCTGTAAGTCCATCAATTGGATTTACTGCTCCATCTTTCTCACTACCATCCACACTACCTCCCATCTCAACTACCATTTCTTCCTCAACCAAACATACAATCCCTTCCTCCACCACTCAAATTCCTCCACTCTCAACTTCTGGACATGCACCTCCTGTGTGTGATCCCTTAACTACCTCCTCCACTACTTCCTGCTTTGCTGGGTTGTCATCCAATTATGACTTCCTACGCAAGCATATGAATCGAGATGATCTGGATAACAGATTCGGTAGTTTTGGTTTCATGGGCAGGGCTTCTGGTGTATCCGAAGCTGGTGGTGCTCCCAGTGTTGAGGAGTTGAGAAGAATGAGTCAGAATGGCTCTGATGAATTGCTGAACAGATTTGCTGGTATGGGGCAAAGGACTTCTGCTGCTGACATGTATGCTCAGGGCATTGTGCTGCAAGAATTACACTCCTTGAAAGCTCAGAACCTGCAGCTCATGACTATGCTTCAAATGCAGGATCCTTCTGTCTACATACGCAATCTTTCTACACTTCATCTAGCTACATATGATGAGCTGTACAAGTTAAGAGAATTAGCTCTGACTCTTCCTTCATTGGACAACATTGCTCTTGCTTCTTCTCTGAAGGTCAATGAGAATTTGGAGATATTGACAGAAGAAGTC
The DNA here is from genome assembly GCA_028411795.1 of Euphorbia peplus. Lineage (NCBI taxonomy): Eukaryota > Viridiplantae > Streptophyta > Magnoliopsida > Malpighiales > Euphorbiaceae > Euphorbia > Euphorbia peplus. The sequence goes on along the minus strand of CP110837.1, from coordinate 16,198,189 downwards.
AAGGAAGCAAACGAGCATTATGAGGCTCATGAGAAGATGCTCCCAAGTAAGATTGATGACCTGCAAAGTACTGCCAATCACATTCTGAGAGAAGTGAAATCTTCTGCTCAAGGTTCATCATCTTCAGGGGCTGCTAAGATTGTATATGACATCACTCCTGATCTCAACAATCGACTCTCCAACATTGAGTCTGCTGTATCTGCTCAGAACGCACAAATTGCTGAGCTTACTGAACTTCTGAAGGTTATGCACACTCAAGCACGTGAACAAGAGAAGACTCTTCACAATTGCTATAGGTTTGTTCGAGGACAGACTTATATTCAGAATGAGCATCTGACTGCTGCTGTGTATGCTAACAATCGGTTGATCAAGCTCCTTCTGGAAGACGTTCAGAGACAGCGACCTATGTCTGGTCAGACTTTTGATCATATGAAGACCATTGATGATGATTTCAGAAGAAGAATGGATATGATCAACAATGTGAGGCCAACTCCTCAGCAATATCAGACTGCACTGAATGTTCAGCAAAAATTGAACTCTCAAGGTGCTCTGGGTGTTGCTCTTGGTTCTGGTCAAACGAGGGAGAAGTCTGGTCAGAAGAGTGGTCTTAATACTGGTGTTAAGAGATCAAGTGCTGCTGAAGGTTCTAGTGGTGTTCCTCCTCCTCAGAAGAAACCTAGGAACTTGTAATCTCTTTAGGACTTAAGCTTCTTAGCTAGGTTCTGGGTTGGGTAGTTTTTGTCTTAGGACTTTTTCTGCTCTTCTGATTATCTTGCTTCATATGTTGTCTTCTGATGATTTTATATACACTGAATCTTTTCTATACTTTCTTGTGTCTCTGACTTCTTACTTTTTGCCTATGTTTCTTTGTGACCTAGTTAATTATTCTTCACTAAATCTAACAACTTGATCTTAAGTCATTTCTAAGTTTATACAGATTGCTGAAGTTCACCATTTACACTAAAATGGGGGAGTTAATTTACTCAGAAGTTATGAAATATATGTATCAGGAAGTCATTTTCTAAACCTCATGTTTTCTGTTACCTTCTGACCACAGTTTGTCCATAACCAAAATGGGGGAGAATGATGAACCCTATGTGTTTTGATTATGTCCAAACGTTTCAGAAGATGAAAACTTAATAATCTCTTACATATAGTTTATTGTTGACTAATATTTTTGTTTGCTTAGTCTATGTGTAAGTTACTCAGCAGGTGCTGAATGAATCATTTCTGGATTGCCTAAAGGACTCAGAAGATCTGTTTGCTGAAGTCAGAGTTTCAATAATTCAGAAGCTGGATACTCAGCTCTGAAGCCGAAGTCTGCTAAAGCTCTCCTCAGAAGTTCTTTGCAATCAGAAGTTTTGCCAATTTGATCAGAAGTTTAGACAACTGGAAATTAGCTTCTGAAAGCTTAGTCACGGGTTCTGTTTGTGCATTTAATGCTCTAACAAGTGCATTTAATGCAAAGCGCCAAAAGTTCAAAAAGCTGTTTTGATGGAGCGCGCCTGTCTGTTTAAAAGAAACCAGAATTTCCTTGTCTACCCTTTGTTGATCCAATTGAAGAATGATTCCAGTCAACCTCATCTTTGATTTCAAATCACTTACCGGATTGAGTTAAAGAACAAGGATAACGGAATCAAAGTGTTTGAAGACCGTTTGAAGACTTGACAAATTAACGGCTACAACAACTGATGTCATCTCCATGGAAGATTCAAATTCACCAACGGTCATCTTCATTCACTATAAATAGTAGCCAAGCTCCATTGCATCACACACGGATGATCATCGAGCAAAATCTCAACGCACTGTTTTAACAAGAAAAACAGAGCACCTTTTTCCATTCTCAATCTTTCTTAGCATAGTCTTAGTTAAAGTGAGAGAGTGAAGAAAAACAAGTTCATAATAGGAATCTTGTAAACTGATATCGTTTGTGATATTCAGTTAGATTTAAAGAGAGAAATCTAGTTGAGATTAGAGTTGGGTGAGAAATCCAGAAAACAGAGTATTGTTTTTTTTGGTGGAAATCCTTTAACTCTTTTTAGGCTAGTCAGAACTAAGTGAGAAATTAGCTTAAGTTCTGTTGATGTAAAGGAGCTTCTGAACTTGCCATAAAAGTTCTGAATAGTGGATTTATAAAATCTCTGTAGGCTGCGACCTCAGGGGACAAGACGTAGTCACAGGACTTCTGTGGCGAACTTGGATAAATCGAATTGTTCAATCAGGATCTCCTGAACTTCTTTCTCCCTCTTATACTTGTTATTTTTGCTTCTGTGTACTTGCTTATATTTAGTGCTGAAACAGATTTTCTCTAAAGTATCATTGTCTTTGTTCAAGAAGACTGTCCAGAAGTTCTCATATCAGAACTTCTGTTGCTGAAAACAGTCTAACTGTGTTTAGGCAGAATTTCCCTCAGAAGCAACTTCTGTAAGCTAGCTTCTGACTCTGAGGAAATTTGACTCTTAAAAATAAGTTTCCCGAAAAACTTAGAATTTTTCAGTTTTCAACTTTGACAATAGGTGATTCTGTTCTTGATAGGGCCAACAAGTTTAACATGCATAAAGCAATGAAGTACCCCATGGATGAACATGTTTGCATGAAAGTTGATTTGGTCGATGAATGTGTTGATTCTATCATAGATGAGGATTTTGATAATATTGACCACATTGAACCTGAAAATGAAGAAGTAATTGAGGAAACAATTCCCGAGCCTTTAATACGTGATAATGGACCAATTCCATCGTCTGTTGAACGACCACCACAGTTAGAATTAAAAGAATTGCCAAGCCACTTGAGATACGCTTTCTTAGGGGAAGGCGATACTCTACCTATAATTATTTCTAACAAGCTGACTATTGATCAAGAAATTAAATTACTTGAAGTTGTTAGACTTAGGATAGGAAGTATAGGATGGCAAATTTCTGACCTTAAGGGAATAAATCCTAGCATTGTTATGCATAGGATACATTTAGAAGAAGGAAGACCTCCTAAGGCGGACCGACAAAGACGTTTGAATCCCAACATGAAAGAAGTTGTCAAAAATGAAATCACGAAACTTTTGGATAATGGGATTATCTATCCAATTTCGGATAGTGAATGGGTTAGTCCGATCCATTGTGTCCCTAAGAAAGGAGGAATTACCGTAGTTAAAAATGATGAAGGTGAATTAATACCTACACGAACCACCACCGGTTGGAGGGTTTGTATAGACTATAGGAGCCTAAATACGGCTACTAAGAAGGATCACTTTCCTATTCCTTTCATAGAACAAATGATTGAGAGGATAGCCGGACATGCGTTCTATTGTTTCCTAGATGGGTATTCAGGATTTTTCCAAATCTACATATACCCGGACGACCAAGATAAGACTACCTTCACATGTCCCTATGGTACATATGCTTATAGAAGAATGCCCTTTGGCCTATGTAACGCTCCCGCAACGTTTCAACGTTGCATGACTGCTATCTTCAATGATTTTATTGAAGATATCATGGAAGTGTTCATGGACGATTTTTCTGTGTATGGTGATTTGTTCGATGCTTGTTTACAACATTTAGACAAAGTATTGGCTAGATGTGAGGAAACTAACCTTGTGCTTAATTGGGAAAAATGTCACTTTATGGTTGATGAAGGTATAGTTTTAGGACATAAAATTTCTGAGAAAAGATTAGAAGTAGATAGGGCTAAAACATCAACAATTGAGAATCTACCTCCACCGACTATTGTCAAGGGTGTACGATCATTTTTAGGCCACGCTGGCTTTTATAGAAGATTCATTAAGGGTTTCTCTATAATAGCTAAACCACTTACTAATTTGCTTATGAAAGATGCTCCTTTTGACTTTAATGAGGAATGCCTAAAAGCATTTGACACATTAAAGACCGCTTTAGTTAGTGCACCTATTATTGCTAAGCCCGATTGGGATTTGCCATTCGAGATAATGTGTGATGCAAGTGACTTAGCAGTAGGATGTGTTTTGGGACAAAGGCATGATAAAAAGTTACATGTTATTTACTATGCTAGTCATACCTTATCCGGTGCTCAACTAAACTATACCACGACAGAAAAAGAAATGTTGGCCGTGGTTTTTGCATGTGATAAGTTTAGATCATATTTGTTAGGGTCAAAAGTCATAATCTATACCGACCATGCAGCTTTAAGGTATCTATTCGCTAAGAAAGATGCAAAACCGCGTCTTATTCGTTGGGTTTTATTGTTGCAAGAGTTTGACATTGAGATTAGGGATAAAAAGGGTGTCGAGAACTTAGTTGCCGACCATCTCTCGCGATTAGAGGATGAGAATGGTCCTATAGGAGAAAATATTGGGATAATGATGATTTTCCCGATGAGTATCTCATGAAAATCAATACTCAAATAACACCTTGGTATGCAGATTTTGCAAATTACCATGCTGCAAATATAATCCCTAGTGACTTAACTTATCATCAAAAGAAGAAGTTTTTCTCAGATGTTGGGAGATATTTTTGGGATGATCCATACTTGTTCAAAATATGTGGTGATGGCATGTTTAGACGATGTGTTAATGAATCTGAATTTGATGCTATCATGCATGATTGTCACTCTAGTGCTTACGGAGGTCATAATGGTGCAAGCAAAACAGCGGCTAAGGTCCTCGAAAGTGGATTCTTTTGGCCAACCTTGTTTAAGGACACACGTTTGTTTGTTGAACATTGTGACAAGTGTCAAAGAGTGGGTAATTTAGGTAAAAGAGACGAGATGCCTTTAAGGAATGTCTTGGAAGTCGATGTTTTCGACGTTTGGGGAATTGATTTTATGGGTCCATTTCCTCCCTCTTTTGGTCAAAATTATATTTTATTGGCCGTTGACTACGTATCCAAATGGGTAGAAGCAATTGCTACTCCTACTAATGATGCCAATATTGTAGTCAAGTTTTTGAAAAAGATTTTTAGTCGTTTTGGAGTCCCTAGAGCCATGATAAGTGACGGAGGAACTCACTTTATTAATAAAGCTTTTGAATCACTTATGAAGAAATATGGTGTTCATCACCGAGTTTCTACTCCTTACCACCCCCAAACTAACGGTCAAGTAGAAATATCTAATAGGGAACTCAAATGTATTTTAGAGAAGATCGTTTCGTCTTCTCGAAAAGATTGGTCTCACAAACTTGATGATGCTTTATGGGTCTACCGTACTGCATTTAAGACGCCAATTGGTATGACCCCTTATCGTTTGGTTTATGGTAAGGCATGTCATTTGTCGGTTGAATTAGAACATAAGGCGTTTTGGGCATTAAGACTTTGAATTATGATTTGAAAAATGCCAGTGAAAAGCGTCTTTTAGAGTTAAATAAATTAGATGAATTGCGTTATTTGTCCTATGAGAATGCTAAGTTATATAAGGAGAGAGTTAAGAAATGGCATGATGCTCGGATTAAAGTTAAGACTTTCGAGATTGGGGATAAGGTTCTACTTTTTAATTCCCGACTCCGATTGTTTCCGGGTAAGTTAAAAACTAGGTGGACGGGACCTTATTTAGTGACCAATACCTTCGACCATGGAGCTTTAGAGTTAGAAAATCTTAAGGGCGAAAGGTTTAAGGCTAATGGGCACCGTTGCAAGATTTACTTTGATGGAGGAGCGATCAAACCATGCAATTTGATCGAGTATTTTGATGCTCCTAAATCATGTTTATCATGTGTTTCTTAGTTTAGTATACTTAATTTTAGTGTTTAGGGTAGTTAGTTTTAGTAGCTTTAATTTTCTTAGTTATTTATACTTAGCCCACATATAATTAGTATTATTTAGTGTAAGTTATTTAGTTATTTAAGGTAGTTATTTTCAGAATTGACATTTGGAAAATAGAAGTGTTTTGCGACATTTTGAGAAAGAAATTTATGCAGGAGATTTAGAAGTGGATTAGGACAACCCTTTGTGAAAAACCACCTCTTTTCAAAATTCCATAACTGAAATTCTATAACTGATTTTTTTAGACACTTTAAATAAAGGTTTTGTTTTCATGTTTTTCACCTTCAACATTCATAAAATCTCCATAAATTCTGTGTGAAAATGGGTAGAAAACCCAAGTCTCAATATGTCTCCTCAAATTCCTCAAGTTCTTCGAGTTTTTCCATCATTCTCATTGATATCTCTTCTCGGTTCGGTGCTTGGTTTCCCATTTTCAGTGAGAGTGAGGGTCGTCGTTATCTTCGTTTTCGTTATGCCATGTTGTCCGGGATGTTTTATCTCGATGAATTTCTGAATGATGAACTTTGTATAAGTGAGCATGTCTCTCGTTTCATCACCAACATGTCCTGGGACAAATTCGTGTCCATGAAGTTTCCGATCATCGGTAATTGGTGCATCGAGTTCTTCTCCACTCTTCGTTGGGTCGATGAACGAAAAGATCGTCTGAGTTTCCGAAATGGAGGCATCGAGGGCAACTTTGGGTACCTGGAATTGCACCATTGGTTTGGGTTCCCAAACCGTGTTGAGTGCGAGTCTCGTGAGATTAACCGCTTTCGTTCCGCTAGTGATACTTGGTCTTCTCTTACTGGTTTGGAGATTTTTAATCCTCGCTTTGCCTATAACAAACTTATCATTCCCGAAGTCATTGTCTACTTCCATAAATTTCTGTGCTATTCACTTTGGGGACGTGTGAACGAGAATCGCGTTCAACGTTCCGATTTGCTTGTGCTTGATGATGTCATGCGTGGGAGTGTGGTTGATTCTTCTCGCATCATTATGGATGGTCTCCATGCAACTTCCCGTTCTAAGAATAAGCGTCTAGGATTTGGGAGCATTGTTGTCGGGATTGTCCTTGGTGCTCAAGGAAATTTGTGCAAGCCCTTTAATGAGAATGAGGCCTATCCAATTCTCGACTTTGAATTTCTCGAGAATGAGGGGCTTGTGAAACGTATTTTCCGTGTTGGTCATGTGTTCTTGACTCATCAAAATCGCATCCTTGCTATTCTTGCTAAACGCAATGGAAGTTCAGATGTGAATGAGGCGAATTCGGATGCTTGAAGTGTTTCTTGTGTTTGATTGGGTTGCTTTCATGTTTTGTGTTGTAACTATGTGTGTATCTATGTGTTTCCCTTTCTGTTTGTTTATGTGTTTGTATTTCATACCACATAGATGGTATTTGAATGCCTATGTAATTAGGCCTTGTGAATAAATAAAAATTTCCTTTTCGTTATTCATTATGTTTCAGGGGATATCTCATTGAGATTCTACCCTTTTTGTTTACTAATGTATTTACTTTTAAGTATTAGACAGGTTTAGAATCGATCTAACGTTTGTTTTAATTGATAGCACACTTAAACGGTCAAGCAAGCACGATTTGGATTTTTGGGCAGGTTGCGGGCGCGAGAATCCCTGGAGTCACTTGCGGGCGCGACACCGAAGGTTGCGGGCGCGACTAGAGGAATCTGGACATTACAACTCTTCTCCAAGGGTTTTTGTTTTTCAACTTTTAGTCAAACCTTTCCCTTTCAAATCCTCTTCCCAAAACCTTACACACCTCTTCCCTAAAACACTTTACTGTTCCATTCAAACCCCCATTTAATGTAAATGTTTGCCATTCAAACTACACAACATTGATTCCCTTACACCATTAATAACTCTTACCATTCAACCTTTCCCTTTCTTTTCCTATAACTTAACCTTTCCTTTTCCCTATTTCCTTACCATAAAACTTCAAACCTATCTTCTCTCTTCAAACTCCATAAACTCCCATCCTCCATAGTTCCATTTTCTTTCAATTTCACCATGACTCCAAGATTGAAGGCCGTTGCTAATCGGAAGGAATCCGGGCCAAAGGATATTAGTGCCAAATATGAGTGCCCTTTTCCAATCTTCACGGCCGCCGAAGGGAAGCATTATCAAGGTTTGGAGAAAGTTCAATTCCGCGAAATGAGGTTTATTCACGATCCTACTCTTCAAACTTTAGGCATCAAATCTCAGGTATACAACTATCTCAAAACTATGGAATGGGTAAAGTTCTCTAAACTTCGATTTCATGTGGATCGTGATGCGGTTTGTGAATTTTTGGTTACTGTGGAATATGTTGATCCCAAAGATTTTCATAGGTTAGCCCTGCAATTTCGGGTTAAAGGAGAAGAAAAAATAGTAACAATTGCCGATATGTCCAATTGGTTTGGTTTTAGTAGTGAAGGCATACATCAGACTTCCATAACTGATTTTAATGCACGAAACGTTTGGGAATCGATCTCGGGTTCTACTGACTTTGATCCCCAAAACGCCCACGGCAAAATCATTAAAGATGGAGCCTTATTGTATTTGCATAAGTATTTGGCTTACTCTTTGTTTGCTCAGGTTGAGGCATCCAAGGTGCAAGCCAAAGATTTGTTGGTGCTTGATTCAGTTTTGCAGGACAAGAAAATCCGGACATACTCGTTTATCTTTGATAGTTTGTTGCGAAATGCATCTTCCAAGTCTTTGGAGATTGGTGGTGCCAATTTAATTACCGCTATTGTCTATGCCTCTTCCGGTCGTGCTTTCACTACTCCGGGGTATAAGTACCCTTACTTGGATTACGCGGCACTCTCAAAAGCTCATGTAGTGGCATCCTCGGGCACCAAAGGTTTCCTTTCTCATGAGGTTCGTTGCGGTACTAAAGATGTCGCGGGTCCCTCTACTTCTCACTCTCGGGGTAAAACATCCACTCCCGTTGAGGAGGAAAGTGAGGAGGAGGATGAAGAAGTTGCGGGTTGGAAACAAGTTCTCACCCGTTTGGATGGTGTTGATGCTAATAACGCCGTTCTTTTGCAACGTGTGGATGAGTTTGATACATCAATCCAACGTGTTGCTACTGAAATTAAAGATTTGCGCAAGGAGCACGCTTCCACTAGGCGCCGAATGTTGTCTTGTTTTCGGCGTAACAACATGGAGTTTTCTCCATCTCCACCCGGTTCGCCGGCGGACACTTAGGTACTATTTTTCCTTAACTTTACTTTTAATGCTTTAGTTTTTATTTTTGCTTTGTGGTTTTGTGTGTTGATCTTCCTACAATGAGGACATTGTCCAAAATAAGTGTAGGAGGATGTCTTGCATGTTTATTTGTTATTATGCATTGCATTGTTGTTTTAGGAAGTCGGTTCTATCACGAAACGACCATTTTGAACCGGGCGTGATATGAGTTTCTAGTTTAATGTCCCTAAAACAAGCAAAAAAAGAAGATTGTAATCTTGGAAAAAACAAAAAAAATGAGATATATTAAAAAAATCGTGTCATCTTGTCGACTTAGTTCGGGAAACGAACAAAAAATAAATCAAAAAAAGTCAAATCTCGTGCCTTTCCTTATTGCTATTTTGGTCATTATTATGTTCTTATTTTTAGCTTAAGACCAAAGTTTTAATGTGAATCTAGATTTATACGTTTCAAAGAAAACACTTGCTTAACTTGAAGTCATATGTATGTTAGCATTTAGATTGGAGAGCTAGGGAAACTAAAGCCATAATCCGTGTTAGTCATTGAAAAGCATACCCAATGAAGGTATCGAAAAGTGCAATAAAAATGAAAAAATCAAAATATAGAGAGTATACCTAATGGTATGAAAAAGGTGAGGAGTGGTATGGAGCGAAACGCAACCACTCATGAGCGATAATGAAAATCAAAGGCCAATGCCAAATAAGAACTTATGTTCGGAAATGCAAGTTATGATGTGGAAGTTCTAAAATACCATAAAGGCCTTGAGACATTGACCAAACACGTGTGCTATAAACTTGTCCCGAATGCTTCATGAAGTTGTTATTAAGTTTGACGGATAGTCGAAACATCGAGTATAAATTTGTTTGAGCATTTAAGCTTTCTTGTGGAAACCCATTTGAGTTAATTGGTCTTTTGTTAAGGATGGGTAATATAATCGTGACGTGAAAATGGTTTTGAAGAAAGATTATCTTCGCTTGAGGACAAGCAAAAGACTAAGTGTAGGAGACTTGATAAGTCCGTTATTTACGTGTTTCTAGCATGCATTTCATGTTTATTTATCGTTAATTTGTATTTGTTTAACTTGTTTTATTGTTACTTTAGGATGATTTTACTTGTTGTTTGCCTATTTGTATGTTAGGACTTGATCCTTGGCGATTCGGATTGATTTGGAGCGTAAACGAGCTTGAAAATGAGCAAAGTGAGCCTCGTTGGATTTCTGCCACAGGTTGCGGGCACGAGCTGGGGACTTGCGGGTGCAAGAATCCCTGGAGTTGCTTGTGGACGCGAGCGAAAAGGTTGCGGGCGCGACCTGGGTGTTTCTCACCTCCGAACCGATGCATTCCTTCGCTTTGTCTTGGCAACTCTTCACCGCTATCTCGTCCGAACTTCACTCAAGCTTTACATCCTTTCACTTATGGATTGAAGCAACGTTTCATTCAGATAGAGACAACTCTTCTTGAAGATCAAAACATCTCTTCATCAACGGTTGCAACTCTCCATATCACACCACTTGAAGTTTATAAATAGAGCCTTTGTATGTTCATTTAGGTAGTTGTTGAACGTATTAGAATACTTTTACATACAAGATTACTCTATTAGATTCAAGTAGTTTATCTTTGTTTTTATTAAGTGTATCAAAGTTGATCCGAGAGGATAACTTATCGTAGAGAAACGACGAGAAGGTTCAAACGATAGCAACTCGAGGATTGACAAACCTCCAAGGAAGAGTAAAAGGATTCACAACCCCGATCCATTCTTTGCTTTGCATTTCAATTGTATCGTTCTTGTTGAACTCAGTTATTTATGTATTGATTTTTGAATCGTTAATCAATGAATGATTTCTGTTTTACTTAACATAATTCTTGCTTTAAGTTTGCTTCTAAAGAAAACTCTTTTAGTATTTAATTGTGGCGTTTATCTAAGTTCGATTGACGCAAAGAGATTTGGGAATCAAATTAGATAAACATTGGTAATCGACTCAAGTAAACTTGGTTTTTACTTTAACTCGTGCTTTAACTTGACTAGTTGATTTAAAAGTTAATTTTGCTTAAGTTTCTAACTCTGAATGTAACAATTAGATTTAGATTGATTACTAACTTAGAAGAAACACTTTGGTTTAACTATTTGAATATTGACTTAGATAAATGTGTTCATGTCGTGACTTTATTGGTACATGAGATAATAACTTAGATAGTATATTTGATGTAGTTTAGTTTAGATATAGAATTCAAACCCAACTTCATAATTTAATTAACTATAGACTTAAGAGAAAACGAATCACTAATTTGACTAAGTAAGATAGATATTGCATGTTAACAACGTTTTGTTCCCTGTGGGATCGATAATCTTTTATAACTACAAAGCGGACACCGTACACTTGCGGAATTCGCCTAACAGTTTTCTTACCCTGTAGTCTTTCAGTTGTTTTAGCTTGATTCAGAAGATCAAGGAGTTGAGTCCATTTTCCAGGCGTGATTCCAGAAAGTCCCGCTGCTTCGGGGTCTCCACTAACAATACTAGCAGTTTCGTGGCCGTTATTGCCACTGCCACCAACAACAACTTTGTTTGCACAAACTTGCCGTCCATTACCTCCTCGATCGCGACCACCACGTCCACCATTCCGACCGTTCGTTCCTCGACCATGGCCCATTCCTCGACCACGAGGTCGATCTCCCCACCAATCTTGATAACCAAGTAGCTCAAAATAGCTTCCAACATCATGTCCGTCACGATTACAGTTGTGACAAAATGTATTCGAGTTATCAGTTGGTTTAAATCTTCCTCTTCCATCAGCCTGAACTTTAAAAGCCACAGCCGGATCACGATCATCCTTAGAAAAGGATGTTTCTCCTCAAATCAAACGTTCTTCTTGGATCACACGAGCATACACTATCAATTCCCGGCAAAGTATTTAAGGAAAGTAAGTTTGACCTTACCGTGCCATAAAGAGATGAATCCAAACCGATCAGAAAGTGATGTTGCATATCCTCTTCTTGAATTTTTGCCACTTGAGACTTCATATCACACACACAACCTTCGCACTTACACACCGACAACTTCACATAAGTAATTAAATCATCCCATATTTTGGAAAAACGACCAAAATAGGTTGCAACATCCTCCGTGTTCCCTTGTTTACATTCGCCAAGAGAAGATTTCAGCTAACAGATTTTTGTGCCATTCACAAGACAAAATCTATTCTTCAAATATGTCCATAAAGAACTCGCCTCGACATAATATGGCAAAGTTGACCTAATCTTAGGCTCAATTGTATTAAGCAACCAAGCAACCAACATTGAGTGCACTGCACCCCAATCTTCAAGTTTTTCTTCATTCATAGGTTTATTAATCGTTCCCTCGATAAAACCAAATTTTCGTTTGGCCTTCAATGACGTTTGGATTGCTCTTTCCCATTCATCGTAATTTTCTCCACGTAACTGAACCAGAGTAAGCACATTACCCGGATTATCATTCGATCCAAGATGGTAGACATCCATCTTCTTAGTTCCACCCGTCTTCGAGTTCTCCTCATCACCCATGTCACCAAAGAGTAAACGAAGAATTTTGACGTTTAAAACAAATAAACCTCAAAAAACCCTAAACCGAAATTTCGGTTCCTAAGACGCAAAAAAAACAAAACTGCATTTGTCTTCTCTAGACTGGCTCTGATGCCATGTCAAGTTTGGGAAAAATAATTCGTATCGTTTATTATTCACAAGAGAACATATTTATACAAGAAATATATAAAGCAAACCTATTCCAACTAGGAACCCTATTCGGCTAATACATAGAATAGGAATAAACAAAACAATTCCTAATTAACACTAACTAGGAATCTTAACATATACACATAGATATATAAATAATTACGGTTACCTCTCGCCCAAAAGCTACTTAATCAAAGTGTTTGTAATCTTCTTGACCCGTCTCCTCTTCGCCTAAAGGTATAAATGCATTGTCAATATTAATTCAATCCATAATCACGTATCTTTTTGCTATATAACAACCATTCAATTCTCTTAACTATGTCTCTAAACAACCATTCAAGATTCTGAAATACTGGAAAGAGGTTGTTATATAAATCGGACGAGTACGAAGTTTAAACGGAGAAAACAATGAAAACTGAAAACTGAGTTTTAAAAGATGCATCTGCTTACGACCCCAAAACGAAGAATTTACAGTCCGAATTATGAATATATAAAAAGAGCATATGTCCGTCTATGTCTTAGGGTCATTCTCCAATTTGAATCACTGAAATACGAGTTCGTATGAAACAGTTACTTGCAAAATACAAATGACCGTCAGAACTGCCAACATTTCCGAATTAGAAGAAGAAAAACTAATCGACTCTAAAATCAAATCCAATGAACACCAAAATCGACCAAATTTTATAAAAACAGTGTATCAACATCCTAAAGCCTATAATAAACATTTAAATAAGAAACCTAACCCCCAAAAGAACTATTAACATCGTAATCTATCAATTCCCAAAAACCTAACCTTGAATGTTATAAGAGCATCAACAATCCTACAACAAAATTCAACTCACCGGACTCGTTTCTTCGTGAGGATGATGAATATGTCGTTAATAATCCGAGAAGATGATTGGGAAATTGAGATATGATGGAGAGTAAAAGAAAGAAATAATGAAAAGTGGAAAAGTGGAAGTGGGAGGCGTATGAGAGGTTTTGTTGAGAGGGAAAAAGGGTTTCAAAAATAATACTAATAATAATAATAAATAATAATAATGATAATAATTATAGTTAATCAAAATAGTAGTATTTGACCAAATTTTGACTCTCAAAGGTTTATGGATAAAAGCGATATTAATGAAATTGTTAAACCTCATTATGTTTAAAACGTTACGGATGTTACATTTCCTCTATGATATCAACGCATAGAGGGTTATGTTGATCCTGAAGGAAGACAATATGTTTGGGTTTGGACCTTTTCTTTATTCCATGCGTTCATATCTCTTTGTCAACCTGCTTAAGGACCTCAACCGACAAGTCGAGTTGTCTGCTTGATGTGATTTTCTTGTTCCCCCTTATAGCTTTTTATCGGTCGTTTTTCAACTTTAGATTCTCTGGAACTGGACTTTGAGCTATAAGTGAGCCTCTTTTTGAACGATGGAGATTTATCGCAAAAGTGCTCCTTCTTTTTCAGGGCCACCTTCTTTCTTGGTGGAGAGGATGATGTTAATCTTTTCTTCCTATATTTCTTAGTCTTTCTAGGAGGAGGAGTCTTTTCATCATTCCCTCGTTTTTAGGACTCCGATTGGGTCGAGGGGAAGTAGTGTGGGGAAGTAGTGTGTTTGCTTTTGCTCCTGAAGTATCTAGGCCTCTGAGGAGTGCTTCGAGAATAATCTTTCTATGTGTTCCTCTTCTCTGTTAGGTCTTTGCTTTTGCTTTTGTTGTGCTTTTAATGTTCTTTCGCAAAAAATCTTAAATGTCGATAATGAAAATGTGTTGATGCCAAAAGTATGTTTTTCTTTTTGATAGCCCAAAAGCATTGCCAATCTCCTCTCTTTTGTGCTATGTCAATGTTTAAGGAGATGAGACATCACAATGTTTCGGAAGATGAGAAATAACATTATGTTTCCACCAAAATAGAGATGTTTTGCAATATGAAATTTGTGTTTAGTTGGTGATGATGATCTTGAATTAAGGGCCCAAAGGCCCACTAGCTCATCAAGCCCATACAGTTACAACCGTCTCCTCCTCGATTGTGACCTTCACCAGACCTCGACCGACTAAGTCAGCCTGCAATCACCGACATGCACCTCCAACTATGTCGATCACCAATCATATAGTCGATAAGAACTACTTGTAGACTCATTGGGCCCATAATGCTTTGTCCTGTAAATAGGACAATAATGACAAAGGCTAGGACATGACTTAATTATGTTTCTCTCTCTATCAGTATCTCTCTTAGTTTAACCTTGATCCAAAATGGGCTAACTTTAATCCAATATATCATCAGTTGGTGTAGAGTTCATTGTCTTTTGCCATGCTATTTCATTTTGTAATATGAAATTTCGCGAGTGCAAAACTCTCAAGTTTTGGTTTTTGATAAGAGTGAAATAGAGTCAAATCAAGAAGTAAATTTAATATTGAATTCTTCTAAAATCATGACAACTCAAAATTCTTCATCTTTCTAGCTCATTGATTTACTCTGTTTAACGAACCATTTTTTAGATCACAATATTATTCGGAGGTCATGTTCTTTTTGATTATTAACTTGATGTCTAATGAATTTTGCTAAATTGACTAAACTGAACTGAATTAAATTTTAATGAAAATATAAGTAAAAAATAATAGAGCCTAAAATACCTTTTCTTTGAAGTTATGCCTTTAAATTCTATTTAAGAAGACACTTGATTCTTAAATTTGATTTTTGTTATTGTCATGGGATAATTACCATTAACAGAACAACCAAGTTCTCAAGAATGTAAATTTTCAATTACAGTTTATAACAAATCTCAAAATTACATGAATAACAAACACGACATTAATGGTTTCATACACCCACACAACGAGCGGGCTTTCGACTAGTATTTATTACTTTGAAATCGAAAATGTAATTTTTATTTTTTAATTTTGTGAACAGATTTCATAGATGCTCGATTCAAATTATTTTTTCTTGCTGTACTTCTCTTCTACCTTCCTAACAGTTTTTATAAGACCCCATCTTTTTTTGCTTCTTCCATTTTTTTAACGTCTGTCCATTATCATCATTCTCCTCTATTCATGATAATGTATATTAACTGTAATTTAGTTGTTACCTTGAATTTGCAACTTGAATCCACGTAAGCTATTATTACTGCAAAATAGTAAACGTTAGCCTAAAGGAAGCCGTTGATCGGCGACCCCTCTCCGATGCTAAAGTCAGTAGGGAACTTGTGATCGGAAAGTAATTAACTCAGAGCTTGAGTCAAGAAATTAATGTACTTTAAATTGTAGAAATCTCGTGTATTTATAGTTTTGATCATATATCCGAATCCTAGTTGTATTAGGACATATCTTGAATCACGCCTATTTAGGCTAACGATTATAGTCCTAATTAGCTTGAACTGTCCTAATTGAACTAGGAGACTAAAAGAGAAATATAGTCCTTGTAGGAGAGAGATTCTCCTAGCTTTGACTATTCAACGCACGTCCTATGTGGCAAGTAAGACTATTCAACTTTAGTCCCCTTAAACCAACATGGCTCTAACAAATACACTCATTGGTCCACGTGTCATTTTGAATATTACGTGATAACAGAAGCCCCCCCCAAAAGGATAAACAAGCTCTTTTAGGGCTTATGTCTTACCAATCTTCAACATACAAACAATTTTTTCGGCCCATTATACAGGCTGTTGGCCCTATCAAGAACAGAATCACCTAGAGGGGGGTGAATAGGTGTCAAAGTAGAAAACTGAAAATTTCTAAGTTTTTCGGGAAACTTAATTTTCAGAGTCAAATTTCCTCAGAGTCAGAAGCTAGCTAACAGAAGTTGCTTCTGAGGGAAATTCTGCCTAAACACAGTTAGACTGTTTTCAGCAACAGAAGTTCTGATTGAAGAACTTCTGGACAGTCTTCTGAACAAAGACAATGATACTTTAGAGAAAATCTGTTTCAGCACTAAATATGAACAAGTACACAGAGGCAAAAATAACAAGTATAAGAGGGAGAAAGAAGTTCAGGAGATCCTGATTGAACAATTCGATTTATCCAAGTTCGCCACAGAAGTCCTGTGACTACGTCTTGTCCCCTGAGGTCGCAGCCTACAGAGATTTTATAAATCCACTATTCAGAACTTTTATGGCAAGTTCAGAAGCTCCTTTACATCAACAGAACTTAAGCTAATTTCTCACTTAGTTCTGACTAGCCTAAAAAGAGTTAAAGGATTTCCACCAGAACAAACAACAACTCTGTTTTCTGGATTTCTCACCCAACTCTAATCTCAACTAGATTTCTCTCTTTCAAATCTAACTGAAGATCACAAACGATCTCAGTTTACAAGATTCCTATTATGAACTTGTTTTTCTTCACTCTCTCACTTTTACTAAGACTATGCTAAGAAAGATTGAGAATGGAAAAGATGCTCTGTTTTTCTTGTTAGAACAGTGCGTTGAGATTTTGCTCGATGATCATGCGTGTGTTGATGCATTGGAGCTTGGCTACTATTTATAGTGAGTGAAGATGACCGTTGGTGAGTTTGAAACTTCAAAGGAGATGACATCAGATGTTGTAGCCGTTAATTTGTCAAATCTTCAAACGGTCTTCAAACACTTTTGATTCCGTTATCCTTGTTCTTTAACTAAATCCGGTAAGTGATTTGAAATCAAAGACGAGGTCAACAGGAATCATTCTTCAATTGGATCAACAAAGGGTAGACATGGAAATTCTGGTTTCTTTTGAACAGACAGGCGCGCTCCAACAAAACAGCTTTTTGAACTTTTGGCGCCTTGCATTAAATGCACTTGTCAGAGCATTAAATGCTATCCAGAACCCGTGACTTTAGCTTTCAGAAGCTAATTTTCAGTTGTCTATACTTCTGATCAAATTGGCAAAACTTCTTATTGCAAAGATCTTCTGAGGAGAGCTTTAGCAGACTTCGGCTTCAGAGCGGAGTATCCAGCTTCTGAGTAATTGAAACTCTGACTTCAGCAACTAATCTTCTGAGTTCTTTTAGGCAATCCAGAAAAGATTCATTCAGCAACTGCTGAGAAACTTACACATAGACTAAAACAAAAATATTAGTCAATAACAAACTATATGTAAGATGGTATTAGGTTATCATCTTCTGAGACGTTTGGACATAATCAAAACATAATGGGTTCATCATTCTCCCCCATTTTGGTTATGGACAAATCGTGGTCAGAAGGTAACAGAAAACATGAGGTTTAGAAAATGACTTCCTGATGCAAATGTTTCATGACTTCTGAGTAAATTAACTCCCCCATTTTAGTGTAAATGGTGAACTTCAGCAATCTGTATAAACTTAAAGAAAGACTTAAGATCAAGTTGTTAGATTTGATGAAGTGCAATTTACTAAGTCAAAAAGAAACATAAGCAAAAAGTAAGAAGTCAGATACGCAAGAGAGTATAAGAAAGATTCAGTGTATATAAATTCATTCAGAAGACAGCATAAGAAACAAAGTAATCAGAAGAGCAGAAAAAGTCCTAAGACAAAAACTACCCAACCCAGAACCTAGCTAAGAAGCTTAAGTCCTAAAAGATTACAAGTTCCTAGGTTTCTTTTGAGGAGGAGGAACAACACTAGAACCTTCAGCAGCACTTGATCTCTTCTGACCAGACTTCTCCCCCGTTTGACCAGAACCAGGAGCAACACCCAGAGCACCTTGAGATTTCAATTTTTGTTGAACATTCAGTGCAGTCTGATATTGCTGAGGAGTTGGTCTCACAGTATTGATCAGATCCATTCGTCTTCTGAAGTCATCATCAATGGTCTTCATATGATCAAAGGTCTGACCAGACATAGGTCGCTGTCTCTGAACATCTTCCAGAAGGAGCTTGATCAACCTATTGTTAGCGTACACAGCAGCAGTAAGATGCTCATTCTGAATATAAGTCTGTCCTCGAACAAACCTATAACAATTATGAAGAGTCTTCTCTTGTTCTCGTGCTTGAGTGTGCATAACCTTCAGAAGTTCAGTAAGCTCAGCAATCTGTGCGTTCTGAGCAGATACAGCAGACTCAATGTTGGAGAGTCGATTGTTGAGATCAGGAGTGATGTCATATACAATCTTAGCAGCTCCGGAAGATGATGAACCTTGAGCAGAAGATTTCACTTCTCTCAGAATGTGATTGGCAGTACTTTGCAGGTCATCAATCTTACTTGGGAGCATCTTCTCATGAGCCTCATAATGCTCGTTTGCTTCCTTGACTTCTTCTGTCAATATCTCCAAATTCTCATTGACCTTCAGAGAAGAAGCAAGAGCAATGTTATCCAGAGAGGGAAGAGTCAGAGCTAATTCTCTTAATTTGTACAGCTCTTCATACGTAGCTAGATGAAGTGTAGAAAGATTGCGTATGTAAACAGAAGGATCCTGCATTTGAAGCATAGTCATGAGCTGCAGGTTCTGAGCTTTCAAGGAATGCAATTCTTGCAGCACAATGCCCTGAGCATACATGTCAGCAGCAGAAGTCCTTTGCCCTAGACCAGCAAATCTATTCAACAGTTCATCAGAGCCACTCTGACTCATTCTTCTCAACTCTTCAACACTGGGGGCACCTCCAGCTTCGGAAATACCAGAAGCTCTGCCCATGAAACCAAAACTACCAAACCTGGTATCCAGATCATCCCGATTCATGTGTTTGCGCAGGAAGTCATAGTTGGATGACAACCCAGCAAAACAAGAAGTAGTGGAAGAGGTAGTTAAGGGATCACACACAGGAGGTGTATGTCCAGAGGTTGAGAGAGGAGGAATTTGAGTGTTTGAGGAAGGGATGGTATTGGTGGTAGAGGAAGAAATGGTAGGGGAAATGGAAGGTAAGGTAGATGGTAGTGAGAAAGATGGAGCAGTAAATCCAATTGATGGACTTACAGAGGAGGAAGGAATAGAAGAGGTAGTGGATGTGGATATAGAGTCTGTGAAAATGGGAGCAGTGTTTAAATTCACTTCTGAAAAGGATCCAGAAGGAGGAATGATTGAAGGAGGTACAACCTCAGAAGTTGAAGTTGTAGGAGGAATGGAAGTGTGAGAATCACCAACTTCTGTGACAGAAGGTAATGAAGGAGATGGATGAGGAGTACGAGGAGTGGATGGATGAGAGGTATGAAGTGGAGATGGGATGACCTGTTCAGAGAGATTTGGATCAAAAGTGGAAATGGGCTCAGCAAAGATATGAGCCATTCTGAAAAGTGTTTCAGAAGCATCTCTTTCACCAGGATTTCTCCCTTGACCCAGAAGAACGTTATCCAGAAAATCATCAGTGTCGATGTTTTCAGCAAAGTTCATAGCATTCTGAATGATAGTATCAGGCTCTTGATCACTATCTTCAGTCAGTTCTTCAATAATAGGAGCATCAGCATCCTTCTCAACAGACACATCCATCATGTCTTCGTCATCAGCCAAGTCCTCTTTTTCAGGAATTGACTCTTCCAGTTCAGTACTCAAAGCAATAGAGAAGTCCTTTTTGATCAGAGACCTTCTCTTTGCTGACATCTTCTTCTTTGGGATTCTTCTGGAGAGAGGAATATCTTCAGAGTCATCATCCTCTTCAGTAGCCTTTGAGCTAATCCGACTAGAGAGAGAGACATTCTCAAGCTCTTCTCCTTCCTCTGAAGCCTCAACATTCTTTGAGAACTCCACATTCTCAAGTTCAGCAGCACATGCAATGATTCTTGCATCAGCCTTAGCCTTTGCAGCAATTTCTCTTTCAGCTGCTAACTTGTCTTATGCTTCCTTCTGTTTTCTCTTCTTATCAGCAAGAGCCACAACCCTTGCAACTTTCTCAGCTTCAGCAGCCTTCTCTTTCTCAGCAAGGCGTGCTTCCTCAGCATCCTGAGCTTCCTTCTCAGGAACATCCTTTGGCTTCTCAGCAACAATCTTGCCAGAGGGTTCAACACTGATTGTTGTTTGAACCATCGTGGGAAGAGGTTCTGAGACAACCACCTTCTCAACAGTCAGGACCAACTTACTTGATCCTTTCTTTCCCTTGCCCTTCTTGGCAGCAATCTTTCCTTTCTGCACAGTAGCTTCCATAATTTCCTTCTGAGCAATACTCACAGAGGAGCCCTTCTCAATCTTCTTCGGAGTCACACCAAAACTCAGGTTCCTGAAGGTATGCAGCTTCAGAACCGTACTCCTACTAGTGACACCTTCTCCTGAAACAACAACAGAGGCTGCCTCAAACAACCTCGTCAGGAGTGAGCCATATGCTAATGCACTCACGGTCGTTACATTCTTCATCTGCCTTATCAGCATGGCAGGTAAATTAATTTTCTTCTGGTTGACCAGATGCCACATGAAAACCCTTTCCCTGTTGGAAACCCCATTGACTCCTCCAGCCTTCGGAAGAAAGACATTTGTAGTCAAATAGTGTGCCCACCTCTGGTGCTGAGTCAACCAGGTGGCATACGTTTCCTTGGTATTCAGATCTGGCCTAGCCCAGTTGGCTTCAGTAAAACCATATGCTGAACCATCATCACCAATGATGATTCCTTCATCATCAATCCCTATCACTTGAGAAATGGAAGCCCTGCTGACTTCGATCTCAACTTCCCCGACTTCAGAATGTAGAACATCCTCCTCATTAGAAAAGAAATGAAGGTTCTGATAGAATTCTGTAACTAACTTAGGATAAATGAATTCATCGAGAGAGACGAATGAATTCCAGTTTTGAGCGCTAAGCCAGTGAGAAATAGGTTCAGTTGATTTAACTTCATCATCTAGGAACCTAGAGGTGAATACCCTAGATTCGCTAACCTTCTTTTGTGATTCAGTGGAGAAGATGTGAGTGACAGTGATTTCTTGAGCCATTTGAAGAAATAAGAAATTAGGTTAAGTTTTTGGAGAGAAGAGAACACAGAAAAATCTATGGAAATTCTAATGGCAAAGAAAATGAGAGTAAAAAACTTCTAAGTATGGAAAACCCTTATTTATACCCAAACACAGAAACCGTTCCAATTCAAAAAGCAAATACACACCGTTTAAAAGGGAACAGATAACCGTTAACCACAGAACAGCGCCGTAATATGCAGTAGATAACGCATGCTTTCAAGTCAAATCATGATTAGAATTAATTATAACTTAATTATCTCAAACGATTAATCACAGAAATAATTAACCTAAGTTATTGAAGAGGATAAGTCATACCAATGCCTTCTCGTAAGTTGCTGAAAGACATACCAGCCAGAGGCTTAGTAAACATGTCAGCAAGATTCTCTTCAGAGGGAACATGAGTAATGATAATATCCTTCTTCAGAACATGATCTCTCAGAAAGTGATGCCTAATATGAACATGCTTCATCCTGCTGTGCTGAATAGGATTCTTTGAAAGATCAATTGCACTCTTGTTATCACAGTAGATTGTAATTGTTCCAGGGATGATTCCATAGTCAGCAATTTGTTGCTTGATCCAGAGCATCTGAGAAACACAACTTCCAGCAGCAACATACTCAGCTTCAGCAGTTGAGAGAGCCACAGAGGTTTGCTTCTTGCTATGCCAGGAGACTAGGCACTCCCCCAGAAAATGACAACCACCAGAAGTGCTGACCCTTTTCAATTTATCTCTACCATAGTCAGAGTCTGTGTATCCTATAGGAGTGAAATCAGAACTACAGGGATACCACAAACCAGCTTCTGGTGTGCCTTTAAGATATCTGAGAATTCTTTTGACAGCAACATCATGAATTT
This sequence comes from Euphorbia peplus, assembly GCA_028411795.1. Lineage (NCBI taxonomy): Eukaryota > Viridiplantae > Streptophyta > Magnoliopsida > Malpighiales > Euphorbiaceae > Euphorbia > Euphorbia peplus. The sequence goes on along the minus strand of CP110837.1, from coordinate 16,175,893 downwards.
CTCTTGGCTTTGATTGATATCTAGCACAAAAACACACAGCAAAATGTATATCTGGCCTGCTGGCTGTTAGGTATAAAAGAGAACCAATCATACCTCTGTAGGTTTTTATATCTACAGGTTTACCAGCTTTCTCTTCATCATCAATGTCTTTGCTGACATCCATTGGAATATCAACAGCATTAGAGTCCATCATGCCAAATTTCTTCAGCACTTCTCTAGTGTACTTGGCTTGATTGATAAACACACCATCATTACTTTGCTTGATCTGAAGTCCTAAGAAGAAGGTTAATTCTCCCATCATAGACATTTCAAACTCAGCCTTCATGTGGTCACTGAACTCTCTGCACAAAGATTCATTAGTAGCACCAAATATAATATCATCAACATATACCTGAGCTATAAGGATATCCTTGTTCTTCTTCAGAGTGAACAGGGTTGTATCAACACGGCCTCTGACAAATCCCTTAGACAGAAGGAACTTTGTCAGTCTCTCATACCAAGCTCTGGGAGCTTGTTTCAGTCCATACAATGCTTTCTTCAGCTTAAATACATGATCAGGAAACTTAGGATCTTCAAAACCAGGAGGTTGAGACACATAGACTTCCTCATCAATGTAACCATTCAAGAATGCACTTTTCACATCCATTTGAAAGAGCTTAAAACCTTTGTATGATGCAAAAGCACATAAGATTCTAATGGCTTCTAATCTTGCAACAGGAGCAAAAGTTTCACCATAATCTATGCCTTCTTGCTGACTGTAACCTTGAGCAACAAGTCTTGCCTTGTTCCTCACAACATTTCCAAATTCATCAAGCTTGTTCTTCAGAACCCATCTAGTTCCAACAACCTTTATGTTGTTAGGTCTGGGAACCAAAGTCCAAACTTCTGACCTTTTGAACTGGTCAAGTTCTTCTTGCATTGCCATTAACCAGGAGTCATCATCAGCAGCTTCATAGAAGTCCTTGGGTTCCAGAAGTGACACAAAAGCCACATTCCCCATGTATCTTTTGAGCTGAGCTCTGGTCATGACAGGATTATGAACAGAGTCAATAATGTTCTCTAAGGAATGATTCCTATGAGTTCTAACTTCTCTTGGTACATCCAATGAGTCTTCTGAAGCCTGTTCATCATTTGTTGAATCATATATAGGAGCATCTTCTGGAAGGAAGTTGACTTCTGGAGTAGGATTCACATCTTGGGCTTGTTCAGCAACAGGAGGAACCACTTCAGCAGCTCTGGGAGAAACATCTTCTTTTTCAACAGGAGATGTAACTTCAGGAGCTTGAACTACATCTTCATCAGGAGCTCTACTATCTGCAGGGTTAGTCTCATCAAACTGTACATGAACAGATTCATCTAAAGTTTGAGTCCTCTTATTAAAAACCCTATATGCTTTACTATGTGTTGAGTAACCAAGAAAAATGGCCTCATCTGCCTTTGAATCAAACTTTGAAAGATATTCTTTTGTATTCAAAACATAACACTTACAACCAAAGGTTCTGAAATAACCTATTTTAGGCTTTCGACCTTTCCAGAGTTCATAAGGGGTCTTGTTCAGAATGCTTCTGATTAGCACTCTATTCAGAACATAGCAAGCTGTGTTCACAGCTTCTCCCCAAAAGTACTTAGGAAGCCTTCCTTCATTGATCATAGTTCTGGCTATCTCAACCAGAGTTCTATTCTTCCTTTCAACTACCCCATTTTGTTGAGGAGTTCTGGGAGCAGAAAAGTTATGATCAATTCCCTTGGTTTCACAGAATTCTTCAAACCTAAAGTTTTTGAATTCTCCACCATTATCACTTCTGATATGGACAACCTTTTCATTCCTTTCATTCTCAAGTTTCTTTATCAGAACTGAGAAACATCCAAGTGACTCATCTTTGCTAGACAGCAAGATGACCCAAGTGAATCTTGAATAGTCATCTACAATGACAAAGGCATACTTCTTTCCACCCATGCTCATTGGTTGAACAGGGCCAAAAAGATCCATATGAAGTAATTCCAAAGGTCTTTTAGTTGAAATGACTTTCTTAGTTTTAAAAGAGCTTCTAGATTGTTTACCAGATTGGCAAGCATTGCATAAATGGTTCTTTTTAAAACTAATTTCAGGCAGACCCTCAACCAATTGATTTCTAGCTACTTTGGCCAGAAGATCCATGCTCACATGAGCAAGTCTCCTATGCCAGAGCCAGGAGGTATCCTCTTTGGACATCAAGCATATATTTTTGCAAAGATTCTCAAGATTCAGCATGAAAACATTTTCAACTCTAGGAGCAGTTAGAATAACTTCCCTTGACTTACTGTCCAATATTTTACATCCAGAGGAGCTGAAGACAACATCTCTACCTTTATCACACAGTTGTGCAACACTCAGGAGATTGAACTTCAGGCCTCTGACTAGGGAGACATCTTCGATCGGAGGATTAGTTCCTATGGATCCAGAACCAAGTATCCTTCCTTTCTGAGCATCTCCAAAGCTGACTTTTCCACCTCTTTTAGGATCAAATGTGATGAATGCTTTTTCATCACCTGCCATATGCCTTGAGCACCCACTGTCAATGTACCACAGCTTTGACATTGATGGAGCACTCAGAGCCACCTGCAACACAATCAATTAGTGACAGGTACCCAATCCTTATTGGGTCCTTCAGAGTTAGATTTCTCTTCAGCAGGTTTTAATGATATCTCAGATTGCAAGAGGTTTTTAATATGGTACTTGCAATCCTTCAACCAGTGACCATCTGATGCGCCTCGAGCTAGTGCTACAAAAAGGCAACAATTAGAGGACAAGTGTACCCTATCGTTATCAAGTAATAAAATCCGGGGTTTAAGTCCGGGTATCGAATCCACGGGATTTATATCAATAAGTACTAAACTACTTGGTTTCGAGTTGTTATCTAGGCGAATATTTCTTTATGGTTTTGGTTGAATTAATTAACTACTCCTAAACTATAACACACAAGTGCTTTCCATATTCCTTAGAATGAAATGGCGATGAAGGGTTTATATAACAATAGAGATAAAATAGAGTTAAGATTAATCAAAATATCATAGCTAACTTCTTAGGATGTTTATTAACACGTATGAACTTATAATTACACACTTATTTAATCCTATGTTTTCAAGGTTAAGTGTCTCCAATGGATTTAGAAACTAGGGCCCTTTAAGTTCCGTGATGTTGTCAATATCTACGGTTTCCGGCTTGTCACTTCCGATGGGGGCAACACCTATATAAATCCTATAGAAATGTTAAGTTCATATCAAGTATTTATAAATAGACTTAAGAAAAGCATATGATGATGATAAATCAAATATTCTAATTTATACAAACTTGTTGTATAAACTATGATAAAGAAATAATATGATACTACCAAGTCTAGCACATAGACGGGTCACAACTAGTTTAACAAGATAAAGGATTAGCTACTCCCTTTTACCGTGCTACACCGGACACAAAATCGTCGCTTATGATCTTGGAGAGGAACTCTTTGTTAACTTGAAGATTTGAATAGAATGTATGAAGATGAAGGGAAATATTTAGTAACTTTGTATTGATGGAATGGAAATGGATTACAAGTTTACAAAGAGGGGAAATGGAATACGGATTGTACTCGGATCACCTCTTTAAACAACTAAATGGAGAAAATTACAACTAAATGAAAGCTTAATACAAGTAAAGAGGGATAATCTCTCTGGCTAGAGAACCCCCCTATTTATACAGAAAAGTTGGCTTTGTGAACAAATGTGAATCCTCAAAACACATGCTTGAAAATCTCATCGAGGTGCAAAATAAAGCTTGACACGGGTCGTGTGGGCCAAGTGACACGCCGTGTCAAGAAGAAAATGCATAAAATGAATTTAATCAGCTCAGGCGTGTCCTTGGTCGTGTGGATTGACACGGGTCGTGTCACATTAATTACTCGACAATTTGGATTTTTGCTAATTAAAACGCCGCGCAGACTAAATGTCTCCATTTTGACACGGATCGTGTCCCACGTGACACGGGGTCGTGTCCTTCAGTAACCGTGTGAACATGCCCTCAAAATCAACCCGTGTGGACTTTTTAGGCTTGACACGGATCGTGTGATTACGGACACGGGTCCGTGTCAAGGGCAAATTCTGGACAGTTTGGCTTTTTCCTTGAATTATTTGCAAATCTCTTTGTCTCTTAGCTCTTTATTAGCACAAAAACATCTCTAATCATGTCTGGAAGTTGCTTTCCACCTTGGATATTTTTAATCTTTGAAGTGAAACCTATAAACAAAATAAACATGAGTTACTTTGACGGTTTTCGGTGAAAATAGTGTTTTTACGGAGAGAAATTCATACTAAGTGATTAAGAATTAATTTGTTCACAAAGTATAATAAAAAGACTTGAAATTATACTAAAAGTAATAAAACAACATTTAATTACACCGTAAATAACCCGAAAAGATAGGGATATTTCATCCCTATCATCCTCCCCATGCTTAAAGCTTTACTTGTCCTCAAGTAACTTAAAATTCCGTAATCCGACTCAAACTCCCGAGTTTGGTAGAAGCCCTAAAAGCATGGAAAAGAAATTAAAAAGAGAAAACTCAATAAGTAAATCCTAATTGACTAGTTCATTGATTAATTTAAGGTGGCATGCTCAATTAAAACGTGTTTACTAATGGAAGAAAGTTATCAACACCTCGCAAAGGTAGTTCACTCAATCACTCATCATTTGGTGACTTGGTGTTTACTCTCGACTTTGACACTAAATTATGATTCAAGTTGAGTTTGCATTGTCATCCAAATATTAGCTAAAAACTCTAACATTATCAAAAATTTCCTCAAAAAGGGTTATAACTTGGTTAGGGTACGGGTATGTAAGTGGTCTATTTAGGTCAAGTTTAGCGGTCAACAAATGACCTAATTGTGACAAAAGAGATAAAAAATATTTAATAGCTCGTATCCAATAAGTTTGGGTCTTTTCATGAAGTACTTTTTGAGAACATAGTCGAGGTGACAATGAAAAAACTTTGAGAATTTCGTCAATCGCAAATTTTCTTTTCTTTTTATTTTTCTTCTTACTTTTTCTCTTCTCTAATCTTTCTTTCTTTGATGAAGAGTTTTGACTCATTTGAGCACAAAGTGAATGATTTGAGACTAATAAAACTCATTTTAGGAATATCAAGCTATTTATCAAGTGCCTTCTCTTTTGTTGACTTGCCACAATTAGTGCTAAACAAAGTTAGTTGACAATTTAGTGTGTTAAAGTGTTTAGGCTAACTAAGGTGTTTGGTGAGTTAGTAGCAAAAATGTCGTTAGAAGAAAACCTAAAAGGAACTTCATCGTCTAATGTTAGTTATATTTTTAGCTAAGGATGTTATTCGGTATTAGATGCAAACTCCATGACTCAAAAATTTAGTGAAAGTTTCACACAAAAAACCTATCTAAGCTTTTTGATGTTCGCTTAGTCTTTTGGCTCTAGAATCTCACTTTCGGGTTTTAGTGTGTTTTCAAACTTTTCTTCCTATCAAACTCATTTTATTGTTCATGCCATTTAAATTAATCAAAGAACTAGTTAATTATAATTAACTTAGCAAATTTAATCTAGTACAATAGTGAAAATCTTAACTTTTACGGGTTCTCACTTAAACTAGGTGTTTAAGTTCGAAAATTGAATTTTTATTTTATATGAGGTAAGTATGAAAACTTAAATTTGGGAGAGGTAGATTAATTAACAATGTAACTAAACTAAAATATTTTTGTATTGCTTGATTTTCAACTATTTCATTTTTTTTTTTTTTTTTTTTTTTTGTGTTTTGACAATTCTTTTCGATACAAAAAAAAAATAAAAATTAGTCTAGAAAACGTAAAAATCTATACTAAAAAGCTTATAAAGTTAAACTAGAAAGCAATTAAAATCTATATTAGAAAGCAATTAAAGATAAATCGGGAGTGCTTTCGCCCTTCCTCCGCTTTTAAAATGCAATTACTCCCAAAATTGCACATAAGTAAAAAGCGAAAGAATTTAGAAAACTCCCTCAAACCGCCGGAGGAGATGGAGGTGGTGGTGGATAAGGCCATTGTTTTTGGCGACAATAATACGAAGCAAAATTCTCCAAGTTGTCAAAGCGGGAATTTGCTTGTTGTTGCCATTGCAAAATTTGCTCGTTTTGAGCAAAAAGTTGCGCATTAGTCGGACCTTGTTGCCATGGTCTCCATTCTCGTGCCGCGGCCTCATCCCATTGATTAGGGCCGGTGTGATAATGAGGTTGGGGTTCGTAGTCCTCATATCCTCCGTCAACCTCCTCATTGTGCTCTTGAACATTCACCTCCGGTTCCATAGCATTAGTCACCGGACCACCAAAGGTAATTCCCCTAACGGAATCCTTGTTGAGAACACGTGGTCGTACTAGCATAGCTTCACCATTTAGAACGTTAGGAGCAATATTACTAGCTATAATAGTAACAATCCACCCAAGACCAATATTAGCTTTGATACGCTTATTCATCCCGAGTAACTTCTTCCACAAATAAGACCCAAGATCATAAGGCATATGCTTACGTATACAATATAAAATGGTGAGTTCATCGGCGGATACCTTATTTCCCTCGGTTTTACCCGAAAAGTTGAAGGAGATAAATCGATGGAGCCACCACATTACCGGGTCTTGGATATGGCGAGAGCGAAGATCGGTGAGGGTGAAGCCGGTGTCGTTGGAGATGCTATGCCAAAAGTTAATTTGATCGTACTCTTCCTCCACAAAATCGTTAACCCCGTGTATCAAATGAGGAATGATTTGATCAAAAGAATCACGTGGTAGCGTATAAATTTGATTCCCTAAGGAAAATTGGAGAGCACCTTGATTTGTAGCAAGTGTGGAAAAAAATTCAACACATACCCGTGGGTGCACAACATAGGCTTGGTCTTGCAAAGCGAGCCATCCCAAAGTGTCAAATGCCGATCGGACTTGAGCGCCCCACGGAACCGTGGTGAGGAACATTAAATCGAACCCCAAAAAGGCGAGGCAACTTAACTCGCGAAGAAGTTGAAAACGCCTCCCTTGCTCCACCGTGGTTAAGTTAAACCACGCACCTAATTCTTGGCTACGTTGGTTAAGAACTTGGTTTTCTTCCTCGGCATTTGGTTCTTGGCGAGAACTACGCCCTCGGATGGGACGTCGGGGTTGTGGTGTTGTCATTTGCTTTTGGCGAGCCATCGGAAAAATCAAGAAAAATGGTTAGAGTTTGTTGGATTATGGGAAAAAAAACACAAAAAATGGGAGCAAAACGACTCAAAGAAAGGAAAATTTGCTAGAGAAAATAGTTAGGAGGAAGATGAGAGGTAGTGTGAATATTTTGGGGTGAAAATGGGGTATTTATAACCCCAAAAAGTCACCCCAACGGTCAAAAAACGGCTAGTTTGTCAAACTAGCCGTTCCAGAGGCCTGACACGGACCGTGTGAAACAGGTGACACGGTCCGTGTCATTTCTAACCGTTGTAAATAACAACGGTTATATCTTCACACGGGTCGTGTCAACCGGGGACACGAGCCCGTGTCAACAAGAAAAGGTTAATTTTTTTGGACACGGCTTGTCAAGACTAGGACACGGCGTGTCGACTATTTGAATTAAATCCTATCAAAATTAAATAATGGAAACGGCGTGTCAACGGGGGACACGGCGTGTCGACTATTTTTATTAAATCCTAAGAAAAACTAAATAATGGACACGGCGTGTCACAGTGGAAACACGGCGTGTCGACTATTTTTATTAAATCCGAAGAAAAAACAAATAATGAACACGGCGTGTCAAAGTGGGGACACGCTCCGTGTTGTGTGACACGGGGAGCAACACGTGCCGTGTCCTGAAGTCAAAAGGACCAAAAACAAGTCAACAGATTGACACGGTCCGTGTCACACCAGGGACACGGCGTGTCAAGGTATCAACCCCTCTAGAAAATGCATTTAGGACCTGTACTGAATTAATTAAAATGGAGGGGCGTGTCAAAACGACACGTGTGCCACACGCCCCGTGTCAGAGGTCAACTAAGCAAATTTTTGGTCAAACTTCGGACACGACCCGTGTCAAACACGGGACACGGCGTGTCAAGGCTAAAACAGCCCAGAATACACCGTTTTGACTCCAAAATACAATGTCAATCGCTACTACGGTCGACATCCGACCAAGATGAGGTTATTTAACCAATTCATACTTGATATAACTGTAGGGAAATCATTTATGGATTGGTTAAAAACCTCTCCTCGTAGAGATTTCACAACGACACGAACATACATCAAATGACGCGGAGTTCGGGTGATTGTAAGATCTCCAAAAGTGGTCGACGACTCTACAAAAACTACGAAAAATAAAATGAAATATGACAAGCAGCAAAAAATAAAATATAAAACATAGAGTTAATAAAAACCAAAAAGGACGAGTAAATCAAACCGATGCTATGTTTATAGTCGGAATAGCTCGACTTTCAAGTGTCCGAAGATGGTCAAGGGTCCCTAAGGTGGGTACAGTCCTTCTCTTTGGCGAAGTCGCCTCCGAAATAGAGTTTAAGACGATGCCCATTCACATGTTGTTGGGTACCCATAGAATCCTTGATTTCAACCATTCCGGAGGGGTATGCTTTCCGAACCACAAAGGGACCGGTCCAACGACTCTTGAGTTTCCCGGGAAATAGCCGCAAACGAGAATTGTACAAGAGAACATGATCTCCTTCATTGAATTGCTTGTTTTGAACATGCTTGTCGTGTAATCTCTTCGTCCGCTCCTTGTAAATTTTTGCATTCTCATAGGAGGTCAATCGAAGTTCATCAAGCTCATTGAGTTGCATCAAGCGATTTTCACCGGTTACCTTGTCATCAAAATTAAGAAATTTTAGTGCCCAATAAGCTTTATGTTCAAGTTCAACCGGCAAATGGCAAGACTTTCCGAAAACCATTTTATAAGGGGACATGCCAATAGGGGTCTTAAAAGCAGTTCGATAAGCCCAAAGGGCGTCATCTAAGTGCAAACTCCAATCTTTCCTAGACGCACCTACGGTTTTTTCTAGGATTCGTTTTATCTCCCTATTAGATATTTCAACTTGGCCACTAGTTTGCGGGTGATATGGTGTTGCAACCTTATGAGATACGCCATACTTACGAAGCAACGACTCAAACAACCTATTGCAAAAATGGGAACCCCCATCACTTATGATGGCTCTAGGGGTTCCAAAACGTGTTAGGATGTTTTTCTTTAAGAACTTAATCACCACTCGAGCATCGTTAGTAGGTAAAGCAATGGCTTCCACCCACTTGGACACATAATCAACCGCAACAAGAATATAAAGGTTGTTATGCGACTTAGGGAAAGGTCCCATAAAGTCTATGCCCCAAACGTCAAATAGCTCGCAAACTAGTATTCCTTGTTGAAGCATTTCATGTTTCCTAGAGATATTCCCGACTCGTTGGCACCTATCACAATGTCTCACAAATTCAATTACATCTTTATGCATAGAGGGCCAAAAGAAACCGCATTGTAAAATTTTAGCAACGGTTCGATCGGGAGCAAAATGTCCACCCGGTTCATCACTATGACACATACGAATGATAGGCAAAACTTCACTATCCGAAATACATCTCCTAATCATATTATCCGCACAAAATCGAAACAAATAAGGTTCTTCCCAAAAGTAATGTTTAGCATCATGAAAGAACTTACGTTTTGCTTGGAAATTTAAATTAGGAGGAAGGATATTACCGACTTTGAAGTTAGCTATATCCGCATACCAAGGAGTAGATGTTACCGCAAAAAGGTTCTCATCCGGAAACGTCTCACAAATGTCTAACTCGCTTTCCTCCGCCTCTTGTCCTTGCAACCTAGATAAATGATCGGCTACCACATTCTCAACTCCCTTTTTGTCTTTGATCTCAATATCAAATTCTTGGAGAAGGAGTATCCACCGAATCAACCTTGGCTTTGCATCTTGTTTGGACATCAAATACTTAAGAGCCGCATGGTCCGTGTAGACTATTACTTTAGATAAAACAAGGTAAGACCGAAATTTATCAAAAGCAAAAACTACTGCTAGCAATTCTTTCTCCGTGATAGAATAATTTTGTTGAGCACTATCAAGAGTTTTACTAGCATAATAAATAGGGCGAAAGATTTTATCGACCCTTTGACCAAGGCAAGCTCCGACGGCGAGATCACTAGCATCACACATGAGTTCAAATTGGAGGTGCCAATCCGGACTAACCATAACCGGAGCATTAATCAACTTTTCCTTAAGCGTTGTGAAAGCTTGCATACAATCATTGGAAAAATCAAAATTAGCATCTTTAAGAAGTAATTGAGTGAGGGGTTTAGCAATGTTGGAAAAATCCTTAATGAAACGACGATAAAAACCCGCATGACCCAAAAAACTCCTAACAAGCTTAACATTGCTCGGTGGAGGTAATTTTTCAATCACCTCAATCTTAGCCGGATCGACTTCGATGCCCTTACCGGACACTTTATGTCCCAACACAATACAACTTTGGACCATAAATTGACACTTTTCCCAACTTAAAGCTAGGTTTGTCTTTTCACAACGTTCTAAGACTCGATCCAAGTTGTTTAAGCATGCATTAAATGACGACCCAACTACGGAAAAATCATCCATGAAGACTTCCATGAAATCCTCAATCATATCCGCAAAGATGGACATCATACATCTTTGAAAAGTGGCGGGTGCGTTACATAACCCGAATGGCATCCGCCTATATGCAAAAGTACCGTATGGACAAGTAAACGTAGTTTTTTCTTGATCAAGAGGGTCCACGGGAATTTGCATATAGCCGGACAAACCATCCAAGGTACAAAAGTATTCATGACCCGCCATTCTTTCCAACATTTGGTCAATGAACGGTAATGGAAAGTGGTCTTTGCGGGTGGCGTCATTTAATTTCCTATAATCAATGCACACACGCCACCCCGTTACCTTCCGAGTAGGAATTAATTCCCCTTTATCATTTTCCACTACCGTTGTACCACCTTTCTTAGGTACACATTGAACCGGACTAACCCATTGAGAATCGGAGATAGGAAAGATTATACCCGCATCGAGAAGTTTGATTACTTCCGCTTTGACTACCTCCATCATGTTTGGGTTTAGTCGTCTTTGTGGTTGCACGGAGGGCTTGATTTCATCATCAAGAAAAATTCGGTGAGTGCACATCGCGGGACTAATCCCTTTTATGTCATGAATAGACCATCTGAATGCTCCTTTGTGTCGCCTAAGTACGTCAAGCAACTCCTCCTCCTGTTTTGAAGATAACAAAGAAGAAATTACAACGGGTAAATCACTAGGAGGATGCAAAAACACATATTTCAAATTAGGAGGTAAATGTTTAAGTTCCAATTTAGGAGGTTCCTCTATCGAGGACTTTGGTGCCGGTTTGGTCTCACGATCGAGATTCACAAACCTACTCTTTACCCATTTACATTCTTCGTGTGGAGAGATCTCAATGTACTCGTCATTCCAAACGTGATAGACTTCCGCCCCCATCTCACTTTCCACATCCTTTTCGCCATTCTCGGAGGAGGTGTTATTAATTCTATAAAAAGATTCCTCAAAGCAAACATCAATAGCATCGTCACAAATGAAATTACAACGTGCTAAATCAATACTAGGGAACTTCATAGCATCATACACATTAAATACTACCTCCTCATCGTGCAACCTTAGAGTTAATTTACCTTGCTCCACATCAATGAGAGTTCTACCGGTTGCAAGAAATGGTCTTCCCAAGAGAATAGGAACCATGTTATCTTCTTCCATATCTAGTACCACGAAATCCACCGGAAAAATGAACTTGTCGACTTTCACAAGAACATCTTCCACAATACCTTTTGGGCGAGCAATGGATCGGTCCGCTAGTTGTAGTGTCATATTGGTGGGCTTCGGGTCCCTAAGACCGAGTTTCCTAAAAATCGACAAAGGCATTAGATTAATACTAGCACCTAAATCACATAAAGCATTTTCAATAAACAAACCACCAATTTGACATGGAATAGAAAAACTTCCTTGGTCCCTTTTCTTGGGGGGTAGCTTGTGTGAAATAATAGCGGAGCATTCCTCCGTTAAAGCTACCACTTCATGATCATTCAATCTCCTCTTTTTAGTTACAAGCTCTTTCAAAAATTTTGTGTATAGAGGCATTTCCTCCATCATTTCCGCAAAAGTAATATTTATTTCGAGCTTTTTCAACATGTCTAAGAATTTAGAATATTTAAGATCAAGTTTATCTTTTCTCAACCTATGTGGATATGGCAATTTAGGTTCAAAAGGTTTAACTTGTTCCTTATTATTCTTCGCTAGAGGAGAGTTTGTAGACTCGGAGTCGGGGTTTACCTCTCCCAACTCCTCACTTACCTTTGGAGATGACTCGGTTGTGGCTTTAGTAGCATAAAATGGTTCCATCTCCTTACCACTCCGCAAGGTAATCACTTGAGCCGTTTCCCTTGGTTGAATTTTTGGGTTCTTTTCCGTGTTGCTTGGAAGAGAACCGTGGGGACGCTCTTGCCTTTCTCGATTTATGTGGGCAACTTGATTGCCTAAGTCCCTACAATAAGCTTCATTGTTAGCAAGACGAGTAGAAATATCTTTAAGTAAAGAAAGTACCGGGTCGTCTTGCTTTGGCATTGGTGGCTTTTGAGAGGATTGGCCTTGTTGAAAGGTTGGGTTGCCCAAACCTTGCTCCTTATATTCATTGATAAATTCGGGTGAAGGCTTCAACACATTATGATTATTTCCATAAGAAAGATTAGGGTGTTGAACCCTTTGCCTCCACCCTTGATTACCATAATTATTGTAAGCATTATTATGAGGGGGATAGTTATTATACCTTTGATTTCCACCGACATAACTTACTTGTTCATTATCACCGGCGAATGGACTACCGGTTTGACAATCCCCACTCTCATGATCACCTTGGCAATGTGTACACATCAAGACTTGTGTTGGCTTGGTTATGTTCATTTGGGCAAGCAAGGTGTCAAGCTTCTTTGTGACTTCTACCATGGCCGCATTTGGTACCTCCTTTTCTATGGCAAAAATTTGATTTCTTGGTGGACCGGCAAATTTATCCGATTGCCATTGAATACTTTTCCTTGCTAGCTCATTGATTAAATCATAAGCTTCGGAAGCCGACTTTCGGAATAAATCACCTCCGGCCGCGGAATCTACAATAGCACGATTATTAGGAGTTAAACCATGATAAAAAGTACTTACCAAAGTGTGCTTAGGGATATCATGATGAGGACAATTCCGCAACATTTTTCGAAAACGACCCCAAGCTTCATGAAGGGCCTCGCTCTCAAATTGGCGGAAGGATATGATCTCATTTCTCAACATCACCGTTTTAGACGGCGGAAAATAGTATGATAGGAATGCCCTCTCCAAACCTTCCCAAGAATTAATAGAATCGGGTTCCAAGGAGTGGAACCATTCTAATGCTTGCCCCGTCAAAGAGAACGGAAACAATTGGAGACGGATGATATCTTGGGGCACCCTATTGATACGGGTAGTATTGGCACACATGAGAAATTTATCAAGATGTTCGTTTGGATTTTCATGCATTTCTCCACCAAATTGGCCACTACTTTGAACAAGTTGAATAATACTTGTTTTGAGTTCAAAGGAGTGAGCCTCAATACGTGGAGGAACAATAGCGGAGCGATTTTGAGGACGGTGAGGAGCCAAAATCTCCAACATAGAACGTTCATCATTACCACCTCCATTTCGCCCCACATTTCTAGGTGGGTGTTGTCGGATGGGCATAGCCGGTGGGGGTTCAACCACGGGTGGTTCGTCATTGAATCCAAGTATAACACCCTCATTAAAATTTGCCATCTCGTCCAACCACCTAGTGTAGCAATTCCGATTCCTAGAAAGAAAACGTTCAATTTCGGGATTAGTAGGAATCAAAGAATCACTTTTTGATCTAGTATGCATAAAAATAAAATAAAAGAATAGATAATTTAAACTTTACAAACAAGTGTCTAGTTTAACAATGAAACACTCGGTTTAATAGTTATTAGAAGATAAGTCCCCGGCAACGGCGCCAAAAACTTGATGCGCCTCGAGCTAGTGCTACAAAAAGGCAACAATTAGAGGACAAGTGTACCCTATCGTTATCAAGTAATAAAATCCGGGGTTTAAGTCCGGGTATCGAATCCACGGGATTTATATCAATAAGTACTAAACTACTTGGTTTCGAGTTGTTATCTAGGCGAATATTTCTTTATGGTTTTGGTTGAATTAATTAACTACTCCTAAACTATAACACACAAGTGCTTTCCATATTCCTTAGAATGAAATGGCGATGAAGAGTTTATATAACAATAGAGATAAAATAGAGTTAAGATTAATCAAAATATCATAGCTAACTTCTTAGGATGTTTATTAACACGTATGAACTTATAATTACACACTTATTTAATCCTATGTTTTCAAGGTTAAGTGTCTCCAATGGATTTAGAAACTAGGGCCCTTTAAGTTCCGTGATGTTGTCAATATCTACGGTTTCCGGCTTGTCACTTCCGATGGGGGCAACACCTATATAAATCCTATAGAAATGTTAAGTTCATATCAAGTATTTATAAATAGACTTAAGAAAAGCATATGATGATGATAAATCAAATATTCTAATTTATACAAACTTGTTGTATAAACTATGATAAAGAAATAATATGATACTACCAAGTCTAGCACATAGACGGGTCACAACTAGTTTAACAAGATAAAGGATTAGCTACTCCCTTTTACCGTGCTACACCGGACACAAAATCGTCGCTTATGATCTTGGAGAGGAACTCTTTGTTAACTTGAAGATTTGAATAGAATGTATGAAGATGAAGGGAAATATTTAGTAACTTTGTATTGATGGAATGGAAATGGATTACAAGTTTACAAAGAGGGGAAATGGAATACGGATTGTACTCGGATCACCTCTTTAAACAACTAAATGGAGAAAATTACAACTAAATGAAAGCTTAATACAAGTAAAGAGGGATAATCTCTCTGGCTAGAGAACCCCCCTATTTATACAGAAAAGTTGGCTTTGTGAACAAATGTGAATCCTCAAAACACATGCTTGAAAATCTCATCGAGGTGCAAAATAAAGCTTGACACGGGTCGTGTGGGCCAAGTGACACGCCGTGTCAAGAAGAAAATGCATAAAATGAATTTAATCAGCTCAGGCGTGTCCTTGGTCGTGTGGATTGACACGGGTCGTGTCACATTAATTACTCGACAATTTGGATTTTTGCTAATTAAAACGCCGCGCAGACTAAATGTCTCCATTTTGACACGGATCGTGTCCCACGTGACACGGGGTCGTGTCCTTCAGTAACCGTGTGAACACGCCCTCAAAATCAACCCGTGTGGACTTTTTAGGCTTGACACGGATCGTGTGATTACGGACACGGGTCCGTGTCAAGGGCAAATTCTGGACAGTTTGGCTTTTTCCTTGAATTATTTGCAAATCTCTTTGTCTCTTAGCTCTTTATTAGCACAAAAACATCTCTAATCATGTCTGGAAGTTGCTTTCCACCTTGGATATTTTTAATCTTTGAAGTGAAACCTATAAACAAAATAAACATGAGTTACTTTGACGGTTTTCGGTGAAAATAGTGTTTTTACGGAGAGAAATTCATACTAAGTGATTAAGAATTAATTTGTTCACAAAGTATAATAAAAAGACTTGAAATTATACTAAAAGTAATAAAACAACATTTAATTACACCGTAAATAACCCGAAAAGATAGGGATATTTCATCCCTATCACCATCACTCTTGCAAAGTTTGCAAAAGGGAGGGTTCTTGGATCTTTCCCTTTGCTTCCTGGGAGATTTCTTCTTCTTCTGAGAAGGACCAATATCTTCAGAGGCTATACCAGCACTCTCAGAGGTTCCAACGTCAGGAGGAGAGGCTATCTCTTTCAGAAGAGATGGAGTGACAGGTTTCTTCTTCTTCTGGGGTTTATCACTTCCCAGAGGCAGCTTTTCCTTGCCTTTAACTTTAGAGCCATCAGCAGGAATGCTGAACTGTTTACATAGTTTTTCTTCTAACACTTTCATGTCAGAATAAACTTGAGTAAACCTAAGAAACTTGTCAGCCTCACTCTTGTCCAATTTCCTTTTCAGGTATTTGAACATACTATAGAGTTCTTCAAGAGAATCAAAGATATTTTGTTCAGAAGATATGTTTACCTCAGAATCATAAGTAGCTTCAGGAGGTGCGGAAGTTTCTCCTGTAACATCTTCAGAGGTTGGCTCATCAATAGCCATAAAACAAATCTGAGCTTGCTTTTCCTTTTCTTCAGGATCACTGCTGGTCTCAGAGTCTGACCAGGCAGCCAGCATAGCTTTCTTGAACTTCTTCTTATCTTTCTTCAGCTCCGGACAGTTAGGCTTAATGTGCCCCGGTTGCTGACATCCATAGCACACAATTGGCTTGTTTGGATCTCTCTTAAACTTTTCACCAGAATCAGGAGTTTTCTTATCAAAGCTCCTGAAAGGCTTCTTGTAGTTTCCACCTCTGCCTTTCCTAAAGGCCTTCTTGAACTTCCTGGTCAGCATAGCCAGTTCCTCATCTTCAGAGGATTCTTCAGAAGATTCTGCTTTCAGGACTACTCTTTTTCCTTCTGACCTTTCTCTTAGGTCATGATTCTTTAATGACATCTCATGGGTAATTAGAGACCCAATGAGCTCATCATACAAGTAATAGCTCAAATCCTGAACTTCTTCAATAGCAGTCTTCTTGGCTTGCCAAGACCTTGGTAAGCTTCTGACAATCTTCTTCACTCGATCAGATTCTTCAATATCCTTTCCTAAACTCTTCAAGTCATTGACTATCTTGGTGAATCTAGAGTTCATATCTGAAATAGATTCTTTATCAAGCATTTCAAATAACTCATATTCTCTCATGAGTTGGTTGACTTTAGATTGCTTCACTTTTCCAGTTCCTTCATATGTGACTTCTAGCTTGTTCCAAATATCCTGTGCAGTTTCACAAGAAGAAACTTTGTTATATTCAGTAGCTGTAAGTGCACAATGCAACATATTTATTGCTGAAGCATTAGTTTGGAGTTTTTTCAGAATGTCATCTGTGTATTCTCTCTGAGGAATAACAACATTCCCTAAACCTTGTTCCATTCTGGTGGGAATGAAATCACCATTAGTGATGACATACCAAGCACTCATGTTCTGAGCTTGGATGAAGTACATCATCCTTTTCTTCCAGTATGAGTAGTTGTTGCCATTAAATAATGGAGGTCTAGTAGTGGAAGAACCTTCTGGAACTATGAAGTGAGAAGAATTCTCAGGCTGGTGTCTACTAGCCATCTCTATTGATTCTGATAGGATCTTACACTTAGATTGTTAGATCTTTAGTAAAATATGCGAAGTGACCTTCGCTCTGATACCACTTGTTGGCCCTATCAAGAACAGAATCACCTAGAGGGGGGTGAATAGGTGTCAAAGTAGAAAACTGAAAATTTCTAAGTTTTTCGGGAAACTTAATTTTCAGAGTCAAATTTCCTCAGAGTCAGAAGCTAGCTTACAGAAGTTGCTTCTGAGGGAAATTCTGCCTAAACACAGTTAGACTGTTTTCAGCAACAGAAGTTCTGATTGAAGAACTTCTGGACAGTCCTCTGAACAAAGACAATGATACTTTAGAGAAAATCTGTTTCAGCACTAAATATGAACAAGTACACAGAGGCAAAAATAACAAGTATAAGAGGGAGAAAGAAGTTCAGGAGATCCTGATTGAACAATTCGATTTATCCAAGTTCGCCACAGAAGTCCTGTGACTACGTCTTGTCCCCTGAGGTCGCAGCCTACAGAGATTTTATAAATCCACTATTCAGAACTTTTATGGCAAGTTCAGAAGCTCCTTTACATCAACAGAACTTAAGCTAATTTCTCACTTAGTTCTGACTAGCCTAAAAAGAGTTAAAGGATTTCCACCAGAACAAACAACAACTCTGTTTTCTGGATTTCTCACCCAACTCTAATCTCAACTAGATTTCTCTCTTTCAAATCTAACTGAAGATCACAAACGATCTCAGTTTACAAGATTCCTATTATGAACTTGTTTTTCTTCACTCTCTCACTTTTACTAAGACTATGCTAAGAAAGATTGAGAATGGAAAAGATGCTCTGTTTTTCTTGTTAGAACAGTGCGTTGAGATTTTGCTCGATGATCATGCGTGTGTTGATGCATTGGAGCTTGGCTACTATTTATAGTGAGTGAAGATGACCGTTGGTGAGTTTGAAACTTCAAAGGAGATGACATCAGATGTTGTAGCCGTTAATTTGTCAAATCTTCAAACGGTCTTCAAACACTTTTGATTCCGTTATCCTTGTTCTTTAACTAAATCCGGTAAGTGATTTGAAATCAAAGACGAGGTCGACAGGAATCATTCTTCAATTGGATCAACAAAGGGTAGACATGGAAATTCTGGTTTCTTTTGAACAGACAGGCGCGCTCCAACAAAACAGCTTTTTGAACTTTTGGCGCCTTGCATTAAATGCACTTGTCAGAGCATTAAATGCTATCCAGAACCCGTGACTTTAGCTTTCAGAAGCTAATTTTCAGTTGTATAGACTTCTGATCAAATTGGCAAAACTTCTGATTGCAAAGATCTTCTGAGGAGAGCTTTAGCAGACTTCGGCTTCAGAGCGGAGTATCCAGCTTCTGAGTAATTGAAACTCTGACTTCAGCAACTAATCTTCTGAGTTCTTTTAGGCAATCCAGAAAAGATTCATTCAGCAACTGCTGAGAAACTTACACATAGACTAAAACAAAAATATTAGTCAATAACAAACTATATGTAAGATAGTATTAGGTTATCATCTTCTGAGACGTTTGGACATAATCAAAACATAATGGGTTCATCACAGGCCCATTCATTAAATTTGGCTGTTAGCCCAATATTCCTCACCAGTAAGTCCAACCATACCCACTTTGCACGCTGCCTTTGAAACTGCCACACTTGTCATCAGGCGTGGTCTCAACATAACTTCCCTCCAAGCAAACGAAAGGTTTTGCGTTTTGAAAATCTCATTTCGCTTATTAATATCAGCAAACGCTACTTCATTCCTCACGCTTTCAAAAATCTTCAAGCATCTTTGCATCTTCATTCTCCAGATTTCTGCTAGTTCATTCCAAACGTAAGTAAACTGCAATTTCTCTCTTGCCTTTCTCGATTCTATTTAAAGTATGGCCTCAACATCGCAAAACCATTCTTCTTCAACTGAAACCTCTCAATCCCCATACCCAGAACTCAACCATCATCGTCGCCAGACTATAATGGACTGGTCTGAGGAGGAACTAACTCCACTGCGAGATCCTAATCAAAGCCCCTTAACACATATCCCAAACGCCGCCTCTCGAAACCCTAACCCACCGATCCAAATGCCAGTACGAGCCCCACATCCAGATCAGGGCAAGTGGAAAACAGCCCTGCCTCACGAAGTATCAAAGATTGACACGCTTGAAGCACTTCGTGATCTGAAAAAGAAATTCCCAGATCTAAAGGATTTCGATTGTGCCGTCCCTACACTAGAGGATAGGATGTTCAAGGGAAAAATCCACAAAGTAGCGGTCCTCGAGAGATTGATGGAGTATGGGATGAGGTTTCCCCTACCCGACGTCGTGAACGACATCTTCAATGAATTCAACTTATGCCCGACTCAAATCGTCCCGGGGGAGATGGCGCGGGAGCTCGCCTGTCGCGCCCCTCGTCCGCGGCCTCGCCTAACAAAACCCCGACGCAAGACGCGCCAAGGAATCGAAAACGAAAAGGTCGCGCTGGACGCGACCCTTGAGAACCAAAACGACTCTCGGCAACGGATATCTCGGCTCTCGCATCGATGAAGAACGCAGCGAAATGTGATACTTGGTGTGAATTGCAGGATCCCGCGAACCATCAAGTTTTTGAACGCAAGTTGCGCCCGAAGCCTTCTGGCCGAGGGCACGTCTGCCTGGGTGTCACTCTGTCGTCGCCCCCCCGCTCCTCTGGGATGCGGGCAGAACGGAAGTTGGCTTCCCGTGGGCTCGTCCCACGGTTGGCCCAAATGCCCGGTCCTCGGCGTCCTCGCCGCGACATTCGGTGGTTGAAAGAACCTCGCAAGCCGCCGCGCGCGCAATGCCGTCCGAACGGACCCCGAAGCGCCGCCTTAGGGCGCGCTCTTTCTGCTAGTCAGGCGGGATTACTCGCTGAGTTTAAGCATATCAATAAGCGGAGGAAAAGAAACTTACCAGGATTCCCTTAGTAACGGCGAGCGAACCGGGAAGAGCCCAGCTTGAGAATCGAGCGCCCTCGGCGTTCGAATTGTAGTCTGGAGAAGCGTCCTCAGCGGTGGACCGGGCTCAAGTCCCCTGGAAGGGGGCGCCGGAGAGGGTGAGAGCCCCGTCGTGCCCGGACCCTGTCGCACCATGAGGCGCTCTCTACGAGTCGGTTGTTTGGGAATGCAGCCCAAATCGGGCGGTAAATTCCGTCCAAGGCTAAATACGGGCGAGAGACCGATAGCGAACAAGTACCGTGAAGGAAAGATGAAAAGGACTTTGAAAAGAAAGTCAAAGAGTGATTGAAATTGTCGGGAGGGAAGCAGATGGGGGCCGGCGATGCGCCCCGGTCGGATGTGGAACGGTCAACTTGGAACAAAAATAAAAAAAATAAAAATCGTCTATAAATAACAACAATGGATCTCAAAATGACCGCCTAATTAATACGAGTTCAGTGGAATAATTTTTTTTGAAAAATGAGTTCGGAAAGAGCGGGAAAATGCATTTTAAATAAAATAATAAAAACTTTTTCTCTCCCCAGTTTGACATCAGCGTTGGCATCACCTCCTCTTCCTTTCAATAATGCCCCCCATGATTTTAAAATTTCAAAAATGCCACCAGTTTTTAATTGTCTCACACTAGAAAAAGTCTCTCCATAATGACCTTGTCTCACCTGATCCTATCTTAAGGGTAATAAGCTTCAAACCACGATTAAGGTTCCGATCAAAATTATGTGAATGAGGATACATATTATCTCAATATAAGAACCGTGGGCTTGAATTGGTAATGTAAGTAGACACAAAAGTTAGACATCTAGAAACCCAACACTACTAGATATGTACGTTTGGATCTCTAAGAAAACGGCATGTCGTATGTTCGTTTCTTATACGGGTCGGGCGGCCCATTGAAAGCAGGGAGTTTTTGGACATAAACCGAGATCCCTACTAGGGTTTGAGGGTTGATGAGCACTATATATACATCCCTAAAATTCATCATCAACCAAACCCTAAAATCAATCTCCCCAAAGAGTTGTTATTATTTGTTAATGAGTCGTTGTTTAATGCACGAGTTCTCCCGGGCTTCTCCGATATATCCTAATGAGGATGAAAGCCCCGAAACTGGTGCTAGATCTGTTGCCGTTTAGTGTTGCGGTTCAGCCTCTTTATTTCCACCGGCTGAATCTGTGTCAAATCAATGGCTAAATCTCGGGTTTTTTTTTTGGATCGTGAATCCTTGCCTCTCCACACCTTTAGCTTGTTTTCGTTGTTAATTGTGAGAAATAAAGCTAGTCATGTAGGCATATACAGAATTTCTGCGGGTTTAACGTGGAGCTTCTCTTTTTCATTAGTTTCTCTCCAAAATTATCCGCTACATTTTTCCTTGTTTATAGTCTCTTTGTTTTAATGATATTTTGCTCCTGTTTGTTGATATTGGCAATGATTAATTATTATCCGCGCTTCTGAGAGTCAAATCTATGAAGCAGAAACAAGAATATATGGTTGAATTTCTTGATATGAGCCTATTTATTTACTTCTTTATCTTAGGCAGTGATGATTAAATTTACAGCTTTACGCCAGTTCTGCTTCAGATTATTCATGATCGATAGAGCTGTTTCATATCTGAGCCTTTATATTATCAATCTCTAATTAAAAATCTAAAATTGGTTTTCTTTATGGTTTAGGTTTTTAATTGGGTTTATTAATCTTGAGCTTTTTTTTTCTTTTGTTATTCAGGTTTGGAGTTGTGTTAGAGGGTTTAATCTGATGAAGCCATGAAGACACAATCCAACTTGTAGGTGTAGTGGAGCCAAGACCCTGTTAATCAGGGTGAACCTACTTGGCAGAAGCTATATTACAGTGACATTTATGGATTTGGCTGAGCTTCTTCAGTTTAGTAATTCGTTTTGAGACTACATTGTCAGTGTTTAATGTCTAAAGTTGAGTTACACAGGTTAGTCAAATAGTTTTTGATGATACCTTCTTAGGTTAGTGGAGGTAATCTTAAAGCCAATGAGGAAGTAATCCAATTTATGTAGGTGTAGTGGAGCCAAGACCCTGCTAGTCAGGGTGAACCTACTTGGCAGAAGCTACATTACTATGACATTAATGGATTTTGCTGAGGCATTTTGATCTTACATTGGATTCTTGTTTAGAAGATTTAATGGTTTTATTGTCTCTTGAGTTCTTAACTATACCCTTACGTTCCTTCTTATGGGACTTGGGTCTGAAAGAACTCGTAAATTGTGTGCTGTCTATCAACTTCGTCTCTAGATCATAGAGGTTGGAGTTAAATAACAGCACTAAACACGATCATGATATATGGTGTCCTTTGATATCCCAATGAAGAAAAATTTAGTAATCTGGAGAATGTATATTTAATTTAAATGGATGCTCCCCAATGAGGTTGAGGAACCATGCTACAATTTCATGTACGGTGTGGAATTTGGCGAAAGACTGAGGGATTCTGCTTTTCCCTATATTGTTAATGATAAAGATCAATTGTTGTTATTGCTATATTTCTTTTTAGGGTACAGCTCTTACTGCTGGAATCTTGACTTGCAGTGATTCAATCACCTTGAGCTGGATAAAAATGGACATGATTTCTTTCCGAAGCTGTCCCACTATTGATGTTACTACATTGGTATCTGGAATTCTCAACTTTGTGATACACAATTCCTTCAAATATTAATCTATGAAAGTAATGCTTTGTTTAATGAGATTGTAATACTTGTTTGTTGGCTGTAATTTTTTGACTCAATTTTTAATGGAAACTAGATGTCTGCCCGCACAATGTCTAGTGTTCTGAGTATTGAGACAAATTGGTCTTCCGTGACGTCCGAGGCAAACTCGATCAGTGGCGAGGCAGAGCCATCTCATAAGTGCTACTACGACCGCGACCCGAGGACCGCGACCTTTTTGCACAAACTTCGGCGGAGATCGGTTCTGACGGTTTCTTCGTACCGGACGTGGCTTCCACAATGCCCGAGGGCAGCCGAGGCAGAGCCATCTCATAAACGCTACTGCGGAAGCTATCGCAACCTTTTTGCATAAACTTCGGCGAAGCTCGAATCCGACACCCGAGGCAGAGCCATCTCAAAAACGCTACTGCGGACGCGGCTCGAGGACCGCGACCTTTTCGCGTAAACTTCGGCGGAGCTCGTTGCCGAACACCCTCAGAGACAGAGCCATCTCATAAGCGCTACTGCGGATCCGGCCCGAGGACCGCAACCTTTTCGCACAAACTTCGGCGGAGCTCGGGGGGTCTGCAAGCTTCTTCTTACCGGACAAAGCGGGGTTTCCCACCAAAAACTCCCATAGCAAGGATCTCGACGCTGCACCGTCCATTCATCCATCGAGAACGACAAAAAAATTCGCGGCCGCAACTGTTGGGCAGAGAGGCAGTCACGACGGCGTACTTCCCACATACGCCCCCGAGGCCCGGTGGAATCACGACGACATACTTCCCACAATATGTCGCCGGGGGCCGATGTGGAGCGACAACATACTTCCCCACGGTATGTTGCCCAGGAGAAGCCTACCCCGTAGGTATTTTGGCCTGCCACCAAAAGTACCTCAGAAGTAGCTCCCCCCTATATATGCCTCAAGTCTGATTTAGGAGTACGTGGACTGGATATTGCCCATGTTCCATTGGGTACTGCCCCTCTAAAATCGTTACCGGAGCGTCGCGTGGGCCAAACCCCGATTGTGTTTCCTTCAATAGGTTATGATGAGTCTATGTAAGTTTGGAAGTGCGAGAAAAGTTGAGCGAAATGAGAGAATTGGCGTCGCAAAGTGTCCCGAGCACACCGAACATCGGGTGGCCCGAACCATGCCAAATTAACCTCTTTTTTTCCAAAACTCGATTGCGTTTTCTCAATTAGACTATTTTTAGTCTATGATAAAATTTAAGTGCGGGGAAAGTTTAGCACATTGAGAGAATTGGCGTTCCAAAGTTTCACAGGCCCGGTGCCAGCGCCCGGCGAGCCTCGACTTGGCCTGCCGAACATCGGGTAGCACGAAACTTCCCCAAATCGCCTCCTTTGTGAAAAAACTTCCTTGCGTTTGCTTAATGAGATAATTATGGGTCTATGGAAGTTTGGAAGTGAGAATTGGCTTTCCGAAGTTTCACGGGCAAAGTTCCATAGGCGGGATTACCCGCTGAGTTTTGTGCCACCCGATGTTCGGCAAGCCTAGTCGAGGTTCGCCGGGCGCTGGCAGCGGGCCCGTGAAACTTCGGAAAGCTAATTCTCTCAATGTGCTCAACTTTCCCCGCCCTTCTAAACTTCCATAGACCCATAATTATCTCATTAAGCAAACGCAAGGAAGTTTTGGCACAAAAGAGGTGATTTGAGGAAGTTTCGTGCCACCCGATGTTCGGCAGGCCAAGTCGAGGGTCGTCGGGCCCGTGAAAATTTTCAACGCCAATTCTCTCATCGCACTCAATTTTCCCCGCAGTTCCAAACTTCCATAAACCAATAACAGTCTAATTAAGAAAATGAAATCGAGTTTTGGACCTAAAGATGTAATTTTGGCAAGTTTCGGGCCACTCGATGTTCGGCAGGCCGAGTCGAGGTTCACCGGGCGCTGGCAGCGGGACCGTGAAACTTTGGAACGCCAATTCTCTCAATGTGCTCAACTTTCCCCGCACTTTCAAACTTCGATAGACCCATAATAACCTTATTAAGGAAACGAAATCGAGTTTGTTCCCAAAAAAAGGCAATTTGGGCATGTTTCGGGCCACCCGATATTTGGCTTGCCGGGACAATTCTCAACGCCAATTCTCTCGTTTCGCTCAACATTTCTCGCACTTCCAAACCTCCATAGATAGATAATAGTCGAATTAAGAACAAGCAATGGAGTTTTTGGAATAAAAGATGTAATTTTGGCATGTTTCGGGCCACCCGATGTTTGGCAGGCCAAGCCGAGGTTCGGCAGGCGCTGGCAGCGGGCCCGTGAAACTTCGGAACGCCAATTCTCTCATTAAGCTACACTTTCCTCGCCCTTCCAAACTTCCATAGACCCATAATAACCCTATTAAGGGAACGCAATCTAGTTTTTGCACAAAAGAGGTGATTTGAGGAAGTTGCGTGCCACCCGATGTTCGGCAGGCCTAGTCGAGGTACGCCGGGCGCTGGCAGCGGGCCTGTGAAACTTTGGAACGCCAATCCTCTCAATGTGCTCCACTTTCCCCGCACTTCCAAACTTCCATAGACCCATAATTATCTCATTAAGCAAACGCAAGGAAGTTTTGGCACAAAAGAGGTGATTTGAGGAAGTTTCGTGCCACCCGATGTTCGGCAGGCCAAGTCGAGGCTCGCCGGGCGCTGGCACCGGGCCTGTGAAACTTTGGAACGCCAATTCTCTCAATGTGCTCAACTTTCCCCGCACTTAAATTTTATCATAGACTCAAAATAGTCTAATTGAGAAAACGCAATCGCGTTTTGGAAAAAAAGAGGTCATTTTGGCATGGTTCGGGCCACCCGATGTTCGGCGTGCCCGGGACACTTTGCGATGCCAATTCTCTCATTTCGCTCAAATTTTCTCGCACTTCCAAACTTACATAGACTCATCATAACCTATTGAAGGAAACACAATCGAGTTTTGGCCCACGCGACGCTCCGATATCGTTTTTTGAGGGTCAGTACCCAATGGAACATGGGCAATATCTAGTCCACGTACTCCTAAATCAAACTTAAGGCATATATAGGGGGGAGCTACTTCTGAGGTATTTTTGGTGGCAGGCCAAAATGCCTACGGGTAGGCTTCTCCTGGGCAA
This sequence comes from Euphorbia peplus, assembly GCA_028411795.1. Taxonomy (NCBI): domain Eukaryota; kingdom Viridiplantae; phylum Streptophyta; class Magnoliopsida; order Malpighiales; family Euphorbiaceae; genus Euphorbia; species Euphorbia peplus. Next base: position 16,149,819 of record CP110837.1, on the reverse strand, counting down.
CATACCGTGGGGAAGTATGTTGTCGCTCCACATCGGCCCCCGGCGACATATGTGGGAAGTATGTCGTCGTGATTCCACCGGGCCCCGGGGGCGTATGTGGGAAGTACGCAGTCGTGACTGCCTCTCTGCCCAACATTTGCGGCCGCGAATTTTTGTGTTGTTCTCGATGGATGAATGGACGGGTGCAGCGTCGAGATCCTTGCTTTGTGAGTTTTTGGTGGGAAACCCCGCTTTGTCCGGTAAGAAGAATCGTGCAGACCCCCCGAGCTCCGCCGAAGTTTGTGCGAAAAGGTTGCGGTCCTCGGGCCGGATCTGCAGTAGCGCTTATGAGATGGCTCTGTCTCGGGTGTCGGATTCGAGCTCCGCCGAAATTTATGCGAAAAGGTTGCGATAGCTTCCGTAGTAGCGTTTATGAGATGGCTCTGCCTCGGCTGCCCTCGGGCATTGTGGAAGCCACGTCCGGTACGAAGAAACCGTCAGAACCAAGCTCCGCCGAAGTTTGTGCGAAAAGGTCGCGGTCCTCGGGTCGCGGTCGTAGTAGCACTTATGAGATGGCTCTGCCTCGGCACCGAGCTCCGCCGAAGTTTGTGCGAAAAGGTCGCGGTCCTCGGACCTCGTCCGTAGTACCACTGATGAGATGGCTCTGCCTCGCCATTGATTGAGTTTGCCTCGGACGTCGCGGAAGACCAAAGGCGAACGGGTGAGGAAA